>NC_069401.1:37685620-37735620 GCF_026875155.1 Cherax quadricarinatus | reverse complement strand
AAACGCGATTCTAAAAGCTTAGAGATCTCCAGTGAATACTAGAAAGGACTGCCCTTTTAGCATCCAGCCTGTTACTGGGTTTTCGTAACAATTAGTCAGTATCCTTGTCCAATTATCCATTAGAATTCAGTATGAATTATTAGTGCTTCAAGATTACAACTGGTAGGCTACTAACTAGAGAAATTAAAATTTAATAAATTTATTAATCATAGTCTAGAGGTATTTTATCAAATTAAATTAAATTAAATTAATCACAGCAATCAAAATAATATTAATCACTTCTCTCGTGTACAGTATTATTGTGCTGATAGCACATATCACATTTGTATGTCTTAAGTACCGTCTGGTACATTGTTAACATTTAATAATACAATATACAAATAAGTTTATGTGTATGTGTGTAAGTACTCTAAGTAGTTCGCTATATCTCACGACTCGACTAGACTTAAACAAGTGACTGACAAAGTCCTCAAATAAACTAACTTCTTAACCAACTGGCAGTCAGAATAGTCTGCTTGAACAATAAAAAGAATGCTAAGCCCAATAGCAATATAACAAGCGACTGCGACACAGAATCAGGAACAAGGAGATAACATAACGACACTAAGTAGGGACCATTAGCAGATCCTCCACAAAAGTCACAAAACCCCCATACTACTGAATCTAAGTTCAGCAAAAGAAATTCCCCGACTGTGATAATACACAGATACCAGTACAAGTTAGGCCAGAAGCTACAGCTCAGGACCTGAGTTGTTTAGAGTGTCTTAGCGACACACAATCTCAGTACAACGTCGAAAATCACTAAGTCTATGCAATGTTCTGTGAACAGAGTCTCCAGAACTAACAATAATGAGACAAGAGACGATCTTCCAACAAGAGCCAATAAGGAAGATTTAGGCACTTCTTGTCTGGAATGTGTCCAACCACCCAGTGAGTCTAGACCAGAGAATATTCAGGGAGGTGAAACACCCCCCCCCTCGATACGTGATAGTCCATGGACAGCTTTTGCCCAGCAACAAACGGGCAGAGAAATGACCCCAACGATAATTACAGTATTAACAATAAAACTTGAACTCAGCAATAATAATATGTTACATCCTACCTAAAAAAAGGAAAACTAATCAAATAATAATATAAAGTCTATTTTACGATTTAGCTATTATGCAAATATAACAAATTTAAAAATTTTAAAGAAAAGGTAATATCTGTTTAATATAAATAATAACATTGCAACCCCTTTAGGGGGTTCAACACACACACACACACACACACCCACACATGCACACACACACACACCACACAACCACACACACACACACACACAACCCCACACACCACACACACCCCCAAAAACACACCACACCACACGCACACAAAACACACCCACATACCACACACACCACACCACCACACACACACACACACACACACACACACACACACACACCACCACACACACAACACACACACACAACACACACACACACAGATGGAAAAATTTAGAAAAAGGAAGGAAAAAGATGAGACGACGGGGGAAAGAGACTACATAGCAGGTACCTTCATCTGGGGAACACAAAGTGGGCATTGCGTAGTATAACCCCCCACAGAACGCAGGAGGGCCAAAAGAGGAAAATGAAAGAGCAACAAGCAAAGGTGGACACAATTGCTGAGGGGGGCAAAAGACTTCTCCAGCAGGCAAAGTTGCGGTTTTTGGGGGATTTCAAAACCCCAGGAAAATTGACTGGGAAAAACCCGGGGCCACATGGGGGGCCGAAACTGGGGGGAAACCAGGTGTTGGACGGGGCTGGAAAACCCCATGCACCAACATGTTTTAAGGGCACACCCAAATGAGGGGAGGATGAACCCCAAGATTGGACCGTGTTCACCCGGGCCCCTCAGATATTGAGGCACAAGATGAGAGTCCCCTAGGAGTCGACCCCGTGGTCGTCTTTGAAAACATAGTAGAGCTGCAATGGAGAGAAAAAAGGAGTTGAATGGGAAAAGCCTGATTAAAAAAGGGGCTACAAGGGTTGAAGAAATTTTTCCCCGGGGGGTCCAGGGGACAAGGGCGGCAGGAAAACCCGAAATGAAATAGGAAAATGTAACAACAAAATGCAAGGAGGCAGGGAAAGGGTTTTTTCCCAAAGGGGAAAAGAACAACGGGGAAAACCTAACGAGCCCCCGGTTTTCCCCACGGTGTAAGGAGGGAAAAACAAAGTGCAATAGAGAATGGAAAAAGTACAGAAGGCAGAAAACACACGAAAATAGGGAGATTAGTCGCAGAGCCAGGAATGAGTACGCACAGGTAAGGAGGGAGGCCAAGCGACAGTATGAAAATGACATAGCATCGAGAATCAAGACTGACCGAAACTGTTGTATAGCCACATCAGAGGAAGACAACAGTCAAAGACCAGGTGATCAGATTAAGGACAGAAGGTGGAGAACTCACAAGAAATGATCAGGAGGTATGTGAGGAGCTGAACAGGAGATTTAAGGAAGTTTTACAGTAGAGACAGGAAGGGCTGTGGGAAGACAGCACAGAAGGGAACATCAAGAGGGAATATACCAACAAGTGTTGGATGACATGCGAACAACTGAGGAGGAGGTGAAGAAGCTCTTAAGTGACCTTGACACCTCTAAGGCGATGGGACCGGACAACATCTCCCCATGGGTCCTTAGAAAAGGAGCAGAGATGCTGTGCGTGCCTCTAACCACAATCTTCAACACATCCCTTGAAACTGGGCAACTACCTGAGAAATGGAAGACAGCTAATGTAGTCCCCATATTTAAGAAAGGAAACAGAAACGAGGCACTAAACTACAGACCTGTGTCTCTGACATGTATTGTGTGCAAAGTCATGGAGAAGATTATCAGGAGGAGAAGTGGTCGAACACCTGGAAAGGAACAAGATTATAAATGAAAACCAGCAATGGGTTCATGGAAGGCAAATCTTGTATCACAAACCTCCTGGAGTTTTTTTGACAAGGTAACAGAAGTAAAACACGAGAGAGGGGTGGGTAGATTGCGTTTTCCTAGACTGCAGGAAGGCCTTTGACACAGTTCCCCACAAGAGATTAGTGCAGAAGCTGGAGGATCAGGCGCACGTAAAAGGGAGGCACTTGCAATGGATAAAGAGAATACCTGACAGGGAGGCAGCAACGAGTCATGGTACGTGAAGAGGTATCACAGTGGGCGCCTGTTAGGGAGGGGGTCCCACAGGGGTTCAGTTCTAGGACCAGTGCATTTTTTGATATATGTAAAACGACATGATGGAAGGAATAGACTCTGAAGTGCCCCTGTTGGGCAGATGATTGAAGTTGATGGAAGAATTAAATCGGACGAGGATGAGGCAGGACTGCAAAGAGACCTGGACAGGCCCGGACATGTGGTCCAGCAACTGGCTTCTCGAATTCAAACCAGCCAAATGGAAAGTCATGAAGATTGGGGAGGGGCAAAGAAGACCGCAGACAGAGTATAGGGTAAAGGGGGACAAAGACTACAGACTTCACCAGGGAGAAAGACCTTGGGGTGACCATAACCCGAAACACATCACCGGAGGCACACATCAACCAAATAACCGCTGCAGCTACGGGCGCCTGGCAAACCTGAGAATAGCGTTCCGATACCTTAATAAGTAATCGTTCAAGACCCGTACACTGTGTATGTTTTGGCCCATACTGGAGTATGCAGCACCAGTCTGGAACCCACACCTGGTCAAGCACGTCAAGAGTTAGGAAAGTACAAAGGTTTGCAACAAGGCTATCCCAGAGCTCAAGGGAAAAGTCGTACGAGGAAAGGTTAAGGGAAAAACGGACCCGACGAAACTAGAGGACAGAAGGGTCAAGGGGAGACATGATAACGACATACAAGATAATGCGGGGAATAGACAAGGTGGACAGAGATAGGATGTTCCAGAGAGGGGACACAGGGACAAGGGGTCACAACTGGAAGCTGAAGACTCAGACGAGTCAAGGGACGTTAGGAAGTATTTCTTCAGTCATAGAGTTGTCAGCAAGTGGAATAGCCTAGCAAGTTTAAGTAGTGGAGGCAGGAACCATACATAGTTTTAAGAAGAGGTATGACAAAGCTCAGGAAGCAGAGAGAGAGAGGATCCAGTAGCGATCAGTGAAGAGGCGGGGGCCCGGACTGAGTCTCGACCCCTGCAACCACAATTAGGTGAGTACAATTAGGTGAGTACACACACACCACACACACACACACACGCACACACACACACACACACACAAAACAACACACACACACACACACACACACACACACACACACACACACACACACACACACACACACACACACACACAGTATATAATAGCTAGGTAATCCATTTTTTTCTCGTTTATATTCCCTGTGCAAGTTTATCATCGTGAAGCAATATTTGCCTCACAAACACCATCTCTTACTCTGGTGTAAATTCATCAAATTCGTTCGAATTTTGCTTACGAATGGGATTCATCGTTAGTGACACATTAATCCACTGATTTTTCTCACTGTTATATTCATAAATATATTTATAATAAGGATTAACATATGTTCTGACAGACTACTACTACCAGTACTACTGCTGCTATCAACTAGTACTACCGGTAATACTACTACTGGTACTAATATTACTACTGTTACTACTACTACTATTACTACTACTACTATTATTACTACTACTACTACTACTACTACTAATAATAATAATAATAATTCTAGTACTACTGGTCTTTAGTTGTCCTTTTTCCTGTCAAACACTTATACGTCTCATTTTCCTCCATCTCTATATCTTTTCTCTTTCATCGCTTCTCTCTTCCTCTCTCCCCTCTGGATGGTATCATGCAGTACAGCCGGATGTCATACCAAACTTTCATTAAACACTGTTTCCATCGATAACTAAAACAAAAACGAGCAGCTGGTTCAGCAAAAGCTTACCCCTGAGCGAAATGTGTGAATGAAGGATCTCCGTGGAAAACGTTGTGCGACGGAGGTGGTCATCTGTGAGCGGAAGGTTGCGTGATAAATGTCACCTCTGAGCGAAACGTTGTGTGATAAAGCTCGCCTCAGAACGAAACGTTGTCTCAAAAGGGCAACATCTGAACGAAACGTTTTGTAATAAGGGTCACTTCTGAGCGATACATTGTGGCATAAAGGCAATCTCTGACCGATACGTATTGTAATAGCAAAGATTTGCTCTGCTCTAAGAGACTTTTGAATTCGTCAACCTTGACTTCCAGATTTCACCTGAGGCGCTGGTGCCACAAACTGAGCTGACTCCTGTCTGCCTTCCTCAGGTTCACTAATGTAGTTGAAGCACCTTGAAGGAGAACGAAGAACAAGGTCCAGTAAGCCGAAGTAATTGCTGACCTAACCTTCCCGAGGTCCTGTACCAAGACCCCGAGGTCTTGGAAACTGAACTAGTAGCTGATCTGACTTTTCTGATGTCCTGTAAAGTGAGCTGGCTGCTTTTGACCTACCTGGTTTGCCCTGGGACCTGGCTCCAGATCTGGCTTCCTAAGGTTCCACACACTGAATTGGCTGCACAGGCGGCTACTCGAGGTGTCGTAATCAGAATTGGTCGCTGATCTGGCTTCCTGAAGTCCAGTAAACTGAACTGGTCTCTGATCCGGCTTCGTGAAGTACTGAACCATAGATATTGATGCTGGTGATGATGTCTTGATGCTGGTAAAGGTATACTGATGCTGATGAAGGTATACTGATAAATATAACAATGGTATATAATGCCGACAGGTTGATAAGTAAGACACATGTTGAACCGTTAGGTATCTTTATTCCGAAATATTTCACCTTCACAGTAGGCTTCTTCAGTCGAATACAGAAGAGCTAGCAGAAACAATAGAGATGAGAAGACGATGTAATCAGTCCATCACATTTGAAGACGTAGTTTGGAGGTGGTCAGTCCCTCAGCCTGGAGAAGAGTTATGTTCCATAGTCTGGAACAGTCTGAAGTTTAAGCAGCAGTATGGAGACTTATTATACTGTCGGAAGGTGAGATGCAGTTCACTCGCAGAAGAAGGTCATCACTGAGAGAGCAACGTTCTTCTCACAATCCATCTCTTCTTACTTGAAAAAGTTGTCAAAGGTGTTTTCTTTACCAAGATACCGTTTTGTTGCAACAGAACGGTATCTTGGGACATTTTCTCATGTACTGGTATTGTATTCCATGTTTGTGAGGAAGGAATGTATGTGATGTTGTTTGTGAGGAGGGAATGTGTGTGATGGTTATGCGATTTTTTGTGTGATGTTTGTGTGATGCTGTTTGTGTGATGTTGTTTGTGTGATGTTGTTTGTGTGATGTTGTTTGTGTGATTGTTTTTTGTGTGTGATGTGTTTGTGTGATGTTGTTTGTGTTGATGTTGATTGTGTGATGTTTGTGTGATGTTTGTATGATGTTGTTTGTATGATGTTGGGTATGTGATATTGCTTGTGTGATGTTGTTTGTGTGATGTTTGTGTTTTGTTATTTGTGTGATGTGTTGTTTGATGATGTTGGGTATGTGATATTGCTTGTGTGTGTTGTTTTTGTGATGTTTATTTGATTTGTTGTATGATGGTGTTTGTGTGATGTTGTTTGTGTGATGTTGTTTTTGTGATGTTGTTTGTGTGATGTTGTTTGTATGATGTTGTTTGTGTGATGTTGTTTGTGTGTTTTGTTTTGTATGATGTTGTTTGTTGATGTTTGTTTTGCGTGGTTGTTTGTTTGTGATGTTGTTTGTTGATGTTTTGAGTGATGTTTTGTGTGATATTGCTTGTGTGATATTGTTTGTGTGATGTTTTTTGTGAGGTTTGTATGATGTTGTTTGCGTGATGTTTTTTGTGTGCTTTTTGTTTGTTTTTTGAAAGTTGAGTGATGTTGTTTGTGGATGTTGTTTGAATTTATGTGTTTGTGTGATATTGTTTGTGTGAGGTTTGTATGATGTTATTTGTGTGATGTTTGTGTATGTTTGTATGATGTTGTTGTGTGATGTTTTAGTTTTGTTTTGTGTGATATTTTGTGTGATGTTGTTTATTGTTGTTTTTTGTTGGGTGTTGTTTTGTTGCGATGTTTGTGTGATTTGTCTGGACGACTTCACTTCATGAGTTCGGTGGACGAGACAGCGAATTGACAGGTAAAAAGAAAATCACATAAAACAACCGAAGAGTTAATTATAACGCACCGTTTCGCTCAAGGTCAACCAGAAGGAAAGCCTCTTGTGGATGAAACGTTGACGTAATAAAGGCTCACGTTACTTTATGCGTCTGTTCATTCACTTTCGTGATATGTCGATCTGCTGATGATTCTGACGTCTCGCTCTGTCTGCGATACCCGCCATCGTCAGAAACTGCGCGGAAAGCATTAGGCGATAGAGAACACGTCAGGGAAACGCAATACGTAATTTGGTACAATGGTGCGGAAACTTCAGCGCCAGCCATAACATTCGTACAGAAGCAGTGCGGAAAGCGAGAGTACAGAACCCGTAGAGGTAAGACTGCATTTTAAACTTATGCATAGAAAAAAACACCCATGTAGGATATTGAAATCAAAAACACAGATTTTTTTAATGGTCGGCCGTTTCCCACCAAGGTAGGGTGGCCCGAAAAAGAAAAACTTTCACCATCATTCACTCCATCACTGTTTAGCCAGAGGTGCGCTTACACTACAGTTATAAGACAGAGAGCACACACTATACTTCCTGTCTCCAGGACTTAAGTCCGGCCTGCCGGTTTCCCTGAATCCCTTCATAAATATTGCCCTGATCACACTCCAACAGCACGTCAAATCATAAAAACCATTTGTCTCCATTCACTCCTATCTAACACACTCACGCATGCATGCTGGGAGTCCATGACCCTCGCACACAAAACCTCCTCTACCCCCTCCCTCCACCCTTTCCTAGGCAGACCCCTACTCTGTCTTACCTCCACTAAAGATTTATACACTCTCGAAGTCATTCTATTTTGGTCTAGCCTTTCTACATGTCCGAACCACCTCAAGAACCCCTCTTCAATCCTCTGGATAATAGTTTTGGTAATTCCGCACCTCCTCCTAATTTCCTAACTATGGATTCTCTGCATTATATTCACACTACACATTGCCGTCAGATATGACATCTCCACTGCCTCCAGCCTTCTCCTTGTTGCAACATTTACCACCCATACTTCACACCCATGTAAGAGCATTGGTATAAATATTCCCTTCTTTGCTTTCAAGGACAAAGTTCTTTGCCTCCACAGACTCCTCAGTGCTCCACTCACCTTTTTCCCCTCGCCAGTTCTATGATTCACCTCATCTTTCATAGACCCAGATATAAAGAAATACAGAGATAAATGCCAAGACAGGAGATATTTTAGTATGGCTGCGAAAGCAGCGATAATGAACGCTTTACGCAACACAAAATTGATGTAGAACGCTATTCACAAAACAAACAATGGCACTGAACTCTGAACATATCAGAAAATAAACAAATCCTGAAAATCTAAAAACAGCAATAACAATGAATTCTGAACACAAAAACAAATCAGCAACGTTGACATCTGAACACAGAGCAAAAGCGCTATTATTAAACTCTGGATACAGAGCAACGAGAGGATCGAACATCTCCCGCGAGAGTGCGGTAGTGTGTATGTGTAGGAGAGAGAGAGAGAGAGAGAGAGAGAGAGAGAGAGAGAGAAGAGAGGAGAGAGAGAGAGAGAGAGAGAGAGAGAGAGGGGGAGAGAGAGAGAGAGAGAGAGAGAGAGAGAGAGAAGAGAAAAAAAAAATTTTTGTAAATTTTGCAAAAAAGGGCAGCCGGGAAAGCTTACAGCACTTCGCGTACTCGCACGCTTGACAGAAAGGGGTTGCAAGATTTTTTTCTGGGGCACAAGTACGCTCACACCTTAGTATGCCCATTTTTTGGTTTTTTGCCCCCCCAAAACTTCCAAAACCGGCAAACGGATTTGGCGGAAACCAGAAAGACTTCATTTCCGGCCTTTCCAACCAAAAGGGGGGGCCTTCTTTTATTTCAAGGGCCTTTAAAAAACCCCCTTTGGAAGGGAAAGGGGGGGCCCCTTTTATGAAAGGGGAATAAAGGGCCCAATTATTCGTACCCCTTTTTAAAACCAACTTTGGGGGAAATAAACCCCAGTTTTAGGGGCCACAAGACGGAAAAAAGGGGCAACAATTCATTGTTTGTCCCCTTCTCCAACTTCATTTTTCCACCTGAGATCAATAAAAACCCAAGGGCCCGAGTAGGAAACAGCCAGCTTGGGCCAAAATAAATTTGGGAAATTAAGGAAAATTTTCCCCCAAAAAGGGTTTAAACCTTAACCTTTCCCCCTGTTTTTAAAAAAAAAAGAAAGAGGAGAGGAAAGGGGAAGTTTGGAAAAAAGGGGAAGGAAAAGAAAAAGAAAAAGAGGGAATAAACCGGCAAACCCGGAAAAGAAAAAAAGAGAGAAAGAAGAGAAGAAGAAAAAAAGCGAAGAAGAAAAAAGAAAAAGAAGAAGACAAACAGACAGACAGAAAGAAAAGACAGCGACGACAGACGACAAGACAGACAGACAGACAGACAGACAGACAAACAGACAGACAGACAGCCGACAGACCAGAAAAAGACAACAGACAGACGACAGACAAAGACAGACAGACTGCAGAAAAGACAGACAGACAGACAAAAAAGACAAAAAACGCAGACAACAGACAGACAGACAGCAGAAAAAGACAAACAGACGACAAAACAGACGAAAAAGACAGACAGACAGACAGACAAGAAGACAGACCAGACAAACAGACGCAAGACAGACACAGACAGACAGACAGACAGACAGACAGACAGACAGACAAAACAGACGAAAAGAAAAAGACGACAACGGACAGACAGACAACAGACAGACAGACAGAAAAAGACGACAGACAAAACAGACGACAGACAGACAGACAGACAGACAGACAGACAGACAGACACAGAAAAAGACGCAGACAGACACAGACGGGACGGAGACGACAACAACAGACCAGACAGACAACAGACAGGGGACGACAGACAGACGACAGAAAAGACGACAACAGACAGACAGACAGAACAGCCCAAAAAGACAGACAAAACAAGACAGACAAACAGACAAGACAGACAGACAGACAAAAGGGGGGGAAAACGATAAAAGACCGAAAACCCGGCAAACAAAAGACAAAAGGGCAAAAACCCCCGGGAAACAGGCAACCCGGAAAACAACAGGGGGGGATAACCCGCGGGGAAAAAGGCCCCGCGGGTTTAACAAAACCCGGCGGGAAAGCCCGGGCGGGAAACCCGGCAGGGAAACCCCGGGGGAAATGGGGGTTTTGGGTTGGAATTTCCGGGTTGGTAAACCGGTTCCGGAGCCCATGGTGTTCTTTATCCTTCCTTTTGGGGAAACCTTGGCTTGGCTTCCCGGGGGGTAACCCCCTTTCGCTTTTTTTGGGGAAAACCTTTTTGGGGTGTGGTTAAAACCTCCCCGTCTGGGGGTATATCCTCTGGCGGGGGGTATATCCCTTTTGGTGCGGGGGTTATTTTCCCCTCTCGTGTTGGTTGGTATAACCTCTCGTTTTTTTGGATATCCCTCAGTGTTGGGGTAAAATTTTTTCTTGTGTTTTTTGGGTTTATTTCCCTGGTGTTTGGGGGTATATCCCCTCTCTTTTTTTGGTGTAAAATTTTTTGGTTTGCGGTTTGGCAATCCTCTTGTGGGTTTGGATATACCTCTCGTGTTTTTTGGGTTTTAAAATTCTTTGGGGTTTGGGGTATATCCTCTCGTGGGGGTTGGTATATACCTCTGGTTTTGGCGGAAATACCTTTTTTTGGGGTAATAACCTCTCTCTTTCTTGGGGGGGTATATCCTCTCGTTTTGGGAAAAATCCTCTCGTGTTTGGGGTAATCCTTCGTCGGGTGGATTCCCTCTTGTTTGGGGTATAAACCTGGTGCGGGTTGGTATATACCTCTCGGGGTTTTTGGGGAAAATTTGGCCTCCGGTTGTTGGATTGGTTAATTCTCGTCCCTGTTGGTAAAATACCCCCGTCTTTTGGGATATACCTCCTTGTTGTTGGTATATACCCCCCCTTTTTAAAAGGGGGGTTTAAGGTATATACCCCCTTGTTGGGGGGAATATACCTCTCTTTATGGGTATATCCTCTTTTTTTTGCTGGAAATTTTACCTTGGTGCTTTTGGTAATCCCTTTTCCCCGTGCTGGAGGTAACCTTTTTTCTCTGTTGGGGGAATTTTCCCCCTGGTGTTGGGGGAATTTTACCCCCTCGTGTTTGTTGGGTTATTTTCCTTCTCGTGTTTTGGTAATCTTTTTTGGCGGGTTGGTATATACCCCCGGTCTGGGGTAATACCTCCGTGTTTTTGGAATATCCCCCTTTTGTGTTGCTGGTATAACCTCTGGTGTTGGGGGGTTATTCCCCCTTCTCTGGGGGTATTCCTCGGTGCTGCTGGTACTTTAAACCTCGGTGTTTTTTTGGTAAAACCTTTCGTGCTGGAGGAAATATCCCTTCTCGTGCCGGGGGTATATACCTCAATTGTTGTTGGAATATACCCCCGTGCGCGGTATATACTTCTCGTGTTTTTTTTGGAAATTTAACTTTTCTTGCTGGTGGTAAAACCCTTTCGGTTTGCGCTGGTACATACCTCTCGGGGCTGTTGGAAAATATACCCCCGTGCTGCTGGAAAATACCTCTGGGGGTTGCTGGTAAATACCTCTGGTTTGCTGCGGTGTATTCCTCTGGGGTTTCTGGTATATACCACTTTTTCTTAAAAGTATAAAACCTCTCGTGAGGGCTGGTAAAATACATCTCCTCCTAAATTATATACCTCCCCGCTGTTTTGAAATTTACCTCTGATCCTGCGGGTATTTTCCCTCTGGGGCTGCTGGAATATCCCTCATCTGCTTCAAGTATATACCTCTTTTGCTACGGTTATATCCCTTTCCCGCCTAAATTTAATTACCTCTGGTGCTGCTGGATATACCTATAAAGCTTCTGGTATAAAACCTCTGTGCTCCCGGGTTTATATACCTTTTATTCTGCGGGTATATACTTCGCCCTTCCAAACAAGTAAAAATAAAAAACACTGAGGGGGTTTAACGATACACAGCAGAATTTTAAAAACTTAAAAGGGAAGGAAGAAGCAAAAGGGAACAAAAAGCCTGGCTTTTTATTACTCCCTTTTAGTTCTTTAAAATTTTCCCTTTTATTCCCTTTGGGATTTCCTTTCTTTTTCCACGGGGTTTTAAAAGGTTAGGTTAAGGATCCCTAATAGGAATTTCCCAACTTTAATTTTCAAGCTAAGAGCTGTTACCTAAATCAACGTTTTAGTTCCTTTCAGTTTTCCTTAATTCTTTTTTGTTCTTTTAATCCCCTTTTAATTGCTTTTTAAAATTTTTTTTAATTCCTTTTAGTTTAAATTTTAATTTCCCTTTTTTTTCCTTTTTTTAAATTTCCTTTTGTTCTTTTTAAATTTTTTTTTTGTTCCTTTTTTAATTTTCCCTTTTTAATTTTTTTTTCCTTTTTTTAGTTTCCTTTTTAAATTTTTTTTCCTTTTTAAATTTTTTTTTCCCTTTTTAAATTTTTTTAATTTTTTTTTTTTCCCCTTTGGTTCCTTTTAATTTTTTTCCCTTTTTAAATTTTTTTTGGTTTTTTTTTTTCCCTTTTTAAATTTCCTTTTGGTTTCCAATTTTTTGTTTTGTTTTTACATGAAATTTGTAAAAAGAAAAAAAAAAAATAAGCCCAAAACCTGAAAAAAGTTTGGGTGGGAAATCAGTGTTGATAAAAAAAAACAAAAAAGGGGAGACAAACCCGAAAAAAGGAAAAACAGGAGAGACAACAAAAAAAGGGGAAACAACAGGAAAGTTTTTTTCAGCCTTTTTCGCCCGCCCTACGAAACCCCCTACTAACAAAAGGAAAAAATCACTCAAAATTCAAAAATTTAAAAGAGAAAACAGGCCCCCCACATGGGAGTAAAAAAATTTTTGAATAAAAAAAATATTTATTTTAAAAAAGAGTCAAAATAAACCCTTGCACAGCAATTTAGTATTCCATGGAGAAATTTGCTTAGTTTAGGATGAGTTGTGTTTAAAATCAAAACCCTGAAAATCTTTGAGAAGGGGATTAGACGCCTTACTGTAATTTTTTTGTACCAAATTTAAAACCCTTTCCCCAAACCACGTCAACATGGATTTAGGACATGAATTTATATCATGCTTGTCATAACAGCTCAACCATTATGACAAAATTATTGAAACGTTAGAAGAAAACCGTAACACAGAGCGGTCGTCATGGACCGCCAAGTTAAATAAGGTCCAAAGATATTACAGAAAGGTAAGGAAATTGCCCACTCTAGAATCTGCAATGCATAATGTTTGTGTAGAAAGCCAAGGCACGGTCCTGGCGCCTTCACCGTTTCTCGTCCACATATTAGACATAATAAAAACACAGCTCTCAGCTTCATGTCAACTTTTACGGACGAAACCAAAATAAGAATGAAAGTAGGTCAGAAGAAAACCAAGAAAAATTTCAGGCTGGTAAGTAAGACACATATGCCTTAGCATCCTGTCGGTATTTTACACCATTTTAATATTCAGTCCAAGAAGATATCACCAATGTCCAAAAGTTGGCACTGGAAAATACTGTGATGTCCAGTGGTGACAAATTTCAGCTTCTCAGATTTTGAAAAAAAAAATGAAGAACTTAAAAGGAACGCTAGATACCGTACTCAGGAGGGTCATCTTGTTAAATGAAAGGAACTTAGTAAAAGACTTCGGATAATAACGCTTTTAAAGAAGACAAAAAAGGCAAATGCCAGAAACCAGGAAATACGGGTGGAAAATGAGAATTTCAGAATATGACAAATAAAGTTCTATCTTTTTAGATTCAGAAATTCTTCGTTGTTGCCTGATCCGTGCGGCGGGAGAGATATCATAGTTAAAACGGTACAGGATCGTTTATTGTTTTTTTGCCAGTAAAGAACTTAAACTACTGAAACAATTCAAATATTTAGAAGTACCCTGGAGGGGAAAAAAAAGATGCCCAAATATAAAGGAAGAAAGACTAATCCAAAAAAAAAACCCTGACACGTTGGGGTGAGAGATATTTGGGGAAAAACCAAAAACAGAGAATTCACATCCTGGCGAAAGACGATTTAGCCCGGTACCAAAGATGGAAAAAAGCACCGAACAAGTATAAAACCAAGAGATTACTGGACCACTACCTTTGTGCAACCGAGAACCAGGCAGTGACAGCAGGGGAACCAGCGGACGGTCATCAAGAACCAGGGAGTGACAGCAGTGTGAAACCCCGGGGGTCATCAATAACCAGGCAGTACAGCTGTGAACCAGCGGCGGTCATCACCAACACCTTGGGTAAACAAACATTTAACAAAAATTTGGCCCAAACCGGGGTGCTACCCCTCCCGCCCGGCTGAGGTAATACCTCTCCTGATGGAGAGTTTATACCTTCAGGAGTTTTAAAACCACCTTCAGGGGTATAACCTCCCCTTTCCGATGGGCTTTCTTCCTCAGCGAATATAGACTTTTGTGGGGGGAATTTTACGAATAAACTTTCCCACAACTTTTAAAATTTCCCCTTTAAAAAATTTAAATTGGGGCGCATTCTTTTATTCAGAGTTGGAATTCGCTGATCTCGTGGAACGAATGGATTTTATTTCTCTCTCTCCCCTCTCTCCTCTTCTCTCTCCCCGGTCTCTCTCTCTCTCCTCTCTCCCCCTCTCTCTCCTCCCCTTCTCTCTCTCCCCTCTCTCTCTCTTTCTCTTCTTCTCCCCTCCCCCTTCTCTTCTCTCCCCTCTCTTCTCCTTTTTCCTTTCCCCTCTGGTCTCAGCCCCTTCCTCCCCCGGGGGCTTCCAAAAAAATCTTTTTTTCTTTTTCCCCTAAATTTTTTTTTCCTTCCTTTTCTCCCCTCCCTTCTTTCTCTCCCTTTTCTTCCCCTCTCCCAACCCCCTTCTCTCCCTTCTTTCTCTCTCTTTTTTAAACGGGGGTTTTGAAAAAAGTTGGGTTTAAAGGATTCCTAACTTTTTTTGACAAGCTAAAGCTTTACCTACATCAGCTCATTTGAAAGCATTTTTTTGTTATGAGACATACAAGGGGGAACAGCATAGAGTTGGACCATCGGGGCCAACTTTTTCTTTTGATAAACTGCCCTTTATCTCGTTGACATCAAATGCTGCACGAATGTTTTCCCAACTCGAGTCACCTGGGATAAATGATCTCAGATGAAATTTTTTTTCTTGAGAAAGGGGACAGCCGATGAATTTTCTGCCCTTTTTGCCCTCTTGTGGTATAGAAGCTGCTTCCCCGCTGTCCCGAAGTGGAGCCATGTGTTTGGGATTTAGAAATAAATTTACCTTTTATATAACATTAAAAGGCCCCCCAAAATCCCCTTGTGCGGAAGGGTCTGCTTTAAATGACAGATCTATCCAGGATGGGTTTTAGCGAGAATGAGGGCGTCCCTTTCCTTTTTTCTCTACTCTGTCAAGCAGTCGCAGATGAGAGAGGGGGAGGTAAAGTAAGAAAATGGAGCGTACTCAAGGTGTGAGCGTACTTGTGCCTCATACAGAATCTTGCAATCTGTGGCATGCAAAGAGTACGTAACCTTTATTCAGCGCATGTACACACCCTCATTGAAAGGCTATCTCCCCCAACCAGCGAACCAGGTACTAGGGTTGACGATGGGGCCCCGTCGTTCAATCAGTACCTAGGTTCCAGCCAATGAGAAGATGGTTTTGGCAATTGCAGAGGTGTTGTGGGTACCACTCACCTGTCTGCCCTTGTCATTTTCCATTCTAGAGCTGGTTGAAGCACGGTCTGCTCTCTAGTGGCTTCTATTCTGCCTTGCTTACCGTGGAGTGCACTAATACTTATTGTTGTACATAATGTATATAGTGTACATACTTCTGTTCTAAATTGGTGAAGGATAATACAAGTCAAAAGTTTTTCTGCTGTGTTTATTTTGCTCCCTTTGCACCCAGGTTAAGAGGCCTTTGGGACTCTTGCGTTGTAATACAACCCCTACTGTCAAGCAGATGCGAGATACATCGAAGTGCTGTAAGCTTCGTGGCTGCCTTGTTTGCAAGATTTACAGCGTGGTTGTTCATGGTCAGTTTGGAGTCAAATTTCACCCCAAGAATATCAACTTCTTCCCTAGGTACCAACACTCTCCCATTCATACTCACTACTGCTCCGGAATTACCATCATGGTGCCTAGTGACCATCATCATTTGTGTTTTCTCAGGTGCAAATGTTACTTGCCATTGGTTTCCCCAAGTTGATATAGTTCTTAGCTGGTGATTGATGTAGCTTAGAGCAGCTGGCATTTCTTCTCTTGGATAAGTAAATGTCAGACTACAGTCGTCTGTATATGCATGGGATTCTAGGATGAGATGAAGGTCATTGAAGTAGACATTCCATAGTAATGATCCCTGCACACTTCCTTGTACAACACTTGCTACAATAGGATGTCTTGCTGATTCTGTTCCATTGATAACTACCCTTAGAGATCTACCATGAAGGTAATCCCCGAGACGTAGCGTTGAGCCTGCAATTCCCAGTGCTTGCAGTTTTGCCCATAGGCCCGGTCGAAAGCACCAGCAGTGTCCAGTGTTACCCACAGCTGACTTTGGATTCATCTAGTGACTGGTGCTATTTAGTGGAAAGGTTTAACAACACATCAGCAGCAGAGTAACCTTTCCTGAAGCCATATTGACGGTCACAAAGTAGTGAGTGGTAGTCAAAAAACTCTGTCATTGGTCTTGAGATTATTGTCTCAAGGATCTTACCAGTGATTGACAGGAGTGACACTGGTCAGTAGTTGCTGTTTTCTGCTCTGCTCTTCCTTTTGTGAACAGGGACTACATTTGTCTCTTTCCACAGAGAAGGCCATTTAAACCGTACTAGGCAGTGCTGAAAGATGTGAGTTAGAGGTGCTGGTAGCTGGTCTGCACATCTTCTCAACAATCATGGGCTCAACTTTCCTGGGCCCACAGCCTTTTCTTGGTCAAGCGATTTAAGAAGGAAATACACCTCCTCCTGCCTTATTGTCACTACTGACAGTTTTGACACTCCTTGCAGCTAGCCGAGGAGGGTCCCTTGTTGCATCAGGAACTTGCATTTTGGTAGCAAAGTGTTCGGCAAAAAGGTCCGCTTTCTCTTGACTACTAGTAGAGGTGGTGCCATCCTGTTGATTTAGAGGTGGAATGAGCTCATCAGGCAGATAACCTTGTTTGTCCTTGACCGGGGACCACCAGGTTTTGGAGCCTACCCTACCTGATGCTAGCTTTCTTTTTGTGTCCACCTCCCATTTAGCGATCTCCCACTTTTGAACTTCACCCAAATACCTACATGCTTGCCTGTGCAAGTTTCTGTTATAGGTGGTAGGATGTCTCTTATACCTTCGCCATGCTTTGTACTTAGCATTAGCAGCCTCTCTACAACGAAAGCCAAACCAAGGCTGATCTGTAGGCTTCGTCACATAATGCCGGTGAGGAATGTGTTCTTGTTGTAGATTAAGGATGTGTTCAAAGAAGGCTTTCACTTGGTTAACAATATCCCCTTGGAGAAGAGCATTTCAATCGGTGGTAGCGAGCTCAGAGCAAAGGGCTGGCCAAGTACCTCTTTCCCATAGCCAGGATGTGCGTGTGGACTCCTCACCTCGTTCTGTTGGGATCTTAAGTGTCGTAAAAACAGCCTTGTGGTCAGATGATCCAACTTAGCCGAGGGGTTGACAAGTGACTATGCCTTCTGCCAGATCACTCACTACTGGGTCAAGGGAGGAGCCAGAGATGTGTGTAGGGAAATCAACAAAGTTTCTCATGTCAAACACTGCAAGAAGATCATCAAAGTCCCTCTGTATAAGATGTTGGTTGAGGTCACCAACAATTATGATGTGTTGACAGTTGTGTTGGAGCAGAAGGGAGTCCATATTTTTCATTAGGAAGTTGATGGGGTCTGCATGTTGCCACTGAGGTCTGTACATTGCACATGCTAGTACAGAGGTACTAGTGTTTATGCAGAGCTTGAAGAACATCATTTCAAGATGAGTAGGGGTGACAACATCAATATACTGGGCTTTTACACTCTTAGAGAAGCACACAGCAACACCTCCTCCTTGCCCTTGCCTGTCTCTTCTTATCCTTGAGATGTAACCAGCAATTCTTGCAAAATTTTCTGGAGTCCTGTCTGTCTGTCTGTCTCTGTCTGTCTGTCTGTCTGTCTGTCTGTCTGTCTGTCTCTCTCTCTCTCTCTCTCTCTCTCTCTCCTCTCTCTCTCTCTCTCTCTCTCTCTCTCTCTCTCACTAAAAACGAAAGCACTGCAAAATGGCAGGTGACTTGGAGTTTTTTCCAACCTTGATTACCAGAATGGACAACCTGTGTCATCTGGTAGTGATGGAGTCCTGTGCCACCTGGTAGTGATGGAGTCCTGTGTCACCTGCTAGTGATGGAGTCCTGTGTCATCTGGTAGTGATGGAGTCCTGGGTCTTCTGGTAGTGATGGAGTCCTGTGTCACCTGGTAATGATGGAGTCCTGTGTCACCTGGTAGTGATGGAGTCCTGTGTCATCTGATAGTGATGGAGTCCTGTATCATCTGGTAGTGATGGTGTCCTGTGTGTCATCTGGTAGTGATGGAGTCCTGTGTCATCTGGTAGTGATGAAGTCCTGTGTCACCTGGTAGTGATGAAGTCCTGTGTCACCTGGTAGTGATGAAGTCCTGTGTCACCTGCTAGTGATGGAGTCCTGTGTCGCCTGGAAGTGATGGAGTCCTGTGTCACCTGCTAGTGATGGAGTCCTGTGTCACCTGCTAGTGATGGAGTCCTGTGTCGCCTGGTAGTGATGAAGTCCTGTGTCACCTGGTAGTGATGGAGTCCTGTGTCGCCTGGAAGTGATGGAGTCCTGTGTCGCCTGGTAGTGATGAAGTCCTGTGTCACCTGCTAGTGATGGAGTCCTGTGTCGCCTGGAAGTGATGGAGTCCTGTGTCACCTGCTAGTGATGGAGTCCTGTGTCACCTGCTAGTGATGGAGTCCTGTGTCGCCTGGAAGTGATGGAGTCCTGTGTCACCTGCTAGTGATGGAGTCCTGTGTCACCTGCTAGTGATGGAGTCCTGTGTCGCCTGGTAGTAATGGAGTCCTGTGTCGCCTGGAAGTGATGGAGTCCTGTGTCGCCTGGAAGTGATGGAGTCCTGTGTCACCTGCTAGTGATGGAGTCCTGTGTCGCCTGGAAGTGATGGAGTCCTGTGTCACCTGCTAGTGATGGAGTCCTGTGTCGCCTGGAAGTGATGGAGTCCTGTGTCGCCTGGAAGTGATGGAGTCCTGTGTCACCTGCTAGTGATGGAGTCCTGTGTCACCTGCTAGTGATGGAGTCCTGTGTCACCTGCTAGTGATGGAGTCCTGTGTCGCCTGGAAGTGATGGAGTCCTGTTGGGTCACCCTGCTAGTGATGGAGTCCTGTGTCGCCTGGAAGTGATGGAGTCCTGTGTCGCCTGGAAGTGATGGAGTCCTGTGTCACCTGCTAGTGATGGAGTCCTGTGTCACCTGCTAGTGATGGAGTCCTGTGTCGCCTGGTAGTGATGGAGTCCTGTGTCGCCTGGAAGTGATTTGGAGTCCTGTGTCGCTGGAAGTGATGGAGTCCTGTGTCACCTGCTAGTGATGGAGTCCTGTGTCGCCTGGAAGTGATGGAGTCTTGGGTCGCCTGGAAGTGATGGAGTCCTGTGTCGCCTGGAAGTGATGGAGTCCTGTGTCACCTGCTAGTGATGGAGTCCTGTGTCGCCTGGAAGTGATGGAGTCCTGTGTCACCTGCTAGTAATGGAGTCCTGTGTCGCCTGGAAGTGATGGAGTCCTGTGTCACCTGCTAGTGATGGAGTCCTGTGTCGCCTGGAAGTGATGGAGTCCTGTGTCGCCTGGAAGTGATGGAGTCCTGTGTCCACTGTAGTGATGGAGTCCTGTGTCGCCTGGAAGTGATGGAGTCCTGTGTCGCCTGGGAAATGATGGAGTCCTGTGTCACCTGCTAGTGATGGAGTCCTGTGTCGCCTGGAAGTGATGGAGTCCTGTGTCACCTGCTAGTGATGGAGTCCTGTGTCGCCTGGAAGTGATGGAGTCCTGTGTCACCTGCTAGTGATGGAGTCCTGTGTCGCCTGGAAGTGATGGAGTCCTGTGTCGCCTGGAAGTGATGGAGTCCTGTGTCACCTGCTAGTGATGGAGTCCTGTGTCACCTGCTAGTGATGGAGTCCTGTGTCGCCTGGAAGTGATGGAGTCCTGTGTCGCCTGGAAGTGATGGAGTCCTGTGTCACCTGCTAGTGATGGAGTCCTGTGTCGCCTGGAAGTGATGGAGTCCTGTGTCGCCTGGAAGTGATGGAGTCCTGTGTCGCCTGGAAGTGATGGAGTCCTGTGTCGCCTGGAAGTGATGGAGTCCTGTGTCACCTGCTAGTAATGGAGTCCTGTGTCGCCTGGAAGTGATGGAGTCCTGTGTCACCTGCTAGTGATGGAGTCCTGTGTCGCCTGGAAGTGATGGAGTCCTGTGTCACCTGCAGTGATGGAGTCCTGTGTCGCCTGGAAGTGATGGAGGTCCTGTGTCGCCTGGAAGTGATGGAGTCCTGTGTCACCTGCTAGTGATGGAGTCCTGTGTCGCCTGGAAGTGATGGAGTCCTGTGTCGCCTGGAAGTGATGGAGTCCTGTGTCGCCTGGAAGTGATGGAGTCCTGTGTCGCCTGGAAGTGATGGAGTCCTGTGTCACCTGCTAGTAATGGAGTCCTGTGTCGCCTGGAAGTGATGGAGTCCTGTGTCACCTGCTAGTGATGGAGTCCTGTGTCGCCTGGATGTGATGGAGTCCTGTGTCACCTGCTAGTGATGGAGTCCTGTGTCGCCTGGAAGTGATGGAGTCCTGTGTCGCCTGGAAGTGATGGAGTCCTGTGTCACCTGCTAGTGATGGAGTCCTGTGTCGCCTGGAAGTGATGGAGTCCTGTGTCACCTGCTAGTGATGGAGTCCTGTGTCGCCTGGAAGTGATGGAGTCCTGTGTCGCCTGGAAGTGATGGAGTCCTGTGTCGCCTGGAAGTGATGGAGTCCGGTGTCCATCACGCCCACTTGTGCTTTAAATTACCAATAATTGAAATAAGAACTTTCCTTCGTCCCTACCAGCCAGGTCTTTGGTCAGACGTCCTTATTGGGTCCTCTTCGACCAGACTGTTGCTGTCAGTGACCCGCTGACCAGCGCTGCCATCACAGCCGGGTTGATCAAACACTTGCGAAAACTAGTGATCCAGTTTCCTCTTGAAGACTTTTACGCTTGTTCTGGGAATATTGCTGATATCTGACAGTTGCAGGTTGGATGGTCTAGGACTATGGATGTTGACTTAGTGTTCTTTTATTGTGCTCCTGGTGCGCTACTTTCCATTAGATTTATTTACCTCTTCCTCTCATGTCCGTTACTCCGGAATATTGCTATGGTAGCTTTATAAATTTAGGACCTGGCCTTCCAGTACCTTCCAGGTGTATATTAACGGGTATTACATTCTTCTTGGCTCTAGAGTATACATTTCAAGTACTCAGAGATGTTCTCGATAATTTAAATGTTTTAAGTACTCTATGAGTACAGTGAGGTAAACTATCGTTTTGCAGCTCTCATATCTATCTTGTCTATCTTAAGCAAGGAGTATTATTCTAGAGGGAAGAGTACAAGTAATTTCAATAAAACCGTCACTGGTATTATGTCTTTGAAAGTTCTCGTTGTTTATCCCATTCTTTTTTTTTCTGGCATTTGCTGCATTTACTTTATATTGACTTTAAATAATATTTTTTCCTAAGTATTTTACTTGGTTCTTGTGCTCAGTATAACAGTCTGTCTACGTTCAGTATTTGTTTTGCGTTCTTCTGTGGAACAATGCTCTTCTCCAGACTGAGGGACTGACCACCTCAAAACTTTAAGGGTGATGGACTGATTACATCGTCTTCAAGTATCTTCTGCTTCTATCAACTTTTCTGTGCTCGACTGAAGAAGCCTACTGTGTAGGCGAAACGTTTCGAAATAAAGATACCTAACTGTTGCATATGTCTTACCTAACAAAATTCAAGGAACTGAAATTTATTACCAGTGACTATCATATTATTTTTAATAACCCAATGAAAGATTTTGTTAATAGTGTATGATTGTATTTTTCTTGATCTTCTATTGAGGCTACTTTAACAGTTATTTTGTTATCATCCGCAATAGGATGACTAGTTATTTTCTCCATGGTCTTCTGTGAAGATGACAAACACTGAAGGTACCAGGATCTTGCATAGGGGCAGTGATGAACTTTATATTTGGCTGAAACTTGACTTGCCTTTGTGCTGTTTACTCTTACTCTTTGTGTTCTGTTTCTTACGAATGTGAATATCCATTGCCTTCATAGCCCTGTTACAGCTATTAACCTTCTTTTATGGGAAAACTCTATGGTCGCATTTGTCAAGTTCCTTTACAGAAGTTTATCGAACTATATCCGCGTTTAGCTCTTCCAAAGCCTCAGAAACTCTATCATTATGATATAAGAGTCATGACAAGCAATATTTTCCTGTTCTAAATCTATGGTGACTTGGGTAGTGCAACCTTTCCACACACACAAAAAAAAAGCAGTAAGCATGCGCCCGGGCACTTTCAAAGACTTCTATTAATGTGTGGCATTAGTGCTACGGATCTAGACTTTTTTTTTTTTTTTAATAACTCTGTTGCCTATTTTGTGAAGAGGGGCTATGCCTGCAGCTGTATACAGTTGCAGACATACAGTACCAGCATCATGGAGTTGAGTGAGGTAGGTGATGGGTCCGCCGTGTGTGCTGGAACATTTGTCTGACTTACGCAAATAGGCGTAGCTCGGGAGGGCAGGGGCTTATCTGGGCTTCACGTTGCCGAGGCAGCGGGTTTGGTGTTGTCATGGACGAGATGAGGGCGGGATCGGTTGAGTGGGCGGGATTGGTTGAGTGGACGGGATTGGTTGAGTGGACGGGATCAGTTGAATGGGTAGGCATGTTCAGTTCCTAGAGATAATAAGTAAATGGGCTGGTTGAGTGGAATCGGATGAGGGAACGAGTTCCGTTGAGAAAATGGGTTCGGTTGAGTGAGTGGGATCGGTTGAGTGAGCGACTTCGCTCGCGAGGAGGCACGCGAGCGGAAAGTTATTTCTGATATTTGTTAGTTTGGGTGACGTCAGCAGCCGTGCTGGCGACAATACCTTCAAGAGAATTGTTGTGTGATGGCCTAGTTTGTTGTGTTAGGCTACCTTGTTTGTTGTGTGTGGTTTACATTGTTTGTTGTGTGTTGGGCCTTGGTGTGTGTGTTAGTCTACGTTGTTTGTTGTGTATTGGTTAACCTTGTTTGATGTGTGTTGGTCTCCTTATTTGTTGTCTTGTGTACCTTGTTTGTTGTGTTTTTGTCTACCTTCCTTGTGCGTTGCTGCACTTTGTTGTGTGCTGGTTAACCTTGTTTGTCGTATATTGGGTCACCGTGTTTGGTCTATGTTTGTTGTGTGTTGCCTACCTTATTTGTTGTGTGTTTTACCTTGTTGTGTGTTAGTCTACGTTGTTTGTTGTGTGTTGGTTTACCTTGTTTCTTGTGTGTTGGTATGCATTGTTTGTTGTGTGTTGGTATACATTGTTTGTTGCGTACTGGGTCACCATGTTTAGTCTCTGCTGTTTATTATGTGTCGGGTCACCGTTTTTATTGTGAGTCGGGCCATCCTGTTTATTTTGTGTTGAGTCACCCTGTTTACTGAGTGCTGGTCACTGTTGTTTGAGTGCTGTCCTGCCTTGCTTGCGTTTTGGGCCACCCTGTTTAATGTGTGTTGGGCCACCCTGTTTAATGTGTGCTTGGCACAGCTTGTTTGTTGTGTGTTGGGCCAGCTTGTTTGCTGGGCCAGCTTATTTATCTCCAGTGTAAGTAAACAGGGGTGTGCGAGGGCGAGGACCTGCCTGGTCCCACCAACTGACAAACAGATGATATTTGTTGACCGCCCGTCTCTCTCACTCGTGTCTCATTCTGGGACACATACTAGGGTGAGAACTGGACGGGAAGGGATGATGGAGGAAGGTGAGATGGAGGAGGAGGAGGAGGAGAGCGGGGATGACCTATTGTTGTTATTGTTGTTGCTGTTTGTTTATAGAAGCTTCAACGACTTGAGGCGTATAATCCAGGTAAGGAAGAATTGTTTTTACTTTGCAGGGGCTATAACGGCTTTTGCCTTATATTACAGGTAAGGAAGGATTGTTGTTGCTACTTTATAGGCGCTACAACAGCTTAAGCCGAATGAATCCTGTGAGGAAGGATGAGGTCCTGGAGTTGGGAAGGATTTGTTTTCTTACTATTTTAAACCTCCTGCTGCTCCTCATTTCTGTCCCTACTGCTGCTTCCTCTTTTTTCCCTTCCCCTGCTCCCTCTCGCTCTCTTAGTCCAGGTCCACTGGAGGTGACAGCTGTGACTCTGTAATGGCCGGGTACGCGGAGGTTTCCAGGTCAGGGTCTTGCAAGCACTCACGCGAGGCTGCCGTAATTCACCCCCATTACCCCCCTTCACACACACACACATACACACTCGCTGCTCTCCTCTGGGATGTGTAAATCGTAGTGTTGCAAAACATGTTCTGCAGCCACCTGTATATAGGAATAGAAGGATTGGGCAGGGAGGAAAGAAGGGGTTAGAGAAGTAGTGAAGGAAAGAGAGGAAATGAGGGAAAAGAGGGAGGGTGGAGGGAGCTATAGATGGATGGAGGAATTGAGGGAGAGAAGGAGGAAGAGAGAAAAGGAGGAAGTGAGAGAGGGAGGGAGAAAGGGAGGTAGAGAGGGAGGGAGAAAGGGAGGGAGGGAGTGGATCGATAGTGTGAGAATGTTAGGCTTGGCGGGGAAGGTGGATATGAGAGTTATAGGTTAAGGTCACATTCTACTCTGAGTCACTCTGCCAAACCGAGACAATGAATGGACCAGTTCCACAATGTTTACTACAAACATCTTATGAGCTGTGAACAGCTGATCGAAACAACACGTCGTCAATCACATGTGAGAGAGCTACACACACAAACACGCACACGCACACACACACACACACACACACACACACACACACACACACACACACACACACACACACACACACACACACACACACACACACACAACAGTCTCATGCATGAATGAAGCAACACCTGGTCGATAGCTGGAACTAGCTCTGGTTTGAGGTGGTACGGAGGGTCGACCTTAGTCTTTGTGACCTTCCGTAATGCAGCAGCAGCTCCATGACGGACGGACCAAGTGACGTGACATGTGACCTCTAGTGTAGGTGGAATTGACCCGAGCGCGTGGTGTGGGTGGCGAGTGAATTGACCTGTGGGCACGGTGAGGATAGAGATTAGTCAAGTCGTCAAGCCTATTACAGTAACCAAGTTGAAGGGAGGGTTGAAGGAAACCTTTCTTTGGTGTTTGGCTGAAGTAACTTGAAGGTGACTTTTAAGTGTCATTGAGAAGAGTTCACTGTCTTCGGACAATGCTATGTGTGATTTAGTAGCATTGCATTTCTTCGATAATTTTTTGTAAGTGTTTCTGAGAAGTGTTGAGTGCCTTAGAGAAGTGTCATCTGTCTAACAAGAGTTGTGATTTCTTTTATACGTGTTTTTGATTCTTAACTGCCTTTCAAGGGTATTTGGAAGTGTTCATGAAAAGTGTTGAGTGTTTTAGAGAAGGGTTAAATGTCTTTCATAAGTATTGACCTTCGACAAGTGTTTTGTAAGTGTTTCTGAGATAAGATAAAAATTTTGCAACCTAAGGACCATCTTCGAAATCACAGATTGAAATAGTCTTAAATGGCTGAGAAAATTACTTATATAAAAATGACATTCTAAAAAGTGCAAAAGAAAATCAATAATGGCCCTGGTCTCGGGAAAATAAGTTTGAGTAACATGGAAAAGGAGAAATGATTGTGACGAGGGGTCATTATGTGAGCCAATCAGATCGACCTCGGACACGGAGAGGTCAGACCGTGGCGTGACACCTCCCACTCTAATCACCTTGTCTCCAGTAACTACTCTGACCTCCTGCTGCGGCTGCTGCTGTTATTGTTACTGTTATTGATGTTCTTCTTGCTGCTGCTGATCTTGTCGCAGCTGTTTACTTTGGTGATGCTAATATTTATGCTGCTGCTACTACTGTCGTTATGCTGCTGTTTCTGATGCTGATGCTTCTGCTGCTACAGCCATTGGTATTGCTGCTGCTGCTGCTGCTGCTGCTGCTGCTGCTGCTGCTGTTGATGATGCTGATGATATTGCTAGTATCATGGCTGCTGTTGCTTCTGCTCCAGTAACCGCTGTTGATGCCAATGTTATTGATACCACAGCTGATGTCGCTTCTGATATTGCTGCTTTTACTTCTGCTGCTGTTACTGCTGATGGTGGTGATGGTGCTGCTGCAGCTGCTTCTGCTCTATCCGATAATTTTGCTGTTACCTATTCTACTATTGTTAAGGCTGATATTGTTGCTGTTGTTACTGTTGATGATCTTACTACTGCTGCTATTGTTATTGTTATTGTTATTGTTGCTGTTTCTGATTCTGCTGTTGCTGTTGTTGTTATTGTGCTCTTGTTAATGTTGCTGCCTTTACACATCCGTCCTCGCCGCTTATAACAGCAAGAGGAGATAGATGACTGACGATTTTTTTTCCAACTAGACTGAAAAACAGAGAGCGACAGGGTGAGCGCATTTTGGCGATGGGCTTCCTAAGCTGTTTATAGAAGTGTTATGGTGTTGTTAGGGTCGTAACCAGTGTGGTAATGGCCGGCTCTCTTGCCTTTTTCTAGGCTTTGAATATTAATGATCAAGTTACATTAAAGGCGATACGCGAAACAAAGAAAGAATTATAACTCAAAACAAAGTTGCCATAGACAGAATTAGGGAATAATGTTAATGTCTTTGTTCAAGACTCTTCATCCAGCAAGAATATGAAATATTCCAGGAACGAAGTAGATAGGTAGATGTTTTCACTTAAAACCTGGATCACTATTTCTTGTCAGTTCCAGATCAGCCAGGCTGTGATGGCTGTGTAGGCCTGCGGGCCAGTACCGGCAACAGTCTTCTAGATCAAGCAATCATCAAGGATTGTGTCAAAGGATTCCTTAGGCTGAATGTGTAAAGGGATTCTTTAGAGGAATTGTGTAAAAGGATTGTTTAAAGATATTTTTCAATAAAAGGTGTAACTGGCCCAGTTAGCGAACTTACACTGCCTTTCCTTAGATCCTGGTCACCTGACGCTTCCCCATCATAACACACATATATATTGGTTCATATAAATTTGATTAATTTATAATTAATAAAATTTGGGAAGAATTTAAGATACATTAGACAAAATTTTTGGGTAGAATATAAACTGTTTCACGGATCACTGACTACCTACCCACATCATGGCAAAAAGTCTAAGTATTGTTGGGGGGGGGGGGGGGGGGGCAGCGAGGTGTAGCCTCCTCCTAACATGCCTTCCTGTTAACCTTTTATTTTTATAATTCCTTGATAATGTGAGAAGTCACGAAAGTGCTAGGAGTTTCACTATTTTTTCACAGTGGCTGTCCTGCATGTTATGGTATCACCTGTTTACTGTGACCATATTGCATATATATATATATATATATATATATATATATATATATATATATATATATATATATATATATATATATATATATATATATATATATATATATATATATTATATATATATATATATATATATATTTAATTTCAGTGTTTCTCATCTAACCCGCTTTCTTACTTTCTCTCTGTAACCTTATGCTGTTATTAAATTCTTCGAGGTTACAAGTCAATTAAAATTTCTCGTATGCATTACATGCTTGGCTGATGATCTCAGCTCAGGTGTTGTGTCATTCTCTCTGGTGGTGGATATGTGTGTTTTTTTTTTGGGGGGGGAGGGGAAGGTGGGCAGTATTTCCCAGGCTTTTTCCTACTTCACCTATGTGGCTAAGGTTATATCCAATTATGCGAGCGAAACCCGGAGATATAGATAGATAGATAGATAGATAGATAGATAGATAGATAGAGAGAGAGAGAGAGAGAGAGAGAGAGAGAGAGAGAGAGAGAGAGAAGAGAGAGAGAGAGAGAGAGAGAGAATAGAAAGAGAGAGAGAGAGAGAAAAGAAGAGAGAGAGAGAGAGAGAAGAGAGAGAGAGAGAGAGAGAGAGAGAGAGAGAGAGAGAGAGAGAGAGAGAGAGAGAGAGAGAGAGAGAGAGACTGGAATGTCTTTCCAGAGCCGTCTCTGCTGAAAGTGTATAAGATTTTGATTTTCAATTTTCTCGGCATTAAGGAACGACTGGAAGTCACTAATTGGCACAGTCAGGAGTGCATGAGAGGGGAGGGGGGGGAAGTTAGTGTGCTCACATTCTCTTTTTCATTCTCTCTTTTCTCTCCATTTTTTCCTTGGAAACCTATAAAATACGTGCAAATTATTTAAAAATATATTTTGAATTAGAAAATAATACTGGATAACTCCTTCCCAAAGATTAAACCCTACAAATGATTTACCCTGAGATAGTAGTGAAGTCAATTACAGATTTTTTAGTTTCCTCTCTTCCCAGACAGTAGTTGGTAGACAGCAACCACTCAGGGATGTACTACCGTCCTGTCAAATGAATGTGATTTGGAAACCTGTTAATGCTCTTGCACTCTGGCTGATCTGTTTCCTGAATACGTAAGATGTACAGAGGGAAATAAATCACGGTACAGGTGGTGTGGCATACAAAGAGTATGTTATAATTTCTTCGGCGTATGTCACACTCCTATATAGGCTACTTCCCAACCAGCAAACCAGGCGCTAAGGGTTTAATGATCGATAGGGTACCCGTCGCTAAATCAGTACCTTAGTTCAGTGACCAATCACAGGCCAGCCCGCCAAAGCTGAAGCAAAGTGAAACTTGTGGTAAGCAATGGCAGATTTGCCTATCTGCTGGTTGAGTACGGCGCACTCTGGCTTCTGCTTTGCCATCTGTCACCATGGTGTACACTTATTACTGTTTCATCTGTACATATTGTACAAAGTGTACATAACTGTATATAATGGGTGAAGGCAAATATACATTATAGTCTACTGCTGAATTTGTTTGCTCCAATTCCCGTTATGACCAGGTCTGGCAGGCAATTTTTTACCTGTGTTCGTAATAGGTCGGGGTTTCAACTCACAGCAAGTGAGTCGTAAAACTCCATGGAGGCCAGTGTGTAAGCTGGGCCAGCTGACTATAATAAGGTTCATCCGACTAGGTATATTTATACACCATAGGGAGGTTAGCATGGGCCACCACCGTGACCACAAATACAAATTTTTACAGATGAATCTCCAGCCAGCGTGACCGTATTGAAATCAAGGCAGTCATCATGACTCGTGTTACTGCGATTTCGTGAGTCAGTACAGAGGGAAATGTTGCAAACTTACCTGTATTTTCTGATGTGCCTCTTCATAGTTCTTAATTCTGTAATATTTTCTTTCCGTGGGGAAGATAAGTTCCAGAACTACTAAGAGTTAACAGATAACATCCTTTGCTGCTCTAGTCTACACCAACTGTCCTTCCCATCCTCGCCAGTAACTGAGCAGTGCTGCTTCTCACTGGAAAGTGTCGGGAACAGAGCATAATAATCTTCGTAATTACAATGTAAATTTTATTTTTCCCTTTCGTTTTCTTTCCTGCAGTCTAACATAGGTGCTGGGCTGTGGTACTCACGTTCGACTGCATACTGCAAGCACCTACAAACTAATTGATCAGTCTATCAAACAATAGACGCAGTTTGAAACGGTTCCTCAGAAGAGACGGGTGATGACCCCGGAGTTGACCTCTGCTAAAATATTAGTAATTTATTATAAACTTACTTTCCGATTTAGTTAGTGAAATGTGGGACATACTTTCCGTAGAGTTCTGTTGAAGTTGTTATCCTACCTACACCAACACTATTTAACGACTCTTCACCCAAAACGCACACTTAGGAGAGCAATATTATGACAACGTTTCGGTCCCCCTGGACAATTATGGTGAGGGATATAGAGAAGGCCTAAAGATATTATAGGGGCAGTGGTAGCGGGAAGAAGAGAGTGTTGTGTGGTAACAGTAGTAGTAGTAGTATTAGTGGTAGTAGTAGTAGTAGTAGTAGTAATAGTAGTAGTAGCAGCAGCAGTAGCAGTAGTAGTAGTAGTAGTAGTAGTAGTAGTAGTAGTAGTAGTAGTTAGTTGTGGTAGTAATAGTAATAGTAGCAGTAGTAATAATAGTAGAAGAAGTAGCAGCAGTAACAGTAGTAGTAGCAGTAGTAGTTGTAGAAGTGGTGGTGGTATAATGTTTCCTTACAACTGTCACCACCCTTGTTGTTACCTTGACTTCTACTACTACTGCTATTAATACTGATACTACCACCACCCCTCTACTACTGTTATTAATATTACTATTACTATTATTACTACTACTATTCCTACTATTACTACTACTACTACTACTACTTCTGCTGCTGCTGCTGCTGCTGCTGCTGCTGCTGCTGTTGCTGCTGCTGCTGCTGCTGCTGCTGCTGCTGCTGCTGCTGCTTCCGCAGAAGAGAACACTGGACGTTAACCTCTCACGGTGATTGAGGTATAGGTATGACATGGTTTAACATGATGATTTATCACACACACACACACACACACACACACACACACACACACACACACACACACACACACACACACACACACACACACACACACATTTTTAAAACGGCTGAAAATATTGCAGCTGTGGTCCTAATATACTGTCTTAGCTGATATCAAAGATAAGATAAGATAAGATTTGTTGGGATAATTAGATGCATTGCGGGCACTGCGCCACCAAACAAAGGTGTCCTTATATTGCATAACCCCAGACCCCCGTACATTATCTTTATTAATGAAAAGGATAGTGCAGAGTGCGGCATTAATTTGTAATGCAGTTAAAATTGAGCACTGAAGATTTCAAGTGAGCCAAAAGGGGCATTTGCAAGCTATCGCATTTTGTTTACCAATAAACGCCAGATTTCAGATCATCCCTTCGGAGATTCCGAACAAGAAAGTGAGTTGCGGACCACCTTACAAGAGATAATTAGTATAGGTTTAGAGAAGGCAAAACATCTCTTCAATGTAAAGTTTTGTGAGAAAGAGAAAGAGAGAGAGAGAGAGAGAGAGAGAGAGAGAGAGAGAGAGAGAGAGAGAGAGAGAGAGAGAGAGAGAGAGAGAGAGAGATAGGGTTGGGTACACATTCTCCTCCATGCTGGTACGAAAGCATTTAACACATGAGGCTTAAATATAAACAGAGGAATAGCAGGAAATAGCAGGGAAGGTACTGAAGAGGATAAACTAATTCTTACTGTACAGAGGGCAGAGGATAATTGTAAGGAAGGAGGTGTGGAAGCCAACACGGGTGAAGAGCCGCAGCCTCTCAACGCAAATTCCTTGCCAGACATATTTGAATTTAATGTTTCACTATTTCCACATGAAGTGAGATTAATTATGAAGATAACTGGAGAGAAGAGGAAAATATTGCATGAATGTTTGAATAAGTTTCTAACGCGATCAGAAAAGTAGTTTATGGAATTCAGTCCTAATTTGTGTAAAATAATGAAAACAGTAAATGGAATGAGAAGACTAAACAAGGAATACATTATGAAAGGTGATAAGTGTAGACAACCTGCAGGGAAATATATATCATAAGAACTTAAGAACATAAGAATGGAGGAACACTGCAGAAGGCCTACTGGCCCATGCGAGGCAGGTCCTTATCAAAACGACTACTACCTAAAGCTTCCCAAGAAATAACTCCAGTACCCAATAACACCAATCAACCCAGCCCCTCCCACTCATATATTTGTCCAGTCTCTTCTTAAAGCTAACCAAGGTCCTAGCCTCTATCACCCCACTGGGAAGACTGTTCCACGCATCTACAACTCTGTTAGAAAACCAGTACTTACCTATGTCCTTTCTAAATCTAAATTTATTCAACTTAAATCCATTATTCCTGGTTCTTACCTGGTTTGACACCCTCAGTACTTTATTAATATCTCCCTTGTTTATGCCCGTCATCCACTTATACACTTCAATGATATCTCCCCTCATTCTACGCCTCTCCAGAGAGTGGAGATTTAAGGCTTTGAGTCTATCTTCATACGGGAGGTTCCTTACACAGTAAATCATTTTAGTCATTCTTCTTATCTTGAAGTGCATATAAACCTAATAACGTCTGCAGGATATGCAAACCCAACTTAGAACTCTTTTCGTGAAGATAAACATAAATATCGTTTAGAAAAAAATACAATTTAAATTAGGCCGTCATTGCAATGCGTTTTTCTTGAATGGAACTTGTACCTAATGAAGAATATTGAAACTAGAATTTGTCCTCTTGAGATGGAAGATAAGAATTGATGAAGGAAGGGACAAGAACTGTGAAACAATTTTTAAACCAAAACTGCTTTAGTACTCGTATGCTATAGACATATAGGTTTAATAAAATATTATTAAAACTACATGTGATTACGAGGTAAGTAATGGCGTCACAATTTCTCATAAAACAAAGAAATCATGAAGAATATACATAACTAAATCCAAACTGAAGAAACATATAAAATGAGATAATATGATGATTACGAGTTACATGACATGGAGGAGGTGGTGGCACAGCAATACTGATTAATATAACACAACTACCTACATATGCCAAAACAAAGAAAAAACTGCTCAAAAAAAGAATTTTGTGCTAGAAACCCTAAACATAACGAAAGGAATACTGAGTAAATGTGAGGAAGAACCAGCTGCTGCTAAACACGAGGAGCTGACAACACCTCCACAATACTAATGAAAGATAACTAAATGTACCAAAAAGACTTAGAAAAAAAGCAAATATCGCTGAAGAAGTAGATTTCAGCGAAACATTGTGGCGGTGTAAGAAGACTGGTGCGGATAACAACGTTGACAGACTTTTTCAACGTGATGATGATGTTCTTCGTCATGCTTCAACAGAACTCTTCAAGGGACTTTGATCTAAGGAGTTGGCGCTACGCTCCATTTTCTCAAATCATTTCCCAGGTGTTGTACAACCCACACGGGTTTATCTCTCCATTTTTATAGTGGTAGTAGTGGCTTAACATCTCTCACAGAATACACCAGAAAGAAAGCAAAGAACACTATCTCTAATAAAAATGTTATTAATAGAATAAAAAGAAGGAAAAAGTCATATAAATACTGAAATCCGCTGAGTAAAAAAATAATATATTCCATTGGAGATAACATTATATTATTTAGTGGCACAGCCGTCGGCTCACATTTCGAAATGACGCGAATTCAATTTCCTGGCTGAGATCAGAGTATGTGCAAAGTTTTTTTTCACCAGTTGCATCTCTTTCCATGTGAGGTAGATAGAAGTCGACTGCTATGGGTGTCATCCTGGGGGATTGTAGTATTCCTTGGATAGGGCTGTTTTTGAAAGAGCTAAGGTAAGATAACAGCTCTTAGCCTGTGAATGAGATAATGTAAGATAACTTCTCTTATTCACATGTATATGAGGTAAAGTAGGATAACAGCTCTTAATCTGTGAATGAACTAAGTTAGTCTAAAAGCTCTTAGCCTGTGAATAAGATAAAGCAGGATAACACCTGTTAGCTTGTAACTGTTCATTGACTACGAATGAGCTAACGTAGGATAACGGGCCTTAGACTATAAATAACCTGTAAACAGCTTGAAAGGTGTCATGAAGATCTTGGGAAGTTAAAAGAAAAACGCAAAGAAGGTTTACTAGGTTAAAAAAGAAACAGTGTGTTAATCTAAGACAGAAGAGAAACTTATGGAATATTTTTTTTAAAAGTTATAGATGTCAAACAAATATACTCGTAGAGAGAGAAAAAAAGAGAGAGTATGGGAGAGGAGGGAGGGAGGGAGAGAAGAAGAGAGGAAAGACGAGGCGTCTCAGTTGAAACTACTTTATAAAACCTGTTTACTGCTTTAAGTATTCTTAAAACTCTTCCATATATTAGCAACGTCTGTTACATTGCTCACCTATCCGCTCAAAGTATGCTTTTACTAATCCATAAATGCAACAAAAAAGTGCTCTACCTTCTCTGCTCCTTTACACTTACATACTCCAGTGTAAACACTTGGTGAACTCCCACAGAATCTGAAAAAATAAATTAATTTTATATTTGTGTAAAACTTTCTGAAAATGAAGTTAACCTGAATATTTTTGTTAGCCTCATGAAGCCAAGTATGGAACAAATGTCTAATATTTTACTTCGGCTGTGGATGTTATTTAAAATACGTATATAATTTTACTCTTTTATTATGTGTGATGTTTTATCTTCTATTAAATTTATGTGCTGTATATGTATATGTAGATTTAACGCATATCACTAAACTACCACAGCCGTAGTTTACCAGCCCAGGAGCGTTTCACTTTTAGTCTGGTATTCCCTGGGATTTCATTGGCTGACCATTATTTCACACTGCATTTTTATTGGCTTACTCAAACGCCACAAAGGTGAGACCTTACCTTGCAGTTTAAATTTTCAGTCTCTCTATATTGGGTTTCTACAACGAGAGGTGCGTGGCTGACCTTGCCATTTCTCTTGAACGACTCTGACGAGAAGTGTAACTGACGCCTCCATTTTCCTATATCTGGATCTGTCATATCCTGTGGCTTTTTCTGGGTTAGTCTTAGTTGAGGTTCTTGTGTGTCTTTGACTTCTGCGACGTCCTGTGGTGCAGTTGAAATGTCTAGGGTATTTCATAGCTTTTCAGTCTTCTAGTGGAGCCCTCCATGATGGGATGATCTGTAAAATGGGAGGGGATTCGACTAGAGCGCCAGAATTGATACCCCATATACTCTGGTGATTAATTTCCTTTGTTAGACCAAACCTGTTTATTACTTATCTGTCCAGCATGAACAGTTCATTGGTGTATTCTGGGGAAAAAAGTGAAGCCACTGAAGTTCGAGGCAGATAGCAGAGGATTCTCTCCCCATAAATTTACATACAATTATACTAAAAGAAGCAACTTACAGCAGCATTGATTGTTGCATCATGTGAGCTGAATGTGTCACATTGAACAGACTAGAGTTCGGGTACGAAAAAAGTGGCAGTTGTATTAGGTCATTTTCAAGAGGGATACGTATATGAGTCTTGCCACAGTCTGGGAGTCAGTGAAGTTACTGAGCCTATCTCAGTATTACTATTGCTGTGGATATTGGTGCATTGTCCACGAGAATGGTGTGCTGCTCACTGGGTGGTGCCTCTAGCCTATTATTGCATTCCTGTTATAATGGTCGTTTTGATGCCACTGCAATGTTATTGCCATGTTTGCTTCTGCAGCAATTGCACTACCGTACTTTGCAGGATCCTGCTCAGTTAATGCTGCTGTTCTGTATGTATAGTATGTCACGATTTATGTGTGTAAATAATTAAGTTTATACTATGTGCAAGTGTACTGTTGTCAGACTGAACACATTAATCTACCCGCCCAAGAGTTATCTTACATATTAAGTTGCTTACGTTTGATAAGGAATAACCGTTTTATTTACTTGCATTCCAGAGTAATAAATGATTGTGTGGTAACGGAGTTAATGTAGTTGCTCTTGAGTGATCAGAGTGATTCCTAGAAATTACTTGCTCTCTGTAAGTCGTGACAACTTAGTAATGTTACTGTAAAGAAGGACAAAACTATACCGGAAAAATTACTAAGGGAGTGATGATTCAATTGTATAAGTGTAACTTCTGCATAGTTCTTAATTAACTGAATATAGTTTTTGTTGCATTTAATGTCATCTTTTAGCTCTAGACTTTTGAGATTGACCTACTGACATAGAACATCGGTTAATGAGCCATACTAGTTAATCATATTTTCTAGGGGGATGTCAGTATCATTTAAATTTTAGCTGTTGGGTAACTGGTGGCTTGTTACCTCCTCATAACATGACCCCTGCCTTCTGGCACTCATAAAGTAGGCAGGGAGAAAGGAAGGACGGGGGAAGTGCCGACATTACATTTGGTCTTCACATTTCATACCCTTTCTTAATTCTATATCTTTCTCTACTCTTCTACTTTCTGTCTTACTTATAATTTTTTCAGTTAATTCTACTATAAATACTACCCGGTATATTTAGCAGGCTTATTTCCCTATAATTCTTATACTTTGAGTTCTCCATTTTCATATGCAAATAAACCATGCGTGCTCTCTACCAGTCCTTAGAAAATTTCCTTACTTTCATGCCAGTATTAAAACATGCACCAACCAGTAATCCTTTCTATTCCAGTGAAAGTGTACTCTAAGAACTTTTAAATGAGCATAGGGTCTTTATCAGAGAGTGAGGCAAAGATGTCAGAACACTCCTTATGCATGCGTTGTGTACATAACCTAAGAATGGGTCATCAACTGACTCATGCGTAACGTTACGGTTCAGGATGTTAAGAATTTCAGGAATGTTGTGATTATTAAGGGTTTGAAGGTTCCCCCCCTCTTATGCAAATTTTTTACCACTAACAATACCACTGGAGAATTGTGTACAACACATTACTGAAAGGCAAGAATCCACATTTCATCTTTTTTCTTTGGACGAACCAAACAAACATTCACAAACGCAAATTATGTTTCATTTTAAATATATATCGTTTTTGCTCTAACGTTACCTATGTTGACTGCTCATTTTACTTTTCTTTACAATTCTCGTGCTATTAAATACGGATGCTTCCCTTTCATTTGAATATTTAATGTCTTTAATTTTATAAATTTAATAAACATGTATTAGGTGGGTAAAATTCCAAGCCGCTGAAGTCACATACATTCCTGAAAATCTTAACATTTATGGCCTGTGCTATCACAGGTATGTCACTTGACGTCTCATTCGTGTTAACACCGGACGCGCGTTCGTGCTTGCATGTCTCGTCAGTATCGTCTGGGCGTGAGTTAGTTTGTATATGCCTTATTTCTTGTATATCATCGTATTCACGAATGTGAATGTTAGCTCCACTGTTGCATACGTATACTTCTCTTCGTACTCTAATGCACGTACGATATTTTTTTTGGTTTATCTTTTTGTTCGTCCCTAGTTGTAGCTTTTTCTCCTTAACCCTCAGGCTCACGAAGTCAGTGTCAGTCCCGCTATTACCTCAGGTTTGGCTGGATCCATGTACTGTGCTTCTATATGTCAAGGTCACTCACGGTGTACCACAGCAGGAAGTGAGTTGCTTCAATTGTCTTCTTTTCATTGGTCCTTACATATTGTCTTCACCATTTAAATGCCATGTCTGTTGTTCTCTCTTCAATTTCACGAAAATAATGCTGCCAATTTTCGAGATATGCCTACAAGGCAAATTTTATGTTGGTGTGACCTCGCGTCGCAACATCTCTCTCACTCGCCTGTTTCTGAGCCAATCCTAGAGGGAGAAGCGTGGCTCACACAGCCACCATTACCTAAGGGACCGACCACCTCGAAACTACGTCTTCAAGGGCAATGGACTGATTACATCGTCTTCACATCTCTACTGCTTCTGGAAACTCGTCTGTACGCGACTGAAGAAGCCTACCGTGTAGGCGAAACGTTTCGGAATAAAGGTGCCTAATTGTTGCATGTGTGTCTTACTTATCAGCTTTACCATCATCTCCTTTGATCTCCCTCTCAAGAGATAGGTTAAGTTCAACTCATAAAAACCTTCAAAACTACTAGGTTAAACTCAGGAGGCGAGACATCACATCCGCTCAGTGTGTGTCGCTGACCTCAGGATGACTCCACCTCACTTCCTGGTTCAGCTGATGAACTGGGATGGATAAATGTAAGCCGGGTGGTGTAAGTTGTAAGTATAAGGCCGAAGTGAGGGTGTGAGCCCGGCTGGTGACCTCTTGGTCGGGGTCACTTGAGGTCACGTTGGGGTCTAAGAGAGCGTTAAACTTTGCTGCACTTTCCGAGTATCTCTCCAAAATTCTCTTACTGTTGTAAATTGCCGTTAGAGCGACTTTTGTTGGCCTCCATCCTCTCCTTCCCTCATTCTCTCTATCTCATTCTCTCTTTCAATCCTTACTTTTGTCTTTGTGGCCTTTTTTTTCCTCTCTCTCCCTTCATCCTCCTTCCCTCCTACCTTCACTCTAGCCTCCGTTTATCTGCAACAAAACAACAATGTAATCTCAGACTATTGCCTCACTTCTGACCAGCCTTACGGTCGAGATCCTTCTTGACGCTTAATCATCTAAAAACCAGCAACACTTTTTTAAGGATTATCTTTTATATTGCTTTGTCTCTCTGTCTCTGTCTTAGTCTCTCTTTGTCTCTCTTTCTTCTTTTTTATTTTCTCATTTTTTTTCTTATTTGCTTCTTTTCGCCTCTTAATCTTTTTTTCTTTTCTTCGCTTTTCCTTTTTTTCTTCTCCGTCGCTTCTTTTATTTTATTTTCTTCTCTTCATATTGTTATTTTTATTTTTTCTTACCTCCTTTTTTTTATCTTTTTTCATTATCTTCTTTTTGCTACTTGTCTTCCGTTCTCTTGTTCTCTTCTTTCTTCTCTACTTCTTGACTCATCTTCTTCTTTACTTCTTTTTCTTCTGTTTTTCTTCTTTTCCTTTTTCTTCTTTTTCCTCGAAACCTGTATTTGTATTTTTTACTGATTCTTGCAGTACACAGATTGTTGGGAGAAGATTCACTTGTAATGTTTATTTTGCTGGAGGCAGAGGCACTTTCCTTGTTTATATTGGCTAGTAGGGCTATGAAGGTTGGGGGAGTGACCTTGTTAATAGTGATGCAGGAAAGGACCTTGCTACTAGTGACGGGGGAAGGGACCTTGCTACTAGTGACGGTGGAAGGGACCTTGCTACTAGTGACGGGGGAAGGGACCTTGCTACTAGTGACGAGGGAAAAGACATTGCTACTAGTGACGGGGGAAGGGACCTTGCTACTAGTGACGAGGGAAAAGACATTGCTACTAGTGACGGGGGAAAGGACCTTGCTACTAATGAAGAGTGAGGGGGAAGGAACCTTGCTAATGGTGACGGGTGAGGGGAAGCGGTTTAGTCCCTTTTGATAGATTTGATTGAGGTTGTAAATGAATAGTAGTGGAGGAGGAAAAGGGGAAATAATTGGCTGGTGGTTGTGGTGGTTGGTGAGGTAGCTACAGGGTTTGTGGTGGTGGTTATGAAAGAGAGTGAGAGAGAAAGAGAGAGAGAGAGAGAGAGAGAGAGAGAGAGAGAGAGAGAGAGAGAGAGAGAGAGAGAGAGAGAGAGAGAGAGAGAGAGAGAGAGAGAGAGAGAGAAGTTGTTTGGAAGGTAGTTTATATACCTTGAGGGGGTTGCTAGGGGTCAACGCCCCAGCTCAGAAGAGTCGTGTCCAGTGTTACAGCCTCCAGTAGCTGGGACTCTGGTGTAGTCATACGATCCCCTTCAGTATCAAGTTATTATTTTGGCTTCTCTTAAACTTTCTCTTTATTCTCATGGGAGAATCAGATCTACGTACGTAGTACGTCCTAGAGAGAGATTCTGATATTTAAAATCAGATTCAAGAACCTAGAACGTACTAGAACCCTGCTAACATAAATCAAGTCCCTGCACATAATATGTCCTAGAAACCCCCAAATATCGCCTAGCGCTCAGACCATTAATAGCTAAGACAGGAGGTTCTCCATCCTCTCAGATTACCAGCTGATTTATCTCCTCCTAGATTGCCTCGCTTCTCAACCAGGCTTCACAGACCCCTTGAGACTCATGCATGGTTTTCATGAAAGTCAGCAGATTGGTTTTATGAGAGGATTCAGGGGTTGGTCCATGAGAAGACTCAGGGATTGTTCCATGAAAAGATTCAGGGATTGTTCCAAGAGAGGATTCAGGGATTGTTCCATGAGAGGATTCAGGGATTGTTCATTGAAAAGATTCAGGGATTGTTCCAAGAGAGAATTCAGGGATTGTTCCATGAGAAGACTCAGGGATTGTTCCATGAAAAGATTCAGGGATTGAGAGGATTCAGGGATTGTTCCATGAGAGGATTCAGGGATTGTTCCATGAGAGTATTCAGGGATTGTTCTATGACAGGATTCAGGGATTGTTGCATGAGAAGACTCAGGGATTGTTCCATGAAAAGATTCAGGGATTGTTCTATGAGAGAATTCAGGAATTGTTCCATGAAAGAGTAGTGACACGATTGCAAACAAACCATACTACGGGTGGATGGATTCAGGGATTGTTCTATGAAAGAATTAGGAGATTGTTCCATGAAAGGATTCAGGGATTATTCCATGAAAGGATTCAGGGATTGTTTCATGAAAGGATTCAGGGATTGTTTCATGAAGGGATTCAGGGATTGTTCCAAGAAGGGTCATGAAGGGACACTGGGAATGGTTTCAGGAAAGGATTCAGGCATTTATTTCGGTCCTGAACGGAGTCTCATACATTAAGGCGTGTGGATGAAATGGAGTTTTTCCGAAAGATACACAAATTGTGGAACAATCTGTGGGACAACGTCTCACTCTGTGTAGAGCGTCATCGAGATTCATCAGGTACCGGTTAATTCTTGCATCTCCGTGAGAAATGTATACTAAGAAGGTTATAGAGCTTCATTTTAACATGATAAAGCTCTACACGGGGTGAGACGTTGTCCCGATAAAAACTTGTAGCTTCGTCTTCAGTGAAACGAGTGACTCTTTGTATTGGTAAATACACCAGTTACTTTCACTGAGAGTTACCTAATCGCACCACATTTCAAGTTAGCCGTTGATGACGTGTTGTGCATATGTATATCTGATTGATGAAACATCAATAATTGATTACTTTTTTTTTTCCATTTAAATCAAATCTCATAACTCGAAATACTCGGTTTTCAAGTTTTTGGTGCCTTGGGAATAGTGTTGTTCTCTAACACACTCAAATGCAACTTTTTCGAACAGTTTAGTAGCGCATTTAAGGGAAGTAATTTGACGTTAGTGCCTCAGTGCGTAGTACGTCATCCAGTCGGGACACACACACACACAGGTGCACATTTTTCAGAGTATATTTACTATGCATATTTTATCCTTTATTGTATTAATTAAAGTATTCTTAACTGGTGGTGCACAAATGATATGCGACCTTAAATGATCCTCGTGGAGTCGATAACCTTTAAACCTAACAAGCCAGTTAATGCCACACCAAACGTTTTGATTCCATGAAGCTTTTAGAATTCATCTTTTCATTTGGATCTACGACATGCAGATTTGTTTTACTTCAACTTGTTCAAATTATATAAAATGCAACTCTTTTAATTCCTAAGAAGAAAATAGCATAGATATCTATGAATAATTCTTTCTCACATGACAAAGTTCATCGTAGCACAATAGAAATTTCATGAAATATCAGTCAAATAACTTTGGAAATCAATGATTCTCCACTCTCTGTCCTTCAACATGTCTAGCGACGTGCCTGTGAGTGCGCAGTTACGTGTGGTGTCAGCGAGATATCTGATTGATTGTATACTGAAAGATGAGTCCTTATTGTGTCGTTGACTGGACTCACTAACTTCTTTACTTAACAAAAACTCAGCTAACTTCTTTACTTAACGAAAATTTTTAATGAGAAAAACGCAAGTGTCAGCACGGGCGGTGTCACTGATCTTTACCGAGGTCAAAATTTCGGAGACGTGCTGAAGAGAATGTTTCATAAATCAAAGCAGTACACTATATGATCCATATAAGATTGTTGCATCAAAGATACATCCAGTTTATCTTCATATGAGCTGCATTATTATAGTTATAACTTTAAAATATATCCAAGGTCGTCCAATTCCCGTGTATTTCAAAAACTTTGTTATGGAATTCATTCTGAGCGTCAGACATTTCTCTTAAAAACCTAGTGTCGAAGATTGCCGTATATAAACCGAGAGGTGGGTACCTTTCAGTGTATATAAACTGAGAATTGACATTAATGTATCCTTGACTGGTGGTGTACAGGTTACACGCAGCCTTAATGACCGTCGTAATATCGATAGGCTTTTAAGCTACTAAAACAGAACCTGCAGTATTGAACCTAAACACACAAGATTACCAACCATAAAGTGTTGGTTTACTCCTGGAAATATGTTCACTAGATTTTATATTCTTGGTAATGGCGTAAGGCTCATCCTAGACATGCAACAGAGGAATGCCGTTCTCGCCATTCTCAACTCAGATAGCCTTGGTGAAGGTCTTGATGTTTTGATTTACGACTTGCTGCACAAACTCAACTTGAAGCTCCAGGATTGACAGTGAAATGTAATGACACGCCAGTAACTCGTTCATTTGTTTCATTACTTTGATTGTGAAGTGTTAGTTTGACTCTAAAAGTATGCACAGCTAGGATAACAGCAGCTAGTTGTTGGCAACCATAAAAAGATGCGATAAACATGTAATAATGAAAATTAAAAAAATAAATAAACAAAGTTAAACTCAAGATCAAGGGATAAATACGAGTTCACTAAAACTCTGATTGTATTGATGCTTAGGTATACGTAATTGAGCACATAAACTCTGATTGTATTGATGCTAAGGTATACGTAAGAGAGCACATAAATTTCCTTCATATTTCAGAAGATTATCTTACTGCCTTACTATCCCTTAACACGTTTAATCATACATGATATAACCACAATATAAATATAACACACAAATGTAGCACAGGACTAACGTTACAACATAACCATTGAAAAACAAGAGTTCCCACCTTGGACTGTCCTTCACCGGATTTTCAATGATACAAACAAAATCAGAAGTCCTGGTAAACACGAGACTCCATGGCTATATCCTATTCTCGGTGAATACGAAACATTCAGATTCGATCCAAGGAAGAAGTGGATAGGTTTCATTCCTGGGTCACCCTCATCATGGCCCCTTCTCGAGGAGGCAAACTCCAGTTATTTAGTGCAAAATAAAGACCATTAAAAATGGCAATATAGCGTCAACAAAATCCTTTAAAAATACTTACCTTCTTTTAAGTAGGAAATATCGGTGATGAAAATTTGAAGCCGATCTCTTCCTTGAACCATCCTGATAATAGTTGACTGTTGCGAATAGAGGGGCAAGAATGTTCCACTGATTAAATCTTGTGAAACCAGTTTGTGTATTGGCTTTGTCTAAGGGAAAACTCCATTGGCAACAAGGGTTTGTTGAGGAAAATATAGCCTTCTTAACCAAAGAGGCTTTCTTTGTTAACCTTCTTACTTTCTTTAGGATGACCAAAACTCACGAGTAAAATCCTTGTCTTTAATAATAATAAAAGATAGATTGGATCTTCATATCTCTATGAACCATAATCTTAATAAATAGCGTGAATTTTCTCCTCTTTCCCTTTACACATAAAGGGTAGAATTATATATACAACTTGTGGAAAATTACATTTATCTGGATGTAACTCATAATGTACATACCAGTAAATGATCACAAAGATAATTATTATTTATCAAAGTTACATAAACAAGTAGGAATTTAGGACACCTAGGTCGCAAAAAATGTCCCCCTTCGATACCTACAACTGTCATATCCACAAGTTGCTCTAGACCTATTAATTACAAATGAAATATGCATCACCAGGAATTCTGGTAAATATAAAAATTTGTGGACTGTATATTAAAACTAATAAATGATTACATATGCACAGTTATATAACAGAAGGAGAATACATCTTAATATCACTCACCAATTTGACTGGAGATTAATGTGTATCATACTCATAAACCTCATTCTAACCAAATTTATGAAGATAATGCTGGCCAGAATTATAACACAAATTTAGATAGCTTATCTGAAGTTCCTGGAGCTGTCTTGTCCAGTCGTCTGATATGTCAAGTTATGCAGGAATGCACATCCAACAATTTCTGTTCCTATTTGAGAGGTGTCAGCCCAATTTAACCTCTAGAGCGACAAAAATTCTTCCGATTATTCACTAACGTTTCTTGTCCAATTCAAACAACAATTGCGACTGCCCAGCGCAGGCGCAGAGTCCTCCCTGTCGGCTCCATTCTCTTCTTTTAAAAAATACATACATTTTATTTTTCCGGAAAATATTTTTTTCCACATAACTATTGTCAGTAGAGTTAGGCAATCAATATAAGACATGAAATAACTGATACGTTGCTAACACAACTCATATCATTGTCTTCACAGAGACATTAAATTCAGATTATTCCCGTGCGAGGAGGGATCGGAATATGAATAGAGAACTCTAGAAAACAGAGATCAGACTAAGAATGAGAGTACAAGGCAGAGTACTACTCGGGAGTGGGTGGGTGAACCTATTGCCAGTGCTAAGGAGGGGTAATCCAACGAAAGATTGGATCACGTGACTTAGCGGAAGTAAGCAAGTTGCTGGCTGGTAACCGTCACTCTAACTAGTGGTTGCGCACTACAAGAGAATCACTTGATATTATGAACGCCTATCAAAATATAGAATATAATATAATACAATATTTACAATGGTGTTCAACATCATTTATCGTATACCATGGTACTTGTTGCGTTAGATAATATTATAAAGCAGACCTTGTCCCTTTTAGGTGTGAAGGGATAAGATCGCGATATAATATTATTTAGAACACGTTCGAATGTGTCTCAAATATAAAAGCACAATCTTAGTCAGAAGATGTAACAATGACCAACGTGAGAACTTGTTGCCATCGAAAAACTCGTTCTGAGGTTAAAAACAACAGCCTTAGAGGAAGTGTAATGCAAGAACAGTGCACTTAACAATATGTCTCATGTGTACTTAAGAGTTCACTGAACTCGTGAATATTTAAAACGCCTTGAAAACGAAGTTTTCAATATTTCTCATTTATCTATTTTTTTTCAGTCCTATTTAAAAAATTTAGTCATAAAAGATAAAAATATTTGGTTTTGCGTTTTTTAGAATTTCTAATATATCCCCAGTTACGTAAAATACGCAAATTGACAAATCCACAGTCCAAATTCAGAACACATTTACTTCAGATTAAGATACACCAGCTATTATAATGTGTTTAAAATAAGCATTATCTGGTTATTACGTGTAAACCAACTTATCTAATTTAATTAGTATTTTAAAATTTACACAGCTTTTGTTTAATAAAGCGAGATCTGGGAGTCTCGATGTAAAAAAGATCTCCCACTCAAGGATCACAATCATATGGCTATTACTACTGCAAAGAAAATGATAAGATGGATAATTTAGAACTTTTAAGACAAAAGATGCTGAGCCAGTAATGATACTCTTCAAGTCACTTGTTCTCTTCAGGCTGGAATACTGCTGCTTACTAACGTCTCCCTTCAAAGCAGGCGAGATTAGTGAGCTGGAAGAATATACATAGAACTTGCACTGTCGGTAAACATTCAGTCAAACATCTAAACTGCTGGGAATGTTAGCAGGTCCTTCAGCTGCTTTCCATGGAGTATAGACGAGAAAGGTGCACCATAATTTGCACATGGATTATCCAGGAGAGATTGGTCCTAAACCTGCACACCAAAACCACTCTCAATGAACACAATGTACTTGGTACATGGTGTGAAATGCCCACAATAAAGAAAAAACAGGGGTGCAACGAGTATACTAAGAGAGAACTAGATGAGTGTCAGAGGTCCGCGACTTTTCAACGCCATCCCTTCATGCGCAAGGGGAATTTCCAACAAACCTCTAGCTGTCTCCCAAAGGAAATTTGACAAGGTTCTCAAATCATTTCCTGAATAGCCGGGCTGTGGTTCGAACGTTGGACAGCTTGCCACATACAGTAATAGCCTGGTTGATCAGGACTTTATCCACCCGGAGGCCTGGTCTGGAACAGGGCCACAGGGGCACTGACCCCCGAAAACATCCTTCAGGTACCCTTCATCCTGTTATAATTCTTACGGTAACATCTTAATATTTTGAAGCCTTTAAAAAGAAGTCATTCTGAATTTAGTTACTGAATGTAAATTAATATCACTGTATATTTCATAAAATTAGCGAACTGGGACTTATGCAGCCCAATAACAAAGTGAACCTTACTTTCTGGAAAACACACCAGGGCTGAAAATTTCACTTAACCAAGAAGTCCAGTAAACTGACGAATTTGCCCTCACAAAAACCTACACTTAATGGGTAATAGTCTTTCCATATTATTATTATTATTAAAGATTAGCCGGTATTCACCCGGCCCGGGCCTTTTCCAAGTGGTGGCCCGGCCTTGGCTCCCTCTTTAGGGAGTGTCTCCCATGGGAGGAGGCACAAGTACCTCTTCATCTTTGGGACCAACTGTCCCCAGGCCTAGCCACAAGCTAGGCCTCTCTGGTCTGCCATCCCCGCCCCTAGGGGGTTAATGGGAATGACAGTCTTATGAGCTAAAGGCTCGGGCTCAGGCACCTACCCTACCCTAGAAGGGCTGGGCATGGTATCGATCTCCAACTTTCCATAAGATACATCAGACATTAAATAATGAAGCCGTCCAGACGAGATATACTCAAATTTATTTGCACTGTCCTTACGCCAGGCAACACTAGACCTATGCCAGGCAGAACTGTATTATACCAGGCAACACTGTTATGTGCCAGGCAACAATGCCCTGCGCCAGACAGCACTTTCCTACGGCAGGCAGAACTGGAATACGCCAGGCAGCACTTGCCTGTGCCAAGCATAATTAACTTATACTAGGCAGCAATGATCTACGCCAAACAGCATTGTCCTACGGCAGACAGCATTCTCCTATGCCAGGCAATACTGTCTTATGTCAGGAAGCACTATTCTGCGCCACACAACACTGTTTTATGCCAAGCACCACTGTCCTACGTCAGGCATCACTGTCCTTCGCCAGATAGTAACGTCCTACGCCAGGCAGCAGTGTACTACCCCAGGTAACACTATCTTACGCCAGGCAACACTGTCCTATGCCAGGAAACAAGGTCTTGCGCCAGGCAGCACACAGCACTGTCCAAAGCCAGGCAGCAGCGTCGTAAACCAGACAGCACTGTCTACTTTTGACAGCATAAAATAAGAGAGCTCTGCCCCAAGCAGATATTCTCCCACAGATAATTGAGTCATTTATTACTTGCAGCTTAGAGTGAAGAGAATCCTGTGATTGACTACATATCAGACGTAATCTTTTCCCACAAAGGAGCCGACTTCTATGAGCTCATACATAACACTGCCTGATGTAATTGATTCCACCGTCACCCGGAGTGTGTAATGTTGATATATACGTAACACTGTTTTAGTTGTGGACAGTCAGGTGAAATTTATGGATAGGGCAACAAGTTGCTTCGGTTCTTCTCAATCTTACTCTGTCATGTCCCTTATTTTCCACTCTCATAATTCCTCTACTGTCCTGTCACATCTCCCTTTCATACTTGCCTTTCCCGTGCCTTCCCTCTCCTGTCGTTTCCCGTCCCTGACGTTTCTCGTTCATACCCTTCTTTCTCTCTATGCTTTTCCACCTTTTGTTCCCACTGTGTAATTATCGTGTAGAATAGAGTAGCATCACGCTGCTGATGTATCCAATTTTGTATGATCAAAAATTTGCTTTTGATACTCTCCCCTCCCATCCCTTATTCCTTCCAGGCTCTCCTATCCCGTCAAAAGAAAAAATTGTCCCTCATCCTTCCATCCCCTCCTTTCCCTTTTAAAGTCTACCTACCTCCCTTGTCCCCCAGAATACTATTTTAAATTTGTCCCAGACTCGTGGAACTCGATATTCATGAAGAATTGCAAGAAACCCTAACCACGTGCCTTGGGTATTCTATGGAAAAGAAACCTAGACACTTGAGTCATTCTACAGTCATGAAAAACCACGGATTGTGTTCCACTCCGCAAAGATGGTAGTAAAACACTTTTTGAAAGGATTTTAAGAAACAAGATTATCAGTCGCAGGGAATCGCAACAACTTCACAAACCAGGTCAAGATGGGGTCAAAATAGGTCGGTCCTGCTTCTCGCAATTGCTGGACCATTACGACATGTTCTTGAATGCTTTTGAAGACAAGCCAAATGCAGATGTAGTATACATTGACTTCGTAGATGCTTTTGACAAGTGTGACCACAGGGTAATTAAACGAAAGATGCTTGCAAAAAGAATAACTAGGAAGGTGGACCCATGGACATTTGACTTCCTAATAAATAAAACCTAGAGTAGTAGTAAACAGTGAAATCAGGGGCTGCTACAGTGAAATATTCTGTCCTCCAGTGCACAGTACTCGCCGCACTTTCCTTCTTCTTCCTCATTCCTGACATAGACAGGAACATATATCATAGCACTATATTATTCTTTGCAGAAGATCCTGGATATGTATGGCAGTGACATCCATGGAAGTCACAGCGAGCCTCCAGGTTGATGTAAACCATATCTTCGAATGAGTTATTACAACATGATTTTCAATGAGTACAAATTTCAGTTACTATGTCACGGAAGACTGGAGGAAAAAAACAACATCGGAGTACAAGACAAACTCAAATCATTCAGAAGAACGTAAGTCAGATATGAGAGACCTGAAAGTTATAATGTCAGAAGATCTCATATTCAAGGAGCACAATAATGTTATCGCAACTGCAAGTTAAATGGAAGATTTAGTAACTAGAACTTTTAAAAGAAGAGTTGCCAAGCCAATAATGATGCTCTTCACGTTACTCATTTTCTCAAGGCTGGAACATCGCTGTGCATTAATGGCTCCATTCAAGATGGGTGAAATTGCTGAGCTGGAAAATGTACAGAGAAGCTTCATAACTCGTATAAACTCAGCCAGCACCTAAATTACTTGGAACACTGGAAATCTCTAAAACTGTACTTCTTAGAACGTAGGTGAGAAGATACATCTTAATCTACTCATGGAAGATACTGGAGCTATTGGTCCCAGACCTGCACACAAAAACTGCTGCTTACGAACACTAGAGGCTTGGAAGACTGTGCAGGATGTCGCCCATGAAAAGCAAGGGAACTATGAGTGCACTGAGAGAAAACTTAATGAGTGTTAAGTGACTACGACTCTTCAACACCTTCCCGTCAGGCAAAAGGGAGAGTATCAACAAATTACTATCTGGTTTCAAGAAAGAACACGACAGATTCCTGAAAACAGTTCAGGATCTGCCATGTTGTGGTGCACACGTTGATCTGAGGACGGTGGGCACTAACAGTTTGATGGATCAGACCAGCAGTAACCAGGAGACCTGGTCTGGGACAGGGCCGCGGGGGCGGCGACCTCAAGAAGCCACTACAGGTAAACTCAAGGTAATCTACTTATATACTTATAAACTACTTATATTCTTCCATTCCCCTCCTCATCTCTATATTCTCTTTACTCTGCTCCTCTTCCTCTCATCCTCCTTTTCATCTCCCCTTCTTTCTCGTTCTTCCTCCACCTCCCTTTCTTCCTTCCTCCTCCTCCCCCTTTCCCCTTCTTCCATCCTTTCTCCTCCTCTTCCTCCTCCACCTTATCCTCCTCCTCCTTTTCCTCCCCATCCTCCTCATCTTCCTCTCTTATCATTAACTGATAATTGTCACATTACTCATCCTCCCTTCTTTATTTTTCCTCTCCTCCCTTTCTCCTTTCTCGTCCTCTTCTTTTTCTCTCCAATCCCCGCTTCTTTCTCATCCTCCCTCACCCTCTTTCTCCTTTTTTTTAAATACTTCTCCTCACATTCTTTTTCTTTCTTTACCCCCTCTCCCGCTTCCTTCTCCTTGCCATCTTCCCTCTCCCTTCTCCGCAACCTCTCTCTCTCTCTCTCTCTCTCTCTCTCTCTCTCTCTCTCTCTCTCTCTCTTTGCACATGGTTTGACATTAGGTTAAGGATCCTAGCTTTATTGACAACTATTTACGTTTAATTCCTACTTTATTGACAGTTTTACAAGGTGTTAAGGATCTAGCTTTATTGACACTATTTTACTACATACTTTAATTGTTATTTGACAAGCTAAGAGCTGTTACCTACATCAGCTCATTTGAAAGCATTTTTATTGTTATGAGACATACAAGTAGGGAACAGGATGAAGTTGGAGCCATCTGTGGGCCAGCATTTTCATTTGATCAACTGACTTTATCTCGTTGACA
>NC_069401.1:37645620-37680620 GCF_026875155.1 Cherax quadricarinatus | reverse complement strand
GGAGGTTAGTGCTGGGGTGGTTAGCGCCGGGGGCGTTAGTGCCGGGAAGATTAGTGCCGGAGAGGTTAGTGCCGGAGAGGTTAGTGCCGGGAAGATTAGTGCCGGAGAGGTTAGTGCCGGAGAGGTTAGTGCCGGGAAGGTTAGTGCCGGAGAGGTTAGTGCCGGGGTGGTTAGCGCCGGGGCAATACTGACGTCAAAGTTGATGCAATAGGTTGAATATTTATTAAAATTTCAAGAAATGAGTTTGAGTTAAAGGTTTAAACTTCGGCGAGATAAGAGGTTAGAGTGCGTCAGGGGACAAGAGGAGAGGTTAGAGTGCGTCAGGGGACGAGAGGAGAGGTTAGAGTGCGTCAAGGGACGAGAGGAGAGATTACAGTGCGTCAGGGGACGAGAGGAGAGATTAGAGTGCGTCAGGGGGTCGAGAGGAAAGGTTAGAGTGCGTCAGGGGGACGAGAGGAGAGATTAGAGTGAGTCAGGGGGACGAGAGGAGAGGTTAGAATGCGTCAGGGGGGACGAGAGGAGGGGTTAGAGTGCGTCAGGGGCTTGAGAGGAGAGATTAGACTGCGTCATGGGGTCGGGTTAGAGTGCGTCAGAATGCTGTAGATGTCGGAAGTGAATTCCGGTGGCTATGTTGAACATGAAAGGAACTTAGAGTGTAACCTGGGAGAGGGGCGCTGGGCACTTCTCAATGTGGTGATCATTATGAACTGTGTGCATCCGATTCTTAGTCTTGAGAAAGTAGTTTCCTGAACCTGGCAGTGATGGGTTTTACAGAAAACAATTCGTTGTCTCCTAACCAAGGGTTAGGAGACAACGGGGTTTCGAAGTGGTTACGAAAGCAGGTAAGTTTATTCAGGTACAGGTATACATACAGTTACAGAAATCATCGTACATAGCAGTATATATGTAGATTACCTAGAGTAACCCCCCTCCCCCCCCAAAAAAAAAGGTCAGACAAAGTGACTTATTTCCAATGGGGTCCTTGTAACAACTTATTATTTAAATCTTATAAGTTACAACAGGCAAGTAACTTAACTATGTGCAAAACAGTTACAATAAAAGGAGATATACTAAGAATAAGGTAAACTGAGTTATTTACATTAAAGAGAGATCAGCTCACAGTATTAGGTACATGAATGTTAATTATACAAAAAGTCATTCTCCTTTCTTTCTGTAGCTGCATTCAGTAATGGAAGATAGTCCAAAAAAGGAATGCTCCTGCGAGATGTAGTGGTATGGACGTGATCAGTCCGTCACCCTTGGTAGGTGGTGGTTAATCCCTCAGCCTTGAGGAACTGACCCTTTCTCGACCAAGGGTATAAGACGGCTCATTTTAAAACTACGTCTACTCTCTCTCCAGTGTTGTTTTCGCCTCTTCTGATACATTGGTGGTGTGAATAGCTGTCCGAGCAAATGAGTCTGCGTGTTCATTATCCTCACCCGCGCCAAGAAGTAAATAAAGAAACCAGGAGAAAAAAAAATAAAGATTGAGAAATCCCTGGGCTACCAGGAGGCCTCGGAAGATGGGTCGCTGGTACACAGGGGAGCTACAACGTACTCCCCGCGGGACTGCAAGAGGGGTAAACTACAGAAAATGTTCCCATCCTGATTCAGAGAGGAAAAAAAAAACTATTTATTTTGGCCCATACAGGATTTCTGTTTTTTTTTAATTTAATAACAGTAACGATAATAACAATAATAATAATAATAATAATATAAATAATAATAATAAATAATAAATAATAATAATAATATAATAATAATAATAATAATATAATAATAATAATAAATAATAATAATAATAATAATAATAATAATAATAATAATAAAAGTAATAATAATAATAATAATAATAATATAATAATATAATATTTTTTTTATTAACACATCGGCCGTTTCCCACCAAGGCAGGGTGGCCCAAAAAACAAAAACTTTCATCATTCATTCCATCACAGTCTTCCAGAGGCGCGCTCACACTACAGTTATAGAACTGCAAATTTAAAACCCCTCTTCCAGAGTGCAGACACTGTACTTCCCATCTCCAGGACTCAAGTCTGGCCTGCCGACTTCCCTGAATCCCATCATAAATGTTACCTTGCTACACTCCAACAGCACGTCAAGTCCTAAAACCCATTTGTCTCCATTTGCTCCTCTCTAGCATGCTCACTCATGCTTGCTTGATATCCAAGCTCCTCGCACATCAAAACCTCCTTTATCCCCTCCCTCCAACCTTTCCTAGGCCGACCCAAATCCCGCCTTCTCTCTACTACAGATTTATACACTCTCAAAGTCATTCTATTTTGTTTTATCCTCAACAACCCCTCCTTAGCCCTCTGAATAACAGTTATGACAATCCCACACTTTCCTCCTAATCTCCAAACCACACATTGCCCTCACACATGACATCTCAACTGCCTCCAGCCTTCTCCTTGTTGCAATGTTCACCACCCATGCTTCACATCCATATAAGAGCTTTGGTATAACTATACTCTCATCAACACCACCTTCTTTGCTTCCATGGATAAGTTCGATGTCTCATAAAACCCTCCTCAGTGCACCCACTCACCTTTTCTTCCTTGTCATTCGATGTTCACCTCATTTTCTTGACCCATCTGCTGACACGTCCACTTCCCACAATACATTCACCTCCTCATACCTTTTCTCTCTCTCCAAGTCTGTATCCAATCTACTTCGTTACCCTATTTTTTTTTTTTATCCTCATCACTTACTCCTATATCACTTTTAATTTCTTCTTTTACATACGACCAAACTCTTCACAACCTCTGCAGTTCTCTTCAGAATCTCCCAAAGCCACAGTGTACTTTCGCTGTCTACTTTGTGTTAGATCTTCTTACAACCTCATCTATAAAATGGATTGGGAACACACCACGGTGACATCTGACATCCTGTCTAAGGCCTGACTTTACTCCCGGAAATAATCTCCTCTCTCATTCATACTCTAACCTGAGCCTCACTATCCTCGTAAAAACTCTACACTTCTTTCAATAACCTACCTCATATTACGTACATTTGCAACATCTTCCACATTGCCCCCCTATCCACCCTATCATTCGCCTTTTCCAAATCCATAAATGCCACAAAAACCTCTTTACTCTTATCTAAATATTGTTCACTTATATGCTTCACTGTAAACACTTGGTCTACACACCCCTGCCCTTCCTAAAGCCTTTTTGTTCATCTGCTATCCTACTCTCCGTCTTACTCTTAATTCTTTCAATAATAACTCTACCATACACGTTACAAGGTATACTCAACAGACTTATTCCCCTATAATTTTTAAACTCTAGTTTGTCCCCGTTGCCTTTATACAAAGGAACTATGCATGCTCTCTACCAATCCCTAGGTACATTACCTTCTTCCATACATTTATTAAATAAAAACACTATCCACTCCAAAACTATATCCCAACCTGCTTTTAACATTTCTTTCATTATCCCATCAATACCAGCTGCTTTACTTCCTTTCATTTTACCTACTGCCTCACGAACTTCCCCCCACACTCACAACTGGTTCTTCTTCACACATACAAGATGTTATTCCGTCTTGCCCATTTCACGAAATCACAGCTTCCCTATCTTCATCAACATTTAACAATTCCTCAAAATATTCCCTCCATCTTCCCGATACCTTTAACTCTCCATTTAATAACTCTCATTCGTTCTCTAGGCTTCCTCAACTTATTAAATCACTCCAAAACTTTTTCTTATTTTCAACAAAATGTATTGATAACATCTCACCCACTCTCTCATTTGTTCTCTTTTTACATTGCTTCACCACTCTTAACATCTCTTTTTCTCTCCATATACTCTTCCCTCCTTGTATCACTTCTACTTTGTAAAAACCTCTCATATGCTAACTTTTTCTTCCTTACTACATCATCATTCTTTACATCATCATTCCACCAATCACTCTAATTCCCTCCCGCGCCCACTTTGCTGTAACCACAAACTTCTGCTGAACACTCTAACACTACATTCTTAAACCTACCCCATACATCTTCGACCCCATTGCCTATACTCTCACTAGCCCATCTCATCCAATAGTTGTTTATATCTTACCCTAACTGCCTCCTCTTTTAGTTTATAAACCTTCACCTCTCTCTTACTTGCTACTTTTATTTTCCTTGTATCCCATCTACCTTTTACTCTCACTGTAGCTACAACTAAAAAGTGATCTGATATATCTGTGGCCCCTCTATAAACATATACATCCTGAAGTCTACCCAACAGTCTTTTATCAACCAATACATAGTCCAACAAACTGCTGGACTATGTATTGGTAGATAAAAGTCCAGCAAACTTACGCCCTATATCATATCTTGTATATTTATTTATCCTCTTTTTCTTAAAATATGTATTAACTATAATCAAACCCCCTTTTATACAAGGGCTCCATTATCATTTACACCTGGAACACCAAACTTACCTACCACAACCTCTCTAAATTTTTCTCCTACTTTAGCATTTAGGTCCCTACCACAGTTGCTTTCACACTTGGTTCAAAAGTTCCTACACACTAACTTAATAACAGCAACAAAGCAAATAATAATAATAATAATATAATAATAATAATAATAAAAATAATGAAAATAATAATAAAATAAAATAATAATAATAATAATAAAATAAAATAAATAATAATAATAATAAGAATAATAATAATAATTATATAATAATAATATAATTATATTAATAATTAATACTAATTAATAATAAAGAGTAATTAAGAATAAGAATAAGAATAAGAATAAAAGTATAACACAATAATTAATCCATAGAGATATACCGGATGTAACTTTTAACCAACGTCATAATTCAAAGTTTATTTTTATCCTGTTATAGGGCACAAATGTAGTGATCTGGTGGTAAAAGGTTTACCGTGCACCCTTTGTTACTCTCATGTATATAGGTTCAAACCCTATTAATAACCAGAATGAAAAGATTACAGCCGAATAAACAGGATTAATACTGGAAGGTTTTCTCTAATTTTATTGCTGAATGCTTTATTTCTATTTAAAAGGAAAAAAAACATTTTAGAGATTAAAATATTCTTTCCAGCAGCCTTGTGACCCTATTGTAGTCGATATACTTTAAATCCTTTAAGCTAACCAACGTGAATTACTATAGAAAGAAGCGATTACTTCTATGTACTACATAGCATGTGTTCTCAACTAAGAGTCTCTAGATTAATATAGGATAAAGCCGTATGGATATGCAAATAGAATTCCTGTAACATGCAGGACCAGATATGCTAGCAGCGGAAGTAGCTTGATGCTTTCTCGTAGCAGGTCGCAACCGCAGCCTGCGGTCCGTTATTCTTCCAGCTCAGCTTCACAGATTTCATCATCTTCCATGAGCTACTTCCTACGTGATGGAATATGACAAAGAAACATAGCTTTTTTTTTTTCATTTTGTAACTACCATATAGAAGAGGGTAGAAGCACACCGATAATACCTGAAGTGTACCTGGAGAGGGTTTGGGGGGTCGCCGCTCCCGCGGCCCGGTCTGTGACCAGGTCCAGTTTTGCTTAAAAGTACTGCTGACAGCCTGACCCTTCTACTCACTGCTGCTTTACCCAGTCTTCAAAAATCACTGCACCATCCAGACCAGTGGTTTTTATTATTTAATAATAATATTAATAATAATAATAATAATAATAATAATAATAATAATAATAATATTGTTATTATTAATATTATTATTATTATTATATTATTATTATTATTATTATTATTACTATTATTATTATTATTATTATTATTAATATTATATTCTTTGGGAAGTGCTAAATCCATGAGGGTCATACAGCGCCTAAAGAATGGGAAGTAATTACTTTTTTTTATTTCAGAAAACGGAAGTTGCTTCCTCTAATTAACAGACCTTCACTGGCATCAAGGTAACCAGTTTCCCTTCCTTGAAGAGGAGGGGGAGATCTCTATTGATCTCCCGAAGATCCATGGAGATCTCATTAAAGGTCCTCAAAATATATCCAGATGAAGATAGACTCACTACATTCTCCAAAAAATTGATATATATATATATATATATATATATATATATATATATATATATATATATATATATATATATATATATATATATATATATATATATATATTTATATATATATATATATATATATATCACTTTTCTGCTCCTCCTCTTTTTCTCTACATGTTTTCCTTCTTGTACTTCAACCTCACTTCTATATAAAATATAATGTACACAACGTTTTTATAATTTTCTTTTTGTTAGCCACCAACGAGAGGTTGAAGCTGGATTTCTCTCCGAAAAAACAACAAAAATATTCAGCAAACTCAAATTCTGCAACGGACATATTTGCGTCTTTTACCTCAGTATATTTGCATAAGCCTGTATTTTTGTCCGTGTTGTTACTAAACATCAAACTGAGATGAAGGTTCTGAGAACGTACCCAAAATGTCAATCCCAGAGCCGAGATTTCCAATGTTACGCTTCATAGTGGACTCTTATGTAGAAATATACAACTATTTTTTTTTATTTCAGAGACAGCTAAAAGAATATTGATTTGCTAGCATCTACTACTTGGTATTTTCAGCTTTTATGTCAGTTTGCGTCTGTGTTATGATATGGGTACACACACACTCTTGTACAATCATATTCAAGAGGTAGCAAGATATAAAAATTTAAGAACCGCTGTGAGACAGTCAGCACAACAGACTTAGAGGCCCCAAGACACCACGAGTCTGAGTGTTTCTCCAAATAGAATCAAATTTTTATTGTCCAGTGAATAACGGTTGCAGCTGCTGGTGTTCCGTCCACCAGCCATGTAGCCATCGACTACATGGCTGGTATTAAACATCATCTGTGTAGATTACTGTGTCCAGCAGCACTCGTTAGCAGCTACTTTCTGCCTGCACTCCTCCACAGAGTCAGTAGTTTGTTACTGTTCACTCCGGCACTCACCGAGCCTCACCAATATGGTCGATGGAACCAGTGATCATTTCACTAAAATTCCCCAACGAGTTCTCTTAATTCAATGAAATAAACATTTCGTAAAGTGAAAAAAATATATAAGACTAAGTCTTTTTTTGCGACTCCTTCTTGGAAAAGTGGAGAATCGAGTCTTGTTGAGGATTTTAACGCAAAAAGTTCTTTGTACAGAGTTGGAAGATGGCAATGGCACTAAGACTGAATGAAACAGTTCCCAACGTGCTCGTACCCTTCACAAGATCATCTTATATATAGTCACTTGGAAATACAGCCCATGCTACAAGATGAAATATTTCCTGCGATGCTTATGCTCCTGCAGGAAATAACTGGTACATCGTCAGAACATGAAACATGTGATGCTCGGGGACCGGATGAGACAATTCCCAGGAAGCTCAGGTCTCTGACAAGAATGTGCCTAGCCTCTTTGAGTGTTCAGAGGTGACAGCATCGCTGCAGACACACCCACAGGCCACACAGATTTAAGACAATGACATCATCGCATTGGGGTGCCGTATAAAAATCATAAAATTCCTCCGCTGACCCAAGCACTCTCCAAATAATAAAATTCAAGCAAATCTTCGTCTTCGGTATGCTCAGGGCATCGTCTTTAGTAGTTTCCTAGGAAAAAATGAAAGTATTTCGCGTTGAGTTCGTGATGTTTACACACAACGCTATTTCGAACCACGTATGAGACATGTTTTGCCGTTCATATGTTACCTCTTAGAAACAGAAAACTTATTATGCTCTTGCCTACAGAAATCGAAATATTATTTTAAGAAACGAAGCTCTTTGGTTGGAGACTTTTTTTTCATTCGCTCTAGAGCCTTTATTTCCCCGTACATGTGACATGAATCCAACGTGGAAGTGATTTTTTATGGTGGATAAGGCAAATAAAAAAACAGTTTTGGACTGTGTGGCAGCAAGTAGCTATTGCTTGAGCGACAGGCAGGAAGTTCATTCTGATCTGTCAATCAGGATTTGTCCTCTCAACATTGTTTTCGTTTAAAGAGAGAGTGAGAGAGAGAGAGAGAGAGAGAGAGAAGAGAGAGAGAGAGAGAGAGAGAGTGTGTGTGTGTGTCAGAGACATACACGAACTTCACGAATAAGTTCGACTTTGAAAACTTCAGCACACACATCTTTACGAGAAAACTTTGAAGTAAAAAAATCTAGAAGTAATTTTATGTGGTTGGGAGGAGGTCAACAGCGGGTGTTTAGCGAGTCAACACCTCTGTTGATCACGGCAGTTAGGGGATCTCAGAGTAATAGCCACCAGACATATCTTGGTGATGTAGGAGGGAAGAAATGGTGGTGGTGGTGGTGATGATGATGATGGTGGTGTTATATTCGTCAGGAAACAGGTCAAGTCTCTAATGACACAAATCTTTGTCATAATAATATGTTAACTAGTACAGCATCCACCTAAAAAGTAGTTCGAGGTTTTACACTCAGTTTATGAAAAAAAAGAGGATCACTATAGAGAAGATGGTAAACTAGTTCGACATGACTTATTACTGACGCTTTAATAATGGTAAACAATACCGATAGGTATACAATACCGACAGTAGGCTTCTTCAGTCTAATATAGAGGTAACTGAATATGGAGATAACAGAAGCAGTGGAGAAATAAAAATGATGTGATCTGTCTATGGCTGATGACCATGGAGCTGAACACTTCTCAAGGCTGAGGGACTGACCATCTCAAACTAATTCTTCAAGGCTAACGGACTTATCACATTGTGGCGTGGGCCGAATATGTTACACTTTGTACGACGTTTGTCACCCAACCACTTGCACGTCCTCTCGACCAGTGAACTGGCAGTTCAGAGTGTAGCAGTTCTGGGGCCCCACTGTTATATTTATTGTCCAGTTCAACCCACCATTCAGGCGAAAGCACACTTCTCCAGTCAAGGTGATGTCATGCATGTCTGCCTGGCTGGGGAGATAGACTTAGTCTGAGTGCTTCTTGGTTGTCTCAGTATTATACTGCTAACTTAAGATATTAACCTTGTAAATATTGCAAATAAGTGGCGATGAATTACATGTGTTAAAAAATCTAGCCCTGGTTATGTTTACCTTACACTTGTCTTGCCCAGTTCACTGCTATATTGCTGACTTTATTTACAAACAGATGCAACAAGCCTTGCATTGATACCTGTGCCTGTAATACACATTATATTTAGTCACCTCTGAATTCGACTGAAGAAGTCTACCGTGTATGCGAAACCTGTCGGATATGAAAGTACCAAACTGCTGCACATGTCTACTCATCTTCGTATTGCCTACTGAGAGACAAGTGAGAAGAGGAAGAGAGGAAGCATCAATAATGCTCTCACGACATTTAGATATTTAGTGAAAGAGAAAGAAATGGAGATTCAAAGAATGGCTAAACACTGAAGCAGAGAGGAAAAAAGAATGTATCGAGAGTTGTGGGGATTAGTAGTACAATGATCTGCATCAACGAGCCTGGTAAAGCATCTTTCTTCTCCGGATATGACCAGTGCTGTATGACCCTGGTGGGTTTAGCGCCTAGTTTTGATAATAATAATAATATTAATAATAATAATAATAATAATAATAATAATAATAATAATAATAATAATAATAATAATAACAATAATAACAACAATAATAATAATAATAATAATAATAATAATAATAATAATAATAATAATAATAACAATAATAATAACAATAATAATAATAATAATAATAATAATAATAATAATAATAATAATAACAATAATAATAATAATAATAACAATAATAATAACAATAATAATAATAATAATCGTCCAGATATGCAAAGGAATAATCCTTTAGTGTCAAACAATAGCAAAATCAGCAGTGAATAATTATCAGCGTGATTTTTGCGTGCGTCAGCGACTTACGCAGCACCTTGAGTAACTTTGCGTGCGTCAGTGACTTACGCAGCGCCTTGAGTAACTTTGCGTGTGTCAGTGACTTACGCAGCACCTGGAGTAACTTTGTGTGCGTCAGTGACTTACGCAGCACCTGGAGTAACTTTGCGTGCGTCAGTGACTTACGCAGCACCTGGAGTAACTTTGCGTGCGTCAATGACACGCAGTGCCTGGAGTAACTTTGCGTGCGTCAGTGACTTACGCAGCACCTGGAGTAACTTTGCGTGCGTCAGTGACACGCAGCGCCTGGAGTAACTTTGCCTGCGTCAGTGACATGCAGTGCCTGGAGTAACTTTGCGTGCGTCAGTGACTTACGCAGCACCTGGAGTAATTTTGTGTGCGTCCGTGACTTACGCAGCACCTTGAGTAACTTTGCGTGCGTCAGTGACTTACGCAGCACCTGGAGTAACTTTGCGTGCGTCAGTGAATTACGTAGCGCCAAGAGTAACTTTGCGTTCATCAGTGACTTACGTAGCGCCTGGAGTAACTTTGCGTGCGTCAGTGACTTACGTAGCTCCTGGAGTAACTTTTAGTGCGTCAGTGACTTACGCAGCGCCTGGAGTAACTTTGCGTGCGTCAGTGACTTACGTAGCTCCTGGAGTAACTTAGCGTGCGTCAGCGACTTACGCAGCGCCTGGAGTAACTTTGCGCGAGTCAGTGACTTACGTAGGGCCAGGAGTAACTTTGCGTGCATCGGTGACTTACGTAGCGCCTGGAGTAACTTTGCGTGCGTCAGTGACAAGCAGTGCCTGGAGTAACTTTACGTGGGTCAGTGACTTACGCAGCACCTGGAGTAACTTAGCGTGCGTCAGTGACTTACACAGCACCTGGAGTAACTTTGCGTGCGTCAGTAACTTACGCAGCACCTGGAGTAACTTTGCGTGCGTCAGTGACTTACGCAGCACCTGGAGTAACTTAGCGTGCGTCAGTGACTTACGCAGCGCCTGGAGTAACTTGCGTGCGTCAGTGACTTACGCAGCACCTGGAGTAACTTAGCGTGCGTCAGTGACTTACGCAGCGCCTGGAGTAACTTTGCGTGCGTCAGTGACTTACGCAGCACCTGGAGTAACTTAGCGTGCGTCAGTGACTTACGCAGCGCCTGGAGTAACTTTGCGTGCGTCAGTGATTTATGCAGCACCTGGAGTAACTTAGCGTGCGTCAGTGACTTACGCAGCACCTGGAGTAACTTAGCGTGCGTCAGTGACTTACGCAGCGCCTGGCTCGGCCGCTCGGTATCAAGCGGTAAAATATCTCCAATTAAAGAGGTATCAGAACTGGATAAAAAAATCACCCTTACTAACAGAAGAAAAAAGGCTCAATTTGCAGTTGTCACGACGATGCAAGCAACTGCGCTACTCTGTAGGTTACGCCTTTCTTATGTAATGAATAAAATCTAAATTCGCTTGACAGTGTTCACCATTTTTCTTATAATATCTAGTATCAAGCAATAATAGCCCGTTTTGCCTAGTGACGGAAGGTTCACTATCCCGGAAACGTTTTCTGTTTTTTTCCCTCAGTTCAAACCAGCTGAGTTCGCTGGAAAACCTTCCTTGTGGCACATATACACAACGTCTAATTTACTCAACTAACTTTCATGCTCCACCCACAAGACAACACCAGTAATATCTTCCTTACCACCTAGGACCTCAAGGCCTAAAGTAACTTGCATATATTCCTCCAGCGTAGATTAATTATATGTCCGAGTAATATTGAAATGATGATGTACCTGTCCCTCTCAGCTTCTGCCTGATTACTTATGGAAGAAAAACTCGTGACCTGGTTTCAGATCTCTTATATGCTGCGACGAGATTTAGGTACATTACAGTAGAACCCGCTACGAGTAGTCCAGTCTATCACAACCACACCTATCACAGTCCTCGGTCACAGACCCGCCCACAGCCATGCACCTAGCCCCGCCCACATACCCACCCACAGCCCCACCTACCCTGGTCCACCTACCTTCATCAAGAGGAAGCCATTCATCGCGCTATTCACTGAAACCTTTCAGAGGAGCATCTTGGGTTGTGGCAAGAGAGTGAGATTCCTCTGAGAGCTCTCCAGCCTCTCCCAGACTCTTTCAGCATCGACGGTGCACCTCGCTTCCCCAACTCATCACATGTGCCAACCTGCTGTATTTTTTTTATGAATTTAATACTTCCTTCACAGAGATTTAGAACTGATAGACGAAATGTGAAGTTTCAAACTTAATGAGTATACATAGATTTATTTATCTAGAGATAGATAGATACCATTTTAATACCTACACCACCTGAGCCACATTCTTTGGTTGGTTGGATGGTTAATTTAGGTTTGATTCCCACACCACCTGGGCCATATTGATTGATGAGTGGTTAAGGGGAGATTGAGTCCAACACCTGAACCACATTGGTTGGGCGTTTGGTTAATGTAATGTAAAGCTTATCGCCTACACGAGGTTCATTAAGTATATATATATATATATATATATTATAATATATATATATATATATATATATATATATATTATATATACCACGCAGAAACAAGCGCGTATATAAAAAGAAAGATTGCAGTCAGCAAGATTTGAAACTACTGCTGGGGACGGTCAAGATTCCCAGGCAGCGCTCTAGTCCACTCGGCCACACATATCCGCTTGTTTCCACGTGGTGTATTGATATAAAAATCGCTTCAGGGGTCAGACCATACAGGAAGAGATTGAAATAGCTTGAGTCCATGCTTGAGGCTCACTGACGTGCCCGGGCTGGGAAAGAAACATGGCTTGTGAACCAGGCTGCCCAGCCTATGTGGCATTTGTGTGGCCGAGTGGACTAGAGAGTTGCCTGGGAATATTGACCGTCCCTAGCAGTAGTTTCGAATCCTGCTGACTGCGATCTCTCTGTCTCTGTCTGTCTGCTCTCTCTCTCTCTCTCTCTCTCTCTCTCTCTTATTATATATATATATATATATATATATATATATATAATATATTATATATATATATATATATATATATATATATATATATGCCATAAGCCACATTAAACAGGTAATATCACAATATGCAAAACAACCATTATCAAGGAACTATAAAAACAAAATATCAACAGAAATGTATATAGAGGGGCAAGACTACACCTCACAACCACAACAAGATTACACCTCACAGTAGAGTGACAACAGCCAACACTGTGAAACACACCTGATACTCTACCCAAGCATTAAGATTATTTTACTTGTCTAATGAATCATAAAATTCTTCCCAAATTTTATTAATTATAAATGAATCCAATTTATATAAACTAAAAGAAATATTCATATTATTTTCAAAACTGTTTTTTATGAAATATGATTCTATTATATTCCTGTCAACCATGGACTTGTTTGATACAAATTTCTCAGCCTTTTAAAAGTCAATTGGATGGTTAAAATCTCTCATATGAATAAATAGGACATTAGAATCAAAGGATGGAACAAAGAGCCATACAAGATATTGCAAGAAACCTAAAATATTTCTATTCAAAATGTATGCTAAGAACTACCTGTAGAACTGGACCACTACTGAGAGGAGAGTGTTCCTTAAAGAGCAGTGTGAGTCGGTGTTCAGCAACCCACTAAATGATAGCAAGGTAGAAAATGCAGAAATATTTTTTACTCCAGGAGGAGGCCGCGCAGACCAACTAACTGACATTAGTACAAATCCCATAGATTTCGAAAAAGAAATGGACAACATGCCAACTCACTCAGCACCTGGACCAGATTCATGGAATGCTCTATTTATAAAGAAGTGCAAGGTACCACTAGCACGAGCACTCAGTATTCTTTGGAGAAAGAGCTTAGATCGAGGTGAAATACCGGAGGCCTTAAAGAGTGCAGACATAGCTCCTTTGCATAAGGGAGGTAGAAGAGCACTAGCTAAAAATTACACTGTGACCAGTAGCCAACTTCTCACATCATAAAAATCTTCGAAAGAGTGATGAGACGGCAGATTACAAATTTCATGGAGCAGCACAACCAGCATAACCCGAACCAGCATGGTTTTAGAGCAGAACGATCATAACTGTCACAGCTGCTGTACCACTATGACAGAATTACGGAAGCATTGGAAGACGACCAAAACGCAGATGTGATTTACACAGATTTTGCAAAGGCGTTTGATAAATGCGATCATGGAGTGATAGCGCACAAAATGAGGTCCATGGCCATTACCGGTAAGGTAGGCAGATGGAATTTTCTGGCTCCTAACACACAGATCACAAAAAGTAGTAGTGAAGAGGGCAAGATCCAGCATCAGCGAGGTCAAAAGCTCAGTGTCCCAAGGCACTGTCCTGGCACCTCTGCTGTTTCTCATCCTCATAGCAGATATAGATAAAAACACCCGGCGTATTTTTGTATCATCATTTGCAGATGACACTAAAATAAGCATGAACGTCAATACGGTAGAGGACGAACATCAAAATGGTATACAATACCGACAGGTTGTTAGGTAAGACACATATGCAACAGTTAGACAACTTTATTCCGAAACGTTTCGCCTACACAGTAGGCTTCTTCAGAAGCCTACTGTGTAGGCGAAACGTTTCGGAATAAAGTTGTCTAACTGTTGCATATGTGTCTTACCTAACAACCTGTCGGTATTGTATACCATTTTGATGTTCATCTTGTCAGACACTGCAACACATGGCATCTTGGTACAGAAAACACCTTGGACAAGCTTTTCAAGTGAGAAGTGTTGGATCTAAGAGGGACATGACCTCTCAGTGGCTACATTCTCACTACTACTACTACTACTACTCTGCACCTCTCCTTCCGACAGTATTTAAGTCTCCGCACTGTCGCTTGATCTTCAGATAGTTCCTGACTATGGAACTGAACTTCTCCAGGCCGAGGGACTGACAACCTCAAATTCTACGACTTCAAGGGTGATGGACTGATTACATCGTCTTCACATCTCTACTGTTCCTGCCTACTTTCTGTATTCGACTGAAGAAGCCTACTGTGTAGGCGAAACGTTTCGGAATAAAGTTGTCTAACTGTTGCATATGTGTCTTACCAAACAACTGTAGAGGACACTGGAAAAGTACAGGAAGATATAAACAGGATTTTCCAGTGGGCAGTGGAGAACAACATGACGTTCAATGGTGATAAGTTCCAGCTGCTTAGGTATGGAAAGAATGAAGAACTCAAAAGGTACACTATACACAAAACTCAAGAGGGCCACCAAATAGAACGTAAGGAACATTTAAAGATCTGGGAATAATTAAGTCAGTTTACCTTTCTTTTAAAGACCATAACAAGACAAAGATCACGACAGCCAGGAAGATAACGGGGTTGCATTGAGAACTTTCAAAACAAGGGAAATAATGCCGATGATGACACTCTTCAAATCACTAGTGCTCCCTCACTTAGAATATTGCTCAGTGCTGACGGCCCCGTTCAAAGCAGGAGAAATATCAGAGCTGGAACAAATACAGAGACCATTTACGGCTCACAGTGAGCCAGTAATGCACCTAAACTACTGGAAACACCTTCAAGTCTTGAACATGTACTCATTGGAGCGGAGGAGAGAGAGATACATGATAATATATACCTGGAAAGAACTCGAGGGTCTGGTCCCAAATCTGCACACTGCCATAACAACATACTGGAGTGAGAGATATGGGAGGAAGTGTAAAATAAACCAAGTGAGGAGCAGGGGTGCGGTGGGGACAATGAGGAAACACTGTATCAACATCCGGGGTCCCAGATTATTCAACAACTTACCATAAGATATCAGAAACACGGCTGGAACAAGTGTAGAAGCCTTCAAGAGGAAACTGGACAAGTATCTTCACCAGGTGCCAGATCAACCAGGCTGTGATGAATATGTGGGGCAGCGGGCCTCCTGCAGCAACAGCCTGATTGACCAGGCAAGCACCAGATGAGAGTAGAGAAGCTCTCGAAACTTTTCAAAGGTATATCAAAGTTATTAGTTCGAGACATTTACCAGTTTGACCGTAATCGGTCAAGGAATCCTATAGACACATCCGTCAGCATTTTGGGGAGGGGGGATTTTTTATCATTTTTTTTTACGGTATCAAGATTGGTTGGTTGGTTGGTTTGTTGTCTGTTTTTTGGATTGTAAAAAGTATTTCTATTTGAAAGGATTTATCAATTACGTTTTTTGTGTATTTTAAATCATTATCTGCTTCATAAATTTTGGATATTTCTTCATCTATGAACTCTGGACTACAAATACGTAAAGCTCTCAAATACATTGTTGAGAAAACCGACAGTTTAACTATATCTTGATGTGAAGAATAATAGTGTACATAGGAACAGTTATTTGAAGGTTTTCTGTAAATTTTAAATTTAAAATCATTGTTACCCTTAATAATTAAAACATCTATAAATTTTACTAGACTGTAAAATTTATAGAAGGGCTAAGCTATTTGATTTATCAAGGAAATGGTGTATATCTACAGTCTTAGGCATAAGACACAAAATATCATCAGCATATCTATACCATTTAGCTCTATTAGGAAGGATTGTGTTAAGCAGTCTTGTTTAAAAAGAAATCCATGAATAATTACTAAGAACAGGTGAAAGAGGATTTCCCATTGCCATACCAAACTTCTGAGTATAAAACTCATCATTAAATACAACTTCTGCATCAACAATGCAAAGTTTAATAAGTTTAATGATAGTAGGAACTGGCAATGGTAAATCGTAATTAACAAGTTCTTCAGATAAAAAGAAAACTTAGTAAATCATCAACTGGAACTTTTGTAAACAAGGAAGTAACATCAAAACTAACCATGTTAAAATCATTTAAGTCAAGGTGCTTAATTTATCCCCTAAATCTATGTTATTTTTAACATTAAAGTTAGAAACTTTTTCCAACAATTGGGCTCAAAATATAAGCAAACCATTTCGATAATTTATAAAAAAAATTTAACCTGTGGAACTAATAACTGGTCTGACTGGATTACCTGGTTTGTATGTTTTTATTAATCCATACATGTAGGGTAAAGATGGATTAGTGGAAGTAAATTTTTTTAATTAATTCATCTTTTAATTTCAGTAGATGTTTTATTGTTTTATTGAAATTGCTGTTAACGGTTTCTAAGGGATTCTTTCTAAGTTTAGAATAGGTTTCGGTATCATCTAAGAGATTATTCATTATATCTTGGTAATCATTGTCTTCCATATTACTATTGAGTTTATTTTATCTGCTTAAGAAGGCGCAATTTTTTATTATTATTAAGTGTATCATAAGACTTAAAGAATCTTTGAGGGCAATTGGGAATGTTTTGTTTTAACATAGAGTTATATACCATTCCCTTTACTAATATTAATTTCATCAGTGGATAAATCAGAGGATTTTTCAGAGTTACACAAGGTTTTTGCAATTATTATTATTATTATTATTATTATTATTATTATTATTATTATTATTATTATTATTATTATTATTATTATTATTATTAAGTTATTATTATTATTATTAAGTTTTTTTGAAATTGCAAAACTTAGACCAAAACCTAGAGCAGCAGTTGCACTTTTATCTAATATTTCAGCTGATATTTTAATTACAAAATTGTTATTATCATGCTTTGTCCAATCACTATTTAAATTAAAATGTCTAATTTTCTTTGTAGTTTGTTTTTTAGTTCATTACAAATTCTTCTGAGTTTATTATAGCAATGATCCAACATACTGTGCTTCCATTCTGATGGAATGGCCTGATTAAAGGAGTATTTTTTGTTTCTCAATATTTTGAATGCTTCCTTCTCCTGTATTTTAGTAATTTCAATATGATTCTGAAGAATAATTCTCATAAAATCATCAAAAGGACGATCTCTCATGTCAAGGATGATATTGATCATGTCAAGGATGATATTGATCATGTCAAGGATGATATTGATCATGTCAAGGATGATATTTGGTCAAAAGAATTTGGGCAAAACTTGTTCATACAAAAAATAATTAATAATAATATAAAATTGCACCTTAATAAAGTTGATAAAATAAATGCAGTAGTAATTTTGAAAAAAAATGATTACCAAGATAAAGTGAATAATCTCCTAGATGATACTGAAACCTATTCTAAACTTTGAAAGAATCCCTAAGAACTGTTAACAGCGTCTTCAATAAAACAATAAAACTTCCACTGAAAGGCAAAGATGAATTAAGTAATAAATTACTTCCACTAATCCATCTTTACCCTACATGTATGAATTAATAAAAACACACAAACCAGGTAATCCAGTTAGATCAATTATTTGCTCCATAGGTGCAGTTTCTTATAAATTATCTAAATGGTTTGTTGATATTTTGAGCCTAATTGTCGGAAAAATTTCTAACTTTAATGTTAAAAACAACATAGATTTAGTGGATAAATTAAGCACCTTGACTGGCTTAAATGACTTCAGTATGGTTAGTTTTGATGTTACTTCCTTGATTACAAAAGTTCCAGATGATGATTTACTAAGTTTTTATCTGAAGAACTTGTTAATTACGATTTACCATTGCCAGTTCCTACTGTCATTAAACTTATTAAACTTTATATTGTTAATGAAAACTTTGTGTATATTGACGAATTTAATATCAGCATAGTTGCTGATCCCCTGTATATGTATATGTTATCTGAGTATCATAGTACCATCCATATGTTTTACATAGTTGACCCCTTGCTAGGCTCAGTGACTAGCTTGTGTGATGTCACGTGATGCCGCATGTGCGCGCTGCGCTTCTGGTGTACGAACAGGCAACACAGGCAGTCTGGCTCCCCTCTCACACTCTGCTAATATAAGTGTTACCATCTAACGACTTGTGTTTAACTCCAATGCATCATATCTCCACGAACCCTCCCAAGATTAACACTCAGAAGTTTGGGATGGCAATGGGAAATCCTCTCTCACCTGTTCTTAGTAATTTATATATGGATTTTTTTTTTCAGACAAGATTGCTTAACACAATCCTTCCTAACAGAGCTAAGTGATATAGATATGTTGATGATATTTTGTGTCTTATGCCTAAAAATGTAGACATAAACCATTTTCTCGTGAAATCAAATAGTTGCATTAAATTAAATTAATGTATCTCTGTTCTCTGATGATGCAAAACTAATAAGGAGAATACAGACAGATGAGAACTTGGAAAGGCTGTAAACGGATCTGAACAAATTGCAGGGCTGGTCAGATAAGTACTTGCTTGAATTCAACTTGGGGGACAGATCTTATTCAAAAGAAGGTCCTGGGAGTAGGCATAGCGCCTAGCATATCGCCAGAACCTAACATCAACCGAATAACCTCGCCTTCAGAAATATCAACAGTCATTCCGGGTGCTTTGTGCGACATATGTTAGGCCCATCTTGGAGTACGGGGAACTAGTATGGAACCCACACCTGAAGAAGCATGTTGAGAATCTGGTCCGCCGGGTCACCACCTGGAACAGACCCGGGCCGGGACAAGACTGGCGAGCCTACTACAAAGGAGAAACTCCAGAGTTGTGCAGCGAGACTAGTTCCAGAGCTAAGGAATATGAATTACGAAGAGAGGCTAAAGGAACTGAATATAATGACCTTGGAGGACAAAAGAACCTGGGGAGATATGATAACAACATACCAAAATACTCAGAGGAATAAATGGGGCAGACAAGGATAGGCAGTTTAAGAAGGGGTAACCAGGTTATCGGGGGTACAGCTGTAAGTTAAACGTACGGGTGAGTTAAAGGGATGTCATGAAGCATTTCTTCAGTCTCAGGGTGGTCGGGGAGTGGAGTGACCTCGACGAACAAGTGGTGGAGGTAAACTCCATTCATAGTTTTAAAAATAGGCTCGGAAGGACTCACGAGGATAAGAGTGAATCTGGCAAACGGTAAGCTGAGAGGCGGAGCCAAGAACTAAGATTCGATTCCTGCAACCTCTCTCCTCACACACACACCCACACCCACGCCCACACACCACACCCACACCACACACACACACAAAACACACACCACACACACACACACACACACCACACACACACACACACACACACACACACTGCAAGAAGGCGTTTGACACAGTTCCACACAAGAGATTGGTGCAAAAACTGGAGGACCAAGCAGGGATAACAGGGAAGGCACTACAATGGATCAGGGAAGACAGCAGCGAGTCATGGTACGTGGCGAGGTGTCAGAGTGGGCACCTGTGACCAGCGGGGTCCCGCAGGGGTCAGTCCTAGGACCAGTGCTGTTTCTGGTATTTGTGAACGACATGACGGAAGGAATAGACTCTGAGGTGTCCCTGTTTGCAGATGACGTGAAGTTGATGAGAAGAATACACTCGATCGAAGACCAGGCAGAACTACAAAGGGATCTGGACAGGCTGCAGACCTGGTCCAGCAATTGGCTCCTGGAGTTCAATCCCACCAAGTGCAAAGTCATGAAGATTGGGGAAGGGCAAAGAAGGCCGCAGACGGAGTACAGTCTAGGGGGTCAGAGACTACAAACCTCATCAAGGAAAAAGATCTTGGGGTGAGTATAACACCAGGCACATCTCCTGAAGCGCACATCAACCAAATAACTGCTGCAGCATATGGGCGCCTAGCAAACCTCAGAACAGCATTCCGACATCTTAATAAGGAATCGTTCAGGACCCTGTACACCGTATACGTTAGGCCCATATTGGAGTATGCGGCACCAGTTTGGAACCACAACCCAGCCAAGCACGTAAAGAAACTAGAGAAAGTGCAAAGGTTTGGCAACAAGACTAGTCCCAGAGCTAAGAGGTATGTCCTACGAGGAGAGGTTAAGGGAAATCAACTGACGACACTGGAGGACAGGAGAGATAGGGGGGACATGATAACGACATACAAAATACTGAGGGGAATTGACAAGGTGGACAAAGACAGGATGTTCCAGAGTTTGGACACAGTAACAAGGGGACACAGTTGGAAGCTGAAGACACAGATGAATCACAGGGATGTTAGGAAGTATTTCTTCAGCCACAGAGTAGTCAGTAAGTGGAATAGTTTGGGAAGCGATGTAGTGGAGGCAGGATCCATACATAGCTTTAAGCAGAGGTATGATAAAGCTCACGGCTCGGGGAGAGTGACCTAGTAGCGATCAGTGAAGAGGCGGGGCCAGGAGCTCGGACTCGACCCCCGCAACCTCAACTAGGTGAGTACAACTAGGTGACTAGGTGAGTACACACATACACCAGATTGTTGTTTTGTGCTGTGAGAGCACACCGTTCACAGTGACTGGTTACATTAGACCAGTAAGAATAAAGGGAACATCTCGCTACATTTGCCTGCGCTTCAGCTGAGTCATCGTCACAGTGTACACGCTGACAATGGCTGGATCTCCACGGCCACTTCATTATTATTATTATTATAATCAAAAAGAAGCGCTAAGCCACAAGGGCTATACAGCCACGGCCACTTCATTCAGAAATGATGGACAACACTTAACTGGTATGTGCTCACAGAGAATACTCGGGGCAATATACACCGACATGTGTATAACTATTAATGTATATACACTGAGATCCATACATATATTAAATTCTGGATGTATATACAGAGAGAGTTTAACTTGATAATATTTAATTGATTTTTTTATGTTAAAATTCATTTGATTTGCAGCCATCATGACATTTGTGCAGTTATTAGGGAGTTATAGTAACACACAAAGCAATAAATTTTGGTTCCTTGTCTCGGCTTCCGTGAGCACCTGTGGCCTGTCAAGTACAGGTACAGGTAGGTTCGCCAGAACGGATCCTGGCCTGGGTCTTCTCCATGTGACTCCTCACTGGGGGATTGCCTTCACCTTTTTCATGGAGACGGCGGGTGGCAGGCGATTATCGGCAGCAACGTCCTCAGGGTTTTGAATGCAAGATACACAAGTGTGCTGCCCTGTTCTCTTGGGTCTGTCCGGCAGTCTGCTGTAGGAGAGGCGGTTGCGTATGGGCGGCCAGTCAAGTGTTGTACAAAAGAGGTGTGACGGGTTCCAGAGGTCAGTGCTGAGGTTACATATCTGGAGAGAGTTTATCTGGAGAGAGTTCCGGGGGTCAACGCCCCCGCGGCCCGGTCTGTGACCAGGCCTCCTTAGGTCAGTGTCCCAGGATGCGACCCACACCAGTCGACTAACACCCAGGTACCCATTTTACTGATGGGGAACATAGACAACAGGTGGAAAGAAACACGTCCAATGTTTCTACTCTGGCTGGGAATCGAACCCAGGCCCTCGTCGTGTGAAGCGAGAGCGTTAACCACCAGGCCACCAGAGCCCCTAATGTGGAAGATCAACAGAATTTTATTAAATATTCCGCTAATTAATTAATTATGGTGGCCCGTGGCCTGGTGGCAAAAGTTCTTTCTTCACACGGTGAGGTTTCGGGTTCAGTTCCTGGCGAGGGTTGAAACACTGGGCGTGTTTCCTTACACCGGTTGTCTATGTTCTCCCATCAGTATAAAATGGATACCTGGGTGTTAGTCGACTGGTGCGGGTCGTATTCCAGGACAAATTTGACATAATTTGCCCGAAATGCTCAGTATAACAAGCGGCTTTCTATACAACAGTATGTCAGTGATGTCAGCTAGGACTGTATACCTTGTACATGTACTTTTAGAAATAAAGATATTATTATTATTATATTATTACAAATTGAAAACAGAAGATAAGCTGAACCTACTAATTTCTTTTCTTCCTCTTCGTAATTCACTGGTAAAGTGTTCGGCTCACAGCTGAAATGACTGAGGTTTAGTCCCAAGGCGAGACCAGATAAATGGGCAAGTGTCCTTACACCTGTTGCCTCCATTCAGCTAGCAGTAAATGGGTGCCTGAGTGCTAGTCGACTGCTTTGATTACAGAATTAATAATCTAAAGAATGTGGTCTTCTTCTTCTTCCTCTTCATCATTATCATTATCATCATCATCATCATCATCATCATCATCATCATCATCTTCATCTTCATCTTCATCTTCATCTTCTTCTTCTTCTTCTTCTTCTTCTTCTTCTTCTCCTCCTCCTCTTCTTCCTCACTTGTTCCTCTCCCACTCCGAAGAACGCTGAACGTGGAGCCGAGCAGCACTGAGCTTCTCACACAAGCACTACAGCGACCCACAATCACCCACTAATGAGCAATGCGCCCAGACAACACTGTCACTTACGAGCGTGCATGACCTCTGCCTCGGTGACGCAAACCTGTCTTTCTTTACACAAAAAGTTATATTTCTACGATGATAGCATCAAAGAGTGCATTATTTAAACGTATTTTTTTTTTTTTGCAAAGAACTGAACACTAGATCCGGATCAATCCAATTACCTTCGACCGACATTAAATATAAAAATCGTCTCTTTATAAGCCCTGTAGGAAGTTCATTTTAACTGTATCACTCTATGTAATAAATGGTTATATTTATAATTAGAATTTATAAAGTAATGGACCGGTAAGCCAGGGGAAGGCTTCGGTCAGATGACCAAAAGCTCCAGGTGTGGGTCATCATCAGAAAACACTTGTCCTCCTTCCCAACAAATCTTACCTAACCTAACCTAAAACTGTTTGTGTGTATTTCTGCATCATCTGCTTGAAGTTACGTAGCTGTAATGTCTAAATTTTCCTCTAAATTCACTACTTACGTATTTTGGTAACTCACTATTCTTGACCAAGGATCCGACAATTCTATGATAGAATCATACATATAAATCCATCTTTTGTTTTAGGTATTTTATACTTTGCACTGCACACTTATCGCACCAGCAATTTTCTAGTCTGGGTGAGTTTTCACTGATGTCAGCGCATCATGTAGCTTTTTATTGGCCTCTCCTTTCTTGTGCTACACTTTATACTGGTGCATTTTTACGCCTCAGAGATGATGCAATACTAGGCAGAGGAACATTCTTCCCTGGACTGAGACAACGGGAGGTTTGTAGCTAACACCAGTAGACCCTGCTTCAGTAACTATGCCGAGTTCAAGGCCCTCGCACACGTAGACCAGCATTGGTCCTGTTGTACGGCATTTGGTGGACTCTACGTCTTTCCCCGTGTGCCTTATACCCCGTCCCTGCACATGCTAGTCTGATGCGGTTCCAGCTAGACTCTCAGACACGGCTCAGGTATAAGGTACATACTTCTGAGCTCTTGCTTTCATCGAGGCTCTGAACCCTAGTCACAGTGGAGGCCCTAAACTCCAGTCTCTGTCGAAGTTACTAATGAACCTTCCTGAGTCTTCCCGTTTTCTAGAGGAACTTTAGGAATGTGATGCTCTGTAAGGGAGACAACTTAACTGGAGAGCCGGCAAGATGACAGCAGATACTTTGGTGAGGTCATAAATTTCTTTTGTTAAATCCCACTTGATTATTAATGATCTACAGAGCATGGCCAGTTGCTTGTGCATTTTTGGGCAGAACCGTAAATGTCAGGTCACCGAAGTTCAAGGAAGGAAGCAGTGAGTTCTACCTACATACAAATATACATATATTTACACTAGGCATATCAGCTACTTAGTGTCGTTACCAAATATATTTTTGGGTGAGGCCATCTGAATGCATCATTATTTGTTGTATCCTGAGGGTAGTCAGGAGAAAAGAGGATGTAATGGGAGTCAACGGCACCCATGCCCGGCAGACCAAAGCCCCTGGTAGATTTAAATAGATTCTTTATTAATTGAATATCGCTTACAGGTACATGTTTTGTATGCACCATGTGTCATTGGGGGTTTGATAAAGTTCTCAGATTCGTGCAAAATGCGACCGTTGCTGTTTTTGTAAATGCACCAGGCGATTGTGCAACAATAACCATTAGTCAGTATTGCAAGTTAACTTGTATGTCGGTATTTAACATTCTTGCACCTATTGTGAACCATACACCATGTGTCAGTATGTGATAATACAATGTGTGTATTGTCAACATCCCTGTGTCAGTTAGTAGTGAATCATTACCACCTTCTCTCTCTTTTCCTTCCATGCCCCATTGTCCTGTATTCAACATACACCCATTGCCAGTATTGTCATTTCCCCTTTGTCCACTATGTTCTACTTGCACATTGTTCTTTGTGCAACCATCCACTCATGCTATTCATTTCTTGTTTCCATCCCATGTGTCTTTGTGCAACATCCCATGTGTCATTTGTCCACCCATGCTCTCCCACTTTCTCGCAGCATGCCCATTGTCAATGTTGTGTCTTGCCATGCCATATACGGGGCAGCATAAACATAATGTGTAGGTACTGGTAAATGCCCATGTAGTGAGCAACGCCTATATTCAGTATTTGCAACACCTCCAGGTGTCTGTCAGTAATTTGAAGGAGGACATGGGAAGGATTGGAGGGATGCAAGGTAGTAGGTGGGTGAAGAAGGACGGAGGGAAGGAATGGGGAAACAGGGGCAGGGATGGAAGGAGAATGGTAGGATTGGAAAGGAAGGAAGGAGTATGGGAAATGAGAAGGTAGATGGGAGACAATGGAAGTGGAAGAAAGTATTAACAGTATCAGAATTGCGCAATACAATCGGTACCAGTGTTTGAATATACACATGTGTCAGTATTGTGCAACATGCACCAATGGTCAGTATTGTGCAACATACACCATGTGTCAGTATTGTGGCAACATCAAATGTGTCAGCATTGTGCAAATACACAATGTGTCAGTTGTGCAATACACACATTGCAGTATTGTGCAAATACACATGTGTCAGTATGAACATACACAGTGTCAGTATTGTAACATAACAATGGTCAGTATTGTGCATAACATCCATGTTCAGTATTGCAACATTACACCTGTGTGTAGTGCAACATACACATTGTCAGTATTGCAACTACACCATGTGTCAGTATTGTGACATACATCATATGTAATTTGTGTAACATACAATAGTTTTTAAATGCGACTGTGATGAAATAAGACATTTAATTTGAAGAATACACGGTAATGGTATGACAGAAGGTTTAATAAGAGATATGACTACCCTTTAATTTTACAATCATTGCTACACGCTTTGTTATAGAATCTACCAATGTTGAATACATTTTGGCAAGTTCGTCGTCGACCAGATCCTAATAATGGCAGCAGTTAGCTTGTACCTCCAACCTGTACAGTTGAATTGTCGTGTTTCGATATCCTGCGTTTGGTTATTGCCCATAGATTCTCGGTTGGGTTGAGATCATGAGAGTTTCCAGGCCGATTTAGAACACTTAGCGCACTCTCTTCGAGGAATGCTAGCATTTTTCTGGAAGTATGGCATGGAGCAAGATCCTGCTGGGAAGTAAATGAGTTGCCAGGATTAGACTGTATCTGTCACTGTTCATCGTTCCCTCAACAATAACAAGCCGTCGACGGCCCTTAGTAGTAAAACTACCCCAAAACATTTTTTTTAGGTGGATGTTTTGGCACTTGCTGAATATATTCATTCAGAAGAGGTTAGCCTTTGCTCCGTCTCACTACGACTGATCTGTTCCCATGTATTTCATAATGCGCCACATCTGAATACATAACTTTTCTCCATTCATCTGTCGTCATCTCTTATCATCGAGTGCCCACCGCAGCCATCTTTTCTTCATAGCAGCAATCAATAAATTTTCTTTACCTGCTTTCTGGCAGTTCTGCCAGCTTCAAAGAGTATTTGTTGAACAGCTGAAGAATCAACATTTGCGCCAGCTGAAGCCAAATCTCTATGTAGATCTTTGCTGGTTTTCTTAGGATCTTTTTTATGATAACCTTGTCATCGTGAGGTGTTGTCTTGTGTTTCCTTTTACATCTTCCTCGACGCAGCGCTTCATGGTCACTAGTGTCGTTAGTTCTCTTCATTAATATGTTTCCTAAGAGCTACAGTACTTTCTCGCTTCCTAAATGCAACATCCATTATGAATTCCAGAAGCAATCAGAATTGCAGGGGAGAATTTGGCGAAACCACATTCACTCACCGAGCACGCTGCAGGAATAGCTTTACAGAACAACAGCTGTTGTAGCACTGGCGAGGTCACAAGGTAACACCATAGCTTGATGGTTGCCAGAAGTCGGTAGCAAATTCTTCTGAAAAGAAAAGAAAAGAAAACAACCCAAACTAAGACATATTATGAGATAATCACAAAATTTACTCCTGTCCCGGTTAATTTGCACTCTACTGAACACCATGGTTCAGTTTTGTATAACACTAGTTATCAGTGTAGGTGGCCGACCTGGTTTACCTAACTCCATTATCTCTACTGCTCTTCCCTTGAGGATGAGGCCTGATCCCGCCCACACGTCTCTTAATATTAGCCTCGAGATTATACCTCACTCTCTCAAATTGCTTTAAAAATGCAAAACATTGCCCACTTTTCGTCTAGTGCAATTTCACTTTCGCCCCCACACTGGTATAAATTTTGAGCGAAACAGATTTAAGAGTTAAAATAGGAGATTCTGAAGGCAGTTATTCCCCGAACTTTTCAAATACAATGCCTCTGAATTTTCATCTAGGTATACCTGGAGTATACCTGGAGTATAACTGGAGTATACTTTGAGTATACCTGGAAGGTGTTCCGGGGGTCAACGCCCCCGCTGCCCTGGCCATAACCATTTCCGTATTTCCTAGTGTTAGCTTTAGTTCACAGAGAAGTGCAATTATCTAACAAACTGTGACTGCTGGCAACACATTGGACGATGTTTCTACCTAAATAGGACTTTATTAGACGACGTTTTGCCGATAATGAGATAGGAATAAACTAGATTTCGCCTTAAACAGAACTCTATTTAACAACATTGTGCCTTAAATTGAACTTTATCAGACGATGTTTCGCGCCCAGGTAAGACTGTTATACATATTACCCAAAACGCGAATTTATTAGACGGAGTCTTACCTTAAATATGAATTTATTAGGCAACGATTTGTCCTAAATTTGTATTTTTTTTCATTTCTGTTTAGGACACAATTCGATCTAATAGTCTTAGGGCAAAACGTTGTCCAATAAAGTTCTTTTTTAAGGCAAAACACCGTGTAATCAAAGGGTTTTCTACTATGCGTGTGCTATCACAAAACTGAGATAACAAGACTGCAAACAAGTCTCAGAACCGGTGAGACTCGAAACTGTGGCAGGCAAATCGTGAAACTCACTGGCCAGTGCGTTAACTACGGTACCAGGTGGCTCTGGGATTTTTCAGCTAGGCATATTTCTTTGCAAAATTTTTGTACACTATGTTGTATAGAAATATACCTAATAGGATGAATCCTATTAGAGCCAGCAGGTCCAGTGGTTAGCACACTAACCTGTGAGTTTTACGACTTGCCTGCCATAGGTTCGAGTCTCACCGGTTCTGTGATTTGTTTAAGCTCTAACAAGTTAGGCAGTTTTATGTGTATCTGTTATGGAAAACATTTGATAGCGCCCCGTCAGACATCAGGTGACACTGCATCAGAGGTCAGGCGGTGCTGAATCAAAGGATAAACGGTCCTAGGTCAGAGACCAGTCTGTACCTAGTCCACATGTCTGTGACGGGGATGGGGGAGGTCTGTGGAAATCTTCAGAATATATTCCTAATGTGAATAATATATTTCTAATGTCAGTAATTATCTTCCAGGAAGAGTCCTGAAGGATAATTACTCTCTCTCTCCTGCTTGTCCAAGTTTTTTCTTAATATATTTAATAATGATAGAAGCTGCAGCATTGGGACGTCTCAAATCAGCTCTGGTTGCCACAGTGACAGCCTCTGTGTGTGGGATGAAAGTCCTATAACTGGGCGTGTAACTGGTGCTCCTAGGTGGACCTCTGGCAGGGTCGAGGACCTGAAGTTAGGTTTTCCTGGTGAAATCTGTTAGTCATAGATGCATCTGTCCTTAGGTAAACAGGTGGCTGGTGGGGCGCGAATGTAGCTTGAGTGCCCAGGAGGGTGAGGGGAGGAGGGGGGGTCACTGATTCAGGAGGGGAGGGGAAGAGTTGCAGTCTGACTGAAGGGTGGATATTGGCCAAGAGTAATTGGATGGGGAACATGGGGAAAGGAGAACAGATCTGCAGGCTCGTGGAGGATGGAAGTGGAACCAGGGGTAAAGGAGGAATACGCAGTTTTCTACTCATTATCCCATCCTTCGGTGTCTCACTCGTCACCACACTTTTCACTGGGCCATATATTTACTTAACATTTTTTCGTTCTGTGTTGCTTCCTTCATGTTCGTGCCAGCATGGATGTTCCGCGCAACTCCATTCCGCTTTTGAACAACGATTTGATTTAATAATTGTTCCCAGAGTTATCCAGGTCCACACCCGTAACAGATCGTCAGGAAGGCCAGGAAAAAGCTTCGCCTTAAAATGTTGTTAGTTAAGAGTATCGCTGGTTCCTAATCAACAGACCTGACTTCTAAGAGTGAATTGCTCAATACGACTACTCGATGTCGTCGTAAACAGAGTGTAATTTATTAGTATTTAAACTAATATTTATTTTCAAATTTAAGTGATTATTTATTCCAAAAATTTAAGGGACTGGGGGAAATAGGCCTTTTGTCCCTCTCCCATCCCCTGGGAAGCAACAGCTTCTCTATACCAACCAGTTTCTCTAGGTTTTGTCTAGTACTGTATGTTGGTTTTTATGGAGTGTATCAGCGGGGCTGCTTTCACTTGGTCAAGTCTTGAGTTTCTGCGAACTGCATTTCTTTTCCATCGACGTTGCCAGTCCTTTTCCAAGCACTGTTTGCCCATTCTGACTTTTCCATGGGTCCACTTTTCTCTGAAGCTCTGCTTTGACTGCGTGCACCTTTTCTACCTGTGTGTGTGTACTTACCTAATTGTGGTTGCAGGGGTCGATTCATAGCTCCTGGTCCCTCCACCTGTAGCTATTAGGACCCTCTCTCCCTGAGTATATATATATATGTGTGTGTGTGTGTGTGTGTGTGTGTGTGTGTGTACTCACCTAGTTGTACTCACCTAGTTGAGGTTGCAGGGGTCGAGTCCAAGCTCCTGGCCCCGCCTCTTCACTGGTTGCTACTAGGTCACTCTCCCTGAACCGTGAGCTTAGTCATACCTCTGCTTAAAGCTATGTAAGGATCCTGCCTCCACTACATCGCTTCCCAAACTATTCCACTTCCTGACTACTCTGTGGCTGTAGAAATAAAGATATGTTATTATTATATATTATTACAACAACACTAGTTGGCCTTATACTAGCGCAGTAATATGAGAGTTCGGGACACTGAATAAACCTAAAACAATTTATCATCTTTACTATCAAATATAAAAGCAATCTTTGGTCTAGAGGTATTTATAATAATAAATAATCTTTAATATAATAACATCTGACAAAAATCTATTATCTTTGGTACATACATGTACATGCTACAATAATAAATTATAATTAACATCTTTGTACAAATATATATATATATATATATATATAAATCCTTAAATAATAAATTATAATCAACTCATGACCCTACCACACCGGGTACAACGTTTCTGACACTATTGTGTCACACTCAGTCGTACAACACTAGTTACGCGGAGTTATACTACACTCCTGTCTCAGTATTATAACACTTTCTCTACCGTGTCACACGACACCCTTATCTCTGTGTTACATGACACTCCTCTACCGTGTCCACATGACACCCTTGTCTCTGCGTCACACACACCATCTCTACTGTGCCCACTTGACACCCTTGTCTCTGCGTCACACACACACACACCACCTCTACTGTGTCCACACGACACCCTTATCTCTGTTATAACACTCTCTTCTATGTCACTCGCATAGCGTCTACACTCCCTTAGATCAGCAGGAGGCCAGCCAAGTTCACCAAGGCCCGCAGGTCGAAGTTCGCAAAACTGGCCAGTAAAATTACAACCAGAGGCCCACGGGTAACGAAGTCCTGAGGCTCACAATAACTGAAGCCAGCAGACTAAGCGAAGCCCTCAGGTAACTGAAGTCCGCAGGGATCTGAGTGACTAGAAAAACTGCAGCCAGGAGACCCGCAGTTGACTGAAGTCAGCAGCGAGTCAGTAGACATCACCTTCAAATGTACTCCGTGAGGTAGTTTGGTGAATACTCTCTATAAGGCCAGTAGATGTATACCGTAAGGTGGTCTGGTGAATACTCTCTACTACCAGTAGATGTATACCGTAAGGTGGTCTGGTAAATACTGCTTCTAAGGCCAGTAGATATACACCGTAAGGTGGTCAGGTGAATACTGCTTCTGAGGCCGGCTCAGCAGTCCCCACATTGGGTTTGATGACGTACCCGTGGTACTGCAGGCTGGCAAGTTAACAATCTAACCACTAGTTTGGCAGGAGGCCGCCATATATATTATATTATTTTTTTCACTAATGACAGTTTTCCTTCTTTCAGTGTTAATATTTTCCTCTAAAACACAAACTTTCTAATCTATTGTAATAGCTTTACGTCTATTCCTCCTACGTTCTGCAGTTTCGAAATTAATCTTTCACGGTAATCTGTTACACATGCATCAAGCTCTGTCTTCCTACCCACAGAAAGACAGTCAGCTGGATATTAAGCCGCTTTCCTATTTTTTAGTATCTTTTGCCCTTTATGTTCGTTCGTGTCTGAGGATGACGGGCCAGTAGCCAGTGTTTCTCCACTCTCTAGATGCATCTCTCATAATATAAATATCAAAAGGTACACGAGGCATCGTTTATTGAGGAGACGTTTCGCGAGCGCTGCAGCCTTCATCAGTTAAATGCAGGTTGAAGTGTACACTCCTGGACACTGGTTGAAGTGTACACTCCTGGACACTGGTTGAAGTGTACTCCTGGACACTGGTTGAAGTGTACACTCCTGGACACTGGTTGAAGTGTACACTCCTGGACAATGGTTGAAGTGTACACTCCTGGACACTGATTGAAGTGTACATTCCTGGACACTGATTGTAGCGCTCACTCCTGGACACTGATTGTAGCGCTCACTCCTGGACACTGATTGTTGTAGCGCTCACTCCTGGACAGTGTGACTGATGTATATTTCCTTGATGTGTTGATTATATATACATGAGATTGTAATTTATTGTCTTACCATTCTCTTCCTCATCAGGATAAAAATTATCCAGCTTCGTGTGCTATGTTGCAGATTTCACTCAACCTAATGATGATATTCGTGAAGTTCTCTAGGTGCTTCTAAGTCATTTCAGCCGTTGTAGCATGGATTGCTCGGTCAAACGCGCATTCAGCTGTATTGAGATCAAGAGACTGCTTGATTTTGATTGATTCAGCACTTCACAGACGGTAGGGATGCAGGAGCATTGATTGCGGGCAAGTAGCCGATACTGTCCTGGACCACTGTGACGCAATTGCGGATCAGGATGTTGAAGCCAGTCCAGCTGGCCGACATGTATGACATGGTGTAGGAGTCAGCCATGCGGAAAAGTGCCTGCATAAGGGTTCCTCTTTCAATGTTGAGTGACAGCCGCAGTGTCAGCCTCGTCAGTTTGACTCTTTGGTTGACTAGCATTGATGGCGTTTAGTTATGATTATAATAATGTTAAATAAGGATGGGTAGCTGGTACTTCTATTCTGTTCATGGGTTGCTATGACCCAGCCGGTTCAGTACGTGTATCGACACCACATTTCCTGTCGATGACTGCACAGGAATAAACCAAGTCCTGACTAAAGGACTAAGCAACACGCTACACTCTCTAAGATAAAAAAAAAAGTGGGTATCATTATAACTATAATTTTTAAAGGGGTGGACTGGTAGGCCAGCTGAAGGCCTCGATCAGAGGACCAAAAGCTCCATTTGCGGGTTATCATATGACTAAGACCCGCGTCAGGAAACTCATGCACTGTTTCTCGACAAACTTTACCAAACCATCTCTGAGTTAGAGTTCCACATTCGGTTGTGCCTGTCAGCAGTCTTTAAAGAAAATGGGTTACTGATTCCGGGATGTTGGTGTTCCTTTGATCTGGTTCAGATATGTTAAGTGGTAATGTGTGAGTGTCATTTTCAAATTAAAGGTATCGCGTATGAATAATGTTGTCTTGTTCATACTGTCCTCGGTTCTGACTGACGTCACAATCTGCAATTCTCCTTAGAGTTGATGATATGCTATTGCAAGGCTAGAAGAGTTTGTCATACGAACAAAATGTGCAGTGCTCCTCCAAACTCACCCTCCAGCTTGAAACAAATAAACTTCTTCGTCGAATTTTTCACCTGTGTGACATCATAATCATTCATATCTGGCACCTGTCTAGATGTGAGGTCAGTCAGAGGCACAACAACAGGACTGACAAACAGTTCTGCACTGATAAATGTCAATCAAACGACTGTAAACTGTAAGACTGTTTCTCTATAGCCCTCTGCTTTGTGACAGTAGCATTATTTTCTCTTCATTAGCTACATATACTGCTGACTGTAGCAACAGATAATCAACTTCACTGCTGGTTGTGGCAGCATCTGCAGTCTTGTGTACAGAAGGCAGCAAATTCTGTAGTAGCAGCCTTCAGCAGTTGCCAGTTGCCCGCTGGCGATGACAAAGGCAGTTAGTTATAAGGAATCTTTTTTAAACGATGTTTATTAATGTTGCACTTTTATAACTGCAGCATAAGCGCTCCTCTGGTAAGACAGTCATGGAGTGAATGATGGTGAAGGTTTTTTTTTCGGGCCACCCTGCCTTGGTGGGAGACTGCCGATGTACTAATTAAAAAAATAAACAAATATACTAACACGTAGATCAATAAGACACAAGTGCAACACTTTATCTTTAATTCCGAAGCATTTTGCCTGCGCAACAGGCTTCTTCAGTCGCAGACAGAGGTGGATAATATAATGGAGGCAGTTGAAGAAGAGACTGAGGCTTTCAGTCCCTGTTCATTTCAGTCAAGGCAGAAGAAGAAGGATGTTCTTTCCCTGAACAAATATTCACCAAACTACATTATCCTCGACATTTCATGAGAAACTGCAGACGACGTTCCCATAACATCAACACGGCCGCACCTGATGCCACTGAAAAGAGATATCGAATCTTCTCCAGCAACTCTATTTCCAAACACATCTTCATGATCTTCATCAACAAGCCCAACATAACTATTACTATCTATACTACCTGTGATCTCCAGAAAAGAATCAGAGAACATCCTTAACAAAACTCTGCATAATACATCGTAATTTTCACAATCACTTAATAGATTGGAAAGGCACACTATTAACTGTTAAGGAGAACGACACCCGGAGAAGTAGAGGTAATCTACACGTCTCAGAATCTCCAGGAACTTCTGCCAAAACGACGGCTTCTACAATTTAGCTAAAAGTCCTGCAGATAACATCGACAACGTTTGGGGATAAATGTGACCACTTGCTCTTCATCTCATTGCTTCTCATTACACACACTACTATATATATATATAATATATATATATATATATATATATATATATATATATTATATATATATATATATATATATATATATATATATAATATATATATATATATATATAATATAATATATATATATATATATATGAAGAATGTGACACTTATGCAGCATATGGGAATCTTTACTCAGGAAACGTTTCGCCACACAGTGGCTTCATCAGTCCAATACAAAGAGGAAGGCGTAAGGAGAGGAGGAGAATGAGGTAATCAGTCCCTCAGCCTGGAGTCGATGTGCTCAGTCCATCAATCTTGTAGAATGTACAGCATAGGGCCGTAGACGTGGCTTATATACTGTAGTGAGGTGAGGTGAAGCCACGTCTACGCCCTATGCTGTACATTCTACAAGATTGATGGACTGAACACATCGACTCCAGGCTGAGGACTGATTACCTCATTCTCCTCCTCTCCTTACGCCTTCCTCTTTTGTATTGGACTGATGAAGCCACTGTGTGGCGAAACGTTTCCTGAATAAAGATTCCCATATGCTGCATAAGTGTCTCAATCTTCAACTTGTCGGTTTTTCAAACCATTCATCACACACACACACACACACACACACACACACACACACACACACACACACACACACACACACACACACACATATATTATATATATAAATATATATATATATATATATATATATATATATATGTCGTGCCGAATATGTAAAACTGGTCAATTAGCAAGAATTCATTTAAAATTAAGTCCTTTCTAAAATTTTCTCTTATACGTTTAAAGATATATTTTTTCATTGATTTGATATTAATGTAAAAATTTTCACTTGTCCTA
>NC_069401.1:37633120-37640620 GCF_026875155.1 Cherax quadricarinatus | reverse complement strand
CTGTCGGGACAAGACTGATGGACCACAATAAAATCTTTTCTTATCTTTTTTTGCCAGAGCAAAGATGAGCAAGCTATTTTGTCTAGTCTTGTCTGTCCAAAATTTCTTTAAACCCAAAAATTCCTGGACAATCTCTAAAAAGTCGTAACAGTTTGTGTTTTATGAATACCGACCAGTTGAACATAAGAAAAACAAGAGAACTGTGTGTAACTTTTCCACTTAAAGTTTTCGGTTACAACTGTTTGTGTCTTTAATCATCTACAACTGGAGGAATTCTGCGGACTTTAGATTTCTATTCAAAGTTCCACTTAACTCTGCTTGTAAAAATAAGAAACCTCCAATGTTAGTTAAAATCAGCTTGTCATGGGCTATTTTTGAAAACTAAATCAGACAAACTCTGTATCGTTCATTCGACCTTCAAATCTATCTCTATGCAGGTATTCAAGTTTTCACCCCCACCTCTCTTTTACCATATTTTTGTCATCGTGGCAGTCGCCAGGCACGTCTCCGACTCTTCAAATTAAATCACGACTTGTCCATTGCAGCAACATCTACACTTCCTTCACTAGCAACCAAACCGTGACTCATTAATGTTTCTAGAGCTACGCCAATTTGTATAATTCATGCTTTAAAAAAGATTTTATTTTTGTATTTTATCCAGGTTCATCTTTGCCATTACACCATTTTTCTTCTCTTAATATCATTACCCAATTTTTCGAGCTAAATTTCTTTTTCATGGCCCCTTTTTTAATAAATAATAAACTGGACATAGTGCAACATCTGTATACTTTTGTTTTGTAGACGCTTCGCCAATAATTAAGTAATTTAAACAATATAGAGACATAAACTGAAGCCCAGTAAAAGGGAAAGTAATCAGTCCTTTAGCCTAGGACCAGGTGTTCTGTACCGTGATCTTCATTACCTGCTACTAGGCTGAGGGACTGATTATCTCGCCTTCTGATGTCGTGTAATTAATTTTGCAAAGCAAGTGACTGATTGCTCCTCTTCTTTAGTCTTACGTTTATATTTTTGTAGTGTATTGATAAAGCCACTGGTTCACGAAACGGCCTGAAAAATAAAGATTCCCAGATGTTGCACATGTGTTTCACCTGTGCCAAATTTCAAAAACTTGTCGGTATACCAGTGATATAATTAAAAATTAAGGACAATTTTACTTTATTTTAACTGATATTTGTCAGTTTTACAATCAGTAGATCAATAAAGAACAAAAAGGCACAAGACCGTGACTGGAACAAACCACAAATAACCGGCACATAGGAGAGAGAAGCTTTCGACTACGTTCGGCCGACTATTACTGCCCTACCACAATTTGTTCTTTACTCACAAACATACACCTTTTTTGTCAGTTAAAGCCCAGTGCATACACAACAGCCTCCATGACTATTTGAGGAAATGATTAGGTGGCCTGCTTTGGTGCTCAAAAGGATGAAACGATACTCAAGGCACAAGAGGAATTAAAACGCAGATTTAAATCAAAGGAAAATCAGGAAATTTCTTCTTCAGCTTCAGAGTAATAGAAGCGGAATGACCTAGATAGCAAAACGAGAAGCAGATAAATATGATACCGTCTAGAAAATTAATGGCAAGTCAGAGCTGAGACTCGATCCCCCCGAACATCAACTAGGTTAAATAATAAGATTACAGACACATTTAAGAGAAAGACCTAAAGCACTCCCAAAAAAAACGACACACACAAACACTTAAGCCAGCGGGTGTAGAGGGAAAGTTGGGAGACATAGCAGTAAGATAAAGCCAGAGAGCTAAACCCGAGCTGCCCTCCAGCACTTGTACAGAGGAGTCGAGCTCATGCAGAAAGTTTCTCACCAGTGGGGCGAGAAAGCGTGAATAGATTCCAGTGAAGTCGTAACTGTAACTCATTCAGCGTCAAACGCCTCCTTGAACGTTTTGCTAGCAGGAAACGTTTTAGTTACGGGTGAGGAAGCGAGCGTGTGTGTGTGTGTGTGTGTGTGTGTGTGTGTGGTGTGTGTGGTGTGTGTGTGTGTGTGTGTGTACTCACCTATTTGTGGTTGCATGGGTCAAGTCTTAGCTCCTGGCCCTGTGTGTGGTGTTGTGTGTGTGTGTGTGTGTGTGTGTGTGTGTGTGTAACTCACCTATTTTTGGGTTTCATGGGTCAAGTCCTTAGCTCCTGGCCCCGTGTGTGTGTGTGTGTGTGTGTGTGTACTCACCTATTTGTGTTGCATGGGTCAAGTCTTAGCTCCTGGCCCTGTGTGTGTGGTGTGTGTTTGTGTGTGTGTGTGTGTTTTGTGTGTGTGTGTGTGTGTGTGTGTGTGTATGTGTGTGTGTGTTGTGTGTTTTGTGTGTGTGTGTGTGGGGTGTGTGTGTGTGTGCGTGTTTGTGTGTTGTGTGTTTTGTGTGGTGTGGTGTGTTGTGTGTGTGTGTGTGTTTTCTGTGTGTGTGTGTGTGTGTTGGTGTGTGTGTTGTGGGTGTGTGTGTGTGTGTGTGGTGCTTGCGTGCGTATGTGTGTGGTGTGTTTTGTTTGTGTGTGTGTGTTTTTGGGGTGTATGTATGTGGTTGTGTGTTTTGTGTGTGTGTGTACTCACCTATTTGACTCACCTATTTGTGGTTGCGGGGGTCGAGTCACAGCTCCTGGCCCCGCCTCTTCGCTGATTGCTACTAGGTCCTCTCTCTCCCTGCCCCATGAGCTCTATCATACCTCGCCTTAAAACTATGTAGGGTTTTCCTGCCTGTGTGGTGGGGTTGTGCTTGCGTGCGTAGGGTTGTGTGTTGTGTGTGTGTGTGTGTGTGTGTGTGTTCTCTCTTACAGATATTTTTGCAAGCATCGAGAATTAGCTCTACTTCCTATTACTTATTACTGACCGGCTTTCTGCTTTTTTTGTACCATCTGTACCCCATCATATTTTCTCTTTAATATTCGTAGAGAGAATTCTTCCAGTTCATCAGAGTTATACTTCACCTTCCTGAGACTCAAGCAGCGTATCCAAACATTCTTGAGAATTATCTGTGCGGTTTCCTTTTGCTTGTGACCCTTTGCAACATAATCTCATTTCGCTAAGTAAAGTTTTTTTGCGAGGCTCTCAATGTCAAGTTAATTCCAAATCATTTTTTCTCATTCTTAATTTAGTTTAGGTTAATTTAGCTTGGGTAAATTAAGGATTAATTAGGTTAGGTTAGAAAATGTCACATAACGCTATACATACATATGCACTTAAAAAAAATTCTTCCAGCCGCACAACGCCCTCTGGCACCACCTTCAGCCCTCACAACGCCATCTTCTACACTTACACCCTTCACAACTCCGCTGCCACCACTTCCAGCCCACTCAACGCATTCTTCCACTACTTCCAGCCCCCGCAATGCCCTCTACCACCTCTTCCAGCCCCCATAACGCCCTCTGGCACTTCCAGCCCCACAACGCCTCATCCACCGCTTATAGTCTTCCTCAACGCCCCTTGCCACCGCTTCCGGGCCCTTCAATGCCCTCTTCCCCCACTTCAGCCTCCACAACGCTTCTTTTCACCACTTCAGCCCCAAAAAGATTCAAACCAAAACTAACTTTCCCAAAACCCCCCCAAAACCTTTTGGGACCCGGCAGATTTTAATTTCCCACCTTGGGGGTAAAAATTGTTTTTCCCCCCTATCTTTCCTACAACTTCTCCCCAAAAACATTTTTTTTTTGGGGTTTTTTCCCCAATTTTTTTTTTCCCCAAACTTAAATTTTTTTTAAAGGGTTTTTCCCCTTTTTTTAAAAAATTTTTTTGGGGTGGGTTAAAAAATTTTTTCCCCCTTTTTTTTTTTACAAAAATTTTTTCAAAAACCCTTTTTTTTCCCCCTTTTTATTTTTCCTTTTTTAAATTTTGGGGCCCAAACTGTTTTAAAACCCCCCCCCCCTTTTCCCCCCCCCTTCTTTCTTTTGAAAATTTTCCCCTTTAAACTTTCTTTAATTTTTAAAATTTTTTTTGGGGGTTTTTAAAAAAAAAAATTTTTTTTAAAATAAAAAATTTTTAAATTATTTTTTTTTTTAATTTTTTTTATTAATATTTTTTTTTTTTTTTTTTTTAAAAATTTTTTTTTTTTTTTTTAATTTTATTTTTTTTTTTTAAAAAAAAAAATTTTTTTTTTATTATTTTTTTTTGGGAAATTAACCCGAAAATTTGTGGAAAACCGTAAATTACAGGAGGGGGTGGGGCTAACCCCAAAACAAGGTTTTTCCCCCCGAAAGGCCTCCCCCGGAAAAAGCCCTTTTGGAGTTACCCCGTTTTTTGCCCCATTTCCCCGTGGAAAAATGAAACTCTTTTTGGGGGAAAGGGTTTTGGCCTCCCAAATAAACCCCTTTTAAACCCCCAAAAAAACACAAAAAAAATTTTAAAAAAATTTATTTTCCTCTTTTTTTCCTTTTCCCTTTACTCTCGTTTTTTTTACCTTTTTTTTTTTCCCCCATTTTTTTCTTTTTTTTTTTTACTTGTTCTCTTCTTTTTTTTTTTTTCCTTGAGCCCTTTTCCCCCCCCCCGGGGGGTTAAATTTCTATAACCCCTTCATATGTACGAAAAATTCCCACAGACATTTTTTAAAAGTTCCACGAACAAAGCTGTCATAGGGTGAAATAACTAAATCGATATGAGCTCTTGGGTGATGGACGTGTCCCTTTTAAAGGGCACGCATCTCGTGTACCCAGTGCGGAACAAACCTGTCCACTTAGCCCATCACCCCATCCCACCCCATCTGCCCCGCACACTAGTACTTTTCCCCAACCCAATCATCTACGCGCAACCACCCATCTACAGGCACAACCTCGTTTTTTAAATGGTTTCCTTTGGACCCATAAATGGCCTGGTTAAGCAGTAAAGCTCGTTTTCCTGTTGTTTGCTGTTGGTTTTTTGTGGGGTGTTTTTCCCGGGTCAATGTCATTTGTGGTGTTCCAAGAGATGGGTTTCCCGCCTCCCCCACGCCCCTCTCCCTACTTCCACCCCCCAACGCCCCCTGCTACAAATTCCAGTCCACAACGCCCCAAACCCCCACTTCCAGCCCCCCAACCCCCTTGACCCACTTTCACCTCCCCACTCTTCTGCCCCATTTCCACCCCACAACCCTTGACACTAATTCCAACCCCACAACCCCCCTGACACCACTTTCAGCCCTCACAACGCCCTTCACCCCTTTAGCCCCTCACAACCCCTCCCCCACTCCAGCTCCACCCCTCTCCCCACTTTTACCTTAAACCCTTCCCACCCCCTTCCCCCCCCCCGAAAATTCCCGCCCCGAAATTTTTAGCCCCACAACCGCCTTAAACACCCTCTGCCACCCCTTCCAGCCTCCCCAAAGCCTTCTTTGCCCCATTCCGCCCCCACAAGCCTTTCTGCCCCCACTTCCCGCCCCCCACAAGCCTCCCAAAAATTCCAGCCCCACAGCGCCCCACCCCTTCCGCCCCCCAACGTTTCTACCACTTCCAGCCCCCACAACGTTTACCACTTCCAGCCCCCACACAGCTCACCAACTCTCACCAGAGAAAAGGTTTCTCGTCTGGGAGTTGCAATAACCTTATTTTTGCGTCAGAGTGAAGCCTTTTGTTGTATTCTTCACAGTGTTATTTGTATTTTTTTCACAGTGTTTTTGTATTCCTCAACGTGTTTGTATTCTTACAGTGTTTTGTATTCTTTACAGGTTGTTTTTTCTTCCAGTGTTTTTGTATTCTTCACAGTGCTGTTGTATTCTTCACAGTGTTGTTGTATTCTTCACAGTGTTATTGTATTCTTCACAGTGTTGTTGTATTCTTCACAGTGTTGTTGTATTCTTCACAGTGTTGTTGTATTCTTCACAGTGTTATTGTATTTTTCAGAGTGTTGTTGTATTATTCACAGTGTTGTATTTTTCACAGTGGTGTTGTATTCATCACCGTAGTAGTGTTGGTGGTAGCAGTACTAATAGCAACGCATCCCACAACACACTAGCAACACACTCCACAATACACCAGCTACACACCCTACAACGCACCAGTAACGCCCCTACAACACACCAACGCATCCACAACATAACCCACAACACACCAGCAACATACGCCGCAACACACCCCACAACACACCAGCAACATACGCCGCAACACACCCCACAACACACCAAAACGCAAACGGCAACAAAACAGCACCACATCCCACCACAACACACCCCACAACAACAGCACACACCCACAAAAAGCTACACACCCACAACACACCAAGCATCCATAACACACCATCAACACACTTCACAACACATTAGAAAACATCCCACAGCACACCAACGCATCCACAACACACCATCAACATACTTCACAACACATCAGAAACACCCACAACACACCGGCACCACATCCCACAACACAACGGAACACATCCCACAACACACCATCAACACACCACACCAGACAACAGCACCACATCCCACAACACACCAACAACACATTCCACAACACAACAGCAACACATCCCACAACGCACCAGCATCACACACCACAACACACCAGAAACACACCCCAAAACACACTCCCACAATACACAGCAACGCACCCTACACACATCAGAAACACACCCCACAACGCACCAGCAACACACCTCAGAACCACATCACCTACACACCCCACAACACAACAGCAACACACCCCACAACGCACCAGCAGCGCACCCTACAGCACACCAGAAACACACTCCACAACACACCTCCACAACACACCAGCAACACATCCCACAACACACTCCCACAAACACACCCACAACACGCTCCCACAACACACTCCCACAACACAACTCCCACAACACACTCCCACAACACACCAGCAACGCACCAACAACACCAGAAACACACCCCACAACACACCTCAGAACACACCAGCAACGCATTCCACTGTACGCACAGCAACACACCCCCACAACGCATCAGAAACACACCTCACAACACACCCCCACAATAGACTAGCCCAACACCCCACAACAGTAACGCACCCCACAACACACCAGCAGCACACCCCACAGTACACAGGAACACACCTCACAACACACCCCACAACAGTAACGCACCCCACACACACCAGCAGCACACCTACAGTACACCAGCAACACACCTCACAACACCCCCACAAACACAACAGCACCATATCTCACAGAACACCAGCAACACACCCTAAACACACCAGCAAACACACCCCTCAACACACCAGTAATTCACCCACAACACACCAGCAACACACCCCTCAACACACCAGAAACACACCCCACAACACACCAGAAAACACACCCCACAACACACCAGTAACATACGCAGCAACACACACCCTCAACACACAAGCAACACCCCACAACACAACCAGCAACACACCCCACAACACACCAGCAACACACCCTCAACGCACCAGCAATACACCCCACAACACACCAGCAACACACCCTCAACACCCCAACAGAAACACACCCCACACGTACCAAAAATACACCCACAACCACAGTAACATGCGCAGAAACGGCCCAAAGC
>NC_069401.1:37558828-37632620 GCF_026875155.1 Cherax quadricarinatus | reverse complement strand
AAATTCGTAACATACCTTGCTCTTTGTAACGTGAGCTATGGTGTTCTCAACCCTTTCGACAGGTTCGGGACTTGATAGAAGCTGAAGTGCCCTTTGGGATGTCCAGTCTTCCATTGTCTGGGGAAACGCACACTGGACACTATGTTCCACAAGATTTGCTTTTTTGTTCACAATTTTTTCCAAGAAAAGCTGATCACATTCTCATAAGTGTTTATGTTTTTGAGACCTTGTTCACACTAAGCACAATCGTATCCTGGCGTCGTGTCCTCCCTAGAGCAAAGAAGTCAGGCATCCACAGCCCCAAGCCGTCACGCCCTAGCACCAAAAAAAAAAAAATCTGACCTAGCCCTTGCCCCTTTCCCCTCCTCGTAAAGCAAAGCGAATGTTTTTTTTCTTGCTGTCTTAAGCATAGAAACAATGTACACTTTTTTCCCAGGAGTAAAGTGAAGCGGGATTTTCCTTTAAATTTGTCGTGCTAATAAGAGATGTACGTCTCTTATAAAAAATCCCTTTTGCAACCCGCTGAAAGGGCAGAGGTCACTTGTACTGGCTAGATCTGTGTCAATTTACTCACCTAGCAGTAAAAAAGGGCGCTCCCCCCTTTGGAGGGCTTGGCCCCTCAGGGCTAAAGGGGGCTAAAGGGGGGCTATACCCCCCCCTGGAGAAAATTTCCCACAAGGGAAATTTTTTTTTAAACGATGTTTATTAATGTTGCACTTTTATAACTGCAGCATAAGCGCCCCTCTGGTAAGACAGTCATGGAGTGAATGATGGTGAAGGTGTTTTTTTCGGGCCACCCTGCCTTGGTGGGAACTCCCAAATGTAACAAAAAAAATAAACAAAATATCCAACTGTAGATCAAAAGACACAAGTGCAACACTTTATTTTTTAATTCCGAGCATTTGCCTGCGCAACAGGCTTCTTCAGTCGCAGACAGAGGTGGATAATAAAATGGAGGCAGTTGGGGAAAAAGAACTGGGCTTTCAGTCCGTTATTTCAGTCAAGGCCCGAAGAAAAGGAGTTCTTTCCCTGAACAAAATTCACCAAACTACTTTTCATCGCATTTCAAGAGAAATGCAGACGACGTTCCCATAACATAACCGGCCGCACCCGATTTCCCCTGAAAAAAGATATCGAATCTTCCCAGCAACTCTATTTCCCCAAAACTTTCTGTCTTCATCAAAAAGCCCAAAAAAATTTACTATCTTCTACTGTGATTCGGAAAAGAACAGAGAAATCCTTAACAAAACTCGCATAATAATCGTAAATTTTCACAAACACTTAATAGATTGGAAAGGCACAAATTAAATGTTAAGGAGAACGACACCCGGGGAATAGAGGTAAACTACATCTCAGAATTCCCGGGAAATTCTCCAAAACGACGGCTTCTACAATTTAGCTAAAAGTCCCGAGAAAAAATCGAAACTTTGGGGATAAATGTGACCCCTTGTTTATCCATTGCTTTCATTCACACACCATATATATTTTTATAAATTTTATATATATAATATATATTATATATATTATTTATATAAATTATATTTATAAAATATATATTCTTTTTTTCAAAAACGGCCGCTCCCACCGAGGCGGGGGGGCCCAAAAAAAAAAACGAAAGTTTCTCCTGTTTTCATTTGTAATAACACAGAAGAAGAGGTTTCAGTCCCCGTCCTGGTTTTAGTCGCCTCTTACAACACGCATGGCTTTGGAGGAAAATTCTTTCCACTTCCCCTGGAAAAAAAGAGGAAATAAACAAGAACAAGAACTAGAAAGAAAATAGAAGAAAAACCCAGAGGGGTGGTATATATATGCTTGTCATGTATGTGTAGTGTGACCTAAGTGTAAGTGAAATACAAGACCCTACCTGAAATCTTTTGTTTATGAGACAGAAAAATGGGGCCCAGCAATCCTACCATCATGTAAAAAAAATTTTTTCAGGCTTTTTGTTTTCACCACTTGGCAGGACGTAGTACCTCCCCGGATGGTTGCTGTTACCAACCATCTACCCATATTATAACATATTATATATATTTTATATATATATATATTTATTATATATATATAATATATATAATATCTGTATTTATATATTATATTTATTTTATTATATATATTATAATTTAAAATAAATTTATATATATATATTATATATATGTCGTGCCCAATAGGTAAAACTGGGCAAATCAGAATTCTTTAAAAAAAAGCCCCTTTTAAAAATTTTCTAATTGACCCGTTTACCTATTCGGCAGACATAAACCCCAAAATTTTATATAAATATTAATATATATATATTTTATATTTTTAATATATAAATATATATTTATATATATATATATATAAATATTATATATTATATATATATATATATATATATTATTTAATATATGTGTGTGTGTGTGTGGGTGTGTGTGTGTGTGTGTGTGTGTGTGGTGGGTGTGTGTGTGGTTTTGTGTGTGTGTGTGTGTGGTTGTATTGTGTGTGTATGTGTTGGGGTATGTGTGTGTGTTGTTGGTGCATTTGTGTGTGTTGTTAGTCAGTTACCATTTTGTCCTAGGACATTCGTTAACACTTGGCCCGCTGTTGTGCGAGTGTGTGTGTGTGTGTGTGTGTGTGTGTGGTGGTGTTGTATGTGTGGGGTGTGTTTGTGTGTTGTGTGTATGTATGTGGGTGGGGTTTATTGTTAAATTATATTTAAAACACGCACAAAAACACGAAAAAACCCCCCATTATACTTTTAAAAAAAAATAAAAGACCCTTTAGAACCCCGGTTTCCAACCTGAAGCGACTTACAGCTATTGCACTATATGGGAGAAAACCCTTTTGTATGCAAACAAGTTTTATCAAGAAGGGGCACCCAAAAATAGGTTACCCGCAAGAAAAATTAAGAGTAACGAACCTACATTAATCCTCAGGACCTTGTTCACTACCTCCACGTCTCAGAGGCTCACACATCCTCCTCTATTTCTAATAATGCTCTCTTACGTTTATTTTTCCCTAACGGCCGTCAAATTTTAAAAGGAAATATTGAATAAGGATTGCATTTTTCCCTTTTAGAGCTGAAAATGAGAACATTTCAATTATAAAAGATTATTTTATTTGTCCCGCTTATTTTTTTTTGAATCCCATTTTTTAAATGAGAAGCGATCTGGGGGCACTTTATATCAACAATTTTTTGGAAATGCATGGGTCACCAGTTAGTGCAGTTGAAAACCAGAAAATACATGGAAAGGGGAGCAAGGTGCTACGTACACCCCTCTTGTATCGTCTGAGAACGTTAAAAATATCTTGATATTACTCATAGACCTCTTCCTGATGGAACTTCACATACATCATCCTTTTGGCATTTCCTTAGATTTACCACGGAAGAAGAGCTTAATGATCGCCTACCTTTTCCTGGACGTATTCCTCTGTATGAACATCAACAAGTTGGAGTTCAGAGTTTACAGGAAACCAGCCCTCAATTATGCCCTTGTAACAAATAATGATATATGATCACCGAACAGTCTGTATGTTATTAAGACACTAATTATAGTTAAAGGGAACTTTGTTAAGAAAACCTGTCGCCTGTACAATAGGTTTTAACAGGTCAACAGAATATTTAGAAATATACATTACTGGCAATTATTCTCGTTATTATATGTAAGATTTTAAGTAATATAACCATTTTAAAAGCAGGTGGGGATTTAGTTTTGGAGTGGTTAGTGCTTTTAATTAATAAATGTATGGAAGAAGGTAAGGTACCTTGGGACAGGCAGAGAGCATGCGTAGTTCCTTTGTATAAAAACAAAGGGGACAAAAGAGAGTGTAATAATTATAGGGGAATAAGTCTGTTGAATATACCTGGTAAAGTGTATGGCAGAGTTATTATTGAAAGAATTAAGAGTAACACGGAGAGTAGGATAGCAGATGAACAAGGAGGCTTTAGGAAAGGTAGGGGGTGTGTAGACCAAGTGTTTACAGTGAAACATATAGGTGAACAGTATTTAGGTGAGGGTAAAGAGGTTTTTGTGGCATTTATGGATTTGGAAAAGGCTTATAATAGGGTGAATCGGAGGGAATGTGACAGATGTTGCAAATGTATGGAATAGGACGAAGGTTACTGAAAGCTCAGGTTAGAGTATGTAGGAGAGAGGGAGATTGTGATGTCACTATGGATGTGTGATGTCACTATGGTTGTTCAATATATTTATAGATGGAGTTGTAAGAGAAGTGAATGCTCGGGCGTTGACAACAGGTGTGGAGTTAAAAGACAAAGAATCTAACACCAAGTGGGAATTATCACAGTTGCTCTTTGCTGATGACACTGTGCTTTTGGGAGATTCCGAAGAGAAATTGCAGAGGTTGGTTGATGAGTTTGGTAGGGTATGTAAAAGAAGGAAATTAAAAGTGAGTATAGGAAAGAGTAATGTGATGAGGTTAACAAAAAAAAATAGGAAACGAAAGATTGGAGGGAGAAAGTATAGAGGAGGTGAATGTATTCAGATATTTAGGAGTGGATGTGTCAGCAGATGGGTCTATGATGGATGAGGTGAATCATAGAATTGATGAGGGTGAATGATAGAATTGGTAAGTGATGTACTGAGGAGTCTGTGAAGGCAAAGAACTTTATCCATGGAAGCAAAGAGGGGAATGTATGAGGAAACAGTTATACCAACGCTCTGATATGGGTGTGAACCATGGGTGGCGAATGTTGCAACAAGGAGAAGGCTGGAGGCAGTGGAGATATCATGTCTGAGGGCAATGTGTGGTGTGAATATAATGCAGAGAATCCGTAGTTTGGAGATTAGGTGGAGGTGTAGGATTACCAAAACTATTATCCAGAGGGCAGAGGAGGGGTTGTTGAGAGGTTTGGAAATGTAGAGAAGATGGAACAAAATAGAATGACTTCGATAGTGTAAAAATCTGTAGTGGAGGGAAGGCGGGGTAGGGGTCGGCCTAGGAGAGGTTGAAGGGGGGGGTAAAGGAGGTTTTGTTTGCGAGAGGCTTGGACTTCCAGTAAGCATGCGTGAGCGTGTTAAATAGGAACGAATGGAAACAAATGGCTTTTAGGACTTGACGTGCTGTTGGAGTGTGAGCAAGGTAACATTTATGAAGGGATTCAGGGAAACCGGCAGGCCGGACTTGAGTCCTGGAGATGGGAAGTACAGTGTCTGCACTCTGAAGGAGGGGTGTTAATGTTGTAGTTTTATAACTGTAGTGTAGGCATGCCTGGGGCAAAACAGTGATGGAGTGAATGATGATGAAAGTTTTTTTTTTTTCGGGCCACCCTGCCTTGGTGGGAAGCGACCGATGTGTCAAGAAATAAATTAAAAAAACGTTTATTAAATTATTAATATTCAACACTTGCCAAGTATTCCCTCAGTCAGTACTACTGCTCTTAGAATATCTGCCTGGTAGGCAACACTCTTGCCTGAGTGTCCCTGGTTCGATCCCCGGCAAGGGTGGCAATATTGGGCATGTTTCCTTATACCTGTTGTCCCGTTCACCATAGCAAGTAGGTACCAGGGTGTTAGTCGACTGATGTGGATCCTACCCTGTCGGGACAAGACTGATGGACCACAATAAAATCTTGTCTTATCTTGTTTGCCAGAGCAAAGATGAGCAAGCTATTAGTCTGGTCTTGTCTGTCACAAAATGCTTTACCAAACATTCCTGGACAATCTCTAAAATGTCGTAACAGTTTGTGTTTTATGAATACCGACCAGTTGAACATGATAAGAAAAACAAGAGAACTGTGTGTAACTTTTCCACTTAAAGTTTTCGGTTACAACTGTTTGTGTCTTTAATCATCTACAACTGGAGGAATTCTGTGGACTTAAGATTTCTATTCAAAGTTCCACTTAACTCTGCTTGTAAAAATAAGAAACCTCCAATGTTAGTTAAAATCAGCTTGTCATGTCTATTTTAGAAATTCTACTCAGACAAACTCTGTATCTGTTCATTCGACCTTCAAATCTATCTCTATGCAGGTATTCAAGTTTTCACCCCCACCTCTCTTTTTCCATATTTTTGTCATCGTGGCAGTCGCCAGGCAGGCCTCGACTCTTCAAATTAAATCACGACTTGTCCATTGCAGCAACATCTACACTTCCTTTACTAGCAACCAACCGTGACTCATTTATATTGTTTCTAGAGCTACGCCAATTTGTATAATTCATGCTAAGAAAGATTTTATTCTGTATTTTATCCAGGTTCATCTTTGCCTTTACACCATTTCTTCTCTTAATATCATTACCCAATTTTTCTGAGCTAGTTTCTTTTTCATGGCCTTGTTTAATAGTAATAAACTGGACATATGTGCAACATCTGTATATCTTTTGTTTTGTAGACGCTTCGCCAATAATTAAGTACATTTAAACAATATAGAGACATAAACTGAAGACAGTATAAGGGGAAGTAATCAGTCCTTTAGCCTAGGACCAGGTGTTCTGTACCGTGATCTTCATTACCTGCTACTAGGCTGAGGGACTGATTATCTCGCCTTCTGATGTCGTGTAATTAATTTTGCAAAGCAGAGTGACTGATTGCTCCTCTTCTTTAGTCTTACGTTTATATTTTTGTAGTGTATTGATAAAGCCACTGGTTCACGAAACGTCTGCAAAATAAAGATTCCCAGATGTTGCACATGTGTTTCACCTGTGCCTAATTCAACAACTTGTCGGTATACCAGTGATATAATTAATATTAAGGACAATTTTACTTTAGTTAACTGATATTTGTCAGTTTTACAATCAGTATGATCAATAAAGAACAAAAAGACACAAGACCGTGACTGGAACAATACACAAATAACCCGCACATAGGAGAGAGAAGCTTACGACTACGTTTCGGTCCGACTATTACTGCCTACCACAATTTGTTCTTTACCCACAAACATACACCTTATTTTTGTCAGTTTAATGCCCAGTGCACTACAGCAACAGCCTCCATGACTATTCGGAGGAAATGATTAGGGTGGACTGGCTTAGGCTGCTCATAAGAGGATGGAAACGGATACTCAAGGGCACAAGTGGAAGTTAAAAACGCAGATAAATCAAAGGATTATCAGGAAATACTTCTTCAGCTTCAGAGTAATGAGGAAGCGGAATGACCTAGATAGCAAAACGATGGAAGCAGGATAAATATGATAACGGTCTAGAAAAGTTAAATGGCAAGGTCAGGAGCTGAGACTCGATCTCCGGAACATCAACTAGGTTAGAATAAATAGAGGATTACAGACACATTTATAGAGAAAGACACTAAAGCACTCCAAACAAAACGACACACACAAACACTTAAGCCAGCGGGTGTAGAGGGAAAGTTGGGAGACATAGCAGTAAGATAAAGCCAGAGAGCTAAACCTGAGCTGCCCTCCAGCACTTGTACAGAGGAGTCGAGCTCATGCAGAAAGTTTCTCACCAGTGGGGCGAGAAAGCGTGAACAGATTCCAGTGAGAGTCGTAACTGTATACTCATTCAGCGTCAAACTGCCTCCTTGAACGTTTTGCTAGCAGGAAACGTTTTAGTTACGGATGAGGAGCGAGCGTATGTGTGTGTGTGTGTGTGTGTGTGTGTGTGTGTGTGTGTGTGTGTGTGTGTGTGTGTGCTTGCGTGCGTATGTGTGTGTGTGTGTGTGGTTTGTGTGTGTGTGTGTTTGTGTGTATGTATGTGTGTGTGTGTGGTGGTGTGTGTGTGTGTGTGTGTGTGTGTGCTTGCGTGCGTATGTGTGTGTGTGTGTGTGTGTGGTGTTTGTGTGTTGTGTGTTCGCTCTTACAGATGTTTTTTGCAAGCATCGAGAATTAGCTCTACTCTCTATTACTTATTACTGACCGGCTTTCTGCTTTTTTGTACCATCTGTACCTATCATATTTTCTCTTTAATATTCGTAGAGAGAATTCTTCCAGTTCATCAGAGTTTACACTTCACCTTCCTGAACTCAAGCAGCGTACCCAAACATTCTTGAGAATTATCTGTGCGGTTTCCTTTGCTTGTGACCTTTGCAACATAATCTCATTTCGCTAAGTAAGTTTTTTTGCGAGGCTCTCAATGTCAATTTAAATTTTCCAAATCATTTTTTCTTATTCTTAATTTAGTTAGGTTAATTTAGTTTGGGGTAAATTAAGGATTAATAGGTTTAGGTTAAAAAAATGTCACATAACCTTTTACATACATATGCATTAAAAAAAAATCTTCCAGCCGCATAACGCCTTCTGGAAACCACCTTCAGCCCTCACAACGCCATCTTCTACACTTACACCCTTCACAACCCCGCTGCCACCACTTCCAGCCCACTCAACGCATTCTTCCACTACTTCCAGCCCCCGCAATGCCCTCTACCACCTCTTCCAGCCCCCATAACGCCCTCTGGCACTTCCAGCCCCACAACGCCTCATCCACCGCTTATAGTCTTCCTCAACGCCCCTTGCCATCGCTTCCGGACCCTTCAATGCCCTCTTCCACCACTTTCAGCCTCCACAACGCTTTCTTTCACCACTTCTAGACCCCATAATGATATCGGAAACGTTCAAAACTGAACTTTCACCAAACCATACCACGGGCGGGCATAGAACCCGTGATTAGTGGCTAGCGCATCGGTCTGGAGATTTATGAATGTTCACCACCTGTGATGGGTGAGAGAATGCTGTTATTTGTCCCCTATCATCTCATATTCAACCTATCAGTGAACTGAATAACATTTTGTTTTGCCTTGGCTCACCATCACTGTTTTTCAGATATTTCTTAATCCACTGGAGTGCTTTCCTTTTATTGATGTCTGTTTCCTCTTGTTTGTAGATTAGTTCCTGATGGGTCAGCTAGGTAAGGCTTTTCCTACAGCCAGGAATATGCAGGCAACCCATCTATCTTTCGTTTCATTTTTATGATTAACAGTTAAATGTTTACAGGCTCGTAAAGCAAGATCTGTCTTCTCAAAATCCACGTTGATGATCTGTAATGAGCCTCTTCCTCTCCAGGTGGTGCAGCATTTTCTCTGTAATTACTTCGTTAATCATAACGCAGAGTGCACGTCCGTGGGACTCGGCTTGTGTAATACAGTACCTTCCTGGTCTGTCTTCATGATTGTCTACTGATTCTTCCATTATTATTTCCCTGCTGTCCGTCAACGTGTTTTATTATTATTATTATTATTGTAAAGTAAAAGGACACATTATTATTATTATTATTATTATTATTATTATTATTATTATTTATTATATTATATTATTATTTATTATTTATTATAATTATTATTATAATTATTTATTATTTTATTATTATTATTATTTTATTATTATTATTATTATTATTATTTTTATTTTTATTATTTTTATAATTATTATTATTATTTTAAATTATTATTATTATTATTGCTATTATTATTATTATTTGTTGTTATTATTACTAGTGTATCTTATTTTTTTGGGGGAAATGGTAAACCCGTAAGCACTATACAACGACTGGACAATAGGGCGCAGTGAAGCTTGATCTGAGGATTGGGGTGGGTGTCTCCAATCCCTCAGAACAAGAGCCCTTCACCGGCACCGAGGTACCTCCTCCACTGGAAAGTTATCAAGGTATCTGGGTTGTCGCAGTTATTCCTCCGTCGTATCCTTTGCACCATCTTCCTGTGACGATAAGGCGTGCAGATGGCTCTTAATTTAGGAATCAGAGCTACCTTCCTGGGCCCTCGCACAATAAGACCCCTACTAATTTAACGCTTCATCACAAAACACTATAATAATAATACTTCTATAATTTCCTCTTCCTTCTTGACTGCTGTTCCTTTACTCTCGTTTTCTACCTTTTATGTCTGCTGACAGGTTTGGTGTTCTTTTTTCTTCATTACTCTGTCCTCTGTCGTTCTTTTTTTTCTTTCTTCCTTGTAGTTCTCTTTCTTTTTTCTTTCCGCAGGTTTGGTTAGAGTGTTCATGACATTTCTATAACGTCCCTTCATATGTACGAAAAATTCCCACAGACATTTTTAAATGTTCCACAAGAAGCATAAGCTGTCATAGGGTGAACTATACTAAATCGATGATGAGCTCTTGGGTGATGGACGTGTCCTTGTAAAGGACACAGCATCTCGTGTACCCAGTGCGGAACCAACCATGTCCACTTAGCACATCACCTCATCCCACCTCATCTGCCCAGCACACTAGTACAGTTACTCTAACCCAACTCTATCTACCCAGCACACCACCTCATCTACCACCCAACACATCACCTCATCTACCCAGCACACTAGCCCAGTTACTCTAACCCAACTCCATCTACCCAGCACACCACCTCGTCTACCAGGCACACCACCTCAGCTATTTAACTGGTTCCCTGGACCTATAAATGGCCTGGTTAAGCAGTTAAGAGCGTCGTTCCATGCTGTGTTCTGGCTGTTGTGTTTCGTGAGGTGTTCTTCCAGGGTCAATGTCATTTGTGGTGTTCCAAGAGATGGTCTTTCCAGCTCCTCCACCTTCTCCGACATTTTCCCCCCCACACCCCTCTTTAAAGGGGGCCCAATGGTTTTAATTTTTAATGGCCCCCTTTGGGGCCCTAAATAAACCCCTTTAATTTTAAGCATTAAAAAACCTTTAATGCCTTTTTTCCTTTTTTTTCTTGAGGTTTTTCCTTTAGTCTGTTTTTAATTTTTTCCGAGGTTTTTGGTTTTTTTTTTCCAAACCCCCTTCCCGGTTCTTTTTTTTTTCTCCAGAAGCCCTCTTTTTTTTCCCGCCCCCCAAAAGGGTTTTAACCAATTTTTCCATAAACCCCTCCCTCCCCATTTAAAAAACCTCCAAAAAATTTTTAAATTTCCACCTAAACCCCCTTTAATAATTTTCCCCCCCAAAACCCCCTCTAAACCCCTTTATATTTCCCCCCTTTTAAACCCCCCCCAACCCATTCTTCCCGGGCCCAAACCCAAAACCCCTCGCCACCAAAATTTCCATCCCACCTAAAACCCCCGCACCCCATTCCAAACCCCTTAAACCCCTTTTTCCCCACAATACCAAATTCCAACAACCCCCCACACCCCTTTATCCCCCCTTTAAAAAAGGGCCTGGGAACTTTTAAGGCCCTTAAAAAAACGGTTTCTACCACTTCCGGGGCATTTTTTTGGGGGTTTTAAAATTTTCCCAACCTTTCCCCGCCTTTCCCCCCTTTTTTAAACCCCCCCCTTTCCGTACTAATTCCGGCCCCAAAACGACCCTAAAACCCCCATTTTCCGCCTCCCAACCTTCGGCCACCATTTTCCGGCCCCCAAAAACCATTTTGCAAAATTTCCACCCCCCAAAACCCCTTACTTCTAATTAAAACCCCCCAACGTTTTACAACCATTTTCCACCCCCACAAGCCTCCCAACTTTAAACCCCCCAAATTTCCGTCTGGGGGCAAAAACCCAATTTTTGCGTTCAATAAGTTTTGTTGATTTTCCCATTCTTTGGGACCACGTTTAAGAATTCCCCCACAAAAATTGACCTTCACATTTTGGGGAATTTCCCTTCCCCCAAAATGTTTTGAATTTCCTTCCCCCCAAAAGTTTTGAAATTCCCCCAAAAAGGTTGGGTTTTAACTTCACAGGGCCTTTTAACTTCCCCCCCAAAAGGTTTATTAACTTCCCCCCCCAAAGGTTTTTAATTCCCTTCCCAAAAGTTTGGGGTTTTTTCCCGGGGTTGTTTATTTTTTCAAGGGGTTGTTGTTTTCCCTTCAAAAAGTGTTTTGGATTCTTAAACAGTGCTGTTGTTTTCCCTTCACAGTTTTTGTTGTATTCTTCACGGTTTGGGTTTTTTCCTTCACTTTTTTGTTTTTTGTATTTTTTCACAGTGTTGTTGTATTCTTCACAGGGGTTTTGTTTTTCTTAAACAGTGTTTTGAAATTCTTCACGGGGTTTGAAAATTTTTTAACAGTGTTTTTTGTATTTTTTAACAGTGTTTTGTATTCTTCCAAAAGTTTTGGGTTGTATTCCACAGTGTTTTTTATTTTTCAAGGGGTTGTTGAATTTTCACAGTTTTTGTTTTTTAAACAGTGGTGGGGTATTCATCACCGTAGTAGTTTTGGGTTGGTAGCAGAATAATAAAAACGCATCCCAAAAACAAAACTAGAAAACACCCCCCCCAAAAATTTCCCAGTTTACAAACCCTACAACGCCCCATAAAACCCCCTACAACACACCAACGCTTTCCAAAACAAAAAACCCACAACACCCCAGCAACATACGCCCCCAAACAACCCCACAAACACCAGAAACTTTACGCCGCAACACACCCCAAAAACCCCCCAAAAAACCCGAAAAAGGGAAACCCAAAACAGCACCCCCCCCAAAACCCAAACCAAAAAAGCAACACCCCCCAAACAAAAAAAAACCCCCCAAACCCAATCCAAAAAACACACCATCAAACATTTCAAAAACACATTAAAAAAACATCCCACAGCACCCAAAAGGCATCCAAAACCCACCCCAAATCAACTTCCCTTCACAACACACCCAAAAAAACACCCAAAACACCCCGGGGCACCACATCCCAAAAAAACAACGGAACACATCCCTAACACACCACCCAACACCCCCACCCAGACAACACCCACATCCCAAAACCCACACCAAAAAAACAAATTCCCAAAACAAAACAGCAACCATCCCACAACGCCCCAAGCTTTCACCCCAAACACCCAGAAACACACCCCCAAAACACACCCCCACAATACACCAGCAACGCCCCCTACAACATCGGGAAAAAACCCCCACAACGCACCAGCAACACCCCCTCAGAAAACATCCCCTAAAACCCCCCAAAACACAACAGAAAACACACCCAACAACGCACCAGCAGCGCACCCAAACAGCAAACCAAAAACACACTCCAAAAAACACACCCCCACAAAAAACCAAAACCCCAAAATCCCAAAAACCCCAAAACCCCCCAAAACCCACACCCCACAACACGTCCCAAAACCCCATTTCCCACAACACACCCCCACAACCACTCCCAAAACACCCCAAAACCAAAAGCCCCCAAAACAACACCAAAACACACCCCCCCCAAACACACCTCAGAAACACCAAAAACGCTTTCCACGAACGACCAGCAAAACCCCCCCAAACAACGCATCAGAAACCCCCTTCACAAAAAAAACCCCCAAAATAGACTACAAAAACACCCCAAACAGTAACGCACCCCAAAAACACCCCAGCGCAACCCCACAGTACACCAGAAAACCACCCTAAACCAAACACCCCACAACAGAAAACCGCACCCCAAAAAAAAACCAGCGCACACCCTACTTACACCAGCAACACACCTCACAACACACCCCACAACAAAACCAACCATATCTCACAAAAACACCCGCAACACCCCCTAAACCCCCCGCAAACACCCCCCCCCAACACACCAGTAATTCACCCCAAACACAGGGGGCAACCCCCTCAACACCCAGAAACACCCCCCACAACACACCAGAAACACCCCCCCAAAAAACCACCATTTAACATACGCAGAAAACCCCCACCCTCAACACACAAGCAAACACCCCCAAAAACACCAGCAACCCCAACCCAAAAAACACACCAGAAACACCCCCCTAAAAGAACCACCCAAAAACCCCAAAACCCCACCACAAACACCCCTCAAAAACACAGAAAACCCCCCAAAACCCTACCAAAAAACCCCCCCAAACACACCAGAAAACATGCGCAGCAAAACCGCCAGAACTTACCCCCCCCAACACACCAACAATACACTCCACAACACACCAGTAACACACAACACAACACATTTCACAACACACCAGTAACGCACATCGGAATGCACTAGCAACGCACACCGCAACACAACAACAACGCACCCCATAACGCACCAGCAACACTTTTCAGAACACCCCAAAACACACCAACAATACACTCCTCAACACACCAACAACACACCCCACAACACATCTCGCAACACACCAGCAATGCACATCAGAATGCACTTGCAACGCACCAGACAACGCATCAGCAACGCCCCCCAACAGCACACCAGCAACTTACCCACAATACATCAGCAACCCACCATATAACGCACCAGCAACACAACCCCACAGCACACCAGCAACGGCCCCACAACACACCAGCAGCACACCAGCAATACACCCCACAACACACCAGCAACACACCCCCAGAAGACACTAGCAACGCACCCCACAACGCATAGCAGCGCACACCCAGTGCACACCAGCAACGCACCCACAACACACCAGCAACGCACTAGCAACGCACCAATAACGCACAGCAACACACCTACATCGCACGGCAACGTACCCCACAGTACAACAGCAACACACCCAATACCGCACCAGCAACACACCCAAAACACAACCCATAACGCACCAGCAACGCAACAGACAACTCACCAGCAATGCTCCCCACAACGCACAAGTAACGCTCTCCAACAACGCAAGTGTAACGCGGTTTAAAAGTCTCCACCTCCCCCCCCCTCCAGAGTGCGTATGTCGCAGAGCGTATCTGTCTACGCGGGTTAGAGACACAACGACCTAGTTACAAACCGGGGGGGGGGGAATGTCTCTTATACAAAAACAACGCAAGAGCGAATTGTTCTCCATGGATGAGATGTAAGCTACGTCCCTTTGCCCTGGAGGCGGTGAGGGGAGGAGAGGGGAAGGAGGGGGAGGGGATAACGGGAGGGGAGAGGGGGAGGAATGGAGGGGGAGAGGGGGTTGACCAAAACAAATACACATAATTATCAATTGCAGTATTTACGGGCCGTTCGTTACAAGTATTTTTTTGGGTATGAAATAAAATTTGTTGATTTTTTTTACCGTGATAATGATCAAAGGTGGTTGAGTTATTTATGGTGGTGGTGGTGGTAGTGGTGGTGGTTGTAGTGGTGGTGGTAGTGGTGGTGGTGGTGGTGGTGGTGTAGTGGTGGTGTTGTGGTGGTGTGTGGGGGGTGTGGTGGGTGGTGGTAGTGGTGGTGGTTGTAGTGGTGGTGGTGGTTGTAGTGGTGGTGGTGGTGGTTGGTGGTGGTGGTGTGTGTGGTGTGGTGGTGGTGGTGTAGTGGTGGTGGTAGTTGTGGTGGGGGGTGGTAGTGGTGGTGGTAGTGGTGGTGGTGGTGGTGGTGGTGGTGGTGGTGGTGGTAGTGGTGGTGGTGGTGGTAGTGGTGGGTGGTGGTTAGTGGTGGTGGTGGTGGTGTGGTGGGTGGTGGTGTTAGTGGTGGTGGTGGTGGTAGTGGTGGTGGTGGTGGTGGTGGTGTTGGTGGTGTGAGTGGTGGTGGTGGTGGTAGTGGTGGTGGTGGTGGTGGTGGTGGTGGTGGTAGTGGTGGGGGTGGTGGTGGTGGTGTGGTAGTGGTGGTGGTGGTGGTGGTGGTAGTGGTGTGGTGGTGGTGGTGGTAGTGGTAGGTGGTGGTGGTGGTGTGGTAGTGGTGGTGGTGGTGGTGGTGGTAGGTGGTGGTGGTGGTGGTGGTGGTAGTGGTGGTGGTGTGGTGGTGGTGGTGGTGGTGGTGTGGTGGTGGTGGTAGTGGTGGTGGTGGTGGTGGTGGTGTGTGGTGGTGGTGGTGGTGGTGGTGGTGGTGGTGGTGGTGGTGGTGGTGGTGGTTGGTGGTGGTGGTGGTGGTGGTGTGGTGGTGGTGGTGTGGTGGTGGTGGTGGTGGTGGTGTGGTGGTGGTGGTGGTGGTGGTAGTGGTGGTGGTGTGGTGTGGTGGTGGTGGTGGTAGTGGTGGTGGTGGTGGTGGTGGGTGTGGTGGTGGTGGTGGTAGTGGTGGTGGTGGTGTGGTGGTGGTAGTGGTGTGGTGGTGGTGGTGGTGGTAGTGTGGTAGGGTGGTGGGGTGGTGGTGGTGGTGTGGGGTGGTGTGGTGGTAGTGGTGGTGGAGGTTATGTGGGTACCGCTCTCCTGAATGCCCTTGTCATTTCCATTCTAGAGCTGGTTGAAGCACGGTCTGCTCTCATGTGGCTTCTATTTCTGCTTTGCTTACCGTGGAGTGCACTTATACTTATCACTGTACATAGTGACATATTGCTGTTCTAAACTGGGAAGGATATTATAAGTCTATACTTTTTCTTCTGTGTTTATTTGCTCCATTACAACCGGTGGTAACAGGCCATTTGGAATCCTAGGTCTGTAAATGGGTAAGCCTGTCCGAGAGCTGGAGCTGGACTTAGAGAAGAAACGATTGAGTTTAGGGTGTGAAGCTCCAGTAGCTGGAATGGCTGCAGCTTGCTGTCTGGCATTGCTTTACAAATTTTGCGTGGTCAGCTTGCTTCTATGATCAGCCTTGCTTTGTGTGATCGTACAACAGCTCGCTTAATAGCTTGTTCGAGGTGTGATCGCTTCGATACGGTCAATGTCTTCTAGAAGAGTGTAGCTGTCTGGCATTGACTTTACAAAAATTTTGACGTTGTCTGCCTGTTTCGGTGTTGGAGAATTTTTTGCTTTCAGCTTTGCTTGTTTGGTATTCTGCAATTCATATTGTGCATGCTAAGGTTTGTTCTGCAAATTTAACGTGTTCGTTGGAGGTAATTCTGCAATGTACTGTGCATAGCGAATAAACTTAAGCCAACACTAGTGAGTCAGACGTCTGGTGTCGGATATACCTTTGACATAACCTACCTAAATTGTCCCTACAGCGTTGTTAGGCAAAGTGCTGTTCCCATTGGCATTGCATACAAACGAATCTCACAGCCTTGGCAACTTGCGTTCAATGATTGCTGACAAACTTTTAGAAGAGATGGGGAAATCAGACTCTCCCTCTACGGGAGCTAGGGCAAAAACTACTATGTTCTAGCAGGAGGAGATGATACACCTGACGGAGGCAAAATGGTCAGTATAGTGCAGCTGGGTTGTCTCAAGAGTTGATTCAGCGCGTTGGGCCACTTGAGCTGGCAAAAATCAATCTTGAGACAAACTAGGAACAGGAGAGCCATTCGCAAGGGAAGAATTTGATAGGGAAAGAGAAAGGAGGCAGTTTTCGCTTCTGTAAAATGATTTAGTTTACAAAAAGCAGGTTTTTTTACCAGTTTGTTTCCCCGCCTTCAATGAGGCCAGGGAACCAGAACAATTTTTCGAAAGCTTCGGAAAGTCAGGTCGAGCTTGAGGTGCCGGCACAGCATTGGGCATCGTTGGTTCATACAGCATTATAGGGTTAAATGCCAGGGGAATTTACGTCAGTATTAAATGGCACGCTCGATTTTCTGATTATCATGTAGTGAAGACCACAGTGTTGGGAGATTACTGTATCCCAGCCAAAATACGCCAAAAAATTTTAAGCTGGGCCAGACGGAACAGTTGGTCTATCCCTAGTGGAACTTTGTGGACAGCAAACCAAAGCTTTTACCAGCTGGTTTAAAGGCAAGTGGTGTCTCTACCTTTGAGGAGCTGGTGCAGCTTATATCTGATGTAACCTTCTGGAGTCATTGTGGGACAGAGGTCGAAGTCTTTCTGCAGGATCGTGATTAACCACTGCATTGGAGGCAGCCAGTTGGCTGATACCTTCGAAACTAACCGCTCTTGTCCGAGCGGTCCCGTCTCTCTTTTCAACAGCCTCGGCATAATTTCAGCAGAGTCGTTCAAACTTGGAGAATGAAAGTGCCAGCCGGAGGGAGTACGTCTACGTCAGCCAACTAAGTCACCTGTGTGAGCCACGCTTCTCAACATATGGTCCACCTGCGGAGAGGCAAAACTAATCTGGTGCATCTCGAACAGTATCAGGAAGAGACACCAGCCAGAACGACACCATTTGCAACGTCAACAGGGAGTAAAGGGCAAGCCTGTCGTCTGCTTCAGGTGCAATAAAGTAGGTCACATCAGTCCAACTGCCCCCATAAACCCCAACCCATTGGGAAAATCTCTAATATCCCTAGTAACATGTCCCCTAGAGAAGTAGAAAAAGGTATGGCCCCTTATTATTGCAAAAGTCTTATTTCCCTTCAGGAAAACTCAGAAACAACTAAGGTAAAGACCTTTAGGGATACTGGAGCATATTGCTCACTTGTAAGAGTGGGAATATTACCCTTTCAGAGAATATTCTTTGTAGTCCTCTGGTTTTATTGGAAGCATTTGGAGGAAGCTATATATTCTGTTCCTTTGCATAAATTTATGTAATGTTACAGTGCAAATTGTTACACTGGGTACTAGATGTAGGATGTTTCAAAGGATTCCCATGAAAGATGCAGAAGTGTTATTATGGGTATACACATTACTACTGTTAGTTCGTGTCCTGAACCTATAATGATTAATTTTCTCCGGTTTGGCCATAACTCGGGCAACATCCCAAGGGTTGTCTGGAGATGAATGTTGACTTCCTTGGGGGACGACTTCCGATCTCGGAATAGCCACGGTGTGTTACGAGGCACACCGGCTGAGCCTCGTAAATCATGTGAACAGACCCGATCAAGCCTTCCTATTCCCAGGTTGCAGGATTGCCAGATGTCTCGTTTCCTTGCCTCGAGGGGGACTGTTCCTTCCTGGGAGGAAACGAAAGGGACCTTCTTTAAAATTCGCTTTTGAGGCAGACATGGGTACATCCTCTTTGGGTATCCCGGTCAATTATGAAGTTTAAAAAACAATTATTTGATCTGCTCACTGAGACTGGTAAGGAGATAGAGGGCCGGCACATTGTTTAAAGGTTAGTGGTTCCAACAAGTATAGACCTAAATATTAAATTAGCTCATAATACGTCATTAGGAGGTCAACTTAGGTTTACAAAAACCTGTATAGAATACAAAAGAATTTTATTGGCCAAAAAATTAAAGAAAGATGTGATGAATCTATTATGGTGTTGCTGAGAATGTCAGCATGTTGAAAACCTGGTCATTCCATTAAACCTGCACCTCTCCAACTATACCTGCTGATGGAGACCCTTTTGCAGGATTAATTATAGATTGTGTAGGTCACTACCTAGGTCAAATTCTGGAAATCAGTATTTATTACGATTATGGATAAGAGTAACAGGATACCTGAAGCAATTCCATGGCGTATCGATTAATATAAAGTATTCTCAACGCTTTCTGTAACAAATTATTTCATGTTTTGCGCTTCTAAAACTATTCAAAGTGATCACGGTACTAACTTCATGCCAAAGCATTTAGGAAGTTAACTAGGTTAGGGATAATCCACAACTTATCCACTGCTATCATCTCAGTCCAAGGCGCTTGGAAAGAATTCCATCAGACATAAAAACAATGATGAGAAGTTTTTGCATGCGCTTTCCTACAGACTGGGTGAATCACTCCTTTGTTGCTGTTCTCAGTTACGAGAGGTCTGTGCAAGAGTCTCCAGGGTATCGTCCTTTTGAGTGATCTTTGGGCACAATGTAAGGGTCCTATTCGGGACGAAGTGCTCAACGAAGGATGCGATTGGAGACGACGTTAGTTCAACACTCTCCAACGTCTTCAAGGTTGCAGGTGGGCACGTCAGTTAGCCAAGGCTAACTAAAGACAGCTCAAGTAAGATGCAACAGATGTATGAGAGAAGTGCACAATTCCGTCCTTCCATCCAGGTAGGCAAGGTGTTGGTGCAGGAACCTTACTGGCCTCTCCTTGAAGCTAGATTTTTCGGGACCTATGCAGATTGTAAGTATGTTATACTGATGTAATTTATGTGGTAGCTCATTGTTAAGACCTCAAAAACGAAAAACTTACCACATTATCAGTTAAAGTACTTCCATACACCAGATAAAGTCCAGTAATGACTCTGTCCTTACCTCTGAGGACACTCTGGGATCTTGCACTCTATCTCTGAAATTAATATTAAACTTTCAAAATTCTGTCTCCTCACGGATCTAGCCATTTAATGAGAGATTAGTTTGAAAGCATAAGCAACAAATTTAACTGAGACTTTACAGTATATCTATATTTTTTTCGGATGTGCCGAAAAAATATACGTTAGGTTACCATTGATGTAGATGTGGGAGGTAAATTAAACCAATTTAAAATCTCCCCCTACAGAACTAATCCTGAAAGCAAAGGCTACTTCAGCGGAAGTAGAATTTTTGTTAAAGCATGGTTTACTTGGAGGTGTCGTCTAGTCCTGGGCTTCACCGTGCATCCCTTGTGAAAGAGGCTGATGGGGTTTCGTATGTGTACAGACTACCGTTAAGGTGAACGAGGTCACAATTACAGATGCTTACCCTCTTCCTCGTCTGGATGACGAATTGACTTTGTGGGTTTTAAAAAAGGCGACTTTTGTGTCCAAATTAGATCTCCTTAAAGGCTACTATCAAGGTACCTTTTGACAGATAGGATAAGGAATCTCTGCCTTCGTATTTCCGAGAGGGACATTTCAATACACAGTTACTCCCCTTCGGAATGAAAAATTCCCCTCCTTCATTCCAGAACTTTATCCATCAGGGTCTATAAGGGAACTGGAAGGCACGGAGGGTACCTAGATGACATTGTTGTGGTGTCTGCTATTGGGATCATACACTACTTAGACTTAAGGCTCTGTTTTGAAGACCTTTAAGAGTTCCCATTTAACAGTTTTATTTATCAAAAATCTTCCTTTGGCCAGGCATGTCACTTTTCTAGGCCATGAAGTAGGTAGTGGTAAAGTTTTGCACCCTAAATTGCTAAGTTCTTTCTTTTAAGATGATCCAGTTCCTCATGATAGGAAATCTTTCACGTTTCCTAGGTGATAGGGATTTTACCTGAAAGATTCTTAAGAATTTCTCAGATATTGTAGCCCCTTTACTTCTTCTTACCAAGTCAAAATATGTTCCTTTTAATTGGTCTCGTCAGTTGTAGCACTGCTTTTAATAAAGCAAAAAGATTTATTGTGTTACTGCACCATTCTCTTGTTCCAGACTTCTCATCCTTTTTCATTACAGGTTGATGCTTGTGAGTTGGGGTTGGGGGCCAGTTACTATTACAAAATCGGTGAACAAGGAGTTGCAGCCTGTAACATTTCTTTCAAGAAAAGTTCCAAGCCGCATCAGTGGGCTTATTTACCTTGAAAAAAAGCCCTCGCGCTGGGGTACTGGCTTTGGAGCATTTCGATGTTTATGTGGCCAGACATCGCGGTGGTCACAGTCTACAGTGATCACAATCCTCTAGTATATTCCAGCCATGAAGAAACACAACACAAGGCTTATGCGCTGGACGCTTAGGCTGCAGCCTACACTATTTCTATTAAAATATATTGCGGCAAAGATAATATGTTGCAGAATCTTTATCTAGAGTCTAAATATTATTATTTAGGTTAGGATGTTATTTGTGGTAACCCTTTTCATGCTCTTTTTTTTATCCCTGGTGTGGGTTGTTTTTTTTTAGTGAGGGGATGCGGGCTACTGTCCGCCTGTATCTTGGACTATGTAGCTGTCTGACTGCTGTTCGCACTCTAAGTTTAGGGTTTGGGGGACATTTGGTCCACGAGAAAGCTGAGCTCTATCTAAGAGTTGGATGGTGGAGAGGAAAGGCAGCGGTCCCATTATTTGTGCATGGCGGCACGGTTACCCATGGGAGGATGGCAGCTAATCTGAGCCTTCTCGGGGTGGGGGTGTGGCATGCAAAGAGTAATAACCTTTATGCGGGCATGTTACACACCATCGTTTCAGGCTATCTCCCCAACCAGCGAACCAGGTTGCTAAGAGTTGATGATTGGGGCCCCGTCGTTCAAACTAGTGACCTGGTTCTAGCCAATAGATAGTTTTGGCAATCGCAGAGGTATGGGGGTACCGCTCTCCTGTCTGCCCTTGTCATTCCCATTCTTGAGCTGGTTGAAGCACTGTCAGCTATCTTGTGGCTTCTGTTTCTGCTTTGCTTACCGTGGAGTGCACTATATATACTTATATGTACATAGTGTAATATTGCTGTTCTAAATTTGGTTGAAGGATATATATAAGTCTAAACTTTTTCGACTGTGTTTATTTGCTCCCATTTCACCCGGGGTAACAGGCCATTTGGAATCCTGGGTTGTAATAGTGGTGGTGATGGTGGTGATGGTGGTGGGGTGATGGTGGTGGTGGTGGAGTTTGTGTTTGGTGGTGATGGTGGTGGTGGTGAGGGTGGTGGTGGTGGGGTGATGGAGGGTGGTGGTGGTGTGATGGTGGTGGTGGTGGTGGTGGTGATGGTGGTGATGGTATGGTGGTGGTGATGGTGGTGGTGATGGTGGTGGTGGTGGTGGTGGTGGTGGGTGGTGATGGTGTGGTGGTGATGGTGGTGATGGTGGTGTGATGGTGGTGGTGATGATGGTGGTGGTGGTGGTGGTGGTGGTGGTGGTGGTGGTGGTGGGTGGTGGTGGTGGTTGTGATGGTGGTGGTGGTGGTGTGATGGTGGTGGTGTTAGTGATGGTGGGGGTGGTGGGTGGTAGTGGTGGTGGTGATGTGGGTGGTGGGTGATGGTGATGTTGGTGGTGGTGATGGTGATGGTGATGTGATGGTGGTGGTGGTGATGGTGGTGGTTGTGGTGGTGGTGGTGTGGTGGTGATGGTGTGGAGATGGTGATGGGGGTGGGGGTGGTGGTGGTGGTGATCGTGGTGTGGTGGTGGTGATGGTTGGTGATGATGGTCGGTGATGTGTGGTGATGGTGGTGGTGGTGGTGTGGTGGTGATGTGGTGGTGGTGGTGGTTGGTGATGGTGGTGGTGATGGTGGTGTTGATGGATGTGGTGGTGGTGGTTTTGTTGGTGGTGGTGGTGATGGTGGTGGTGGTGGTGGTGGTGGATGGGGGGGGTGATGGTGGCGGTGTGGTGGTGGTGATGGTGGTGGGGGTGGTGATGGTGGTGGTTGGTGGTGGGGGTCGGGGTGATGGTGGTGATGTGGTGGTGGTGATGGTGGTGGTGGTGATGGTGATGGTGGTGGTGGTGGTGATTGGTGGTGGTGGGGTGGTGGTGGTGATGGTGGTGATGATGGTGGTGGTGGTGGTGGTGGTGTTGGTGGGGATGGGTAGGTGGTGTTGATGGAGGTGGTGGTTGTGGTGGTGATGGTGGTGGATGGGTGGTGGGGTGGTGGTGGTGGTGATGGTGGTGGTGTGATGGTGGTGGTGATGTTGGTGGTGGTGGTGGTGGTGGTGGTGGTGGGTGGTGGTGGTGGTGTCGGTTGCGGTGGTGGTGGATGAGGTGGTGGAGGTGGTTGGTGGTGATGGTGGTTGGTGATGAGTGGGGGTGGTGATGGTGGTGGTGTTGGTGGTGGTGGTGATGGTGGTGGTGGTGGTCGTGGTGGTGGATGGTGGTGGATATTGGTAGGTTGACGTTGGTGGTGGTGGTGTGATGGTCGAGGTGAGTGATGGTGTTGATGGTGGTGGTGGTGGTGATGGTGGTGGTGGTGTGATGGTGGTCGTGGTGGTGGTGGTGGTGATGATTGTGGTGAGTTGATGGTCGAGGTTGGTGATGGTGGTGGTTGGTGGTGGTGGTTATTAATGGTGGTGGTGCATAGTGGTGGCGATGGTGGTGATTGGTGGTGGTGGTGGTGGTGGATGTGGTGTTGATGGTGGGTGATGGTGGTTGGTAGTTGTGGTGGTGGGTGGTGGGTTGATGGTGGTGGTGGTGGTGGTGGTGGTGGTGGTGGTGATGGTGGTTGTGTGATAGTGGTGGTGGTGTTGTGGTGATGATGGTGGTGGGGGTGGTGGTGGTTTGTGGTAGTGGTGAGTGGTGGTGGGGTGACGGTGGTGGTGGTGATGGTGGTGATAGTGGTGGTGGTGGTTGGTGTGGGGGTGGTGGTGGTGATGGTGGTGTTACTGGTGGTGGTGGTGGTGGTGGTGGTGGTGTGGTGGTGGTTGGTGGGTGGTGGTGCGGGGTGGGGTGGTGTGATGTGGTGTGGTGGTGATGGTATTGGTGATGGTGGTGGTTTGGTGGTGATGGGGGGGGTGGGGGAGATGGTGGTGGCGGTGGTGATGGTTGGTGGTTGGTGGTGGTAGTTGGTGGTTGGTGATGGTGGTGGTGGTTGGTGGCATGCAAAGAGTACGTATCCTTTATTCAGCGCACGTACACACCCTCATTTACAGGCTATCTCCCCCAACTGCGAACAGGTTGCTAAGAGGTGATGATGGGGGCCGTCGTTCAACTTTGTGACCAGGTTCTAGCCAATAAGAGATGGTTTGGCAATCGCAGAGGTTTTGTGGGTACCGCTCTCCTTCTGCCCTTGTCATTCCCATTCTAGAGCTGGTTGAAGCACGTGTCTGCTATCTGTTGCCTTTCTATTTCTGCTTTGCTTACGTATGGAGTGCACTATACTTTATCACTGTACATAGTGTACATATTTGCTTTTGTAAAATTGGTGAATGGTATAATTACAAGTCTAACTTTCCTACTGTGTTTATTTGCTCCATTACACCGGGGGGTAAAAGGCATTTGGAATCCTGGGTTGTAAATATGGGTGCTGTCCGTGAGAGAGAGTGAGAGTGGACTTAGAGAAACGGTTGCGCTTAGGGTGAAGCTCGTAGGCAGGAACATTGTGCAGCTTGCTGTCTGGCATTGCTTTTACAAAATTTTGCGTTGTCAGTTTTACTCGCCTGTTCGGTGTGGGTGAATTTTGGCAGTCAGCTTTGCTTGTATGCGTATTCTGCAATCGTACTGTGCATAGCTAAGCGTGATTTCTGCAAATTACGTGTTACGTTGGGGTATTCTGCAATGTACTGTGCATAGCGAATTAAACTTATGCCACCTAGACGATGTCCAGACGTTTGTGTCGGCATTTATTTGCATACCTACCTAAATTGTCCCTACAGCGTTGTTGGCAAATTGCTCGTTCCATTGGCATTATATACAAACGCACTCTCACAGCTGCGCAACTGCGTTCACTTATTGCTGACAAACTTAGAGTAGAAGAGATGGGCACATCAGGACTCTCCCTCTACGGGAGCTAGGGCAACAAAAACTACATGTTCTCGCAGGAGGAAGATGATACCCCTACGGGAGGCTAAATGATTGTATAGTGCAGCTGGGTTGTTCAGGGTGAATCAGCGTCGTTGGCACTTGAGCTGGCAAAAATCAATCTTGAGGGCCAAACTAGGGAACAGAGAGCATTCGCTGGGAGAAGAATTTGATAGGGAAGAGATGAGGGCAGTTTTCGCATTCTGTTAAATAATTTTAGTTTACAGGAAAGCAGTACATTTGTTTCCCCGCTTCATTGAGGCCGAACCAGAGCAATTTTTCGAAAGCTTCGAACATCAGGGCTCGCGCCTTGAGGTGTCCGGAAACCAGCATTGGGCACGTTGGTTCATTTACAGCATTTGTGTAAGGCACAGGAATTTACGTCAGTATTAAATGACGCTAAAATTCTCTGATTATCAAGTAGTGAAGACCACAGTGTTGGGAGCATTTACATGTATCCAGCATTATAGAAAGCATTTAAATTAAGCAGGGCGGCTGCTTGGTTTCAATCCCTAGGCGACTTTGTGAGGACAGCAAACAAAGCTTTTACCAGCTGGTATAAAGCATGTGGGTTGTCCTACCCTTTGAGGATCTGGTGCAGTTATTCTGATTGATAACCTGCTGGATTTTGTGGGACCAGAGGATCGAGTCTTTCAGCAGGATCGTGACTTAAACCACTGCCATTGGAGGCCGCAAGGTTACTGATACCTTCGAACTAACCGCTCCTTGTCCGCAGCGGTCCCTGTCTATCTTTCAACAGCTTGGCATCAGCAAGAGATTGTCAACCTTTGGAGAATGATGTGCAGCGGATGGAGATGTCTACGTCAGCAACCATGTCACCTGGTGAGCACGCTTCCAACATTGGTCCGCTGCGGAGAGGCCACAACTATCATGGTGCATCTCGACAATGTATCCCGAGAGACACCTAGCCAGAAACGACACATTTGCAACGTCAACACAGGGGTTTAAAAGGACAAGCCTTGTCGTCTGCTTCAGGTGCAATAAAGTCGGTCAATCAGTTCCAAACTGGACCCATAAACCCCAAACCCATTGGGAAAATCTCTAATATCCCTTGTAACATGTCCCCTTAGAGAAGTAGAGAAAAGGTATGGCCCCTTATTATTGCAAAAGTCTTATTCCCTTCAGGAAAACTCAGAAACAACGAAGGTTAAAGACCTTTCTAGAGTATCGGGAGCCATATTGCTCACTTGTAAGAAGGGGAATATTACCCCTGTAGAGAATACTTCTTTGAATTCTCTGTTTTATTTGAAGCATTTGGAGGAGCTATATATTCTCTGTTCCTTTGCATAAAAATTCTGTACAGTGCAAATTTCCTGGGTACTGACTGTAGTGTCTCATAAGGATTTCCCATGAATGATGCAGTGTTATTACTGGGGTATAACATTACTACTGTTAGTTCGTGTCTGAACTATAAGATTACTTCTTCTCTGGTGTTGGTCATAACTCGGGCAACATCCCTAGGGTTGTCTGGAGAGAACGTTTGGACCTATCCTTGGGGACGGACTCCGATTCTCGGAATAGCCACGTTGTTTTACGATAGGACACCGGCCTGAGCCTCGTAATCAAGTGAACCAGACCCGATCAAGCCTTCCTATTCCCAGGTTGCAGGATTTGCCAGATGTCTCTGTTTCATGGCCGAAGGGGACTGTCTTCCGGGAGGAAACAACGAAAGGACCCTCTTTAAATTTCGCTTTTGAGGCAGCATGGGTAAATCCCTTTTTGGGTCATCCGGTCACAGTATGAAGTTAAAAAAACGATTATTGTGTTCTGCACTGAGACTGAAGGAGTTAGAGGGCCGGCAATTGTATGACAGGTTAGTGGTTCCAACGATTAGTATAGACCTCAATATTTAATATAGACTTCATAATACGTCATTGGGAGGTCACTTAGGAATTACAAAACCTTGTATAGAATCACAAAAGATTTTATTGGCCAAAATTAAAGAAAGATGTGAATAATCATATTAGGTGTTGCCGAGAATGTCAGCAAGTTGGAAAACCTGGACATTCCATTAAACCTGCACCTCTCCAACCTATACTGCTGATGGAGAACCTTTTGCAGATTTAATTATAGATTGTGTAGGTCCACTACCTAGGTCAAAGTCTGGAAATCAATATTTATTTACGATTATGGATAAAGTAACCAGATATCCTGAAGCAATTCCCATGCATAGTATTAATACTAAAGCTATTCTCAAAGCTTTAACAAAATTCATTTCTTGTTTTGGCATTCCTAAAAACTATTCAAAGTGATCAAGGTACTAACTTCACTGCCAAAGCATTTAGGGAAGTATTAACTAGGTTAGGGATAATCCACAACTTATCCACTGCCTATCATCCTCAGTCCCAAGGCGCCTTGGAAAGATTCCACCAGACATTAAAAACAATGATGAGAAGTTTTTGCATGCACTTCCCTACAGACTGGGATGAATCACTACCTTTGTTGCTGTTCTCAGTACGAGAAACGGTGCAAGAGTCTACAGGGTATAGTCCTTTTGAGCTGATCTTTGGGCACAATGTACGAGGTCCTCTTCGGGTGCTCAAAGAAGGATGGATGGGAGAAGACGTTAGTTCAACACTCTACAATCCGTCTTCAAGGTTGCAGGTGGCACGTCAGTTAGCTCAAAGCAAGATGAAACAGAGGTATGACAGAAGTGCACAAATCCGCTCCTTCCATCCAGGAGACAAGGTGTTGGTGCAGGAACCTATACCTGGCCACACCTTGAAAGCTAGATTTACGGGACCTATGCAGATTGTAAGTAGATTATCTGATGTAAATTATGTGGTAGATCCCATTGATAAGACTTCAAAATCTAAAACTTACCACATTAATCAGTTAAAGTACTTCCATACACCAGATAAAGTCCCAGTAATGACTCTGTCCTCTACCTCTGAGGACAACTCTGACTCTTTGCACTCTATCTCTGAAATTAATATTAAATTTTCAAATTCTGTCCTCCTCAAGGATCCTAGCCCTTTAATGGAGAGATTATCTGAAACGCAAGCAACAAATTTAACTGAGCTTCTACAGTCATATCCTAATATTTTTTCGGATGTGCCGAAAAAATGTACGTTTGGTTACCATGATGTAGATGTGGGAAACTCTAAACCAATTAAACTCTCCCCCTACAGAGCTAATCCTGAAAAGCAAAGGCTACTTCAGCAGGAAGTAGAATTTTTGTTAAAGCATGGTTTAGTGGAGGAGTCGTCTAGTCCATGGGCTTCACCGTGCATCCTTGTGAAGAAGGCTGATGGAGGGTTTCGTATGTGTACAGACTACCGTAAGGTGAACGAGGTCACAATTACAGATGCTTACCCTCTTCCTCGTCTGGATGACGTAATTGACTTTGTGGGTAAGGCGACTTTTGTGTCCAAATTAGATCTTCTTAAAGGCTACTATCAGGTACCTTTGACAGATAAGACGAAGGAAATCTCTGCCTTCGTAATTCCAGGAGGACATTATCAATACACAGTTACACCCTTCGGAATGAAAAAATTCCCCCTCTTCATTCCAGAAACTTATCCATCAGGCTATTAAAGGACTTGAAGGCACGGCAGCGTACCTAGATGATATTGTTGTGGTGTCTGATACTTGGGATCAACACCTACTTAGACTTAAGGCTCTGTTTGAGACGTTTAAGAGTTCCCATTTAACAGTTAATTTATCTAAATCTTCCTTTGGCCAGGCCACTGTCACTTTTCTAGGCCATGAAGTAGGTAGTGGTAAAGTTGCACCTAAACTTGCTAAAGTTCTTTCTATTAAAGATTATCCAGTTCCTCATGATAGGAAATCTCTTCAACGTTTCCTAGGCATGATAGGATTTTACAGAAGATTCTGTAAGAATTTCTCAGATATTGTAGCCCCTTTACCTCTCTTACCAGTCATAAGTTCCCTTTAATTGGACGTCAGACTGTAACACTGCTTTTAATTTAAGCAAAAAGATTATTGTGTACTGCACCCATTCTCTTGTCTCCAGACTTCTCCAAACTTTTTCATTACAGGTTGATGCTTGTGAGTCTGGGGTTGGGCAGTACTATTACAAATCGGGAACAAGGAGTTGCAGCCTGTAGCATACTTTTCAGCCAAGTTCCAGCCGCATCAGAGGGCTTATTCTACCATTTAAAAAGAAGCCTCGCGCTGGTATGGCTTTGGAGCATTTCGATGTTTATGTGGGCCAGACATCTAAGGTGGTCACGTCTACAGTGATCACAATCCTCTAGTATATCTCCAAGCCATGAAGAACCACAACACAAGGCTTATGCGCTGGACGCTAAGGCTGCAACCCTATAATCTGTCCATTAAATATATTGCCGGCAAAGAAAATATGTTGGCAGACACTTTTATCTAGAGGATAATATTTTATTTAGTTTAAGTTAGGATGTTAGTTGTGCGTTACCCTTTTCATGCTCTTTTTTTTTATCCCCTGGTGTGGGTTTTTTTTTTCAGTGAGGGGATGGCGGGCATTTGTTACGTCCGCTGTATTTGGACCATATGCTAGCCTGTTGAATGCTGTCTCACTCTAGTTTAGGGTTTGGCTTTTGGTCACAGAAAAAGCTGGGCTCTATATAGAGTTGGATGGTTGGAGAGGAAAGGGGTCCCATTATTTTGTGCCATGGCGGCACGGTTACCAATGGGAGGTGGCAGCCTAATCGGAGCCATCTCGGGGTGGGGGTGAGGCATGACAAAGAGTTCCGTAACCTTTATTCGGCGCATGTACAACACCCTCATTTACAGGCTATATCCCCAACCAGGCGAACCAGGTTGCTAAGAGTTGATGATGGGGCCCCGTCGTTCAACTAGTGACCAGGTTCTAGCCAATAAGAGATTGGTGTTGGAATCGCCAGAGGTTATGTGGGTACCGCTCTCCTGTCTGCCCTTGTCATTCCCATTCTAGAGCTGGTTGAAGCACGGTCTGCTATCTTGTGGCTTCTATTTCTGCTTTGCTTACCGTGGAGTGCACTATACTTATCACTGTACATAGTGTACATATTGCTGTTATAGATTGGTGAAGGATAATATAAGTCTAAACTTTTTCTACTGTGTTTATTTGCTCCCATTACACCCGGGGTAACAGGCCATTTGGAATCCTGGGTTGTAATACATACCTACAAGTCCCTCCCAAGAAGCTCATTGCTAGTAATCCCTTCCTTAAATCTCTTGTTAGAGCAACTGCTCAAGAAGAAATTTCTCACCTAGCTGGTAGTAACAAGTTATCACAAGTTATATACACTGATGGATCTAAACAGGAGTCTTCTGGCAGGGCTGCATCTGCTCTTGTTGCCACCTCCCTAGTTAAGAACGATAATAAATTTGTTGAGTTAGGCATAAGAATTAACAACTGGGCGTCTACACGGCAAACTGAATTGTTTTGCAATCCTAATGGTGCTAACGATAACCTATGACACTGAGCTTGACTCTTCATCCCAAATTTTTTTTTACTGATTCTATTGTCATCATTTGAAGGCTCTTGGTCATATAATGACTCCAACCACTGCTCATTGGGGGAAGCCCAGGTATAGATACCTCAAAAATTAGGGACAAAAAGGAATTAATGTACAATTGCTATGGATCCCATCACTCATTGGATTACTCCATTCATGATAAAGTTGATATGTTAGCCAAGAAGAGTATCGAGAAGGAGAATGTAGAATATATCTTTGGTATAACTGTGTCTAGCATTAGTAACAATATTAGGAGAGATGTAAATAATGAAAAGTGATTGTTATAGGTATTGCAGTAGAAGCCTGAGTAGATCATATAACCACTATGATTAACATGAACGTAGATAAGTATGATTATGGAGCACTTGCGATGTGACGACTGACTGATGTTGTAGTGGCCAGGCTTAGGCTTGGTTACAAGTACTTTATGGCAAGGTTGGGAGACCACACACGATGATGATCAAACTAAATGTAAAATTATGTGATCAGGCATATGGTCACTCTCTTGAACACTATGTGCTAAATGTCCACTTATTGAGGAATCCTGAGGAACAGACAGTATATAAAGCCTATGTGACATGTCAAGATCTCTTATTAATGAAAATAAGATACCAGATATACTAAGCAAATTTCCTAAATTTGCTTGTAACAGATAAGTGAACTATAGATTTTTTTTTTTTTTTTTTTTTTTTTTTTTTTTTTTTTTTTTTTTTTACACACCGGCCGATTTCCCACCAAGGCAGGGTGGCCCGAAAAAAGACAAACTTTTCACCATCATTCACTCCATCACTGTCTTGCCAGAGGGTGCTTTACACACAGTTTTAAACTGCAACATTAACACCCCTCCTTCAGAGTGCAGGCACTGTATTTCCCATCTCCAGGACTCAAGTCCGGCCTGCCGGTTTCCCTGAACCCCTTCATAAATGTTACTTTTGCTCACACTCCAACAGCACGTCATGTATTAAAAACCATTGTCTCCATTCACTCATATCAAACATGCTCACGCGTGCCTGCTGAAGTCCAAGCCCCTCGCACACAAAAAACCTCCTTTACCCCTCCCTCCAAACCTTTCCTAGGCTGCACTTACCCCGCTTCCTTCAACTACAGACTGATCACTCTTGAAGTTATTTGTTTCTCTCCATTCTCTCCACATGTCCGAACCACCTCAACAACCCTTCTCAGCCTTGGACAATCAGTTTTGGTAATCCCGCACCTCTCCTAACTGTCAAAACTACGAATTCGCTGCATTATATTCCTCCACACATTGCTTCAGACATGACATCTCACTGCCTCAGCCTTCTCTCGCTGCAACATTCATCACCCATGCTTCACACCCATATAAGAGTGTTGGTTAAAACTATACTTTCATACATCTTCTCTTTGCCTCCAAGGACAAAGTTCTTTGTCTCCACAGACTCCTAAGTGCACCACTCACCCTTTTCCCCTCATCACTTCAATGATTCACCTCATTCTTTCATAGACCCCCCCATCGCGGACACGTTCCACTCAGATATCCGAATACGTTCACTCCTCCAAACTCTCTACACCAATCTGTTCCAATCTTTCATCACCTAATCTTTCTGTTATCCTCATAACCTTACTCTTTCCTGTATTCACTTTCAATTTTCTTCTTTTGCACACCCTACCAAATTCATCCACCAATCTCTGCAACTTCTCTTCAGAATCTCCCAAGAGCCACAGTGTCATCAGCAAAGAGCAACTGTGACTATGATTTTAAACTGATGGAAGATAGAGGTATGGGTGTGTGTGGGAAACAAGCAGGTTGCAACACTAGGGTTGGAACAGTAAAAATGTATAAAAGGCATTCAGCATGAAGTTATAAATAAAGACAATAGATCAGGTCAGCAAACAAAGGGGGATAGCAGAGGGCAGCAAGGGACTAGCTCCCTTAAGGTTTACTATACTAATAGCAGGAGTGTAAGAATAAGATTGATGAGCTAAGATTAATTGCAAGTGCAGGAAACATAGATATTTTGCTATAACAGAGACCTGGTTTCAATCTGAAATTAGAGAGATGCCCTCCGAATGTCACATACAAGGCTATTAAATTATTCCACATGACAGGCGTAACAGGAAAGGTGGTGGAGTTGCGCTGTATTGTCAGAGGACAATTTAAAATTGATTGTTTGAAATGATATTAAATTAGAAGTGTCAGCCACTGGAATCTGTTTGGTTACAGCTTCTCGAGCGGCCGAGAAAAATAATTTTGGGTGTGATTTACAGGGCCCCAAATCTTGTTAGGGGAGTGCAGATAAACTTCTATGGGGACGAAATTCGTAAGGCATCTACATACGAAAATGTTGTGCTATGGAGCTTTCAACTATAGACGATTGACTGGAGCAATTTGACAGGAAAATGAGTCAGGTGACCTTTCTGATACGATCCAGGATTGTTTTTAAAACAGTTGTGACAGAGCCAACTAGGGGAAATAACCTCTTGACTGGTTCTTGCCAGTAGGGAAACAATAATTAATAATCTTAAGGTTAATGATGAGCTTGGGGAAAGTGATCACAAATCACTCGCAGTTTTAATATATCATGGAATTCCCTAATAATGGCAATCAAGTCTCCGTCCCTGACTTTCGCTTGCTGATTTCATAGGACTGAAAAAATTACTTAGGTGGGCTGAACTGGAATGACCTGGACTACGGGTCAGGTAGGGGTGATGGTTGCCGATTGATGCTTTCAGGGGCATAGTTCTAGCTGCTCAGTCCAATTATGTTCCAAATCGGGAAATCAGATCAAACAAAATGATCCTAAATGGATGGACAATAGTTAAAATGATCTGATGGTCAAAAGAGAGGGCCATATATAGGCAATCAAAGAGGAGAGGGCAATTAAGAACATCGATATTATTCAGTTAAAGAGAGAAATAAAAAAGGGAATTAGAAAAGCAAAAAGGAGATTATGAGGTTAACGTTGGCAAGAGAATGAGACTAACCAAAAGGATTCTTTCAGGTTACAGAAGTAAGATCAGGGCAAGATAGGCCCACTCAAAAGTTCCTCGGGTCAGCTCACTGACAGTGATAAGGAATGTGTAGAATTTTTAACATTTAATTCTCTAAGTTTTTACACAGGAGGGATACCAGCGAATATTCCAGTAATGATAAAATTGTTGACAGGACGATATAAACTGTGCACGATTAGGGGTCACAAGTGAATGGTCTTAGGCAAATTGATAATTTAAAACCTAACAAATCCCCAGGCGATGAACTGTATGCAAGGAGTTCTAAAGGAATGTAAAAGAGGAGCTTAGCACAACTTTGGCTAATCTTTTCAACATATCACTACAAACTGGCATGGTGCCAGATAAGTGAAATGGCCAAATGTGATAACCTATTTTCAAAAACAGGTGAAGAGGTCCTTAGCTTCGAACTATAGACCAATAACGCCTAACTTCCATAGTGGAAAATTTATGGATCAATAATTGACGAGGCAGTTCGTAGCCACCTTGAAAAGCATAAATTTAATCAAACGAATCTCAGCATGGTTATACAAAGGGGCGTCCTGCCTTACGAATATTAACTTTTTTCCATAAGGTTATTTGAGGAGGTAGCTCATGGTAATGAATATGATATTGTGTTTATGGGACTTCAGAAAGGCTTTTGAAGGGACCCAAATCAGAGACTATTGAGGAAAATTAAGGGCCCTTGGAATAGGAGGAGAAATTTTTTCCTGGATACAGCATGGTTGAACCAAATACGCAGCAGAGGTTTGCATATATGGGGAGAAAATCAGAGTGGGGAGCGTCACGAGCGGTGTTCCACAGGGGTCAGGTTGGCCCCCTGCTGTTCACAAATATAATAAACGGGGACATAGATGAGGGCATAAAGAGCGGACATCGGCAGTTTGCCGATTACACCAAAATAGGCCGTCGAATTTCATTCTGTCGAGGACATTCAAATCACTCCAGGAGATTTGAATAGACTGATTGCAGTGGTCGGGAGAAGTGGCAGATGCAGTTTAATATAGACAAATGCAAAGTTCAAAATGTTGGATCAGGACAATAACCATGCCACATATTAAACTAAATAATGTAGATCTTGAAATACGTAAGGACCTTACGAATAGCGAAAAAGATTTAGGGTTCTGGTTAGCAGAATCTGGATACCCAAGACAACAGTGCAATAAGTGTTCGCAATAAAGCTAATAGAATCCTTGGATTCATATCAAGAAGCAATAAATTAATAGGAGTACTTCAGGTTGTTCTTAACTTATACATCTTGGTTAGGCCTTCATTTTATATTATGCTGCACAGTTTTGTCACCGTATTACAGAATGGAGATAAATTCTTTGAAAAAAGTTACAAAGGAGGATGACAAAGTTGATCCCATGTATCAGAAACCATCCCTATGAGGATAGACTAAGGGCCTGAATCTGCACTCTCTAGAAAGACGTAGAATTAGCGGTGATATGATTGAGGTGTATAAATGGAAGAAAGGAATAAATAAAGGGGATGTAAATAGTGTGCTGAAAATATCTAGCTAGAACAGGACTCGCAGCAATGGTTTTAAGTTGGAGAAATTCAGATTCAGGGAAGGGATTATAGGAAAGTACTGGTTGGTATAGAGTTGTGGATGAGTGGAACAAACTCCCGAGTACAGTTATAGAGGCCAGAACGTTGTGTAGCTTTAAAAATAGGTTGGATAAATACATGAGTGGATGTGGGTGGGTGTGAGTTGGACCTGATAGCTTGAGCTACCAGGTCGGTTGCCATGTTCCTCCCTTAAGTCAATGTGACCTGACCTGACTAGGTTGGGTGCATTGGCTTAAGCTGGTAGGAGACTTGGACCTGCCTCGCATGGGCCAGTAGGCCTTCTGCAGTGTTCCTTCGTTCTTATGTTCTTATTCTTTATCTTTTAACTCCACGCCTCTTGCCAAGGCCCTCGCATTTACTTCTCTTACAACCCCATCTATAAATATAAATTAACAACCCCGGTGACATCACACTCCGTGTCTAAGGCCTACTTTTAATGGGGGAATAATTTCCTTTTCCTACATACTCTAAACTTGAGCCTCACTATCCTCGAAAACTCTTCACTGCTTTCAGGTAACCTTAACCTCCTACACCATACACCTGCAACACTGCACATTGCCCCCTATCCACCATGTCATACGCCTTTCCAAATCATAAAATTGCCACCAATAAAGACTCTTTAGCCTAATCTAAATACGTTCACTTATATATTTTACTGTAAAACACCTGTCCACACACCCCCTACCTTTCCTAAAGTCTCTTGTTTATTTATGTTTTATTTATTTATTTATAATTTGAGCACACCTTACAGAGGTACAAAAAAAATTACACGATAAAGAGCAGCATGCAAAAGCCACTTATGACTATGCATCGCATTACTGGCGGCTTAAAATTAAACTTTAAGTTAAACTAAGCAATGAGGAAATCAGTGAAAAAACATTAATGTAAATGATTACTATAAAGAACAAGTGAGTATTACAAAGACAGGTTTTTCCAAATATTATTTTATTGGGTTGCAATCAGTAGAATGGAGTATTCTGTTTGGTAGTGAATGTAAAAAATAATAAAGTTTAGATTGGGATTTAGGTTTTTACCATTTATGTGATATAATTGAGAGAAACATTTAAGATATACAATTTATAGGTTCATTTTTCAGTATTTATTGGTTTGGGTGAGTAAGTGAATCTTGGAGAAAGAGACTTGAAATTTATAAACAGGTAGGTGTTTCTTTTATATTAACAGGTAATGGAATTCCAGATTTTAGGGCCTTTTATGTGCATTGAGTTTTTGCATAGCGGAGATGGACAAGAGGAATTCAAAGAGTGATCTGTGCCTTGTGTTATGCGGTAATGTGTTCTGTGAGGTTGGCATGGAGATGTTTGAGGGAGGTATTTAATCAGAGTTGAGTGTTCTATGGTATGTATAGGTGCCGTAATACAGTATGGATAGTTTTGTATGGTGAGTAGGTTTGAGTGTATTGAATATTGGTGTAGTGTGTATCCTGTAGTGAGAATTTGTTTCATTCTAACGGGCAGCCTTTTGTTGGGGTAATTAGTGGTCTGAGATGGTTCTTGTTGTTGTGCCCCAAGACAAATTCCATGGTGAGATAGGGGTAATAAGAGAGTGATATAGGGCCAGGAGGGCTGACTGTGAGCAAGTACCGTATCTTCGATAGTAGTGCCTACGTCTTGGAATATTTTCTTAGAAATTTGTTGTAATGTGTATGAAATTTGAGTCTATTATTCAAGGTGGATTCCTAGAATTTTCCCTCTGATAGCTTTGTGATAGGTGATCCGTTTATCATTATGTTAAGAGGACATCTGTAGCTCGTTACCAACCTGAATGAAAGTAGGTTTGTCAATGTTTAGTGTAAGTTTGTTAGTACTCATCCAGGTAGATATTTTCTGTAATTCGGATTTACAGTATTGGCTAGTCGTGAATGGCTCGGGTGGGAGAAGACGTATGTGTGTCAACAGCAAATAGTGTGGGTTTGAGTAATTGAGAAGCATTTGGTAGGTATTTATGCTAGGAGAAAGAGAAGGGGCCAAGGACACTTCCCTGTGGACACCAAACTGTTAATGGTTGTGCAGAGAGTTTGCCCCATTGGTACACATATTGGCTTCTGTTGCTGAGGTATGACTTGAGGTAGTTGAGGGAGTGCCCTCTTAATCCATAGTGTGTAATTTTACGTGGAGCAAAGTCTGGTCAACTGTATCAAAAGCTTTTACGTAAGTCAATAAAGATCCCCAGTGGGACTTCTTTTTTCTCTATTGCAGTGTATTATGTTTGCATGTGTATAATAGCATCATTAGTATTTTTATTGGGCCCTGAATCCAAATTGGCAGGGTTGAGTATGTTTTGGGAGATAAGGTAGGAGTAGATTCGTTTATGAATTAATTTTTCGAAGATTTTTGAGAGAGGGTTTGTAAGTTGGATATTGGCCTATATTATTCACTCGTTTGGTCTCCTCCTTTGTGGATCGGGGTGCCTTGTTATTTTGAGTACTGAAAGGGAAGGGTTTGGAGGATTCAATGGATTTGTTAAAGAGTGTTGCAATGTTTTGGTGATAGCACTTGTGACACTTTTTTGTATATAAAGGGTGGTAAGGTTTTTTTAAATCTCCTGCCTTTTTTTTTAGTGCGTTGATAATAAGGGAGACTTGTATGGGTTAGTCGGAGCTAGGAAAGTGTGTTCGGGTAGTTGCCGGTGAGGTAGTCATTTGGTGGGGTTCTGAGCTTGGGATTTTATTGGAAAGGGTTTTTGGGTCCTATAGTGGAGAAGAAATCATTGAGTCTTTTTGCTGTTTGTTGGTGGGAGTTGGGTTCATTGATTTTGCTAATTTTATTTCGCTATTTCGTGATATCTTTTTTGTTCCCAGAATTTCTGATAGGGTTTTCCAGGTCTTTTTTATATCACCTCGTAAGTTGGTAATCTGTTCTCATAATACAATTTTTTGCCCTTCTTATCAGGTGGTTAGGATTGACGAGTAACGTTTTGTTTGGTCTCTGGTTATGTGACCCATTCTGTACTGTTTTTCATATTGGTGTTTTGTATTTATGGATTGAGAATGCTGGGTGTTAGCCAGGGACTGTTCAGTCTCTTAGCTGTCATCTGCTTAGTTTTTTTAGGGCAGTGCTTGTTATAGAGGAAATTGAGTTTTTTTTAGAAATTATTAATACATTCGTCAATATCTGTATTGATTTCTAGCTCAGTGTGCCAATCAATGTTTGCTAATGCTGTTGTGAAGTTATTAATGGCTGCCTCATTGTGAAGTCTGAAGGTGACTTTAGTAGTGTCTTGGGGTAATTTACCAAGAGTTGTTATGAGGAAAGTAGGGTAGTGGTCTGTGGTATTATCTGTAATTATGCCTGATTTTAAAGGGGATATGGTGTTGGTCCAGATGTGGTCAAGTAGGGAAACACTAGTCTCTGTAACTCTTGTAGGTTTTGTTACTGTTGGTAGCAACATACAGTTACTCATTGTGTTTGTTCATCTGCTAACCTATTCTCCGTCTTACTCTTAATTCTTTCAATAATAACTCTACCATACACTTTACCAGGTATACTCAACAGACTTATCCCCCTATAATTTTTGCACTCTCTTTTATCCCCTTTGCCTTTATACAAAGGAACTATGCATGCTCTCTGCCAATCCCTAGGTACCTTACCCTCTTCCATACATTTATTAAATAATTGCACCAACCACTCCAAAACTACATCCCCTCCTGCTTTTAACATTTCTATCTTTATCCCATCAATCCCGGCTGCCTTACCCCCTTTCATTTTACCTACTGCCTCACGAACTTCCCCCACACTCACAACTGGCTCTTCCTCACTCCTACAAGATGTTGTTCCTCCTTGCCCTATACACGAAATCACACTATAGATATGTAGATATAAATCCATATGTATTCCTATTAACCCTTTGGGGCCTAGTTCCTAGGCCTTTTGTGTATCCACATGCTCTCGTGCTACCGTCCACAGGATGGATATAGGGTGCACAATAAACTAGCCACTTCGGTGGCAAAATCTAAAAAAATCTTCGAGTTTCCCTGAAGTCGTACCCTTAAAATCCATAACTACTACAGAGGTGGCTAAAGCACTTTTGTCCATCTTCTCCAGAGTGGGCATCCCTAGAGAAATTTTGTCTGACCGTGGAACACAATTCATATCTGACTTAATGCAACATCTATACCAACTTCTGGGAGTGAAGCCTTTCTTCACCACACCCTATCATCCCAGCTGTAATGGGAGGATTGAGCGCCAGCATTCAATTCTCAAATTCATTTTAAGGAAACTTTGCTGCCTTAAACCTAAGGAGTGGCATCGTTACCTACCTTGTGCTTTGTTTGCCATGAGGGAAGTTCCCAGTGATTCTTTGGGGTTTTCACCTTTTGAACTTCTCTATGGTAGACAGGCCAGAGGCCCATTGTCCATCCTTCATGACTTATGGACTAATGAGGAGGTAAATGCTGAGGTTCAGTCTTCTTACCAGTTTCTCCTTGACCTTAGATCAAACTTGAGGAGACCTCTGACATAGTTTCAAAAAACTTAAGCTTGTCAATGGACCAGTACAAAACCTATTTTGATACCAAAAGTCAGAGGAGAAGTTTTAAAGTAGGGGATGACGTTCTGGTACTTTTACCAATAAAGTCAAATAAATTATTAGTAGCATGGAATGGTCTGTATAAGGCAATGAAAATTTGTGGGAAGGTTGATTACCTCATAAAAGTCAAGGGGAAACCTAAGCTTTATCATATCAACATCTTAAGAAATATTACCGAAGAAATTCGATTAACTGCCTGAATAACTTTGATTTAGTTTTCCCACACAAACTTGATAAGACAACTGAGGAGTGTAAGGTGTGCGTAATTGACACCTCTAACATAGACTGTGACAGAGAACTACATGACTTGGTGACTCTAACACTCTGCTTCCACAAACATTAATATCATCGAGTCTTTGGATGACCTTAAGAAACATGAACTACTTCAATGTGTGGGTAAATTCTCAGATGTTTTTACTGATATTCCAGGTGTCACCTCCACGGTAGTCCATAAGATTGACTTAGTCACGGACAACCCAGTTCCGGTTCACCTTAGGGATGCGAACCTTCAGTATCTGCATATTGCTCACCAGTATTCATAGTTAAGAAGGAAGACAACTTATATAGACTTGCTGTTGACATCAGAGGACTTAATGCTATAACTCTGAGGATGCTGAGCCTATGTCCTTAATAGATAGCGATCTACACAAATTTTGACTTCTTTCTTTAAAGAGATTGATATTGCACAAGCATATCATCAAGTAATGTTAGATCCTTCTTCTAAGCAGTACACCACTTTTCCTACACACAAAGGACTGATGCAGTATAGAACTATGCCCTTCGGTTTGGTAACTGCCTGTGCTACCTACGTGAGACTGATGAGAAAGATCTTGGGTAATATGCCAAATGTTTCAGTTTATTTTGACAACATATACGTAATGACATCCACGTGGGGCGAGCATATCCAAACATTAACATCAGTTTTACGTAGGTTACGCTCACATGACCTCACTGCCAAGCCGAAGAAATGCTTCCTTTGGTATAACAAAACTAGATATCTCGGATTGATTCTTTCTAATAACTCTTTACAGCCTCTCCCCAGTAAGATCAAAGCTTTATTAGAGTTTAAATTCCCCAAAACCAAGAAGCTCATGCTTAGCTTTCTTGGTTCTGTAAATTTTTATGCAAAGTTCATCCCCAACATTAGATCTTACAGGCGTCTTAACTGACTACCTTAAAAAGTTTGTGAAGGAACCTCTTGAACTTTCTGACGTACCTCAAGAAAAGTTTAATGAATTAAGAACATCTTCTCAAAGACCCTTTACTTAAGTTTCCCGATTTTAAAAACCCGTTTTTTTTTAAAGGATGATGCCCCAATCCCGGGGTTGGGTTTCCCGGGTGTTACTACAGTACCGGGAGGTACACCCCCCCTGTAGGGTTCCTAACCCAAAAAAAACCCCCCCCTTCCCCCCCAAAAACAGTTTCTCCCCCAAATTAAAAAAAGGGAATTTTTTGGGCCCCCTTGTGGGGGTTTATCCCCCAAGCTTAAATTTTTTTTCCCTGGATAAAGAATTCATTTTGGAGACAGATAAAAACCCTTTGATATTTTTTAGAAATTTTTTAAGGGGAAACCAACAGTCGCCTCTTGAGGGGGGGAACATTGGCCCCCTCCAAACTTTTAAGTTTCTTTTTGTGTTATCAGGGTTTCACCCCAATTATTTTCTGATATTTTAATTTGGTGACAGTTTTGGGAATACTTGGGGGACTTACGCCATTTTTCCCGGGGTTAGAAACTTTTTCGGGTTTTATTTTTGGGTATGGGGGGCGTGTGGGGAAAAAAATTTTAAATAGATAGGAGTAGTGAGCGAAATTTGGGGGGCGATATTTTTGAGTGCCCCAGTTTGCTTTTTAAAGGGTTTAGCGTAGTGTTGCCCCCCACTTTCCCCCCCCATTTTCTCCACACTAAAAGGTGAATGGGGGGACTCCTTTGAAAATGGATAACCCTTTGGACTCACAGATTCAAAAAACCAACTGAAAGTAAAAGCTTCTGCTCCAAATTTTAAATGGTTTATTTTGGGTTTTAAAAATTTTCACTTTTTACTAATTCTGAAAAACAGTTCTTTTCCCCCCTTGACATTTATTTTTAAAAAATCCTCACTTTTTAAAAGGGTTTTACTTATGGAGAGTGATTTTCAAAAACCAGGGGTTTAAACTTTTGTCTCTTTTTAGTTTGGGACTGCCGGGCCTAGGGTTTCTTTCTGGCTACTACAGGGGACATTTGTTGAAGAGAACTTCATATGGGGTTCGGGACATCATACCAAGGACGTGTTGAAGGAGAGGAACTTCATAAAAATTTTCGGGGGACGTACTACTGGGGACAGTGCTGAAGGAGGGGAAAATTCATATGGGGTTTGGGACCCCCACTACTGAGAAGTGTTTGAAGGAGGGGGAACTTCTAAAAGTTCTGGGATGTCCCCCTTTTCAAAATAAGTAAAGTTTATGTTTTTTTTTTTCCCAATTTTAAAATTTGTGTTTTTTATTTGTATTTTTATTATTCTTTTTCTAATCATTAATTTTGGAAAGGGAAAGGAAAGCCCCCTTGGAAATTACCTACTTAAGATCTTACGGGTGAGTAAGTTTCACATTAACTAACATTACCCCAAGGTTTTTAAAACTTTGATCTTAAACTAACTTTAAAGGGGGGTGGGGAGGAGCCACCCCTTGGAAAAACACCAAATTTAAGATCAAAAAGGGGCTGGAAAGTTTTCCATTAAAAAACATTACACAAGTGTTAACATTGATTTAACTAAATTAGAAAAACTAAAGTTTTAAAACAATGGCGGGAAAAATGATTGACAGAAAAATTTGTAACAAGGTAATTTGTTTTGATGAAAAATTTTTATGTGGGGTTTTGTTTTTTATTTTCTTACTCCAAAATTATTCCAGCAGCTTTAGTTAAACCCCCTAAAAAATTTTTAAAAAGGAAAACCCCCCCTGCCCACTGGGGGAAAATTACATTAAGGTCCCTTACCCGGGGGCCCAAATACATTCTGTGCAGGTACCCAGGGGGCAGGTACTTTACTGTGCAGGTACCCAGGGGGCAGGTCCCCAGAGAAGGTACCCAAGGCGGGCAAAAAGGTTTAAGTACCCGTGCAGGTACCCTGGAAGTTTCCAAAGGGCAGGTCCCCGGGGATAGGTCCCAATGAGCAGTTCCCAGGGGGGGGAAAGTACCCAGGAGCGGGTTAACCCAGGGGCACTTCACCGGGGCGGGTTTTCCTGGGGGAAAGGGAAAAATCGGGGGCAGGTCCCCAGGGGCCAGGTCCCAAGGGGCAGGTCCCTAGCAGCAGATCCCCCGGGAAGACACCAAGGGGTTTGAACCAGGGGCAGGTCCCCAGGGGCAGGCCCCCCAGGGGCGGGTTCCTAGGGGAAAGGACCCGGGGGCAGATACCCAGAGGCAGGCCCCCAGGATGGGTCCCCAAAGGGGGTCAGGTATTTGGGGGGGAAAGGGAAACCCCAGAGGCAGTTCCCCAGAGGCAGGTACCAAGGAGGCAGGAAACCCAAGGGGCAGGTCCCCCCAGGGCATAAACCCAAAAGGGCGGGTTTCCCGGGGGGCAGCTAAAAAAGGAGGCAGGTCCCCCAAAAAGGAAAGGTACGGGGGGGGGCGGGTACCCAGGGGCAGGTACCTTGGTTTACCTGGGGAGAGTTCAGGGGGCCAAGGCGCCCGCGACCAGGTCTGTGCCCAGGCCCCTGGGGGGTCAGACCCAAAATCAACCAGGCTGTTATTGTGGCTCCCGGGAAAACCAACTTTCGAGTCACAGCCCGGTTGTCGGGAAACCCCCCCTTTAGGTGCTTTCCAGTGCCAGCTTAAAGACTGTGGGTCTGGGGAAATCCCCCCTTATTATGCTGGAAGGAAAGTTGAAGAGTTGGGGCCCCCTTTGAAAACTTTTTTTATGGCCCCCTCTTAACTGTTTGGGGAACCCCCTGCTTTTCATTGGGGGGATGTTGGCATCGTCTGCCAATTTCTTTTGTTTTCGAAAGTAAGTGTTTTTTGTAGCAAGTTGGGTTTCTATTTTCCCCCTCAAAGGTTTTTTCCGGTGTTATAATCATGTATCTCTCCTGCCTCCCTTCCAGGGAATACAGGTTCGGGAACCCCCCAAGCGCTCCCGTAATTGGGTTTTTCTCCCTTTTGCCCCGCTGTGAAGGTTCTCTGTTCATTTTCTGGTCAGCAATTTCACCTGCCTTGAAAGGTGCTTTTAGGTTTCAGCAATATTCCCGCCTAGTAGAAACAAATGACCTAAAAAGTGTCATCATGGGCTTGGATCCCCAGTTTTGGGTTCTCATTATCCCCTTTCCCGTTTATTTTTTTGCAAAAATGCGATTGAACAATTTTTATTTGGGTTTTGTGGCCCAAAGCGACGGGCTGGATTTTTTAGACTCTTTGACCCCGGGTTCAATCCCAGCCCGGGGGGTTTGGGTTTTTTTTTGGTCCTTGAAAAGGGGAGATCCTCCCAAAAATTTATCACTCCCCGGTCTTTGGGCGTTGGTTTTTTACGGGTCTTTTTTTTGGCCAGAATTTTTTTTTTGTACTTGATGAAGATTTAAAATTTTCCCCGAGTTTGCCTTTCGAGGGAATTGAAATTTTTCCTCGTTTTTAAAATTAAAATTGGGTTTTCGCAGGGGCCCCTGAAAAGACTTTGGGTTTAATTTTCCGCCGGGGGGCCTTGCAGTGTCTGCATTTGGGAAAACATTGGGCATGCAGTTGGATGTCCTCTGCCAAAAGGGAAAACCCCCCAAATTTCTGTGGGGTGGGCATCCTTGTCTATGTCAGATATGAGGGTGAGGAAAAATACCCAGGGGCAGGTACCCAAAAGGGGAAAGGGAAAATGGGGGTATTTGGTACCCCGGGGGAAAAAGGGGGACAAGGGCAGTTACCCCGGGGCAGGTTAAATAGGGGGGGGTTTCCCTGGGCAGGTCCAGGGGAGGACTGAGAGGGTAGGTACCCCGGGGGCAAGGGGGACCCCGGGGCATGAAAACCCCAAAGGGAAAGGGACCAGGGGGGAGGTACCTATTTGGGGCAGGTGCCCCGGGGGGGGTACCCCCTGGGCGGTACCTAGGGGGCAGGTACCTTGGAAAAGGAACACAGGGACAGGGAAAAAAGAGGCAAAGGGCCCCGGAGCGGGACCTAGGGGGAAAGGAAAAAACCCGGAAACAGTTCCTCATTTGGGGAGGTACCTGGGGCAGGTACCCAAAGGGGTTTAACCCCGGGGCGGTACCTTGTGAAAAAGGAACCCGGGGCAGGTACCCATAGGCAAGTACCCAGGGGCAGGGGGACCTAGGGGGCCGGGGGATCCCGGGGAAGGGGCCCCAGGGGGGAGGTCCCCCCGGGGCAGTTCCCTGGGGCAAAGGGACCCAGAGGGCCCGTTTCCTTTGGGAAGGAACCCCCGGGGGCAGGTACATAGAGGCAAAGGGACACAAAGGCCCTTTTTACCTATGTGGCAGGTTTCCTAGAGGGGGTGACCCCCGGGGCAAAAATTTCCCGGGGGCCCGTAACCCATGGGCGGTACGAAAGGGGGAGGTAACGGGGGAAAGTCTTCCCCGGGGGAGGTACCGAGGGGGCAGGGGACCCTGGGCAGGTACCCAGGGGGGGAAAATGGGCCCAGGGGGGTACTCAGGGAAAAAAGGGCCCCAGGGGGGTCCCCCGGGGCAGGGTACCTTGGGGGAAGGAAAAAAAGTGGCAGGTACCCGGGGGCAGGTCCCCAGGGGGGAGGTTCCTAGGCGGCAGGCCCCCTAAGGGAAGGGAAACCAGGGTCAGTTCCCCAGGGGCGGCACCCCCGGGGCAGGTCCCAAGGGGGCAGGACTAGGGGAGGTTTAAAGGGGCAGGTAATATTGGGGGCAGGTACCCAGTGGGGATATAGGGGGAAATACCCCGGGGGCCCCGTTTTCAAAAGGGAAGGGAAACCGGGGGGAGGTACCCAGGGGGAAAAGGGTTTTTAGAGGCAGGTACCCAGGTGTTTTGGTTTCCAAGAGGGAGGGGATCAGTAGCAAATTTCCCAGGGGTAGGTTTTCCCATTTGGGGAGGTATAAGGGGTAGGTTCCCCCTTGGCCGGTAAACCAGGGGGCAAGTGCCAGGGGTTGGGCCAAAAAGGCCCGTACCCAAAGGGGGGGAGGGGAAACCCCGAGGGAAGGTAACCAGGGGGGGGAAGTATTCAGAGGGCAGGCACCCCAGGGGAAAAGGTTACCAAGTGGCAGGGATACCAAAAGGCAGGTACCCTGCAACCCGATTTCAATGAGAAGGGGACCCGAGGCATGTACCTATGGGGGGAAAATGCCCCCCAGGGGGGGAACCCCCAAGGGGGAGGTACCCCGGGGGGAGGTCCCAATGGCAGGTACCCGGGGGGAGGGACCCCTGGGCAGGAACCCCCTGAGCAGGGGACCCAGGTGGAAGTACCCAATGGTTGTTATAAAAAAGCTGGTTCCCCGGGGAGCAAAAATACCCCCAAAAATTAAGTAAATAGGGGCAGGTAACAAGGGGGCAGATTTCCCAGGCTCAGGTTTCCAAGATGGTTTGGGGACCAAAAAGGAGGTACCCTGGGGGATGTACCCAGGGGTAGTTACCTAGGGGGGGAGGTTTCCCAGGGGGATTTTACCCAAAGGACAGGTACCCCGGAGCAGGTACCCTTGGATTTTGGCATGCAAAAAAGTACATAAAAATTTTTTTGGACAAGTACACCCCCATCTTGAAAGTCTACCCCCCTCAAACCCGGGAAAAAAGCACTAAGGGGGAGAATGATAGGGTCCACGCTCGATTCCCGTATCCGGGGTTTAGCCCCCTGAGAGAGGTGGGTCTGGCCCAAACGCCAGGTGTTGTTTGGGCACCCCCCACCTGTTACCCCTTTTCATTCCCTTCCAGAGGGGTGGTTGAGCCGGTTGTCCCTTCGTTCCAGGGTGTGTTTGGTCTTTGGGTTAACCGTCTTGTATACCCCTACATTTCCAACTGTATATAGTGTACATACTTGGGAAATAATTAATATTACTTTGCTGAAGGAAAAAATTTCCAAGAAAATTCACTTTTGTTTGTGCTTGATGACCCTTTAAAACCCATTATAACAGGCCCCTTTTTTGCCTTGGTTTTTAATTTGTAAGGTCATTATTGATCTTTTTCTGTCTTAGTAATGATCCCTTTTTTGATCTTTACTGTCTTGTAAAGATCATTATTGATCTTTATGACTTTGTAATGATCCCTTATTTATCTTTTTCTGTCTTTGTAATGATTTATTGAAACTTTACTGTCTTAGTTTAAAGATCATTATTTATCTTTATGTTTTTAGTAATGATCCCTTATTGTCTTTTCTGCCCTTGTAAAATCATTATTGATCTTCATGCCCCCGTAAGGTATTATTGATCTTTTTCTTTCTCAAAATGATCTTTTTTGCCCCTTTTACTGTATTAGTAAAGTTTATTAAATTTTTCCTTTTCCGTCTCAGTAAAGATCATTATTATCTTTACTGTCTTGTAATGATCATTATGATTTTACTGTCTTTTGTAATGATCATTATTGATCTTTCTGTCTTAGTAATGTTTATTATTGCTTCTACAGTTTTGTAATGTTTAAATTTTGATCCCTACTGTTTTTCAAACAGTGATTTTATTGATCTTTATGATCAGTAATGATCATTTAAAGATCTTTCCATCCAGTAATGATCATTATTGTTTTTTAATGTTTTTTGTTAAAGGGTCATTGTTGATCTTTACTGTCTTAGTAATGATTTATTATTGGGTCTTTACTGTCTCAGTAATGATTTTTATTTTATCTTTACTGTCTTAAAAAGATTTATTTTTGATATTTACTGACTCCGTAATTATAATTATTGGGTCTTTACTGTCTAAATAATGTCATTATTTTCTTTACTGGTAAGTAATGCCAAATTTTTGTTTTTTACTGTTTTCAGTAATTTGGGTCATTAGTGAGCTCTACCATCTTAGATATGCTCATAATTGATCTTTCTGTCTTAGTAATGATCATTAGTGTCTTTACTGTCTCCAGTATTGATCTATTGATCATGGCTCTGTTCTGTATTGATCTATGTAATGATCATTATTTGTCTTTACTGCCTTAGTAATGATATTATTGATCTTTGCGGTCTCAGTAATATCATTATTGTATCTCTTCTTGTCTTAGTAATTGATTCTTGATCTTTTATGTCTTAGTAATGCCGATTTATTGATCTTTTACTGTCTCAATAATGATCATTATTGATCTGAACTGTATCAGTAATGATCTTTATTGAGCTTACCATCTTAGAAATGATCATAATTGATTTTTTACTGTCTTAAGTAATGATATATGATCTTTACTGTTCTCAGTAATGATCAGTATTTATTCTTCCAAGTCTCTGTAATGATATTATTATTTTTACTGCTTAGTAATGAGCATTAGTGTTGCTCTTTTGCTGTATCGTAATAAATCATTGTTGAGCTTATGTTTTCGTAATGGCGATTATTGATCTTAACTGTCTGTAATAACAATTATTGTTCTTTACTCTTCATAATGATCATAATGAAGCTCTACCATCTCTTAGACATGATTCATAATTGATCTTTACTGTCTTGTAATGATCATTATAGATCTTACTGTCTCAGATATTGATCAGTATTGATATGGCTGTTCTGTATTGAATTTAATTATCTTTACTGTCATAGTAATGATCATTACTGATTTTTACTGTCTCAGTAATGATCATTATTTAGCTATTTTTGTCTTAGTATTTATAAATTATTTTTCTTCACTGTCTTAGTATGTTCCTTACTAACTTTTACTGTCTCAGTAATGAATCATTATTGTCTTCTACATCTCAGTAATGCCTTATTATTGATCTTTATTGTTTAGTAATCATTCATTATTGTCTTTACTGCCTCTATAATGATCATTATTTATCTTCACTGGTCTCTGGAATGATCATTATTTTGGCTTTTCTGCCTTAGCGTAATTGATCATTATTGATCTTTGCTTGTCTCAGTAATAATCATTATTGATCCTGCTGTCTTAGTAATGATTATTGATCTTTACGTTTAGTAATGACGATTATTGATCTTTCCTGTCTCAATAATGATCGCATATTGATCTGAACTGTCTCAGTTATGATCTATTTGAGTTCCATCTTGAAATGATTCATAATTGATTTTTACTGTTTCGTAATGATCATCATTGATCTTTACTGTCTCATAATGATCCGTTATTTCGTACTGTCTCTGAATGATTCAGTATTTATTTTTACTCCTTAGTAATGATCATTATTGTCTTTGATGTATCTAGTAATGATCATTGTTGATTCTCTACTGTTCAGTAATGGCGATTTTTGATTTTACTGTCTAGTAATAACATTATTGTTATTTTACTCTCTCAATAATGATCAGTATTGAGTCTCTACCATTTAGAAATGATCATAATTGTCTTTACTGCATTAGTAATGATCATTATGATTTTACTGTCTCAGTATTGCTCAGTATTGTCATGGCTGTTCTGTATGTTTTTTATTTATCTTTACTGTTCATTGTAATGTCATTCCTGATCTTTACTGGTCTCCGTCATGATCATTTATTTAGCTTTTCTGTCTTAGTATTTATATTATTTATCTTTTACTGTCTTTGTAATGACATTTTACCTTTTCTGTCTAGTAATGATCATTATTGATCTTATACATCTCAGTATTGATCATTATGGATCTTTATTGACTTAGTAATCATCATTATTGATCTTTACTGCCTCCATTGTGTCATTATTGATCTTTACTGTCTCTGTAATGATATTATTTATGTTTATATGCTTAGTAATGATCATTATTGATCTTTGCTTTTCTCAGTAATATTATGATTGATCTTTATGTATAAGTAATGGACGTATTGATTTTACTCTCTTTTGTAATAAGAAACCATAAAGAAAAACATAAGGAAAGGAGGTCACACTGCAGCGGCTGGTGGCCCATATAGGGCAAGTGGTCCTTTCACATTTTTCATCCCCCTAACAAAACATTGGCCCAAACCAAGTTTAAGCTACAAGAAATAATCTTGATAACTCTATCTACTCATTTGCATGTCCAATCAGATTGAAACTCTCTCACCATAAGAACCGAAAAACATTATTAATAGAAGATTTGTTCGCAAATACAAGCAATAATAAATATTACCAGCGGCCTCCTGCAAGATACAAATATAATCACGTGACATTACAAATTCCTCATTCATTAGAGAAATAGTAAACACCTTAAGTTTATAGCCCCCAAAAATAACTGACTTTATACACAATTTTCAAACATAATCAAGTTAAAAAATGTATTTAACTAAGCTCTTTGAAGGCCTCTGCACCCTTGTCCAGCCTTAGCGGAGACTACGAAAACATAGTGTCGAAATGTCGAAATGTTATTATATAATGCAATGTTAAACAAGTGAAGCGCTATGAAATATATTGAAAGTTATTCACCCAAGTGGCAGAATTTAAATAAAGGAAAAGTAGGTGAAGAATATAACAAACAATGATGTAATCTTCCGCCTAATTTTTTCCATTAACAAACACCGATTGATCCCATTGTTGTCTGTATGGTGAGTGTATCCTCTTAATGTTTGTCATTGCACTGATTGACGATTATTGATGTATGCTGTCTCAATAATGTTCATTAATTGCTCTGTCGTCTCAGTAATGATCATTATTGATCTTGACTGTTTCTCTGTTGATTTTTTATTGATCTTTACTCTCCATAGTAATGATCATTATGATCTTTCCTGTCTAGTAATGTATCATTATTTAGCTTTTTGTTTAGTATTGCTCATTATTGATCTTTACTAGCGTTGTAATGATCTTTAATATTGAACTTTACTGTCTCAGTAATGATCAGTATTTGATCTCTTGGCTCGTAATGATCATAATTGATCTGTGCTGTCTCAGTAATGCTGATTATTGAGCACTCCTATCTAGACTAATGACATACTGATCGTTATGTTCAGTTAATGATCATTGTTGATCTTTAAGTTTTAGTAATGATCATTATTGATCTTTATTGTCTCAATAATGATCATAATGATCTTGTTCTTGTCTCAATAATGCTCATTATTAATCTTACTCTACAATAAAGGATCATTATTGATTATACGGCTAAGTAAAGATCATTACTGATCTTTACGTCTTGTAATGACAATGATTGATCTTCACTGTCTTAGTAATTATCATTATTGGATCTTTACTGTCTGTAGTAAGATCCAATACTGATATTTACTGTCTCCGTAAATGTCCATTATTGATCTTTACTGTCTTAGTACTGGGACATTATTGAGGGTCCTCTCTAGTATGTCATTATTGAGCTTTATTTTCTTAGTAATAATTATGGCTTCTTTACTGTTAAAAATGATATTGTTTATTTTCAGTAATCTTAGTAATGATTCATTATTGATTTTTTGCTGTCTTTTTAATGTATCAAAAATTGATCTTTACTGTATTAAGTAATGATCATTACTGTATTACTGTTAAGTATTGATCATTATTGATCTTTACTGATTTGTAATGATCCGTTATTGTCATTTATGTTCTAATAATGATAAATTATTGATCTTTACTGACTGGGTAATGAACTTATTGATCGTTACTGTCTAAGGTAATGAAACATTATTGATCTTTACACTCTTTGGTAATGATTCATTATTGATATTTCATTGGCTTAATAATGAACATTATCGATGTTTTCATGAGTCAGTAGATCCATTATTGAATCTTCTACTGTCTAAGGAAATAACCATTATTGATCTCTTCGGTTCAAATGATGATCTTTGTTGAACTTTACAGCCACTGAAATGATAATTATTGAACTTTACTGTCTCTGTAATGTTCCTTATGGATCTTTTTTATCAGTTAATGATCAGTGCTTATCATGCTGACTTGTTATGACTCATTATTGATCTTCACTGTCTTTAGTATGTAATGCTCATATGATCTTGTAATTCTTATTCATGATCATTATCGATCTTAATTTGTCTTATTTTAATGATATTTATTGATCTTTACTCTTCAGTAATGATCCATTATTGCCTCTACTGTATTTGAAATGCTCATTTATTGATACTTAATGAATCAATAATGGTCATTATTGATCTTTCTGCTCAAGGAATGATCATTATTGATCGTTCAATATCTTAGTAATGATCATTATTTTATCTTTGCTGTCTTAGTAATGATCATTATTGATCTTTACTGCCTTCGTAATGATCATTATTGATCTTTACTGTCCAGTAATAATTAATCATTGATCTCTTACCGTCCTTATTAATGACGATTAATTGTTGTTTATCTCTTAGTAATGACGGTTATTGAATCTTACTGTCCCAGGAATGATCATTTTTGATCAGTACTGTCTCAGTTATGAAAAATTATTGAGCACTACTATCTTAGTAATGATCATAATTGAACTTTTACTCTCTTCGTACTTACCATTATTGAATCTTTACTGTTTTTAGTAGCAATCCTAATTATTTTTTACTGCCTTAGTATGATCATTATTGATCTTTATGCCTAGTAATGACCTTTATTGCGCTTTACTGTCTTCGTAATAATTATGATTTTCACTAATAATTAATGATCATTTATTGATTTCTAATGCCTTAGTAATGATCGATTATGATCTTAATTGTCTTAGTAATTATCATTATTGATCTTTTACTGTTTAGTAATGACCATTAGTGATCTTTGCTGTCTCAGTAATGGATTCAATATTGCCTTAACTGTCTAAGTTATGAACATTGGCTTTATATTTACTGACTTAGTAGTAATGATCATTATGAGCATTACTCTCTCAGGATGAGCATTGTTGATCTTTCTGTCTAAGTAATGATCATTATTGATCTTTACTGTCTTTAGTAATGGACCATTATTGATTCTTTACTCCATTGTAATGATTCATTATGATCTTTCCTCTATTAGTAATGTTAAATTATTGATTTTACTGTCTTAGTAATGTTCACTATTGCGCTTTACTGTCTTAGTAATATTATTGATCTTTATAGTAATATTGAATCATTATTCATGTTATGTATTTAGAAATGAACCATATTGATTTTTACTGTCTTAGGTAATGATTATTATTGATCTTTACTGCCTTAGTAATGATCGATTATTGACCCTTACTCTCACAGTAGTGATTAATTTTTGATCTTTACTGACTCTGTAAAAACATTATTGGTCCTTTACTGTTCAGTAATGAACATTATGATCTTATTATATAGCTTTTCTATCTTTAGTATTGATCATTATTGAATTTTTACTGTCCTATTAATGATCAGTATTGATTCTTTTACTGTTCAGCCATGATCCATATGGAAACTCTTCTCTAGTTTTGATGATAATTGATCTTTACTCTCTGATAAAATGGTCATTATTGATCTGTGACTGAATCACTAATGATCATTATTGACCTCTCCTTCATATTTAATGATCATTATTGACCTTTTACTGGTCTAGTAATGATTCAATATTGATCTTTAAATGTCAGATTAATGATCATTATCGACCTTTTTCTGCCTCCAGGAATTATCATTATTGATATTTACTCTCCCAGTAAGACCAGTATTGATCTTTACTGTCGTAATGATCATTATTGATTTTACTGCCTCTCATAGTTGATCCATTATTGGACTTTACCTCTCTCTGTAACGTCATTATTTATCTTTACTGCCTTAGTAATGATTCATTATTGACTCTTTGCTGTCTCAGTAAATAATCATTATTGATCTCTCCTCTCGTAAGAATGATCATTATTGTCTTTACTGTCTCAGTAATGAGCCAAGTAAATTATGGAAGCCTTCCGTTTTAATGTCTGATTAATGATCATTATTGATCTGACTCTCTCTGAGGATTTTTATTGTATCTTTACGTCATTTTAGTTATTGATCGTTACTATCTTTGCTGTCAGTAATGGATCATTATTATTGATACTTTACTGTCTTGTAATGCTCATTATTGATCCCTTACTGCCTCAGTAGTGATCTTATTGATCTTGATTTCTCTGCAGTGATTTGATTGCTCTTTACTGTCATAGTACTGATCATTTACTGCTCTGTTACTCTCTCAGTAATGATCATTTTTGAGCTTTACTATTTTATTAATGGAAAATCATTATTGATCTTTAATGTCTTTAGTAATGATCATTTCTATCTTAATGTCTCAGAAATGATCATTATTGAGTTTATGTCTCAGTAAATGACGATTATTGGATTGTCACTGTCTCAGTAATGATCATTATTGACCTCACTGTCTAGTAATTCTCATTATTTGTCTTTCTGTCTAAGTCATGATCATTATTGATCGGTAGTGACCTATTAATGTCATTATCGACCTTTTCTGCCTCAGTAGTGATCATTATTGATCTTTACGTTCTGTAATGACCATTATTGATCTTTACGTCCCAGTTATGATCTTTATTGATCTTTACTCTCTCTGTTTGATCATATTTATCTTTTACCTCTGTGTGCCTTCGTAATGATCATTATTGATCTTTGCTATCTCAGTAATAATCATTATTTATCTCTACTCTCTTAGTACTGACGATTATTGATCTTTACTGTCTTAGTAACGACGATTATTGATCTTTGATCTTTACTGTCTCAGTAATGATCATTATTGATCTGAACTGTCTTAGTAATGATCATTATTGAGCTTTACTATCTTAGTAATGATCATAATTGATCTTTAGTGTTTAGTATGATCATTATTGTTTTTTTTTCGTCTTTCTGTCTCAGTAATGATCATTATTTAGCTTTTCTGTCTTAGTATTGATCATTATTGATTTTTGCTGTCTTAGTAATGATCATTATTGATCTTTACTGTCTCAGCAATGATCATTATTGATCTCTACTCTCTAAGTAATGATGATTATTGATCTTTACTCTCTGAGTAATGATCATTATTGATCTGTGCTGACTACTACTGATCATTTATTGACCTCTCCTATCTTTGTAATGATCATTATTGGACCTTTACTGTCAGAGTATTGATCATTATGGATCTTACTGTCTTAGATTATTCATTATTGATCTCTACAACTCTTGTAATGATCAATATTATTCGTTATTGTCTTGATTAATGCTATTAATGATCTTTACTGCCTCGATACTGATCATTATTGATTCTTCCTTCTTCTGTAATGATCATTATTTGTCTTTATGCCTTAGTAATGATCATTATGGATTTTGCTGCTGAGTAATAGATCATTATTGTTCTCTACTGTCTTTGTACTGACGATTATTGATCTTTACTCTCTCAGTAATGTCCATTATTGATCTGTACTGTTCCGTAATTGATAATTTTTGAGCCTCTAATATCTTTAGTAAGGATTCATAATTGATCTTTACTGTCTTAGTAATGTCATATTGATCGTGACTCTCTCCGTAATGATATTATGATCTCTCTGTGCAGTATGATCATTATTGATTGTGCAGTCTCAGTATTGATTCATGATGAGCTCTCATCTCTTAGAGTAATGATCATTACTGATCTTTACCTGTTCTGTAATGTCATTTATTGATCTTTAATCTTTTAGTAATGTTCATTATTGATCTTTACTCTCTAAGTAATGATAATATTGATGATGTAATTGTCTCAATAATGATCTTTATATTTAATCTTTAGTCTTCTCAATTTAGATCATTATTGATCTTTACTGTCCTTGTAATTATGAATATTGTTCTTTTCTGTCTTAGTAATGATCATTATTGCTCTTTACTGTCTTAGTTATGTGATATTGAGCTTATACTGTCTTAGGAATGATCATTATTGATCTTTACTGTCTTTGTAATGATCATTATTGATCTTTACTGCCGTACTAATGATATTATTGATCTTCATCCCTTAGTAATGATCATTATGGATCTTTACTGCCTCACAAATGATCATTATTGCTCTGTACTGCTTTGTAATGATCATTATTGATCTTACCATCTCAGTAATGATCATTATTGATCTTTACTGTCTTAGTAATGTTCATTATTGATCTTTACTGTCTTAGTCAATGAGCATATTGATTCTTTACTCTCTTAGTAATGATCATTATTGCTCTCTACTGTTCTTAGTAATAATCATTATTGATCCCTACGGTCTCAGCAATGATCATAATTGATCTTTATGACTCAGGTAAGATCATTACTGATCTTAACCTCTCAATAAATGATCTTTATTGATCTTTAATGTCTTAGTATTGTTCATTATTGATCATTACTGTTCTTAGTCATGATTCATTATTGATCTTTAACTGGTCTAAGTAATGATCATTATTGTTCTTGGCTCTCTCTGTATTGATTTTCCCCCCCCCCCCCCACCCCCCCCCCCCCCCCCCCCTATTTATCTTTACTTGCCATAGTACTGATCATTACTGATCTCTACTGTCTAAGTACTGCTCACTATTAGGTTTTTCTGTCTTAAGTATTGCATCATTATTGATTTTTACTGCATAGTAAATGATCCTTATTGATCTTTACTGTTCAGCAATGGTCATTTTGATCTTACTCTCTAAGTAATGATGATTTTTGATCTTTACTCTCTGTGTAATGATCTATTATTGATCTGTGCTGACTCACTAAGATATTATTGCCCTCTCTATCTTAGTAATGATAATTATAGACCCTTTACGGTCACAGTAATCATCATTATTGATCTTTTACTGTCTTAGTATTAGCATATTGATCTATACCTCTTAGTAATGATATTTTTGATCTTATGTCTTAGAGTAATGATCATTTTTGATCTTTTCTGCCTCCATAATGTTCAGTATTGATCTTCACACTCTCTCTACATGATCATTATTTGTCTTTACTGCCCTTAGTAATGATCATTATTGGAAATTTTGCTGTCTCTGTCATAATCATTATTGTCTCATACTGTCTTAGTAATGCGATTATGATCTTTACTGTCTCAGTAATGTCATTATTGATCTGTACTGTCTCTGTAATGATCATTTTTGAGCTCTAATATCTTAGATAAAATGATCATAATTGATCTTACTGTCTTGTAATGATTCATTATTGATCTTTACTCTCTCAGTTTGATCATTTTGATCTTCCTGTCTCGTAAGATGATTATTGATCTTTACAGTCGCAGTAATGATCTTATTGATCTGAGCTGTCTCAGTAATGTTCATTATGAGCTCTCATATCTTTAGTAATGATCATTACTGATCTTTACTGTTCCAGTAAGATTCAGTATTGATCTTTAATTGTTTTAGTAATGATCTTTATTGAATCTATACTTTTTAGTTAATGAGAATTATTGATATGTATTGTCTCTATAATGATCTTTATTAATCTTTACTCCTCTACTATAGATCAGTATTGATCTTTACTGGTCTCTGTAATTATCACTATTGTTCTTACTGTCTTTAGTAATGATCATTAATGTCTTTTGCTGTTTAGTATGTCATTATTGATCTTTACTGTCTTAATTAATTTTGGGATCTTTATTGATCTTTACTGTCTTAGTAATGATATTATTGAATCTTTACTGTCTTAGTATATGATCATTATTGTCTTTATGCCTTGTAATGTCATTATTGATCTTTACTCCCTTAGTAATGATCATTCTTGCTCCTACAGTCTTTAGTAAATGATCATTATTCATTGTTACTGTTCAAGCCCTATGATCGTTATTGATCTTTACTGACTCAGTAAGTAATGATCATTTTATGATCTCTTACCCTCTCAGTAATGATCATTATTGATGTTATTGTCTTAGTACTGATTCATTATTGTCTTTACTGTCTTAGAAATATCATTATTGATCTTTACATGTCTCAGTAATGATTATTTATTGATCTTTACTGTCCTAATTAATGATCCTTTATGTCTCTGTAATTATCATATTGATCATTACGTGTCTATATAATGATCATACTGTCTTTACTCTGTTAGTAATGCCTATTATTGATCTTTAGGTCTTAGTAATGATCTTATTGATTTATTACTCTCTTAGTAATGATCATTATTGATTTTTTAGTCTTACTATGATCCTTATTGATCTTTGACTGTCTTCGTCATGATCATTATTGAACTCTACTCTCTCGAATAAATCATTATTGATCTTTACAGTTCTGTAATGATTTTTATTTGATCTTTACTGTTTAGTAATGATCTTTTTTTGTCTACACTGTCTCAGTGATGATCATGATTGATTCTTCTGTCTTAGTAATGGACCATTATTGTCTTTACTGTTTCAGTAATGATATTATTGATCTTTACTCCTCACTGTAAATTTCATTATTGAGCTCTACTGTTTCTCCTGTAAGGATCATTATTGATCGTTACTGCCTTCCCATAATGATATTATTGATCTTTACTGTCTTGTTGTGTATGATCATTATTGATCTTTATCTTTCAGTAAGTTCCAGTTGTTGATCTTTACTGCTATTTTACTGTCTCGTAATAATCATTATGATCTCTACTGTCTTAGTAATGGACCCGATTATTGATGTTTATGTTTCATAGTGATTATTGATTTTTACTGTTAGTAATGATCATTATTGAGTCTACTATCTTAGTAATTTCCATTAGTCCCAATCTTTACTGTCATGTAATGATCATTATTATTCTGTACTGTCTCAGTGATGATCATTATTGATCTTTTCTGTCTCGGTAATTATATTCTTTATCTTTACCTTGTCTAAGTACTGGTCATTATTGATTTTTACTCTCTTAGTAATGTCTTCTGATCTTTATTTCTTCAGTAATGATATTTATTGCACTCTACTTTATTAGTAAGATCATTATTGATTCATCATGACCTCAATCTGATCATTATTGCTTCTTCCTGCCTCAGTAAATGCATCATTATGTGATCTTCAATTTTTAGTAATGATCGTTTATGATCTTTTTACTGTCTTAGTAAGTATCATTATTGATCTTTACTGCCTTAATTAGTGAAATTATTGATCTTAGCTGTTCAGTAAAAAATCTTATTGGATATCTCTGTCTTAGTAATGACGATTATTGATCTTTACTGTCTTAGTTATGACGATTATTGATCTTTACTGTCTCAGTAATGATCATTATTGATCTGTACTCTTAGTAATGTCCGTTATTGAGCTCTACATTTTAGTAATGATCATTATTGATCTTTACTGTCTTAGTAATGATCATTATTGATCTTTAGTGTCTGAGTAATGATCATTATTGATCTTGACTCTCTCTGCAGATATTTTTATTGATCTTTACTGTCATAGTAATGATCATTACTAATCTTTACTGTCTCAGTAATGATCATTATTGAGCTTTTCTGTCTTAGTAATGATCATTATTGATCTTTACTGCCTCAGTAATGATCATTATTGATCTTGATTCTCTCTGCAGTGATTTTTATTGATCTTTACTGTCATATTAATGATCATTAATGATCTTTACTCTCTCAGTAATGATGATTATTGAGCTTTACTGTCTTAGTAATTATCATTATTGATCTTTAATGTCTTAGAAATGATCATTTCTAATCTTTACTGTCTCAGTAATGATCATTATTGAGCTTTACTGTCTCCGTAATGACAATTGTTTGTTTTCACTGTCTCAGTATTGATCATTTATTGATCTGTGCTATCTAAGTAATGATCATTATTGAGCTCTACTCTCCTAGTAATGATCATTATTGACCTTCACTGTCTCAGTAATTACATTATTGATCTTACTGTCTTTGTAAGATCATTAATGATCTTTAATGTCTAATTTAATGCTCATTTCGTCCTTTTCTGCCTCTGTAATGATCTTTATTGATCTTCACTGTCCCAGTAAGGACCTTATTGATCTGTACTGTCAGCAATGATCTTATTGATCCTTTACCTGCCTCCATTAATGTCAGTCTTGATATTATACTCTCTCTGTAATGATCATAATTGTCTTTACTGCCTTAGTAATGATCATTATTGATCTTTGCTGTCTCAGTAATAATCATTATTGATCTCTATTCTCTTAGTACTGATGATTATTGATCTTTACTGTCTTAGTAACAACGATTATTGATCTTTACTCTCTCAGTAATGATCATTATTGATCTGAACTGTCTCAGTAATGATCATTATTGAGCTCTATTATCTTAGTAATGATCATAATTGATCTTTAGTGTCTTAGTATTGATCATTATTGTTCTTTACTGTCTCAGTAATGATCATTATTGTTCTTGGCTCTCTCTGTATTGATTTTTATTTATCTTTACTGTCATAGTAATGATCATTACTGATCTTTACTCTCTAAGTAATGATCATTATTTAGCTTTTCTGTCTTAGTATTGATCATTATTGATTTTTACTCTCTTAGTAATGATCATTATTGATCTTTACTGTCTCAGCAATGATCATTATTGATCTCTACTCTCTAAGTAATGATGATTATTGATCTTTACTGTCTGAGTAGTGATCATTATTGATCTGTGCTGTCTCACTAATGATCATTATTGACCTCTCCTATCTTAGTAATGATCATTATTGACCTTTACTGTCACAGTAATGATCATTATTGATCTTTACTGTCTTAGTAATAATCATTATTGATCTCTACACTCTTAGTAATGATCATTATTGATCTTTGTTGTCTTAGTAATGATCATTATTGATCTTTACTGCCTCCATAATGATCATTATTGATCTTTACTCTCTCTGTAATGATCATTATTTGTCTTTACTGCCTTAGTAATGATCATTATTGATTTTTGCTGTCTCAGTAATAATCATTATTGGTCTCTACTGTCTTAGTAATGACGATTATTGATCTTTACTGTCTTCGTAATGATGAATGTATTGATCTTTACTGTCTCAGAGTATGATCTTATTGATCTGTACAGCCTCCCCGTAATGATCATTTTAGAGCTTAATATCTAGTAATGATTCATAAAGTGATCGTTACGACTTTAGTAATGATCATTATTGATCTTTTCTCTCTCAGTAATGATCATTATTGATCTCTACTGTCTCAGAAATGATCATTATTGATCTTTAATGTGTTAGTAATGATCATTATTGATCTTTGCTGTCTTAGTAATGATAATTATTGATATTTATTGTCTCAATAATGATCTTTATTAATCTTTACTCTCTCAATATTGATCATTATTGATCTTCTTTACTGCTCTCTGTAATTATCCTTATGATCTTTACTGTCTATTGTATTAGCTATATGATCTTTTACTGTCTTTTAATGACAATTATTGATCTTTACTGTCTCAGTAATTATCATTATTGATCTTTACTGTCTTAGTAATGATCAATAATGATATTTACTGTTTCAGTAATGACCATTATTGATCTTTACTGTCTTAGTAATGACGATTATTGATCTTTACTACCATCGTAATGACAATTATGTGATTCTATACGTCTCAGTATGATCATAATTTGAGTTCTATATATTGATAAGATCATTATGATCTCTTTACTGTCTATGTATGATCATTAGTGATCTTTACTATTTTAGTAATGATAATTATTGATCTTTACTGTTTTAGTAATGATAATTATTGATATCTGCTGTCTCAATAATGATCATTATTAATCTTGTACTGGTCTCCGTAATGGATCCATTATTGATCGTTTCAGTCTCGGTAAATTATATTTATTTATCTTTACTGTTCTATGTAATGGTCATTATTGATCTTTACTCTCATAGTAATGATCATTAATGATCTTTACTCTCTTAGTAATGATCATTATTGCTCTCTACTCTATTAGTAATGATCATTATTGATCCTTAATGACTCAATAATGATCATTATTGATCTTTTCTACCTCAGTAATGATCATTATTTATCTTCAATTTCTTAGTAATGATCATTATTGATCTTTACTGTCTTAGTAATTATCATTATTGATCTTTGCTCTCTCAGTAAAAATCATTATTGATCTCTACTGTTTTAGTAATGACGATTATTGATCTTTACTGTCTTAGTAATGACGATTATTGATCTTTACTGTCTCAGTAATGATCATTATTGATCTGTTCTCTCTCAATTATGATAATTATTGAGCTCTACTATCTTAGTAATGATCAATATTAATCTTTACTGTCTTAGTAATGATCATTTATTACTTAGTGCCTCGGTAAGATGATCATTATTGATCTTGGCTCTCTCTGAGAGATTTTTATTGATCTTTTATGGGACATAGTAATGGATCATTCTGATCGTTATCTTCAGTATTGATCATTATTGAGCTTTACTTGTCTTGTCATGTAATTATTGATCTCTTCTGTCTCAGTATTGGCGATTATTGATCTTTCCTGTCTAAGTAATGATCATTATTGATCTGTGCTGTCTCAGTAAAGACCTTATGAGCTCTACTCTCTAGTAATGCTCATTGTTGACTTCTACTGTCTCAGTAATTATCATTATTGATTTAACTGGCTTAGTAATGCTCATTATTGATCTCTACTGTCTTTTAATTATGCATTATTGATCTTTATTGTCTTAGTAATGATCTTATTTATCTTTACTGACTCAGTAATGAATCATTATTGATTCTTTGCTCTGTAGTATGATCATTATTGATTTTTACTGACTTCAGACTGATTATTATTAAATATGTACTGCTGGTAATGATAATTATTATCTTTACTGTCTTAGTGTGATGATCATTATTGATTTTAATGTCTTATAATAACAAATATTTTATCTTTAATGTTCTTAGTAATGATAGTTATCATGGATCTCTACTGTCTTAGTAATAATCATGTATTGATCTATTATTGTCTCAGTAATTGCTCATAATTGACTTTACTGTTAGTAATGATACACTGCTCATATTTACTTATTTAGTAATTATCATTATTGATCTTTACTGCCTTAGTAATGACCATTATTGATTTTTACTGTCTTAGTAATGATCATTATTGATCCTTGCTGTATAGTAATCAATATTGCTCGTTACTGTCAAAGTAATGCTCAAATTTTAATCTTTACTTTCTCATTAATGATCCATTATTGAGATTACTGTGTTAGTATTGCTCTTTATTTATGTTTGCTGTATTCGTAATTACCATTATTGATCATTTACGGTTTAGTATGCTCATTTTTGTCTTTTTCTGTCTCAGTTTATGATCATTATTAGATTCTTTACTGTCTTAGTATTGACCATTATTGATCGTTTAATCACGAGTAATGATCATTAAGATCTTACTGTTTTAGTAATGATTCATGATTAATCTGTTACTTGTCTTCGTAATGATCATTATTGAGCTTTACTGTCTTAGTATATATTATTGATCTTTACTAGTAATAATGATTATTATTCATTTTCAGAGTCTTAGTAATGTTCTTATTGATTTTTATGATTAGTAAAGATCATTAATGATCTGTTCTGTTCAGTAATTATCTTTATTGATCTTTCTCCTAGTAATGATCGTTATTTGACCTTACTTCTCAGTAATGATATTATTGATCTTTATTCATTAGTAATGATTATTATGATCTTTCTTTCTTAGTATGATCATTATTAATCTGTACTGTCTAGTAATGTCTTATTGAGCTTTAGTGTCTTTAGTAATAATTATTGATCTTTGTAGTATTATGATCATTATTATTTTCAGTGTCTTAGATGTTCATTCTGATTTTTACTGTCTCAGTAATGATCATTAATGGTCTATACTGTCTCAGTAATGAACATTATTGATCTTTATTGTTTAGAAATAATGATCATTATTGATCTTTTAATGTCCTATTAATGATCATCTGCGCTTTTTTCATGCCTCAGTAATGATCATTATTGATCGGTACTGTGTATTAATGACCATTATTATTCCCCTACTCTCTCAGTAATGATCAGTTATTGATCTTTACTGCTCATAATGTCATTATTTATTTCACTGTCTCTGTATTGATCACTATTTTGTCTTTACTGCCTTAGTATGATCATTATTGATCTTGCTGTCTCAGTAATATTCATTATTATTCTTCTGTTTAGTAATGATTATTGATCTTTTATGTCGTAGTAATAGACGATTATTGATCGTTACTGTCTCAAGTAATGAATTATTGATCTGAACTGTAGCAGTTAATGATCTTTAGTGAGCTTCCTACCATTCCCCGTAGAATGATCATATTGATTTTATGTCTTAGTAATGATCATCAATGATCTTTACTGTCTCAGTAATGATCAGTATTTATCTTCACTGTCTCTGTAATGATCATTATTTATTTTTACTGCCTTAGTAATGATCATTATTGATCTTTGCCTGTATCAGTAATTAATAATTGTTGATCTCTACTGTTTGTACATGGCGATTATTGGATCTTTTACTGTCTTTAAGTAATAACAATTATTGTTCTGTACTTCTCATTATGGATCATTAGTGAGCTCTACCATCTTAGATATGCTCATAATTGATCTTTCTGTCTTAGTAATGATCATTAGTGTCTTTACTGTCTCCAGTATTGATCTATTGATCATGGCTCTGTTCTGTATTGATCTATGTAATGATCATTATTTGTCTTTACTGCCTTAGTAATGATATTATTGATCTTTGCGGTCTCAGTAATATCATTATTGTATCTCTTCTTGTCTTAGTAATTGATTCTTGATCTTTTATGTCTTAGTAATGCCGATTTATTGATCTTTTACTGTCTCAATAATGATCATTATTGATCTGAACTGTATCAGTAATGATCTTTATTGAGCTTACCATCTTAGAAATGATCATAATTGATTTTTTACTGTCTTAAGTAATGATATATGATCTTTACTGTTCTCAGTAATGATCAGTATTTATTCTTCCAAGTCTCTGTAATGATATTATTATTTTTACTGCTTAGTAATGAGCATTAGTGTTGCTCTTTTGCTGTATCGTAATAAATCATTGTTGAGCTTATGTTTTCGTAATGGCGATTATTGATCTTAACTGTCTGTAATAACAATTATTGTTCTTTACTCTTCATAATGATCATAATGAAGCTCTACCATCTCTTAGACATGATTCATAATTGATCTTTACTGTCTTGTAATGATCATTATAGATCTTACTGTCTCAGATATTGATCAGTATTGATATGGCTGTTCTGTATTGAATTTAATTATCTTTACTGTCATAGTAATGATCATTACTGATTTTTACTGTCTCAGTAATGATCATTATTTAGCTTTTCTGTCTTAGTATTTATAATTATTTTTCTTCACTGTCTTAGTAATGATCATTACTAACTTTTACTGTCTCAGTAATGAATCATTATTGTCTTCTACATCTCAGTAATGCCTTATTATTGATCTTTATTGTCTTAGTAATCATCATTATTGATCTTTACTGCCTCTATAATGATCATTATTTATCTTCACTGTCTCTGTAATGATCATTATTTGTCTTTACTGCCTTAGCGTAATTGATCATTATTGATCTTTGCTTGTCTCAGTAATAATCATTATTGATCCTGCTGTCTTAGTAATGATTATTGATCTTTACGTTTAGTAATGACGATTATTGATCTTTCCTGTCTCAATAATGATCGCATATTGATCTGAACTGTCTCAGTTATGATCTATTTGAGTTCCATCTTGAAATGATTCATAATTGATTTTTACTGTTTCGTAATGATCATCATTGATCTTTACTGTCTCATAATGATCCGTTATTTCGTACTGTCTCTGAATGATTCAGTATTTATTTTTACTCCTTAGTAATGATCATTATTGTCTTTGATGTATCTAGTAATGATCATTGTTGATTCTCTACTGTTCAGTAATGGCGATTTTTGATTTTACTGTCTAGTAATAACATTATTGTTATTTTACTCTCTCAATAATGATCAGTATTGAGTCTCTACCATTTAGAAATGATCATAATTGTCTTTACTGCATTAGTAATGATCATTATGATTTTACTGTCTCAGTATTGCTCAGTATTGTCATGGCTGTTCTGTATGTTTTTTATTTATCTTTACTGTTCATTGTAATGTCATTCCTGATCTTTACTGGTCTCCGTCATGATCATTTATTTAGCTTTTCTGTCTTAGTATTTATATTATTTATCTTTTACTGTCTTTGTAATGACATTTTACCTTTTCTGTCTAGTAATGATCATTATTGATCTTATACATCTCAGTATTGATCATTATGGATCTTTATTGACTTAGTAATCATCATTATTGATCTTTACTGCCTCCATTGTGTCATTATTGATCTTTACTGTCTCTGTAATGATATTATTTATGTTTATATGCTTAGTAATGATCATTATTGATCTTTGCTTTTCTCAGTAATATTATGATTGATCTTTATGTATAAGTAATGGACGTATTGATTTTACTCTCTTTTGTAATAAGAAACCATAAAGAAAAACATAAGGAAAGGAGGTCACACTGCAGCGGCTGGTGGCCCATATAGGGCAAGTGGTCCTTTCACATTTTTCATCCCCCTAACAAAACATTGGCCCAAACCAAGTTTAAGCTACAAGAAATAATCTTGATAACTCTATCTACTCATTTGCATGTCCAATCAGATTGAAACTCTCTCACCATAAGAACCGAAAAACATTATTAATAGAAGATTTGTTCGCAAATACAAGCAATAATAAATATTACCAGCGGCCTCCTGCAAGATACAAATATAATCACGTGACATTACAAATTCCTCATTCATTAGAGAAATAGTAAACACCTTAAGTTTATAGCCCCCAAAAATAACTGACTTTATACACAATTTTCAAACATAATCAAGTTAAAAAATGTATTTAACTAAGCTCTTTGAAGGCCTCTGCACCCTTGTCCAGCCTTAGCGGAGACTACGAAAACATAGTGTCGAAATGTCGAAATGTTATTATATAATGCAATGTTAAACAAGTGAAGCGCTATGAAATATATTGAAAGTTATTCACCCAAGTGGCAGAATTTAAATAAAGGAAAAGTAGGTGAAGAATATAACAAACAATGATGTAATCTTCCGCCTAATTTTTTCCATTAACAAACACCGATTGATCCCATTGTTGTCTGTATGGTGAGTGTATCCTCTTAATGTTTGTCATTGCACTGATTGACGATTATTGATGTATGCTGTCTCAATAATGTTCATTAATTGCTCTGTCGTCTCAGTAATGATCATTATTGATCTTGACTGTTTCTCTGTTGATTTTTTATTGATCTTTACTCTCCATAGTAATGATCATTATGATCTTTCCTGTCTAGTAATGTATCATTATTTAGCTTTTTGTTTAGTATTGCTCATTATTGATCTTTACTAGCGTTGTAATGATCTTTAATATTGAACTTTACTGTCTCAGTAATGATCAGTATTTGATCTCTTGGCTCGTAATGATCATAATTGATCTGTGCTGTCTCAGTAATGCTGATTATTGAGCACTCCTATCTAGACTAATGACATACTGATCGTTATGTTCAGTTAATGATCATTGTTGATCTTTAAGTTTTAGTAATGATCATTATTGATCTTTATTGTCTCAATAATGATCATAATGATCTTGTTCTTGTCTCAATAATGCTCATTATTAATCTTACTCTACAATAAAGGATCATTATTGATTATACGGCTAAGTAAAGATCATTACTGATCTTTACGTCTTGTAATGACAATGATTGATCTTCACTGTCTTAGTAATTATCATTATTGGATCTTTACTGTCTGTAGTAAGATCCAATACTGATATTTACTGTCTCCGTAAATGTCCATTATTGATCTTTACTGTCTTAGTACTGGGACATTATTGAGGGTCCTCTCTAGTATGTCATTATTGAGCTTTATTTTCTTAGTAATAATTATGGCTTCTTTACTGTTAAAAATGATATTGTTTATTTTCAGTAATCTTAGTAATGATTCATTATTGATTTTTTGCTGTCTTTTTAATGTATCAAAAATTGATCTTTACTGTATTAAGTAATGATCATTACTGTATTACTGTTAAGTATTGATCATTATTGATCTTTACTGATTTGTAATGATCCGTTATTGTCATTTATGTTCTAATAATGATAAATTATTGATCTTTACTGACTGGGTAATGAACTTATTGATCGTTACTGTCTAAGGTAATGAAACATTATTGATCTTTACACTCTTTGGTAATGATTCATTATTGATATTTCATTGGCTTAATAATGAACATTATCGATGTTTTCATGAGTCAGTAGATCCATTATTGAATCTTCTACTGTCTAAGGAAATAACCATTATTGATCTCTTCGGTTCAAATGATGATCTTTGTTGAACTTTACAGCCACTGAAATGATAATTATTGAACTTTACTGTCTCTGTAATGTTCCTTATGGATCTTTTTTATCAGTTAATGATCAGTGCTTATCATGCTGACTTGTTATGACTCATTATTGATCTTCACTGTCTTTAGTATGTAATGCTCATATGATCTTGTAATTCTTATTCATGATCATTATCGATCTTAATTTGTCTTATTTTAATGATATTTATTGATCTTTACTCTTCAGTAATGATCCATTATTGCCTCTACTGTATTTGAAATGCTCATTTATTGATACTTAATGAATCAATAATGGTCATTATTGATCTTTCTGCTCAAGGAATGATCATTATTGATCGTTCAATATCTTAGTAATGATCATTATTTTATCTTTGCTGTCTTAGTAATGATCATTATTGATCTTTACTGCCTTCGTAATGATCATTATTGATCTTTACTGTCCAGTAATAATTAATCATTGATCTCTTACCGTCCTTATTAATGACGATTAATTGTTGTTTATCTCTTAGTAATGACGGTTATTGAATCTTACTGTCCCAGGAATGATCATTTTTGATCAGTACTGTCTCAGTTATGAAAAATTATTGAGCACTACTATCTTAGTAATGATCATAATTGAACTTTTACTCTCTTCGTACTTACCATTATTGAATCTTTACTGTTTTTAGTAGCAATCCTAATTATTTTTTACTGCCTTAGTATGATCATTATTGATCTTTATGCCTAGTAATGACCTTTATTGCGCTTTACTGTCTTCGTAATAATTATGATTTTCACTAATAATTAATGATCATTTATTGATTTCTAATGCCTTAGTAATGATCGATTATGATCTTAATTGTCTTAGTAATTATCATTATTGATCTTTTACTGTTTAGTAATGACCATTAGTGATCTTTGCTGTCTCAGTAATGGATTCAATATTGCCTTAACTGTCTAAGTTATGAACATTGGCTTTATATTTACTGACTTAGTAGTAATGATCATTATGAGCATTACTCTCTCAGGATGAGCATTGTTGATCTTTCTGTCTAAGTAATGATCATTATTGATCTTTACTGTCTTTAGTAATGGACCATTATTGATTCTTTACTCCATTGTAATGATTCATTATGATCTTTCCTCTATTAGTAATGTTAAATTATTGATTTTACTGTCTTAGTAATGATCACTATTGAGCTTTACTGTCTTAGTAATAATTATTGATCTTTACTAGTAATATTGATCATTATTCATGTTATGTATCTTAGTAATGAACAATATTGATTTTTACTGTTTAGTAATGATCATTATTGATCTTTACGCCTTAGTAATGATCGTTATTGACCCTTACTCTCACAGTAGTGATAATTTTTGATCTTTACTGACTCTGTAAAAATCATTATTGGTCTTTACTGTCTCAGTAATGAACATTATTGATCTTTACTGTATCAGTAATGATCATTATTGATCTTTAATGTCCTATTAATGATCATTATCGATCTTTTCTGCCTCAGTAATGATCATTATTGATATTTACTGTCTCAGTAATGACCATTATTGATCTCTACTGTCTCAGTAATGATCATTATTGATCTTTACTGTTTCTGTAATGATCATTATTTATCTTTACTGCCTTAGTAATGATCATTACTGATCTTTTTTGTCACAGTAATAATCATTATTGATCTCTACTGTCTTAGTAATGACGATTATTGATCTTTACTGTCTTAGTAATGAAGATTAATGATCTTTACTGTCTCAGTAATGATCAATATTGATCTGAACTGTCTCAGTAATGATCATTATTGAGCTCTACTATCTTAGTAATTATCATAATTGGTCTTTACTGTCTTAGTAATGATCATTATTGATCTTTACTATATCAGTAATGATCATTATTGATCTTGACTGTCTCTGTATTGATTTTCATTGATCTTTACTCTCATAGTGATGATCATTACTGATCTTTACTGTCTCAGTAATGATCATTATTAGCTTTTTGTCTTAGTATTGATAAATTATTGATCTTTAATGTCTTAATAATGATCATTATTGTTCTTTACTCTCTCAGTAATGATCATTATTGATCTCTACTGTCTCAGTAATGATGATTATTGATCTTTACTGTCTCAGTAATGATCATTATTGATCTGTACTGTCTCAGTAATGATCATTATTGAGCTCTCCTATCTTAGTAATGATCATTATTGTCCTCTACTGCCTCAGTAATGATCATTGTTGATCTTTACTGTCTTAGTAATGATCATTATTGATCTCTACACTCTTAGTAATTATACTTATTGATCTTTATTGTCTTAGTAATGATCATTATTGATCTTTGCTGTCTCAGTAATAATCTTTATTGATCTGTACTGTCTTAGTAATGATGATTATTGATCTTTACTGTCTTAGTAATGACAATTATTGATCTTTGCTCTCTCAGTAATGATCATTATTGATCTGTACTGTCTCAGTAATGATCATTTTTGAGCTCTACTATCTTAGTAATGATCATAATTGATCTTTACTGTCTTAGTAATGATCATTATTGATCTTTACTGTCTCAGTAATGACCATTATTGATCTCTACTGTCTCACTTATGATGATTATTGATCTTTACTGTCTCAGTAATGATCATTATTGATCTGTGCTGTCTCAGTAATGATTATTATTGAGCTATCCTATCTTAGTAATGATCATTACTGATCTTTAATGTCTCAGTAATGATCATTATTGATCTTTAATGTTTTAGTAATGATTATTATTGATCTTTGCTGTCTTAGTAATGATCATTATTGATCTTCATTGTCTCAATAATGATCATTATTAATCTTTACTCCCTCAATAAAGATCATTATTGATATTTACTGTCTCTGTAATTATCATTATTGATCTTTACTCTCCAAGTATATATCATTACTGAGCTTTACTGACTTAGTAATGACAATTATTGATCTTTACTCTCTTAGTAATGATCATTATTGATGTTTTCTATCTTAGTAAAGACCATTATTGATCATTACTGTCTTAGTAATGACCATTATTGAGGTGTACTGTCTTAGTAATGATCATTATTGAGCTTTACTGTCTTAGTAATAATTATTGATCTTTACTATTAATAATGATCATTACTGATTTTCAGTATCTTAGTATTGATTATTATTGATTTTTTTTCTTAGTAATGACCAATAATGATCGTTACCATATAAGTAATGATCATTACTGATCATTTCTGTTTCAGTAATGATCATTATTGATCTTTACTGCCTTAGTAATGATTGTTATTGACCTTTACTCTCTCAGCAATGATAATTATTGATCTTTACTGACTCTGTAATAATCATTATTGGTCTTTACTCTCTCAGTAATGAACATTATTGATCTTTACTGTATTAGTAATGATCATTATTGATATTTAATATCGTATTAATGATAATTATCGATCTTTTCTGCCTCAGTAATGATCATTATTGATCTCTACTGTCTCAGTAATGACCATTATTGATCTCTACTGTCTCAGTAATGATCATTATTGATCTGTATGGTCTCAGTGATGATCATTATTGAGATCTCCTATCTCCTATTTACTGTCTCAGTAATGATCATTGTTGATCTTTAATGTTTTAGTAATGATCATTATTGATCTTTTCTCTCTTAGCAATGATCATTATTGATCTTTATTGTCTCAATAATGATCATTATTAATCTTAACTCTCTCAATAAAGATCATTATTGATCTTTTCTGTCTCTGTAATTATCATTATTGATCTTTACTGTCTAAGTATAGATCATTACTGATCTTTATTGTCTTAGTAATGACAATTATTGATCTTCACTGTCTTAGTAATGATCATTGTTGATCTTTACTCTCTAAGTAACGATCAATAATGATATTTACTGTCTCAGTAATGTCCATTATTGATCTTTACTGTCATATTAATGACCATTATTGAGGTTTACTTTCTTAGGTATGATCATTATCGAGCTTTACTGTTTTAGAAAATAATTATTGATCTTTACTGTTAAAAATGATTATTATTTATTTTCAGTATCTTAGTATTGATCATTATTGATTTTTGCTGTCTTAGTAATGATCAATAATGATCTTTACTGTATAAGTAATGATCATTACTGATATTTACTCTCTCAGTAAGGACCATTATTGATCTTTACTGCCTTTGTAATGATCGTTATTGACATTTACTGTCTAAGTAATGATAATTATTGATCTTTACTGACTGCATAATGAACATTATTGATCTTTACTGTCTAAGTAATGAACATTATTGATCTTTACACTCTTAGTAATGATCATTATTGATCTTTCATGTCTTATTAATGATCATAATAGATGTTTTCTGAGTCAGTAATGATCATTATTGGTCTTTACTGTCTAAGTAATAACCATTATTGATCTGTACTGTCTCAGTGATGATCATTATTGACCTTTACTGCCTCTATAATGATAATTATTGAACTTTACTGTCTCTGTAATGTTAATTATTGATCTTTACTTTATCAGTAATGATCAGTGCTGATCATTGCTGACTCTGTAATGATCATTATTGATCTTCAATGTCTTAGTAATGATCATTATTGATCTTTAATGTCTTATTCATGATCATTATCGATCTTCATTGTCTTATTAATGATCATTATTGATCTATACTATGTAATGATCATTATTGATATTTACTCTCTTAGTAATGATCATTATTGATCTTTACTGTCTTAGTAATGATAATTATTGATCTTTACTCTCTCAGTAATGATCATTATTAATCTTTACTGTCTCAATAATGATTATTATTGATCTTTTCTGTCTCTGCAATTATAATTTATCTTTACTGTCTAAGTAATGATCATTATTGATCTTTACTGTCTTAGTAATGATCATTATTGATCTTTACTCTCTCAGTAATGATCATTATTGCCTTCTTCTGTATATGAAATGATCACTATTGATTCTTAATGACTCAATAATGATCATTATTGATCTTTCCTGCCTCAGTAATGATCATTCTTGATCTTCAATATCTTTGTAATGATCATTATTTATCTTTGCTGTCTTAGTAATGATCATTATTGATCTTTACTGCCTTAGTAATGATCATATTGATCTTAACTGTCTCAGTAATAATCATTGATCTCTACTGTCTTATTAATGACGATTATTGATCTTTACTGTCCCAGTAATGATCATTATTGATCTGTACTGTCTCAGTTATGAAAATTATTGACCTCTACTATCTTAGTAATGATCATTATTGAACTTTACTCTCTTAGTACTTATCACTATTGATCTTTACTGTTTTAGTAGCAATCCTAATTTAGTTTTACTGCCTTAGTAATGATGATTATTGATCTTTACTGCCATAGTAATGACCATTATTGAGCTTCACTGTCTTAGTAATAATTATTGATCTTCACTAATAATAATGATCATTATTGATTTCTACTGTCTTAGTAATCATTATTGATCTTTGCCATTTAGTAATCAATATTGATCATTCTGTCTATGTAATGGTCAATATTAATCTTTACTATCTTAGTAATGATCATTATTGAGCATTACTGTCTTAGTAATGATCATTGTTTATCTTTATTGTCTTAGTAATTATCATTATTGATCTTTACTGTCTTATTAATGACCATTATTGAACTTTGCTGTCTCAGTAATGATCATTATTGACCTTAACTGTCTAAGTAATGAACATTGCTAATATTTACTGACTTAGTAATGACCATTATTGAGCGTTACTGTCTTAGTAATGATCATTGTTGATCTTTACTGTCTAAGTAATGATCATTATTGATCTTTACTGTCTTAGTAATGACCATTATTGATCTTTACTCCATTAGTAATGATTATTATTGATCTTTGCTCTATTAGTAATGATCATTACTGATCTTTACTGTCTTAGTAATGATCACTAATGAGATTTACTGTCTTAGTAATAATTACCGATCTTTACTAGTAATAATGATCATTATTCATGTTATGTATCTTAGTAATGAACATTATTGATTTTTACTGTCTAAGTAATGATCATTATTGATCTTTGCTGTCTCAATAATGATCATTATTGATCTTTACTGCCTAAGTAATAATCATTATTGACCCTTACTCTCACAGTAGTGATAATTATTGATCTTTACTGACTCTGTAAAAATCATTATTGGTCTTTACTGTCTCAGTAATTGTGGCATGCAAAGAGTACGTAACCTTTATTCGGCGCATGGACACACCCTCATTTACAGGCTATCTCCCCCAACCAGCGAACCAGGTTGCTAAGAGTTGATGATGGGGCCCCCATCGTTCAACTGGGGGTTTTACCA
>NC_069401.1:37527062-37558328 GCF_026875155.1 Cherax quadricarinatus | reverse complement strand
TCATGTGTTGTGTGTGTGTGTGTGTTGTGTGTGTGTGTGTGTGTGTGTGTTGTGTGTGTGTGTGTGTGTGTGTATGTGTGTGTGTGTGTGTGTGTGTGTGTGTGTGTGTGTGTGTGTGTGTGTGTGTGTGTGTGTGTGCGTGTGTGTGCGTGCAATCACCTATTTGTGGTTGCAGGGGTCAAGTCATAGTGTCTGTCCCCGCCTCTTCACTTATTGCTACTCAGTCCACTCTCTCCCTGTTTCAAGAGATTTATTGTACCTCTTCTTAATCACTCTTTAGATTGTTGCACTTCCTGACAACACTATGACTAAAGGATTGCTTTCTGATATCACTGTGACTCATCTGAGTTTTCAATTTCCAGTTGTGACCCCCTTGTTGTATCCCATCTCTGAAACATCCAGTTCCTATCCACCTTGTCAATATCTTTCAGTATTTTATTATGCCCTACCCTTTCCTTCTGTCGTCCAGTGTCGTTAGGTAAATTTCCCTTAACTTTCCTCGCGGAACATGCCTTTTAGCTCCAGAACTAGTCTTGTTGCAAACCTTTACACTTTATTTTGTTGATGTGCTTGACCAGGTGTGGGTTCCGTGCTGGTGCTGCATACTCCAGTATAGGCCTAACGTACAGTGTAGAGTGTCTTGATTGACTTCTTACTCAGGTGTCGAAACTCTATTCTTAGGTATGCCAGGCGCCCATATGATGTATTGGTTATTTGGTTGATGTGCTCATTATGAGCTGGTTCCAAACAGGTGCTGCACACTCTGGTATGGGCCTGACGCACACGGTGTACAGTGTCTTGAACGATTTCTTACTAAGGTATCGGAACGCTGTTCTCAGGTTTGCCAGGTGCCCATATGCTGCAGCAGTTATCTGATGGATGTGTGCCTCCGGAGATATGCTCGGTGTTATACTCACCCCAAGATATTTCTCCTTGAGCGAGGTTTGCAGTCTTTGGCCATCTAGCCTATACTCCGTCTGCGGTCTTCTGTGCCCTTCCCCTATCTTCACGACTTTGCATTTGTCGGGGTTAAATTCGAGAAGCCAGTTGCTGGACCAGGTGTCCAGTCTGTCCAGGTCTCTTTGAAGTCCTGCCTGATCCTCATCTGATTTAATTCTCCTCATTAACTTCACATCATCTATGAACAGGGACACTTCTGAGTCTTACCCTTCCATCATGTCATTCACATATACCAAAACTAGCACTGGTCCCAGGACGGACCTCTGTGGGACCCCGCTCGTCACAGGTGTGTGTGTACTCACCTATTTGCACTCACCTATTTGTGGTTACAGGGGTCGAGTCACAGCTCCTGGCCCCGCCTCTTCGCTGATTGCTACTAGGTCCTCTCTCTCCCTGCCCCATGAGCTCTATCATACCTCGCCTTAAAACTATGTATGGTTCCCGCCTCCACTACGTCACTTTCTAGGCTATTCCACGGCCTGACTACTCTATGACTGAAGAAATACTTCCTAACATCCCTTTGATTCATCTGAGTCTTCAACTTCCAATTGTGACCTCTTGTGTCTGTGTCCCTTCTCTGGAACATCCCGTCTTTGTCCACCTTGTCTATTCCGCGCAGTATTTTATATGTCGTTATCATGTCTCCCCTGACCCTCCTGTCCTCCAGTGTCGTCAGGCCGATTTCCCTCAACCTTTCTTCGTAGGACAATCCCCGTAGCTCTGGGACTAGTCTTGTTGCAAACCTTTGCACTTTCTCTAATTTCTTGACGTGCTTGACTAGGTGTGGATTCCAAACTGGTGCTGCATACTCCAGTATGGGCCTGACGTAAATGGTATACAGAGTCTTAAACGAATCCTTACTGAGGTATCGGAACGCTATCCGTAGGTTTGCCAGGCGCCCGTATGCTGCAGCAGTTATCTGATTGATGTGCGCCTCAGGAGATATGCTCGGTGTTATACTCACCCCCAGATCTTTTTCCTTGAGTGAGGTTTGCAGTCTTTGGCCATCTAAACTCTATTGTGTCTGCGGTCTTCTTTGCCCTTCCCCAATCTTCATGACTTTGCATTTGGCAGGGTTAAATTCAAGGAGCCAGTTGCTGGACCAGGCTTGTAGCCTGTCCAGGTCTCTTTGTAGTCCTGCCTGATCCTCATCCGATTTGATTCTTCTCATTAACTTTGCATCATCTGCAAACAAGGACACTTCTGAGTCTATCCCTTCCGTTATGTCGTTCACATATACCAAGAACAGCACAGGTCCTAGGACTGACCCCTGTGGAACCCCGCTTGTCACAGGCGCCCACTCTGACACCTCGTCGCGTACCATGACTCGTTGTTGCCTCCCTGTCAGGTATTCTCTGATCCATTGCAGTGCCTTTCCTGTTATGTGTGCCTGATCCTCTAGCTTTTGCAGTAACCTCTTGTGAGGAACTGTGTCGAAGGCCTTCTTGCAGTCCAAAAATATGCAGTCGATCCACCCCTCTCTCTCTTGTCTTACTTCTGTCACCTTGTCATAAAACTCTAGTAGGTTTGTGACACAGGATTTTCCTTCCCTGAAACCGTGCTGGTTGTCAATTATACACTTGTTTCTTTCCAGGTGCCCCACCACTCTCCTCCTGATGATCTTCTCCATGACCTTGCATACTATACATGTTAGTGATACAGGTCTGTAGATTAGTGCCTCATGTCTGTCTCCCTTTTTAAAAATTGGGACTACATTTGCCATTTTCCATACCTCAGGGAGTTGCCCAGTTTCAAATGATGTGTTGAAGATCTTTGTTAATGGCTCACACAATATCTCTGCTCCCTCTTTAAGGACCCACGGAGAGATGTTGTCTGGTCCCACCGCCTTTGAGGTGTCAAGTTCGCATAGCAGCTTCTTCACCTCCTCCTTGGTTATATGTACCTCATCCAGCACTTGCTGGTGTGCCCCCCTGCTCTGATTTCCTGGAGTCCTACTGGTTTCCACTGTAAATACCTCTTTAAATCTTGAGTTGAGCTCCTGACATACCTCTTGGTCATTTCTTGTGAATTCCCCATCACCCTTCCTCAGTCTGATTACCTGGTCCTTGACTGTTGTTTTCCTCCTGATGAGGCTGTACAACAGCTTCGGGTCAGTCTTGACTTTTGATGCTATGTCATTTTCATATTGTCTCTGAGCCTCCCTTCTTATCTGTGCATATTCGTTTCTGGCTCTTCGGCTGATTTCTTTATTTTCCTGAGTTCTCTGTCTTCTGTACCTTTTCCATTCTCTAGTACACCTAGTTTTTGCCTCCCTACACCTTTGGGTGAACCAAGGACTCGTTCTGTTCTTCCCATTATTTCTGTTTCCCTTGGGAACAAACCTCTTCTCTGCCTCCTTGCATTTTGTTGCTACATAGTCCATCATTTCTTGTACTGGTTTTCCTGTCAGTTCCCTCTCCCACTGAATGTCTTGAAGGAAGTTCCTCATGCCTGAGTAGTTCCCCCTTTTGTAGTTTGGTTTTTCCCAGCCTATTCCTGCTACTCTCTCCACTTGGAGCTCAACTATGTAGTCGAAGCACAGAACCACATGATCACTAGCTCCCAGGGGCCTTTCATACATGATACCCTCGATGTCCGAACTACTCATGGTGAATACAAGGTCCAGTCTTGCTGGTTCATCCTCTCCTCTCTCTCTGGTAGTGTCTCTAACATGTTGATGCATGAGGTTTTCCAGTACCACATCCATCATCTGGCTCTCCATGTTTCGGGACCCCCATGGGGCTCCAGGTTTTCCCAGTCAATCTCCTTGTGATTGAAATCACCCATAACTAGTAACTTTGCTCCCCCCATGTGTGCTCTCCTGGCCACCTCGGCTAGTGTGTCGATCATTGCTCTGTTGCTCTCATCGTATTCTTCTCTTGGCCTCCTGCAGTTCTATGGTGGGTTGTACATTACTGCAATTATTTACCTTATGTCCCTCAGACTGGATTGTTCCTACTAAGTAGTCCCTTTCGCCCGTGCCATCCATTCCTTCCATTTTCTCAAAATCCCACTGGTTTTTAATGAGCAGTGCAACTTCTCCTCCCCCTCTCCTCCCTCTGTCTTTCCTGAGGATTTGGTATCCGGATGGAAAGATTGAATCTGTTATTATTCTGGTGAGTTTTGTTTCTGTGAGTGCTATTATGTCTGGGGATGTCTCTTTGATTCTTTCTTGCCACTCCTCATACTTGTTTGTTATTCCATCTGCATTTGTATACCACACCTTCAACTTCTTTTCAAAGACTGTGGTCTGGGAGGTATATTGGGGTTGGGGAAGTGGGAGACCTGGTAAGGAACTATGGGTTGTTGCTGTGGGGGTAGAGTTTGTAATGTAGTGGGTGGGGGCATTGGATGTGGCATGGGTGTTTTGATTTAGAGTGTTTGGTTGCACTGGGGTTGACCTTGTTGGGAGGCTTCTATAGAAAGTTGTGAGGGAGGCTGTATTTGATCTTCTTCCTGGGTCTGGGATCTTCTCTCTGTCTTCTCCATCCCCTCTTCCTCCCTCTCTTTCGCCTTTGTACCATCTCTCTCAGTTTCTGCCTTTCTTCTTGTGTTCTGTCGCGGTCGAGATACACCTTCCTGTATGCCGTCATGTCCCTTAATTGTGCTTTCTCCTGCAGGATCCTGGTCCGAGTCGCTTCTGCCTTGAATGTCACTTTCACTGGCCGGGTTCTTTTTTTTACAAACCCCCCTATTCTCCAAAAATTTTCCAGCTGGGTCATGTCGTCTTCTCCTATTACTTTCATGATGCTTTCAATTGCTTTTTTTTCCCCTTGTTTTCTTGCTTCATATGTTTCCCCTTCGACTTCCTGGAGCCCATACACAAAGACTGCCCTCACCCTTTCATTCTCCCACTGCGTATCCCTGTGTATCCCCTCATTTAATTTGGTTTCCTGCACTGCAGCTTTCCTTTCTTCAGTTTCACTGGCTAATGTACTTGGGCTCAGTGGCCTGTCATTTTCCCTTCTCGGCTTTCCTTGGGCTCTGTTGTTGTCTGTTTGGGCCTCCACATAAAGCTTAGCTCTTTCATTTACTACAGTCTCCTCTGATAGAGCTTCCCTATGCAGTTGTGCCCCTTCTTTCCCTACAGTCCCCTTATTTGTGGCTGAGGTAGCAGTCTCTGTTGTCAATCCCAAAATGTTCTTTAGTTCTTTAGGCTGTTTAAGATTTTTCAGTTCCTCTTCTAAACTCTGTATCCTAGCCTCTGCTGCTTTGACATGCACCTCCCACTTCCTGCTTTCTATATCTATCCTCTCTTCCATTCTCATGCTAAGTTCTTCTAGTTTCTTTTCCCATTCATGATCTCTTTTTATGAGCTCTGCTGCCCAATCTTCCTTTGCAGCTTCCTCCTCCTGTCCCTTGGTTTTTCTTGTTGCTCTCTGACAACCCATTTTTGTTTTATCCTGATTGCCTCAGAGTGGGAAACCTATTAGTTCTGTATGTTAGGTTAGTAGTGTGTATGTCAGAGTGTGGGGGGGAGGTAGTGGAGGAACTGTGGCTATGTGGGAGGAGTGGGGAGGGGTGTGTGTGTGTGTGTGTGTGTGTGTGTGTGTGTGTGTGTGTGTGTGTGTGTATGTGTGTGTGTGTTACAAAAAACGCGATTCTAAAAGCTTAGAGATCTCCAGTGAATACTAGAAAGGACTGCCCTTCTAGCATCCAGCCTGTTACTGGGTTTTCGTAACAAGTAGTCAGTATCCTTGTCCAATTATCCATTAAAATTCAGTATGGTTCAATAGTGCTTTAGGATTACAACTGGTAGGCTACTAACTAGAGAAATTAAAATTTAATAAATTTATTAAGTCTATAAGTTGTCTAGAGGTATATTATCAAAGTAAATTAAATCACATCAATCAAAATAAAATCAATCTCTCGAGTTCAATATTATTGTGCTGAAAGCACATATCACATTTATAATTCTTAAGTACCGTCAGGTACATTAACATTTAATAAGATATTACAAATATATACAAGTGTGTGTATGCGTGTAAGTGCTCTTAAGTAGTTAGCTATGTCTCAAGACTCGAATAAGACTTAAACAAGTGACTGACAAAGTCCTCAAATAAACTAACTTCTTCACCGACTGGCAACCGAACAGTCCCGCTTGAACAACAAAGAATGCTAAGCCCAATAGCAATGCAAAAATCAAGCGACTGCGACACAGAATCAGGAACTGGGAAATAATATAACGACACTAAGTAGGGACCATCTGCAGATCCTCCACAAAAGTTACAAAATTCCCATAATATTGAATCTATGTTCAGCATAGGTAAAACTGTGACTGTGACAATACACAGGAACCAGTACAAAATTAGATCAGAAGCTATAGCTAAGGACCTGAGATACTCAGAGTGTCTATGTGACACAACCTCAGTACAACGTCGAAAATCACTAAGTCCATAAAATGTTCTGTGAACAAAGTTCTACAGAACTAACAAGAAAAATTGAGACAGACAATCTTTTCCAACCCCAAAGCGAGTCTCCCCCAGACGACTCTTCACGAGGGGTTTGGGGACACCCCCCCTCGTAAAGTGATAGCTACGTGGACAACTGCGGGCTCAGAACCCGGCAGTAAAGGGAGCGACAAGCGAAAATTTCAGTAGTTTGAAAAATAAAGGGGACTAATGGCAAAATTTTATATACATCCAAACCCAAACAAAGCTAAATAACAATATCCAGTCAAAAAATAATATAAAGCCCATACATTTGCGTTTTTAGCTATTATCGCAAATAAAAGCAATTTTTAAAATTTAAATGAAAAGGAAATTAAAAATTAAATATATACATAAAAATCATTGAAAACCCATTCGGGGGGTTGGGAAACCCCCCCCCCCCCCAACACACAGGGGGGTCGCATAGGAGTTGCTTTAAATTTGTCTTTAAACTTATTTCTAAATTTATTAAAGTCAAAAACAATTATCTTATAAATATTAACGAGGTCTCTCTTGTCCCAAGCACCTCTAAAAATTTTCACGCGTCCGCCCATTTGGATTTCCCCTAGTACTAGGGCATTTTCCCCAGAAATCGTATCTCTTAATACCGTGGTTATGTACATCTGAAGGGGACGGATAGCGCTGACAAGGGGGCACTTTGAGGCTCGATCATAGTGGGGGGAGACGCTTTTCCCCACTTTTAAAGTAGGGGTTTTGGGGAAAATGCGAGGCAGTATGAACATTGGTATAAAAACAGTTTAAAGGGGTTTTGTAGTGGGGGGGGGGGGTTGGGGACAGGACAGTGTTGCGTCATGCAGTACATCACCCCGCACCCCCACAAATTCACTCAACACTAAGTTTGTCTCCTCCTCAAACAAAAATTACTGTGAATATATAAAAAATAATAATTAGACATAAACATGGGGTATATATATTTTTAATAGGGGTGGGGGGGATTAATTTACTTTACTAAATTTTGCCCATGCAAGTAAAAAAAAGGGTTTTTGGGGCTTTAAAAATTTAAACGCAAATTTTAATGTAACTAAAAATTTTTAAAGGGGCGTGTTTGGGAGCGTCAGCAATTACATTACAATGACCACTTATTGTTTTATACTAATAGAAAAAGGTTGGATTCGGGAAGTCCCCCCCTCATGCCCTACCCTTTTTACTTTTCTTTGGTTTTAAAATATAAGTGAGGGGATTGTGGTCTAAAAAAAACTTTAAATTTTAAATGGGGAAGGTCCCCAAAATTTACACGCCCAAAATTTTCCCAAATTACACCACAAAGCTAGAGCTTCTTTTTTCAATAGGGGCAAAATTTTTCTGGTGCGTTTAAGCTTAGTTTGAATAGTAACATATAGGATGGAAATTGTCAGTGGAGTTAAAGGTTGGGCAGCACACACCCACTGCTTTAACCCTCGCATTTTTATGTAAAAAAAAGGGGAAGATTGAAATTGGGATTTTTCCCAAAAGGGGGCAGAGGATAGAAAGGCGCTTAAACCTTTAAAAGGTTTGAACAATCTTAGTCCAGATGAACTGAAACTTTGCAAACTAGACTAATAGTGAGGGGTTTGAAAGGTGGGGGGTTGTGTGTGCGGCCCGGGCCGTCACTTGACACACTTTGGCAACGTCGCAATGATCAGTACTGTTTCCTTCATTTTTTGGCCAAGTAAAATTTTTTGGGCCCATTTTTACCGAGTGTCTTCTTGACACCCAAATGCCCTCCTAGGGGGGGGGGGGGGGAACTATTGTGAGAAAATAAATGGCTTGTTCACAAAATGTAATGGTAACACCCCTAGATGCTTGACTGTTTTGGGAAACCCAAATCAGCTGAAAATTTACATGTTTTTTTTCCCCATAGTACCCCCATTACTATAATAGAAAAACAATTATCGAAAACCCTTTTTTGCTTCACTCTCATAACGCTTTATTTTCTCAGCCCTTTCCCGTGATGATCAAAAAAATTGATCCTTGTTTAAAAAATCACATGAGTAAGAAATTTAACGTCATTTTGTATCCTAAATTGGGTTTGGGATGCCCGGGGGGGAAAGGTCAGTGTTTAATGACCCTTTGGGGAAGCGTCACAAAACAACATATTAAACCCCCAAACTTTCGTAAATTAAAAAAATCAACAGGGGGGAAAAATTTTTGGTTGTTGAATCTTTGACAAGCTCTGAAAATTGCGCTGGAAAAATAAAATGGTTTTCCTCTCTACGGGCTTCAATGGCAAAATTATCATAAGTGTTTTTTATCAACACAAGTTTTTTTCTTTACATATACCAGCTTTTAAGGATACTTCCCCATCAACAGTCCCCCTGACCTGAGGGGGGAAATACCCCATTTGGATAAACCCACTGAAATATAACCAGTATAATAGCTTGTTTTTAAATATAAATTTGGGTGCAGAGGGAAATTTTTTAAAAAGCCCCCTCCATGGGCCTTCTAACAATACAATCACTTGCAATGGGTTTATCGTCAGTTATGGGCATAAAAAATTTTCTTTTAATAACGTGAGATAAAACCAATGTTTTCTGAAAAAAATTTATCTCATTTAGATTTTGATTGTCAAATCCTATTTTTTCCCCTCGAAAAGAAAACTAATCCCCTGAACGAATCTTTTCGTCAGATACACTTTTTTGACGCTAGTATCTATCCTAGTAACATTATCTAAAACAGTAGGATAAGAGGAATTTTTTGGGTTTTTGGGTTTTCCCTTTTGTTGCTGGAAGAGGGATTGGGGGCCAAAGCCGCACAAACTGTTTCTCATATCTCTTTCTAACTTTTTGCAATACTTCTGGGTATTTTCCTTTTCGTTAAAAATTTAGGTAAATTTAACTTTCTTTTTCCGATACCCAGATTTCTGTCTAGCCAAGAGACAATTCAGGTTGTGATTTTTCCCGGGTTAAAAGGGTTTCGAGAATTTAAACAGTGGGAGGTACATCGGGCCCGGGCAATAAAGCACCCTGATTTAGGTTCCCAAACTTCTAGGAAAATTTTTATTTTCCTTGTTTTTGGGGGTTTTGGGGTACGTAAAAGTTTGTGGGGAAATCTCGTAATTGTTTGAAAATGCTGCAGTTTCCAAAATATCTAGGTAGTATGATCGATCAGTTTTTCTTGTATGTCAGCAGACATACATTTGGTTAAACTCTTCGTGTGTAAAACTGAACAAGACTGTCGTATTTTGTTACATTTACCCAGTTTGGGCCCATCCTCCCAAAAGCAACTTTTTTTCCACGAGCAAACTTACACCAAGTTTGATCTTGTGTCGTTTTAACGTACGAAATGCTCTTTTATAATTACAAAGGGAACAAATTATAGTCCTTAGAATATTTTTTGACACGTCATAAAAATAATGTACTTGGGAAATGGCCCAAAAACTGCAGTACAGGTTTTAAACTCTTCCTTCAAAACCCGTTGAAACAATGTTGCCCTTGCTTACTTTTCCCGTTCATAGCACGTGCCTTTTTCTCAAACACATCAAAATATTGTCAAGTCACTTTAAAAAAAATTAGGAACCCTAAATGCAGTTTCTGCAAAATTAAATTTTGTCCTGTGATCCATTTAGTCTGTTTTCTTAACAGACGAACTTTTTTTCTTTGGGAAAACTTCTTGTTCAATTTCCTTGGTGCCTCTATAGTGCATTCTGCAACAAAGGGAGGCGTTTTAAACCTTCAAAAATGTTCCCCCGAGATAGGGGGCCAATTTGGGGAATGGGGAGTAGGGAAATTAAAAATGTCTTTCTGGACTGTCCTTAGGGCGGACAAATTGGTCCAGCCATCTCCCGGGGGTCTAGATCTGGTCTAGGTTTAAATAAATACAGGTGTGTATAAAACTGTAATAGTATTAGGCTGTGTCAACTACCACTAACTCGTACTGTTGTGTCAGTGAGGAAGGCGTTTAGCGAGAAAAAAAAGGGGGACCCCTAGGGTCAGACACTAGGCTCCTTCTGCTCTAGTTGCTTTTCTTTTTCAACAAATAGAGTCATAATTTTCCCAACCCGTGGGCACCAACTTTCTGAATCGAAAACATAAACAGACAAACTCTGTTTTGGCAGGAAACAATTTTATCTTTAATTTTTGCTCTGACAGTTTTGCGGGGGAATTTTCCCGTTTTACGTCACACCCAGATATTTGGCTACTGCCCAAAACGTTTTGAAATTTTAAAAGTACTTAACTCAGGGGCAAAGTCAGAGTATCAATTAATGTTTTACTTGGATACATTACGAAAATAATTTTAACGGGGAAAAGTGATTATGGGAAAAAATTTTAATCCTAATAGGAAATTTTTGTGGGTTTGTTGTCTTAGAGTTAAACTTTATAAAAAATATTTCCATCTCCTTGGATAAGAGACCAAATCAGGGGACATCATCCACCTGGTATGTTGTACAAGACTAAACTCAAAATCTTTTAGAAATTTGGAAAGTACTCAAAAATGTTTCAAACATAGAAGTCTAGTTTGTCAAACTGGACAAAATTTCCCCCAACACCTAAATCAAGAGCATCCCCGGGGCCCGGCCCCCATTTGTTACAAAAAAAGCGATTCTAAAAGCTTAGAGATCCCAGCGAAAAACTAGAAAGGACTGCCCTTCTAGCATCCAGGGCCCGTTACTTTGGGTTTTTTGTAACAAGTAGTCAGTATCCTTTTCCAATTAAACCATTAAAAATTTAGTAAAGGTTCAATAGGCTTTAGGTTTTCAAAGGGGAGGTACTAACAGGGGAAATTAAAATTTTTTTTTTAAAAATTTTTTAATCTTTAATTTTTCTAGAGGGATAAATAAAAAGTAATTTTAAAACCATCAATCAAAATAAAAACAATCTCTCGGTTCAATTTTATTTTGCTGGGAAAACAAAAAAAACATTTATAAAATTTTTAAGTACCGCAGGGACTTAACTTTAAAAGATATTTTCAAATTTTTTTCAAATGTGTGTATGCATGTAAGTGTCTTAAGTAGTTAGCTATGTCCCCCCCAAAACTTTGAAAAAAGACCCTTAAAAAAAAGTGACTGCCCAAAATCCCCCAAAAAAAAACTAATTCTTCACCCAATGGCAACCCAAAAAAGCTGCTTTTAACAACAAAAAGCTAAGCCCCAAAAAAGCAAGGGAATATCCAAACGGGCTGCGACACAGAATTTAGGAACTGGGAAATAAAAATAACAAAACTAATAGGGACCATCTGCAAAATCCTCCACAAAAAAATTACAAAACTCCCAAATTTTTGAAAACTATGTTCAGCATAGGGAAAACTGTGACCCGTGAAAATAACAGGAACCATTCAAAATTAAAAATCAGAACTATAGCTAAAGGCCTGAGATACTCAGAGTGCTATGTGACACCCAAACCCCAGTACAAAATCGAAAATCACTAAGTCCATACAATTTTTTGTGAACAAAAATTCTCAGAACTAACAAAAACAATGAGACAAAAAACCCAAATTTTCCAAACCCCCAAGGGGGCTCCAGCCCGAAACTACTTCACCCAGAGGTGAGGACACCCCCCCCTCGATCACTGATAGCTACGTGGACAACTGCGGCCCAAACCGGGAAATATAAAAGAGGCGCAAAACGATAATTACAGTAGTTTTACAATTCAAGACAACTGAGCACATTTTATATCATCCCAAAAAAACATAAGGGGTAAATAACAAATAACAGCAAATAATAATATAAAAATCATAAAAATTTTCGATTTAAACCCATTTAAACCCCAAAAAAATTTTTTAAGCAATATAAAAAATTAAAAGAAAAGGTAATAATTTCATTTTTTACAAATAATTTATTGTAACCCAAATTTAGGGGGGTTTTTTCAACAGGGTGGTGTGTGTGTGTGTGTGTGTATGTGTGGTGTTGTGTGTGTCCGTCTGTCGTCTGTCTGCCTTTTCTGTTTTGCCAAATGTGTCTATATAACTCAGGGTCCTTCTTTTATTGTTACTGAAAAGTTTGTAAAATTGACCATTCACACAACCAAAGACGATATAATCAAAACAATTTACCCAAAAAATTTGTTTAATTGTGGGAAAGTCCCCTTTAATTTCCCCACAAACTCTGTGATAGCTTCCCATCAGTATTTTTTTACGGGTCGAGAACCGGACCTCGCGTAGTGGGGAAGCCCCTTTTGCTTTTGGGTTCGTTTCGTTTAATAATTTCCCAAAAACCCGAGTTTAGCGGCTTTAGTAGACAGTAGTCAAAAAGGGAAATTTTAGTGGACCCCTAAAAGGACAGTAGTCAGCTAAAATATTTTAAATAGGGACCATAATGGACTGAGTCAGCTTTAAAAAATTTTGACTAGTGGACCCCTAAAGGACTGTAGTCAGCTAAAATATTTAGTTTGTGGACCATAAGGACTGTACAGCGAAAGCGTTTTTGATGTGGACCATAATGGACACAAAATACAAAAAATTTTTTTCTAGACGAGCAAAGTGATCAACAGTTTGGGGAAAACCCCTTAAATAGAGGACTTTAAAAACACGCACTAAGGAAAAGCGCTTTAAAAAAAGAAAAAACCCAAAATTGGGAAAAAAATCGTGAAAAAAATGGTAGACTTTGTGAAAACCCGGGGCGCACACGCTGAAAAGGAGAGGACCAAAGTGAAGGGACCCCAGAGGAAAAAGTTTTATGCTAGTAAACAGATTGGGGCTGCAGTCCGGGCAAGCGTTTAGACTAGACCCTTACCTCTGATGCTCTCCTTTATGTGATGTAGCGCCAAATTTATGAATGTTAGGGATGGTTGCCAGTCCCAGTCGACTCCCCGGAAAAAAAGTCTTATTGTCCCGCCTTTGTTTTGTTATCTAAGTTCATTTTTTTAAAGTTTATCCCCCAATTTCCTTTTTAAAAACATTTGGAAATATGAGAAAGTCAGGAGCGCAGCACTTTGATATTTCTGCTGTGGAGACATTTCCCCAACACTGGCACCATCACACACGTAGTACTACGCCTCCATGTCTTCCACCGTCTCTAGTAATTATTTTCTGTATCTGATTGCTAGCGCTACTGGTGGGTGAAACGTCTCTTCAGAAAAGATACACAAGTGTTTCACACGTTTATTATTCGTTTACCTGTATGTGATAATTATGGGTATAATATGTAGAAGTCTGTAAAAACATCTGTAATGCAATATATTTAATGTTAAATTTTTTTGCTTAGCATACTCTGGGAGAGCGCTAAAGCCGGAGGAACGAGGCTTATCAAGTTTGATCAGAGAAAGAGGAAAGTTGCTTAAATTTCTTGGAACTAGAGCCCTTCACCAGCATCATGACACCCAATTTGAACCAAGCCTCGCTGATATAGACCACCAGTGAGGGAGAAGTTGTGAGAGGGTCATTGTAGGTCCTCGACCCATGGGGAGGTTATGAAGTAGGTCAGTGTAGGTCTCAACCCAAGAAGAGGTTGTAAAAGGGGGGTCAGTGTAGGTCCTGGGCCAATGGGGAGGTTGTGATGTCGGTCAGTGTAGGTCCTCGACCCATAGGAAGGTTGTAAAGTAGGTCAGTGTAAGTCCTCGACCCATGGAGATGTTGTGAGGTGGGTCAGTGTATGTCCTAGACCATTGGAGAGGTTGTGAGGTGGGTCAGTGTAGGTTCTCAACCCATGGAGAGGTTGCGAGGTGGGTCAGTGTAGGTCCTCGACCCATGGAGAGGTTGTGAAGTAGGTCACTGTAGGTTCTCGACCCATGGGGAGGTTCTGAAGCTGGTCAGTGTAGGTCCTCGACCCATGGAGATGTTGTGAGGTGGGTCAGTGTAGGCCCTAAACCATTGGAGAGGTTGTGAGGTGGGTCAATGTAGGTCCTCGACCCATGGAGAGGTTGTGAGGTGGGTCGGTGTAGGTCCTCAACCCATGGAGAGGTTGTGAGGTGGGTCAATGTAGATCCTCGACCCATGGAAAGGTTGTAAAGTGGGTCATTGTAGGTCCTGGACAAATGGAGAGGTTGTGAGGTGGGTCAGTGTAGGTCCTGGACCCATGGAGAGGTTGTGAGGTGGGTCGGTGTAGGTCCTTGACCCATGGAGAGGTTGTGAAGTGGGTCAGTGTAGGTCCTCGACCCACGGAGAGTTTGTGAGGCGGGTCAGTGTAGGTCCTCGACCCATAGAGAGGTTGTGAGGTGGGTCAGTGTAGGTCCTCGACCCATCGAAAGGTTGTGAAGTGGGTCAGTGTAGGTCCTCGACCCATCGAAAGGTTGTGAAGTAGGTCATTGTAGGTCCTCGACCCATGGAAAGGTTGTGAAGTGGGTCAGTGGAGGTCCTCGACCCATGGAGAGGTTGTGAGGCGGGTCAGTGTAGGTCCTCGACCCACGGAGAGGCTGTGAGGTGGGTCAGCGTAGGTCCTCGCCCCTTGGAGAGTTTGTGAGGTGGGTCAGCGTAGGTCCTCGACCCATGGAGAGGTTGTGAGGTGGGTCAATGTAGATCCTCGACCAATGGAGAGGTTGTAAAGTAGGTCAGTGTAGATTCTCGACCCATGGGGAGGTTGTGAGGTGGGTCATTGTAGGTCCAGGACCCATGAAGAGGTTGTGAGGTGAATCAGCGTAGGTCCTGGACCCATGGAGAGGTTGTGAGGTAGGTCAGTGTAGGTCCTGGACCCATGGAGAGGTTGTGAGATAGGTCAGTGTAGGTACTGGTCCCATGGAGGGGTTGTGAGGTAGGTCAGTGTAGGTCCTCCAGCCATGGAGAGGTTGTGAGGTAGGTCAGTGTAGGTCTTCGACCCATGGGATTTTGTGGGGTAGGTCATGTAGGTCCTGGACCCATGGAGAGGTTGTGAGGTTGGTCAGTGTAGGTCCTGGCCCAATGGGAGAGGTTGTGAGGTTGGTCAATGTAGGTCCTGGACCCAGGGGAGAGGTTGTGAGGTTGGTCAGTGTAGGTCCTGGACCCATGGAGAGGTTGTGAGGTTGGTCATGTAGGTCCTGGACCATGGAGAGGTTGTGAGGTTGGTCATGTAGGTCCGGGGACCCATGGAGAGGTTGAGGTTGGTCAGTGTAGGTCCTGGACCCATGGAGAGGTTGTGAGGTGGGTCTGTGTAGGTCCTGGACCCATGAGGGGTTTGTGAGTTTGGGTCAGTGAAAGGCCCTGGACCCAAGGAAGGTTGTGAGGGGGGTCTGTGTAGGTCCTGGACCCATGGAGAGGTTGTGAGGTTGGTCAGTGTAGGTCCTGGACCCATGGAGAGGTTGTGAGGTGGGTCTGTGTAGGTCCTGGACCCATGGAGAGGTTGTGAGGTTGGTCAGTGTAGGTCCTGGACCCATGGAGAGGTTGTGAGGTGGGTCTGTGTAGGTCCTGGACCCATGGAGAGGTTGTGAGGTGGGTCTGTGTAGGTCCTGGACCCATGGAGAGGTTGTGAGGTGGGTTGTGTAGGTCCTGGACCCATGGAGAGGTTGTGGGGTTTTGGTCAGTGTAGGCCTGGACCAATTGGAAAAGTTGTGGGTGGGTCTGTGTAGGTCCTGGACCCATGGAGAGGTTGTGAGGTTGGTCGTGTAGGTCCTGGACCCATGGAGAGGTTGTGAGGTTGGTCTGTGTAGGTCCTGGACCCTGGAGAGTTGTGAGGTGGGTCTGTGTAGGTCCTGGACCCATGGAGAGGTTGTGAGTTGGTCAGTGTAGGTCCTGGACCCATGGAGAGGTTGTGGGGTTTTGGTCCTGTGTAGGTCCTGGACCCATGGAGAGGTTGTGAGGTTGGTCTGTGTAGGTCCTGGACCCATGGAGAGGTTGTGAGGTTGGTCAGTGTAGGTCTGGACCCATGGAGAGGTTGTGAGGTTGGTCAGTGTAGGTCCTGGACCCATGGAGAGGTTGTGAGGTTGGTCAGTGTAGGTCCTGGACCCATGGAGAGGTTGTGAGGTTGGTCAGTGTAGGTCCTGGACCCATGGAGAGGTTGTGAGGTTGGTCAGTGTAGGTCCTGGACCCATGGAGAGGTTGAGGTTGGTCAGTGTAGGTCCTGGACCCATGGAGAGGTTGTGAGGTGGGTCTGTGTAGGTCCTGGACCCATGGAGAGGTTGTGAGATTGGTCAGTGTAGGTACTGGACCCAAGGAGAGGTTGTGAGGTGGGTCTGTGTAGGTCCTGGACCCATGGAGAGGTTGTGAGGTTGGTCAGTGTAGGTCCTGGACCCATGGAGAGGTTGTGAGGTGGGTCTGTGTAGGTCCTGGACCCATGGAGAGGTTGTGAGGTTGGTCAGTGTAGGTCCTGGACCAATGGAGAGGTTGTGAGGTTGGTCAGTGTAGGTCCTGGACCCATGGAGAGGTTGTGAGGTTGGTCAGTGTAGGTCTTGGACCCATGGAGAGGTTGAGGTTGGTCAGTGTAGGTCCTGGACCCATGGAGAGGTTGTGAGGTTGGTCAGTGTAGGTCCTGGACCAATGGAGAGGTTCTGAGGTTGGTCAGTGTAGGTCCTGGACCCATGGAGAGGTTGTGAGGTTGGTCAGTGTAGGTCCTGGACCCATGGAGAGGTTGTGAGGTTGGTCAATGTAGGTCCTGGACCCATGGAGAGGTTGTGAGGTTGGTCAGTGTAGGTCCTGGACCCATGGAGAGGTTGTGAGGTTGGTCTGTGTAGGTCCTGGACCCATGGAGAGGTTGTGAGGTGGGTCTGTGTAGGTCCTGGACCCATGGAGAGGTTGTGAGGTTGGTCAGTGTAGGTCCTGGACCCATGGAGAGGTTGTGAGGTTGGTCTGTGTAGGTCCTGGACCCATGGAGAGGTTGTGAGGTTGGTCTGTGTAGGTCCTGGACCCATGGAGAGGTTGTGAGGTTGGTCAGTGTAGGTCCTGGACCCATGGAGAGGTTGTGAGGTTGGTCAGTGTAGGTCCTGGACCCATGGAGAGGTTTGTAGTAGGTTGGTCAGTGTGGTCCTGGACCCATGGAGAGGTTGAGGTTGGTCAGTGTAGGGTCCTGGACCCATGGAGAGGTTGTGAGGTGTGGTCTGTGTAGGTCCTGGACCATGAGAGTTGTGAGATTGGTCAGTGTAGGTCCTGGACCCAGAGAGGTTGTGAGGTGGGTCTGTGTAGGTCCTGGACCCATGGAGAGGTTGTGAGGTTGGTCAGTGTAGGTCCTGGACCCATGGAGAGGTTGTGAGGTGGGTCTGTGTAGGTCCTGGACCCATGGAGAGTGTGAGGTTGGTCAGTGTAGGTCCTGGACCCATGGAGATGTTGTGAGGTGGGTCTGTGTAGGTCCTGGACCCATGGAGAGGTTGTGAGGTTGGTCAGTGTAGGTCCTGGACCCATGGAGAGGTTGTGAGGTGGGTCTGTGTAGGTCCTGGGACCCATGGAGAGGTTGTGAGGTTGGTCAGTGTAGGTCCTGGACCCATGGAGAGGTTGTGAGGTGAGTCTGTGTAGGTCCTGGACCCATGGAGAGGTTGTGAGGTTGGTCAGTGTAGGTCCTGGACCCATGGAGAGGTTGTGAGGTTGGTCTGTGTAGGTCCTGGACCCATGGAGAGGTTGTGAGGTTGGTCGTGTAGGTCCTAACCCATGGAGAGGTTGTGAGGTGGGTCTGTGTAGGTCCTGGACCCATGGAAGGTTGTGAGTTTGGTCAGTGTAGGTCCTGGACCCATGGAGAGGTTGTGAGGTTGGTCTGTGTAGGTCCTGGACCCATGGAGAGGTTGTGAGGTTGGTCTGTGTAGGTCCTGGACCCATGAAGAGGTTGTGAGGTGGGTCTGTGTAGGTCCTGGACCCATGGAGAGGTTGTGAGGTTGGTCAGTGTAGGTCCTGGACCCATGGAGAGGTTGTGAGGTGGGTCTGTGTAGGTCCTGGACCCATGGAGAGGTTGTGAGGTTGGTCTGTGTAGGTCCTGGACCCATGGAGAGGTTGTGAGGTTGGTCTGTGTAGGTCCTGGACCCATGGAGAGGTTGTGAGGGTTGGTCAGTGTAGGTCCTGGACCCATGGAGAGGTTGTGAGGTTGGTCAGTGTAGGTCCTGGACCCATGGAGAGGTTGTGAGGTTGGTCAGTGTAGGTCCTGGACCCATGGAGAGGTTGTGAGGTTGGTCAGTGTTGGCTAAACTTGGAACTAATGAGATTCTTTTTCACTCCGTCTGTTTATTATATCCAGATCCTTCTCTCACTCTTTACTCTCCCTCACTCCTTTCCCACCCTCATCCTCACTCACCCTCCCTCTCACCTTCCCACTCACCCTCCCACTCACCCTCCCACTCACCCTCCCACTCACCCTCCCACTCACCCTCCCACTCACCCTCCCACTCACCCTCCCACTCACCCTCCCACTCACCCTCCCACTCACCCTCAACAACTCCATTCGCCCTCTCCCTCTCATCATTACCTCTCCACCACTTTAATCCCCCCTCTGACATTATCTAACTTTCAAATCTCCCAGCTCTCTCTCCCTATTCTTTCTTTACCCCTTCCGTCTTTCTCATCTCTTCCATTTCTCTCTCCCTCCCTCCGTCTCCTCTCTCTCCCTCTTCTACTTCCTGGAGGGTCACTTGGTACTGGAATATGTTAATTAAAACCTCTGATTCGGTAATCTCATAAAGTTTTTACACACACACACACACACACCACACACACACACACACACACACACAACACACACACACACACACACACACACACACACACACACACATACACACACACACACACCACACACACACACACACACACACACACACACACACACACACACACCACATACACCACACACACACACCACATACACACACACACACACACGCACACACACACACACACACACACACACACGCACACACACACACCCACACACACACACACACACACACACACACACACACACACACAATGGGCGCCTGTGATGAGCGAGGTTCCACAGGGGTCAGTCCTAGGACCAGTGCTGTTTTTGATATATGTTAATGACATGACGGAAGGGATAGATTCAAAAGTGTCCCTGTTTGCAGATGATGTAAAGTTGATGAGAAAAGTTCATTCAGATGAGGACCAGGCAGGATTCCCAAGAGACCTGGACAGGTTGGACACCTGGTCCAGCAACTGGCTACTCGAATTTAACCCAGCCAAATGCAAAGTCATGAAGATCGGGGAAGCGCAAAGAAGACCGCACACAGAATATAGGCTGGGTAGCCAAAGACTGCAAACCTCAGTCAAGGAGAAAGATCTTGGGGTGAGCATGACACCGAGCACGTCTCCGGAAGCACTAATCAACCAGATAACTGCTGCAGCACATAAGCGCCTGGCAAACCTGAGAATAGCGTTCCGATACCTCAGTAAGGAATCGTTCAGGACACTGTATGCTGTGTACGTCAGGCCAATACTGGAGTAAAGAGCACCAGTTTGGAACCCACACCTGGTCAAGCACGTCATGAAATTAGAGAAAAGGGCAAAGGTTTGCAGCAAGGCTAGTTCCAGAGCGAAGGGGAATGTCCTATGAGGAAAGGTTGAGGGAAATAGGCTTGACGACACTGGAGGACAGGAGGGTCAGGGGAGACATGATACTGACATACAAAATATTGCGAGGAATAAATAAGGTGGACAGAGACAGGATGCTTCAGAGAAGGGACACAGAAACAAGGGGTCACAATTGGAAGCTGAAGACTCAGATGAGTCAAAGGGATGTTAGGAAGTATTTCTTCAGTCACAGAGCTGTCAGGATGTGGAATAGTCTGGAAAATGATGTAGTGGAGGCAGGAACCATACATAGCTTTAATACGAGTTATGATAATGCCCATGGAGCAGGGAGAGAGAGGACCGGGTAGCGATCAGTGAAAAAGCGGGGCCAGAAGCTGAGTCGGACCCCTGCAACCACACACAACACAACACACACACACACACACACACACACACACACAAAACACACACACACACACACACACACACACACACACACACACACAAAACACACACACACACATACACTGATTTCCTGGGAAATTCTGGTAAAGGTTCTTCCTCTTCCTCTTTCTTCCACAGCCTTCTCCCTTCATTTCATTCCTCTCTTCCATTCTCCTCAGTTCTTTCTCCTCTTTCGGCCTTTTCACTCCCTTTCTTAAATCTATTTCATCCTCTTCCATAATCATTACTCTCCTTCTCCTGCATTCCACCTCCTCCGTCTCCTTCCATCTCTCCTCAACTTACCATGATGCTGGTAAGAAGCTCTAATCCAAGAACTGGGAATAGCCTCCAGTTCCTTGGATCAAGCTTTCTTGCCTCCCCTTTAGCAGGTGCGTTTGGCCCGTACGGAATTAAAAGCTTACCGACGTATACGGGAAACTCAAAATTCGTAAGGGTAATACAAAGCCTGGGGAAGGGTTTTCAAAGGGAAAGGGAAGGTAGCTCTAATTCCTGGATCAAGAGCCACTGAGATGATACACATATTAGGGGAAATGTTGAAAAAAATCTTTCATTATTTTTGTCTTTTTTTTTTTTTTTAATTTTCTGTATTTTTTTATTTTGCTCATAATTTATGTGAGTAAAAAACTGTAATGATTTTAAATAATGTTACAGAAACTACCACTTCTGAACATGAACAAACTACCACTACTAACATAACAAACTACCACTCTCTGAACATGAACAAACTACCACTATCTGAACAGAACAAACTACCACTATCTGAAACATGAACAAACTACCATAACTGAACATGAACAAACTACCACTATCTGAACATATACTACCACCATCTCTACATGAATAAACTACTACTATCTCAACATGAACTACCACAATCACAACATACACACACTGCACTGCAGCAGTCCCATCATGCACACACTACAAGTGTTTCTCTAGTGTTGCAAGTACTAACGTAACACAGACACACAGTGAGAAGTGTTGTTGGAATGCACTGGAGCCTCCAGGCTCACATGCTCGTCATGTTCCCGGGAATTGAGGAATTTGGCACGCCATTCCACTGGAATTATGGCAGTAATGACAGACTCGTCCATTGCCAAGTGATTCCGACTTTTTTTTTGTTCAGTGTCGTGTAACAGCAATTTCTACTTCAATCAATTTTGCTCAAATTAGTTAAGTTTTTTTTTTTTTTTTTTGGTAGAAACGAGTATTTGTTGTAGGAATATTGAATGGTGGGAGACGAGTTTGAAGAGGGTTGAGGATCATAAATACAGGACTACTACAGTAGGCCTGGTAGTCCCCTCTAGTATATAGTATAGATAGGTTCGTCAGGCTGCAGAAAAAGGTTTACACTTTGCCTAGATCTTCCTCAAATCTTGTCGCTGTAATTTCTTCACTCGTGGATCCTACTGGCCCGTGCTAGGCAGGTCTGTTTGTACTCAAATGCGTAACCTATTGATTTGTTAATGGCACCTCAAGTACTTGTTTTTACGATGGTATTGGAGAGTTTGCCTCACTCACCTACAGTTCCATATGAAGATTTGCATAGTCTAAACGAGGCCATGCGAACCATTGATTATGTAGAAGAGTTAAAAAACAAAAACATTTTAACACCCCAAACCACAGTACGGGATGGGATTGAACTCGCAATCGTATCATTACCATTTCTTGAGCCCTTTTAACACCATTTAATTTACAAGGTATGAACTATTATCTTGGTATCATGTCATAGCTCAGCTCAACACCACCACGCCACAGGATGCCACTTAATACATTCGGCAGACACGCAAGTAAGGAGACTCTCATACATCTGTAATAGATGGCACTGAGAAGCAAGACACGTGTGCAACGGTAAGATATCCTTATTCAGAAACGTTTCGGCTACTTCCCTTCTTCAGTCGCGTACAGAGGAAGTGGCAGAAGCAGTAAAGATGTAAACAAGATGTAATCAGTCCATCACCCCAGAAGACGTAGTTTTGAGGTGGTCGATATTGTATACCTATCATAACCCAGGAGCCCCAAAGGCCTGTTATCCTGAGTGTAAAGGGAGCAAAAATAAACACAGCAGAAAAACTTTGACTTATATTATCCTTCACCAAGTAAAAACAGAAGTATGTACACTATATACACTATGTACAGTGATAGGTATTAGTGCACTCCACGGCAAGCAAGGCAGAATAGAAGCCACTAGAGAGCAGACCGTGCTTCAACCAGCTCTAGAATGGAAATGACAAGGGCAGACAGGTGAGTGGTACCCACATAACCTCTGCGATTGCCAAAAACCATCTTCTCATTGGCTGGAACCTGGGTACTGATTGAACGACGGGCCCCATCGTCCGTTCCTTAGTACTGGTTCGCTGGTTAGGGAAGATAGCCTTTCAGTGAGGGTGTGTACATGCGCCGAATAAAGGTTACGTATTCTTTGCATGCCACAATACCAGTATCGTATTCACTCTGTCAGTAGACAGCGTTACCGGAGACCTGGGCTGATCAGCCAAAAGGCTTAAACAGGGTCCCATGGCAAAGTCAACATTATTGAAATTTCCCTTAATTTGGGCCGGGGTTTTCCCTAAACCCGTGATTGATCTGCCATTTTTTTTTGTCTTCAGCCAGTTTTTTTTTCCCTTTTGTAGGGTGCTATGAAAAAATTTTTGAAAAAAAGGGTACCCAAAATCCCCCGTGGATGCTAATTTTTGGACGCGCTGATTTCCTCTCTAGAAGAAGCGTAATTGGGAAAGAAACGAAGGGAAAGAGAAAGAAGAAGAAGAAGAAAAAGAAAAGAAAGAAAGAAGAAGAAGAAGAAGAAAAAAGGAAAAAAGAAGAAAAATGATGATGAAAAAAAAAAAAAGGGGACTATGCAATGTTTCTTTTTCCCAAAACCCTAGGGCCCTTTTTTTAAACCCTCTTCCATACTTTTTTTAAATAGAAGCATAAGCACCCAAAACAACAAACCCTTCGGGTTTTAAAATTTCTTTTTTTAAATTCGATAAACCCCATTTGCTTTATTTCCCTTTTCATTTCCCCATTTGCCCCCAAGGGAACTTCCCCCACACTCACTACGGGTCTTCCCCCAACTCCTACAAAAAGTTATTCCTCCTTGTTCTTTTACACGCAATTACAGCTTCCCTATCTTCATCAAAATTTTAATTACCCTCAAAATTTTCCCCTTTCCATTTTCTCGTTTAACCCCCCAACTCTTCATTTATTTAAACCCCCTCTTTAAAATTTTAAAAATAAAAAATTTCCAAATTCTTTCCCCTGGGTTTTCTAAACTTTTTAAAATTTCACCCCAAAAAACAATTTCTTATTTTAAACAAAAAATTTTTTGAAAATATTCTCATTTGCTTTTTTTTACTTTTGTTCACCACTCCCCAAACCCTCTCTTTGTTTTTCTCTCTGCTGTTTGGCCCACCCTGGTAAAACTTTTGTTATTGATCAATCCCAAATCGTTCGTGGGTACAATAATTAAAAATATTGTCTTTGGGGGTAATTTAAAAACCAAACAGGGAGTAAAAATGAAATTAGCTCAGACGAACCCCCCCAAACCGTATGCCCTGGGATGAGGGAAAAAACACCGGGGAACTAGAATGTCATGTTTTTCGCTAAACCAAATTTGAGGCAGGCCAAAACAGAAAGGGTTTCGAACCTTGGCTAGCCGCAGTGGTTTTTTAATATATATATATACATACATTTTTTATTATATATATATAAATATATCTAAATATATATAATTATAAATATATTTTATTTTTAAAAAAAATTATATATATATATATATATATATAAATATATTTTAAAAAATAATATTATTTTAAATATGAAAATAAGCCCCCCAGTAAACAGGTTTTTTAAAATATGCAAAAAAACCCACTGTGAAAGAGTATTGAAATTCCAAGCGCTTTCGGGGGAAACCCTACTCACATTGTCAATTTCCTTTGGGAAAAATTTGGGGTAGTCACGAAAGCACTTTTAAATTTGGGGCGCTACTCTTTCACGGGGGTTTTTTTTGATATATTTAGTTTTTATATTAAATATAAATATATATAAATTATATATATATATAATTGAAATGAGAGTAATTTTTTAACCAACGTCTTTTAGGGGTGTGAAGCGGGGGTGATGAATGTTCCCAAGGCGAGGGGGGAAGGGCCCTGGGGCAGGGGAGATGTCTTTTTCTGGGGGCAATGGTGGTGTGAATATAATGCGGGAGAATTGGGTATTTTGGGGAAGTTAGGAAAAGGTTGGGTTTTACCAAAAATGTTGTCCGGGAGGGCTGAGGAAGGGTTGTTGAGGGGGTTTCGGCCTGTAGAAGAAGGGAAAGAAAAACAGAATGACTTCAGAGTTTATCAGTCTTTTGTGGAAGGAAGGCGGGTGGGGGTTTTCGGCCTGGGAAAAGGGTTGGAGGGGGGGGGTTTTAAAGGAGGTTTTGTGTGCGGGGGGTTTTTTGGACTTCCAGCGGGGCTTTGGTGACCCGGTTTTTGATGGGTGAATGGAGACAAATGGTTTTTAAAAACTTGACGTCCCTGTTGGAGTGTGACAAAGTAAACTTTTATGAAGGGATTCGGGAAACCGGCGGGCCCCGGAAATTGAGCCCGGGAGATGGGAAGTCCCGTCCCTTTCACTCTGAAGGAGGGGGGTTAATTTTTGCCGTTTAAAAACTGTAGTGAAAAGAAAACCCTTCTGGCAAGACGTGTTTATTTGAATGATGGTGAAAGTTTTTTTTTTTTCGGGCCCCCCCCCCCTTGGGGGGGAATCGGCCAGTTTAAATAAAAAAAACAAAAAAAAAATTTTTTATAAAATATATTTTATGTATTATATTATATATATTTATAAATATAAAAATAAATATATCAAAAAAATAATACTAAATATATATATTATAAATATATTTTTTAATATATAAATTTTAACCCATATACTTTAAAACCCTTTTCACAAAAAAATTTTTTTTTTCCCTGGACTGCAGCACTCAAAGGAAAAGCCTTTCATAGGCGCCTTACGAACAAGCCCCATGCTGAAGAAAAGGGCCCAAAAACTTCCTCAAAGGGAAACTTGAGCAGTTCGAAAAAATTTTTAAAATTTGACAAAAAAAAGGGGAAACTTGCTAATGAAATTCGATGAAAAATGAAGGGGGAAAAGGGAAAAACTAGATTTTCCCACTGCCGATAACAGTGAAGAAAAGAAAACACGCTGCAACACAAGCTTTTTACTGTTATAAAGTCTTGCTCTTTGTAGAGCTTTTTAAATATATAGAGTTTTTGGGGATGATTTGATGAAGCTTCTACTCAACTGCAAAAATTTATCCAAAGTGTGTTTGTCCTTTTTACAGGGAAAGAGAACCCAAAATGGCTTTTGGGAAGGGAAAACCTTTTCAGGAATTATTTGTCCAATTTTTTGGGTAAATTTTCCTAACCTGGGGACAGCGAGTTTAAAACACACCTCCCCTCGTTTTTAGACCTCCCTAACAGGTTTTTGGTTTGTCTCCTTGTTAAATGGCAGACTTGGGTTTTGACCAAAATAATTTGGGCCCGGAAAACAAGTAGGTGCGTATGTTTTGTGTTGCGTGTGTTTTAAACCCCAAACCCATTTGTACTAACCTATTTGTGGTTGCAGGGGGCGAGTCACAGCTCCTGGCCCCCCTCTTTTTGCTGATTGCTACAAAGGGCCTCTCTTTCCCCGCCCCATGACCCCTATCAAAACCTCGCCCTTAAAAATATGTATGGTTCCTGCCTCCCCAAAATCACTTTCTAGGGTATTCCATGGCCCCGACAAATCTAAAGCTGAAGAAAAAACTTTCCCAACTCCCCTTTTATTCATTTAGTCTTCAATTTTCCCAAATTTTGACCCCTTGTTTTCTGTGGCCCATCTCTGGAACAAACCCGTCTTTGTCCACCTCGCCTATTCCCCCATATTTATATGTCGTTATCAGTCTCCCCCCGACCCCCCGGCCTCCAGTGTGTCAGGGGCCCATTTCCCTCAACCTTTCTTCATAGGGGCAACCCCCGTACTCTGGGACTATCCCTTGTTGCAAACCTTTGCACTTTCTCTAATTTCTTGACGTGCTTGACTAGGTGTGGATTCCAAACTGGTGCTGCATACTCCAGTATGGGCCTGACTTTAGATGGTGTACAGAGTCTTAAACGAACCTTACTGAGGTATCGGAACGCTATCCGTAGGTTTGCCAGGGCCCGTATGCTGCAGCAGTTATCTGATTGATGTGCGCCTCAGGAGATATGCTCGGTGTTATACTCACCCCCAGATCTTTTTCCTTTAGTGAGGTTTGCAGTCTTTGGCCATCTAAACTATATTGTGTCTGCGGTCTTCTTTGCCCTTCCCCAATCTTCATGACTTTGCATTTGGCAGGGTTAAATTCAAGGAGCCAGTTGCTGGACCAGGCTTGTAGCCTGTCCAGATCTCTTTGTAGTCCTGCCTGATCCTCGTCCGATTCGATTCTTCTCATTAACTTCACATCGTCTGCAAACAAGGACACTTCTGAGTCTATCCCTTCCGTTATGTCGTTCACGTATACCAAGAACAGCACAGGTCCTAGGACTGACCCCTGTGGAACCCCGCTTGTCACAGGCGCCCACTCTGACACCTCGTCGCGTACCATGACTCGTTGTTTCCTCCCTGTCAGATAATCTCTGATCCATTGCAGTGCCTTTCCTGTTATGTGTGCCTGATCCTCTAGCTTTTGCAGTAACCTCTTGTGAGGAACTGTGTCGAAAGCCTTCTTGCAGTCCCAAAAATACGCAGTCGATCCACCCCTCTCTCTCTTGTCTTACTTCTGTCACCTTGTCATAAAACTCTAGTAGGTTTGTGACACAGGATTTTCCTTCCCTGAAACCGTGCTGGTTGTCAATTATACACTTGTTTTCTTTCCAGGTGCCCCACCACTCTCCTCCTGATGATCTTCTCCAGACTTGCATACTATACACGTTAGAGATACAGGTCTGTAGTTTAGTGCCTCATGTCTGTCTCCCTTTTTAAAAATTGGGACTACATTTGCCATTTTCCATACCTCAGGGAGTTGCCCAGTTTCAAATGATGTGTTGAAGATCTTTGTTAATGGCTCACACAATATCTCTGCTCCCTCTTTAAGGACCCATGGAGAGATGTTGTCTGGTCCCACCGCCTTTGAGGTGTCAAGTTCGCATAGCAGCTTCTTCACCTCCTCCTTGGTTATATGTATACCTCATCCAGCACTTGCTGGTGTGCCCCCCTGTTCTGATTTCTTGGAGTCCTACTGTTTCCACTGTAAATACCTCTTTAAATCTTGTGTTGAGCTCCTGACATACCTCTCGGTCGTTCTTGTGAATTCCCCATCACCCTTCCTCAGTCTGATTACCTGGTCCTTGACTGTTGTTTTCCTCCTGATGTGGCTGTACAACAGCTTCGGTCAGTCTTTACTTTTGATGCTATGTCATTTTCATATTGTCTCGAGCCTCCCTTCTTATCTGTGCATATTCGTTTCTGGCTCTTCGGCTGATTTCTTTATTTTCCTGAGTTCTCTGTCTTCTGTACCTTTTCCATTCTCTAGTACACCTAGTTTTTGCCTCCCTACACCTTTGGGTGAACCAAGGACTCGTTCTGTTCTTCCCATTATTTCTGTTTCCCTTGGGAACAAACCTCTCCTCTGCCTCCTTGCATTTTGTTGCTACATAGTCCATCATTTCTTGTACTGGTTTTCCTGTCAGTTCCCTCTCCCACTGAATGTCTTGAAGGAAGTTCCTCATGCCTGAGTAGTTCCCCCCTTTTGTAGTTTGGTTTTTTCCCAGCCTATTCCTGCTCTACTCTTCTCCACTTGGAGCTCAACTATGTAGTCGAAGCACAGAACCACATGATCACTAGCTCCCAGGGGCCTTTCATACATGATACCCTCGATGTCCGAACTACTCATGGTGAATACAAGGTCCAACCTTGCTGGTTCATCCTCTCCTCTCTCTCTGGTAGTGTCTCTAACATGTTGATGCATGAGGTTCTCCAGTACCACATCCATCATCTTGGCTCTCCATGTTTCGGGACCCCCCATGGGCTCCAGGTTTTCCCAGTCAATCTCCTTGTGATTGAAATCACCCATAACTAGTAACTTTGCTCCCCCCATGTGTGCTCTCCTGGCCACCTCGGCTAGTGTGTTGATCATTGCTCTGTTGCTCTCCATCGTATTCTTCTCTTGGCCTCCTGCAGTTCTGTGGTGGGTTGTACATTACTGCAATTATCACCTTATGTCCCTCAGACTGGATTGTTCCTACTAAGTAGTCCCTTTCGCCCATGCCATCCATTCCTTCCATTTTCTCAAAACCCCACTGGTTTTTAATGAGCAGTGCAACTCCTCCTCCCCCTCTCCTCCCTCTGTCTTTCCTGAAGATTTGATATCCGGATGGAAAGATTGAATCTGTTATTATTCTGGTGAGTTTTGTTTCTGTGAGTGCTATTATGTCTGGGGATGTCTCTTTGATTCTTTCGTGCCACTCCTCATACTTGTTTGTTATTCCATCTGCATTTGTATACCACACCTTCAACTTCTTTTCTAAGACTGTGGTCTGGGAAGTATATTGGGGTTGGGGAAGTGGGAGACCTGGTAAGGAACTATGGGTTGTTGCTGTGGGGGTGAAGTTTGTAATGTAGTGGGTGGGGGCATTGGATGTGGCATGGGTGTTTGATTTAGAGTGTTTGGTTGCACTGGGGTTGACCTGGTTGGGAGGCTTCTATAGAAAGTTGTGAGGGAGGCTGTATTAGATCTTCTTCCTGGGTCTGGGATCTCCTGTCTGTCTTTCTCCATCCCCTCTCTTTCCTCCTTTCGCCTTTGTACCATCTCTCTCAGTTTCTTCCTTTCTTCTTGTGTTCTGTCGCGGTCGAGATACACCCTCCTGTATGCCGCATGTCCCTTAATCGTGCTTTTCTCCTGCAGTATCTTGGTCCGAGTCGCTTCTGCCTTGAAGGTCACTCTCACTGGCCGGGTTCTTTTTTTTACAAACCCCCCTATTCTCCGAAAATTTTCCAGCTGGGTCATATCGTCTTCTCCTATTGCTTTCATGATGCTTCAATTGCTTTTTTTTTCCCTTGTTTTCTTGCTTCATATGTTTCCCCTCTACTTCCTGGAGCCCATACACAAAGACTGACCTCACCCTTTCATTCTCCCACTGCATATCCCTGTGTATCCCCTCATTTAATTTGGTTTCCTCCACTGCAGCTTTCCTTTCATCAGTTTCACATGGCTAATGTACTTGGCTCAGTGGCCTGTCATTTTCCCTTCTCGGCTTTCCTTGGGCTCTGTTGTTGTCTGTTAGGGCCTCCACATAAAGCTTAGCTCTTTCATTTGCTACAGTCTCCTCTGATAGAGCATCTCCATGCAGTTGTGCCCCTTCTTTCCCTACAGTCCCCTTATTTGTGGCTGAGGTAGCAGTCTCTGTTGTCAATCCCAAAATGTATGTGTGTGTGTGTGTGTGTGTGTGTGTAATATTTTATTATAACTTTGTGATTGCGAGAAATAATTCAAATGTTTCTTCTCCTCAGTTACTATAATACAGTTAAAACAGATTCCTAGTCTCTTGGATCCTATTGTACCTGTTCTGGAAGCTGCTTACTGTGTTCACCTCCATCAATCCTTAATAAACATTATGCCACTTTCTAATCGCCCTGAAGCTAAAGAATAAACTCCTGAAATCTCAGTGACATACTTCCTTCCTAACTATCTGTTTTGCCTCTTATATCTAGTTTCCTCCTTTTTCAATAGTTTCTCGCAATTCTTCCAGTCAACACGGATGAGTGCTTTTTATGTCGAAATCTTATTACCTCTGGTTCTTCGGTTTTATAGGGAAGTCAAATTCAGTTTCTTAAGTCTCTCCTCGAATGTGTGTAGTGTGGGTGGCTTTGTGTGGGTAGTGTGGGTGGCTTTGTGTGTGTAGTGTGGGTGGCTTTGTGTGTGTAGTGTGGGTGGCTTTGTGTGTGTGTGTGGGTGGCTTTGTGTGTGTAGTGTGGGTGGCTTTGTGTGTGTAGTGTGGGTGGCTTTGTGTGTGGGAGTGTGGGTGGCTTTGTGAGGGTAGTATAGGTGGCTTTGTGTGGGTAGTGTAGATGCTTTGTGTGTGTAGTGTGGATGGCTTTGTGTGGGTGTGTGGATGGATTTGTGTGGGTAGGGTTGATGGCTTTGTGTGGGTAGTGTGGATGGCTTATGTGGGTAGTGTGGATGGCTTTGTGTGGGTAGTGTGGATAGCTTTGTGTGGGTAGTGTGGATGGCTTTGTGTGGGGAGTGTGGATGGCTTTGTATGTGTAGTGTGGATGGCTTTGTGTGGGTAGTGTGGATGGATTTGTGTGGGTAGTGTGGGTGGCTTTGCGTGGGTAGTGTGGATAGCTTTGTGTGGGTAGTGTGGATGGCTTTATGTGGGTAGTGTGGATGGCTTTGTGTGGGTAGTGTGGATGGCTTTGTCTGGGTAGTGTGGATGGATTTGTGTGGGTAGTGTGGGTGGCTTTGCGTGCGTAGTGTGGATAGCTTTGCGTGGGTAGTGTGGATGGCTTTATGTGCGTAGTGTGGATGGCTTTGTGTGGGTAGTGTAGATGGCTTTGTGTGTGTAGTGTGGGTGGCTTTGTGTGGGTAGTACAGGTGGCTTTGTATGTGTAGTGTGGATGGCTTTGTGTGGGTAGTGTAGATGGCTTTATGTGTGTAGTGTGGGTGGCTTTGTGTGGGTAGTACAGGTGGCTTTGTATGTTTTAGTGTGGATGGCTTTGTGTGAGTAGTGTGGATGTTTTGTGTGGTAGTGTGGATGGCTTTGTGTGGGTAGGGTTGATGGCTTTTGTGTGGGTAGTGTGGATGGTTTTGTCTGGGTAGTGTGGATGGATTTGTGTGGGTAGTGTGGGTGGCTTTGCGTGCGTAGTGTGGATAGCTTTGCGTGGGTAGTGTGGATGGCTTTATGTGGGTAGTGTGGATGGCTTTATGTGGGTAGTGTGAGTGACTGTGTGGGTAGAGTGGGTGACTTTGTGTGGGTAGCGTGGGTGGCTTTGTGTGGGTAGTGTGACTCACTGTGTGGTATGTGAGTGACTGTGGCGTAGAGTGGATGGCTTTGGGGGGGAGTGTGGGGGGCTTTGTGTGGGTGGTGAGGGCGTGTGGGTAGAGTGGGTGGCTTTGTGTGGG
>NC_069401.1:37447822-37522822 GCF_026875155.1 Cherax quadricarinatus | reverse complement strand
GCAGTGCAAATATTACACTGGGTACTTGACTGTAGGTGTCTCAAAAGGATTTCCCATGAAAGATGCCATGTTATTACTGGGTAATAACATTACTACTGTTAGTTCGTATCCTGAACCTATAATGATTAATTCTTCTCCGGTGTTGGCCATAACTCGGGCAACATCCCAAGGGTTGTCTGGAGGGAATGATGACCTATCCTTGGACGACTCCGATCTCGGAATAGCCAGGGTTGTTTTATGAGGCACACCGGCCGGAGCCTCGTAAATCAAGTGAACAGACCCCGATCAAGCCTTCCTATTCCCAGGTTGCAGGATTGCCAGATGTCTCTGTTTCCATGCCCGAGGGACTGTCCTTCCGGGAGGAACAACGAAAGGACCCTTCTTTAAAATTCGCTTTTGAGGCAGCCATGGGTAAATCCTCTTTGGGTCATCCGGTAAAGTATGAAGTTAAAAACGATTATTTGATCTGCACTGAGACTGGTAGGAGATAGAGGGCCGGCAATTGTTTAACAGGTTAGTAGTTCCAACAAAGTATAGACCTCAAATATTAAATATAGCTCATAATACGTCTTTAGGAGGTCACTTAGGAATTACAAAAACCTTGTATAGAATCACAAAAGAATTTTATTGGGCCCAAAAAATTAAAAAGATGTGAAGAATCATATTAGGTGCTGCCGAGAATGTCAGCAGTTGGAAAACCTGGACATTCCTTTAAAACCTCACCTCTCCAACCTATACCTGCTGATGGAGAACCTTTTGCAGATTTAAATTATAGATTGTGTAGGTCCCTACCTAGGTTCAAAATCTGGAAAATCAGTATTTATTTACGATTATGGATAAAGTAACCAGATACCTGAAGCAATTCCCATGCGTATATTAATACTAAAGCTATCTCAAAGCTTTAACAAAATTCATTTCTTGTTTTGGCATTCCTAAAACTATTCAAAGTGATCAAGGTACTAACTTCACTGCCAAAGCATTTAGGGAAGTATTAACTAGGTTAGGGGTAATCCACAACTTATCCACTGCCTATCATCCTCAGTCCCAAGGGCCCTTGGAAAGATTCCACCAGACATTAAAAACAATGATGAGAAGTTTTTTGCATGCACTTTCCTACAGACTGAGATGAATCACTACCTTTGTTGCTGTTCTCAGTACGAGAAACGGTGCAGAGTCTACAGGGTATAGTCCTTTTGAGCTGATCTTTTGGGGACAATGTACGAGGTCCTCTTCGGGTGCTCAAAGAGGATGGATGGGAGAAGACGTTAGCTCAACTCTCTACAAACCGTCTTCAAGGTTGCAGGTGGCACGTCAGTTAGCCAAGGCAACCTAAAGACAGCTCAAAGCAAGATGAAACAGAGGTATGACAGAAGTGCACAATTCCGCTTTCCCTTCCATCCCGGAGGGCAAGGTGTTTTGGTGCAGGAACCTATCCTGGCCACACCTTGAAAGCTAGATTTACCGGGGCCTATGCAGATTGTAAGTAGATTATCTGATGTAAATTATGTGGTAGCTCCCTTGATAAAACCTCAAAAACTAAAACTTACCACATTAATCATTAAAGTACTTCCATTTCACCAGATAAAGTCCCAGTAATGACTCTGTCCTCTACCTCTGAGGACAACTCTGACTCTTTGCACTCTATCTCTGAAATTAATTTTTAAACTTTCAAATTCTGTCCTCCTCAAGGATCCCAGCCCTTTAATGGAGAGATTATCTGAAACGCAAGCAACAAATTTAACTGGAGCTTCTACAGTCATATCCTAATATTTTTTCGGATGTGCCGAAAAAAAGTACGTTAGGTTACCCTGATGTAGATGTGGGAAACTCTAAACCAATTAAACTCTCCCCCTACAGGCTAATCCTGAAAAGCAAAGGCTACTTCAGCAGGAAGTAGAATTTTTGTTAAAGCATGGTTTAGTGGAGGAGTCGTTCGTCCATGGGCTTCACCGTGCATCCTTGTGAAGAAGGCTGATGGAGGGTTTCGTATGTGTACAGGACTACCGTAAAGTCAACGAGGTCACAATACAGATGCTTACCCCCTTCCTCGTTTGGATGACGTAATTGACTTTGTGGGTAAGGCTACTTTTGTGTCCAAATTAGATCTCCTTAAAGGCTACTATCAGGTACCTTTTACAGATAAGGCGAAGGAAATCTCTGCCTTCGTAATCCAGGAGGTCATTATCAATACACAGTTACACCCTTCGGAATGAAAAATTCCCCTCTTCATTCCAGAAACTTATCCATCAGGCTATTAAAGGACTTGAAGGCACGGCAGCGTACCTAGATGATATTGTTGTGGTGTCTGATACTTGGGATCAACACCTACTTAGACTTAAGGCTCTGTTTGGAGACCTTTAAGAGTTCCCAATTTAACAGTTAATTTATCTAAGTCTTCCTTTGGCCAGGCCCCTGTCACTTTTCTAGGCCATGAAGTAGGTAGTGGTAAAGTGCACCTAAATTTGCTAAAGTTCTTTTTATTAAAGATTAATCCAGTTCCTCATCATAGGAAATCTCTTCAAAATTTTTCCTAGGCATGATAGGATTTTACAGAAGATTCTGTAAGAATTCTCAGATATTATAGCCCCTCTTACCTCTCTTACCAGTCATAAAGTTTTCCCCTTTTTTTGGACGTCAGATTGTAACACTGCTTTTAATAAAGCAAAAAGATTATTGTGTACTGCACCCTTTTTCTTGTCTCCAGACTTCTCCAAACCTTTTTCATTACAGGTTGATGCTTGTGAGTCTGGGGTTGGGGCAGTACTATTACAAATCGGGAAAAAAGGAGTTGCAGCCTGTAGCATACTTTTCAGCCAAGTTCCAGCCACAATCAGAGGGCTTACTCTACCATTGAAAAAGAAGTCATCGCGCTGGTTCTGGCTTTGGAGCATTTCGATGTTTATGTGGGCCAGACATCGCAGGTGGTCACAGTCTACAGTGATCACAATCCTCTAGTATATCTTCAAGCCAGAAGAACCACAACACAAGGCTTATGCGCTGGACGCTAAGGCTGCAACCATAAAAATCTGTCCATTAAATACATTGCCGGCAAAAAAAAAATATGTTGGCAGACTTTTTTATCTAGAGTTTTAATATTTTATTTAGGTTAGGATGTTATTTGTGGTAACCCCCTTTTTTATGCTCTTTTTTTTATCCCCTGGTGTGGGGTTTTTTTTTAGTGAGGGGGTGCGGGCTATCGTCCGCCTGTATCTTGGACCTATGCTAGCCTGTCTGACTGCTGTCTCACTCTAAGTTTAGGGTTTGGCTTTGGTCACGAGAAACTGAGCTCTATCTAAGAGTTGGGTGGTGGAGAGGAAAGGCGGTCCCATTATTTTTTTTGCCCTGGCGGCACGGTTTCCACTGGAAGGTGGCAGCCTAATCCTGAGCCTTCTCGGGGTGGGGGTGTGGCATGCAAAGAGTACGTAACCTTTATTCGGCGCAAAGTACACACCCTCATTTACAGGATATCTCCCCCAACCAGCGAACCAGTTGCCTAAGAGTGATGATGGGGCCCCGTCGTTCAACTAGTGACCAGGTTCTAGCCAAAAAGAAGATGGTTTTGGCAATCGCCAGAGGTTATGTGGGTACCGCTCTCCTGTTTGCCCCTTTTCCCTTTCCATTCTAGAGCTGCTTGAAGCACGGTCTGCTATCTTGTGGCTTCTATTTCTGCTTTTTCTTACCCTGGAGTGCACTATACTTTTCACTGTACATGTGTACATATTGCTGTTCTAAACTGGTGAAGGATAATATAAGTCTAAACTTTTTCTAAATGTGTTTATTTGCTCCCATTACACCCGGGGTAACAGGCCATTTGGAATCCTGGGTTGTAATTTGTGGTGGTAGTGGTGATGGTTTGGGGGGTGGTGGTGGTGGTGGTAGTGATGATGGTGGTGGTAGTGGTGGTGGTGGTGGTATTGGTAGTAATGGTGGTAGTGGGGGTGGTGGTTGGTAGTGGTGGTGGTGGTTTGTGGTGGTGGTAGTGGTAGTGGTGGTGGTGGTAGTGGTATGGTGGTGGTGGTGGTAGTGGTAGTGGTGGTGGTGTGGTGGTGGTGGTAGTGGTGGGTGGTGGGTATGGTGGTTGGTAGTGCTGATGGTGGTGGTGGTGGTGTGGTTGTGGTGGTGGTGGTAGTATGGTGGTGGTAGTGGTGGTGGTAGTTGGGTGGTGGTGGTGGTGGTGGTGGGGGTAGTGGTGGTGGTGGTGGTAGTGGGAGGTGATGGTGGTGGTGGTGGTGGTAGTGGTGGTGGTGGTGGTAGTGGTGGTGGGGGGTTTGTGGTGGTGGTAGTGGTGATTTGGGGGTGGTGGTGGTAGTTTGGTGGTGGTGGTAGTGGTAGTGGTGGTGTAGTGGTGGTGGGGGTAGTGGTAGTGGTGTGGTGGTGCTAGGGGGTGTGGTGTGGTGGTGTGGTGTGGTGGTGGTGGTGGGTGGTTGGGTGTAGTGGTGGTGGTGGTTTGGGGGTGGTGGGAGTGGTGGTGGTGGTAGTGGTGGTGGTAGTGGAGGTGGTGGTGGTGGTGGTGGTGGTGGTAGTGGTGGTGGTAGTGGTGGTGGTGGTATTGGTAGTGTTGGTGGTAGTGGTGGTGGTGGTGTTGGTGGTGGTGGAAGTGGTGGGGGTAGTGGTGGTGGTAGTGGTGGTGGTGGTGGTGGTGGTAGTGGTGTTGGTAGTGGCGGTGGTGGTGGTGGAGGTGGTGGTGGTGGTATGTTTGGTGGTAGTGGGGGTGGTGGTTGTGGGGGTGGGGTTTTGTGGTGGTGGTAGTGGTGGTGGTGGTAGTGGTGGTGGTAGTGGTGGTTGTGTTGGTGGTGGTGGTGGTGGTGGTAGTAGTGGTTATAATGGTGGTGGTGGTGGTGGTAGTCGTGGTGGTGGTGGTGGTAGTGGTGGTGGTAGTGGTGGTGGTGGTGGTGGTAGTGGTGGTGGTAGTGGTGGTGGTGGTTTTAGTGGTGGTGGTAGTGGTGGTGGTGGTGGTAGTGGTGGTGGTAGTGGTGGTGGTAGTGGTGGTTGTGGTGGTGGTGGTGGGGAGTTGGTGGTGGTGGTGGTAGTAGTATTTAGTAGTGGGTTGTGGTGATGGTGGTGGTGGTGGTATTGTGGTTGTGGGGGTGGTGGTGGTGGTGGTGGTGGTGGGGGTTGTTGTGGTGGTGGTGGTGGAGTTGTTGTTGTTGCTGTGGTGGTGGTATAGGGGTGTGTTGTGAGGGTTTGGTGGTTGTTGTTGTTGTGGTGGGGGTGGTGAATTTGGGGCGGCGTTGGTGGAGGTTTTGGGAGGTGGAGGTTGTGGTGGCTGTGCTGGAGGTTGTAGTGGTGTCAGTGGTAGTGTTGGGGAGGTTGTGGTTATCGTGGTGGTGGTATTTGTGGTAGTAGTGGTGGTGTTGTTTTGTTGTTGTTGTTGTGTGTGGTGGGGGTGGTGGTGGAGGTTTTGTGGTGGTTGTGGTGGAGGTTGTGGTGGTAGTGGTAGTGGTTTTGGTGGTTGTGGTTGCATGGGGGGGTGGTGGTGGTATTGGTTTGGTAGTGTAGCGGCACAAAGAAACAAGTCCTCCTGACAAAAAAACAGGGCCCAGTAAAAGTAGCAACACTGAATCTTTTGGGCCTTTTACCATAAAACCCCTGAATTAACCCCCATAACTAGTGCAACTTTCCCCCCTAAAAAACAGACAAATTCACAACCCCATTTTTGGTTTTAAGGTGAAGACACAGTGGTCCCCCCATACGGGTACCCACACAGTCCTACCCCCGGGAGATGAATGGGAAATTTTTTTTTTGGCCATCCAAAAAATCCGGATCCGGGGGAACACCCCGCACAATTTCTTACATGGGCATCCACATCCGCACTCATTTCACTGTAAACAGATTATAAACAACACGATGGGGCCCAAAAATTTAATTCTCTGGGCTCCATCCCCACGAATTCCTTGCATCAGGAAAACTCTATAAAACTTGGGTTGGGGCCACTTTTTAGATTTGCTCCCCACAGTTTTGGTCACGGTATTACAGAAAAAGCTATAATGAAATATAAATATTTTTTATATATATAATAAAATATATATAAATATAATTATATAAATAAAATATATATATATATAAATATAATATAGCCCGGTGCCGAATAGAAAAAAACTGGTCAATTACAAAACTCTTTTAAAAAATTTAAGCCCTTTCTAAAATTTTCTCTTATCTTTAAAGATATTTTTTTTTCTTTAAATGAAAATTTAAAAAATTTTTTAAATTTTTGCACCAAAAGAAACCCTTAAAGAAAACTTACCAAACCTTATTATAACAAGAAAAATTTTTAAATTTTAGCCAACCCCAAATTTATATATTTTATTTTTGTTTACAAAAATTTAAAATACTAAACAAACACATTTAAAATTTTTTTTTTCTTTTTTTTTTAGGTTCAAAATGTTTTTGGCGAAATTATTGCATACAAAAATTTTTCCGCTTGCCCCTATAGGGCCCAAAAACGAGCGCAGTGAAAATTTTTTTTTTTTGTTGGGTTTTCAAAAAAAATTTTGGCAAAATTATTGCAAAACCCCAAATTTTCCGCTTTTTCCAATAATGGAAGAAGCGTTGCTTTTTAAAGGGCCAAGAGGGCAATTTCCCCTATTCGGACGACATATATATATATATAAATAAATATAAATATATAAATAATAATATTTTATATATATATATATAAATATAATAATATAATAATATATAATATATATTTTTTTTTTAAATTGCACACGGGCCCTTTTCCCCACCAAAGGGAGGGGGGCCCAAAAAAGGAAAAAACTTTCACCATCATTCACCCCATGACTGTCTTGCCAGAAGGGTCTTTACACTCCCAGTTTTTAAACGCAGCATTAACCACCCCCCCCTTTCCCAGAGTGAAAGGCACGTATTTCCCCAATTTCCCCAGGACTCAAGCCCGGGCCCCGCAGGTTTTCCTGAACCCCTTTCATAAAATTTTTCTTTGCTCACACCCCCAACCCAGCCCCCCAATTTTTAAAAAAAACCGTTTGCCTCCTTCACTTTTTTCCAAACACCTAAAGCATCCCCCGCGGAAACCCAACCCCCTCGCACAAAAAACCCCCCCTTTCCCCCTCCCTTCAAGTTTTTCCTGGGCCGACCCCCTACCCCGCCTTCCTTCCACCCAGACTGATACACCCTTGAAGAAAATTCTTTTATCGCTCCATTCCCCTTTTTCATGCCCCAACCCAAACCTCAAAACCCTTCCTCACCCTCTGGAAAAAAGTTTTGGCAATCCCACACCTCCTCCTAACTTCCAAACTACAAATTCCCCTGCTTTAAATTAAACGCCACACATTCCCCCTCAACATGAAAATTCCACTGCCTCCAGCCCTTCTCCTTGCGCAAACATTCATCCCCCATGCTTCACACCCTTTTATAACAGCTTTGGGTAAAACATACTCTCATACATTCCCCTTTTGGGCCTCCAAGGCCCAAAGTTTTTTTTGTCCCACAAAACCAAAGGTGCACCGCCCCACCCTTTTTCCCCTCATCATTTCATGAATCCCTCATTTTTTCATAGACCCATCCACAGACCCCGTCCCTCCCAAAAAACCTAAATACTTTCACCTCCTCGATACCCCCTTCCCTCGCTCAAAACCTTAGTTTTTTCCTTATTCACTTTTAATTTTTCTTTTTTACATACCCTCCCAAATTCATCCACCAACCTCGCGTTTTTCCTTTTAAAAATTTTTCCCAAAGAGCACATTTTCCCATCACAAAGACAACTGGTTAAACTCCCATTTTATGTTGATTCTTTTATTTTTTAACTCCCACGCCCCTTTGCCAAGCCGGGTCGCTTTACTTCCCCTTAAATCCCAATCTAAAAAATATATTAAACAACCACGGTGCCCATCACACATTTTTGGGCCTATGGCCTACTTTTACGGGGGAAAATAATCCCCCCTTTTTCCTAAAATACTCTAACTTGAGCCTCACTATCCTCGTAAAAAACCCCTTCACCGGGTTTCAGTAACCCCACCTCCTATACCCTACACCTGCAACAAACTGCCACATTTTTCCCCCCCATCCACCCTTTTACGCCTTTTTTCCCAAAACAATAAATGCCCCAAAAACCTCTTTAAAAAATTTTCTAAAAAACTGTTCACTTTTTATGTTTCCCCTGAAAAACCTGGTCCCCCACACCCCCCAAAACCCTTTTCCCCAAAACCCCCCTTGTTCCCCATCCCAAAACCTAAACCTAAATTTTCCGTCTTTCTCTTAATTCTTTCAATAATAACTCAAACCCTACACATACCCCGGGTAAAACTCAACAAAACTTATCCCCTAAATTTTTGCACTCTCTTTTGTCCCCTTTGCCTTTAAAACAAAGGAACTAAAAGCATGCTCCCCTGCCAATCCCAAGGGACCTTTAAACCCTTTTCCATACATTTTTTAAATTTAAAACACCAACCATTTCAAAACTAAATCCCCCCTGCTTTTAACATTTCTATCCCCCTTTTCCCATCAATCCCAAACTGCCAAAAACCCCCTTTTCAAACTAACCCCCGCCCCCACAACTTCCCACACACTCACAATTGACTCTTCCCCAACCCTACAAGAAAATTTTAAAACCTCCTTGTCCTATAAAAAAAATCACAGCTTTTCCCCATCTTCATCACCCTTTTTCAAATTCCCCAAAAAATTCCTTCCCCTCTTTCCCCAAAATCTCAATTCCCCCATTTTAAAAACTCTCCTTTTCCCATTTTTTAAATGATTAAAACCATTTGTTCCTAGGGTTTTCCCCAACTTGGGTTTAAACTCCCCTCCAAAACTTTTTTTTTTAATTTTTCAACAAAATTTGTTTGATAACATCTCCCCAAATCCCCATTTGCTCTTTTTTTCCCCATTTCTTCACCACTCCCCTTAAAACCCCCCTCTTTTTCCCCCTTAAAAAAACTCTTCCCTTTCCCTTGGGATCACTTCTACTTTGTAAAAACCTTTTCAATTCTAACTTTTTTCCCCCCCTTACTACCCTTTTACATCATCATTCCAAAAAATCGCTTTTTCCTTTCCCCCCCGCACCCACTTTTCCCGTAAAACCCCAAACTCTGCTGAACACCCTAACATTTAAAATTTTTTAAACCCAAACCCCCTACCCTTCGACCCCCTTGCCCATGCTCCATCAGCCCTCTATCCTCCAACAGCTGTTTTTATCTTACCCTGAAATGCCTCCTCTTTTAGTTTTATAAAAACCCTTTAACCCCCTCTCTTCCCTGAAGCTTCAAATTTTCCTTGTCCCCCAACTACCTTTTACCTCAGTGTAGTTACAACTAAAAAGTTTGGGTCCCGATATAATATAAAATAATATATTATATAAAAATATATATATAATATTAAAATAAATATATATATATATTTTATATATATATATAATTTTAATAGTTTTTTCGAACCCCGTGACTGCGATTTTTCTTTGTATATATTTAGCTTGTATATATCACTTGGCATTGAAATTTTAAAAAACCCTTTTGAGAAGTCAAAACAAACAGGAAGAAATTTTAAATACTTGATCCATTTCTTGAGGGGGTCACCTGAAAGTTTGGGGGGCCCCTGGGAAAAAAAACATGGCTTTTGGAAAACCCGGGTTTCCCAGGCCCATGTGGGGATTTGTTTTGGGCCCCCTTGTTTCCTTCCCTGGTTCACTGAAAAATATAAAAAAATTTTAAAAATGGGGAGGTTTTCTAAAAGTATTAGCCGAAGGGGGAAGAGGGAGTGTTGGGGTGTTTGGCCATTTAAGAGAATGGATCAAAGTAGAAAAGACATGAACCGCAAAATAAAAACCGAAAGGGGAAAAGGGGGGCGGGTAGGGGTCGTCCCGAAAAAGGGTTGGGGGGAGGGGGTAAAAGAGTTTTTTTGGCGAGGGGGGTTGGGCTTCCAGCAAGCAGTGGGAGCGTGTTAGATTGGAGTGAATGGGGAAAGAAAAGGGTTTTTTTTGGGGCCTGACGATCTTTTTGGATGGAGCAGGGGAATAAATTTTCAACGACTGACGGAAGGAAGACTCCGAAGTGTCCCTTTTGCAGATGAAGTGAAGTTTTAAAGAGAAAATTGGAAAAAAACGAGGACCAGGCAAAGCTACAAAAGGGATCTGGGCCAGGCTGGGAGACCTGGGCAAACAACGGCTCCTGGAGTTCAATCCCCCCAGGGGCAAAGGGGTGAAGATTGTGGGGAAAAGGGAAAGAAGACCACAAACGGAGTACAATCTAGGGGGGGCCCCCCCCGCCTACAAACCTCACTCCCAAAGGGAAAAGGGGCTTGGTGTGATTTTAACACCGGGGACATCTTTCCCGAAAGGGTTTACATCAACCAAAAATAACTGCTGCAGCAAACCTACGAAAAGCATTTCCCAAATCTAAAAAAGGATCATTCAGGGCCCTGTACCTGTGACGTTAGGGGCCCCTATTAAGTTTTGCCGCCATTTTGGAACCCTCACCTAGCCCAAACATGTAAGGAAAATTTGAGAAAGTCAAAGGGTTTTCAACAAATTTTGTCCCGGGGCTTGGAGTCTGTCCAAAAAGAAGGGGAAGGGTTTAAAGGGGAAAACCCACCTAAAGACACTGAAGGACAAGGGGAGTTGATAAAGGGCATATAAAATACTGAGAGGAAACGGGCAAGGTGGAAGAGACAGGATGTTCCAGAGAAGGGACAAAAGCAACAAGGGGCCCCAGTTGGAAGTTGATAACTCCCGATAACCCCCCGGGGGTTAGAAAATATTTCTTTTTAAACACAGAGTTTTTTAGGAAGTGGAATAGTCTGGGGAAGTAATTTTTGGAGGGAGGATCAAAACAAACTTTTAAGAAGAGAAGGGTAAAGCTCACTTTACGGGAAAGAACGTGAACCCGACCCCTAAAAACCACAAATAGGTGAGTAAAACTAGGTGAGTAAAACTAGGTGATTTAAACACCCCAAAACACACACAAACCCACACACACACACCCACCCCACACACACACACACACACACACACACACACACACCCCAAAACACACTCACACACGCCAAATAAAACAACCACACACACCCAACACTCACAAATACAAAGAAAGGGAAAAAGGGGAGCTTTAAATTGCTAAGCCCCTCCCCCCCTTTCCCGAAAAATATTCAAAATTTTTCTGGGGGAAACCCTTTTGGGTCAAATTAAAAATATTCTGACCCCTGCCAATTTTTTTTTTATGCAAAGGAGTCCCAATGTTAGAGATTGCCTTTAGAAACGAGGCATAAGGGGGGGGTGAGAGGTCAAAAGGGGGGGCGGGGGGGTCTATGAGTTGGGTTTGGGGGGTCCCGAATGTGAACGAAAAGCAAGGTGTGATCATAGGGGGAGGTAAATGTCAAAAAGGGGGGAGGTCCCAAAAGTGGGAGGGGGAAAGGGGAAAATAAAAAAAGTGGTAAAATTTTTCAACCAAATAGGTATTAAACAATTTATTTTTTATTTTACAACAAAATAGCTGGTAATAAACAATTTTAGTTTTGGTTTTTATCAAAAAAAAATACTGGTTTTTAAACAATTTAGGGTTGGGATTTTACAACACTAAAAGGCTGGTATTAAAAAAATTCAGTTGGGTATTATTCAACAATAGGCTGATATTAACAAAAATTTTTTTTTTGTTTTTGGGATTTAACCCCAAAAATATGGCTGGTATTATGCAATTTACCTAGTATTATACAACAATATGGCTGGTATTATACAATTTAGCTAATGTTATAAAACAATATGGCTAGTATCATACAATTTAACTGGTATTATGTAACAATATAACTGATATTATACAACAATGTAGGTGATATAATAAAACATAGCTGATATAATACAAGATACCTGAAATAATACAGCAATATGATGATAGAACAATATCGCTGATATAAAATAAGAATACAACTAGCCAAATACAACAGAGTTAAGAAAATCCAATAACATAACTGGCATCAGACAACAGATCTAACATAATACAGAACTAATTGACATAATTCTCTGGTTGAAAGTTATGAGTGGCAATGAGTGTTTGTGTAGTGGTCTGTTTACAAGGTAAATACTCTTGTCGGTCTCTTTCTTCTCTTAACAGACGAGTTTGGGAGCAATTATCCTGGAGTGTCTGTGGGAGGAGGAGCAAATACGGTACCGAGTTAATATTTGCAGTAGTGGTAGTGTTAGTGAAGGTGGTTGTGGATACACACACACACACACACACACATATATAAATATTATATATATATATATATATATATATATATATATATATATATATATATATATATATATATATATATATATAATATATATATATATATATATGACGCACTGAGAAGTGTGAAAGTACTTGAGCTAAATATTTCCTCCCACTGTGGCTTGTCTTGCATAGTTAAGATCGCCTGTCTGCGATTGTTTGCATTATGAACGCCACTCGCCAACTCTTCTCCCAATTCTCCCGCTTATTTTCTTCCTTGACTTCTACTGTCACTCCTACAAACGCTCACTCTTCAAAGCCCACAAAGCTGCTCTCAAGTTAGAATTTCTAAATAAATGCCTAAGTGAACAGGTCCTACCGAAATCCTTACTACAGAACAGGTTCGATCAACTACACATGTTAGTGCTCATTAAAAATATTGACCAAGACATGAAAAGAAGATGTTTTCATTGAAATGAGAAAAATCAAAAGGGTATTCTTTAATAAGATTCCCACAGGTTGGCATGACTACTTGCTTGATTATATTTATAGGGAACTTAGAACGCAATCATACTAGGAAGTTAAATAACCTCATAGCACAGAGTGGTTGGACCACACATGCGAATCTGGAGTTTGTTTTGAACCTGCCTAGCAAGGAATTAAGCAGTGATCAACAGGCAGCATTAGGGTTTGTATTAACCTTTGCGACCTCAACTAATGACGTTAATTACGTAGACTTAGCAAAATCGTTTTTCATGCTGGAAAAACACGGTGATTTGACCCCTGATACTTTTAATATGTGCAAAGGTATGGTATATGAGACTTTACTCCAACCAGAGTTTCCCAATTACCCATTAAGATTCACAAAAACTTACAAAGAACTCAATATTGATCAGACTTTGCAGCTCTCACGAGGTGATAAATCTAAGGCAGCTGTTATTATGGACAAAACTGAATATTTCGAGAAAATGAACCATTTATTGAGTGATAATGAAACGTATGAACCACTCATTAAAAACCCCACTGACCAAGTCAACAGCCATTTTAATAAACACCTTGAAACGTAATTGAAAGGGAATGATGAATTAATTAAATATCTGTCGGCTAGGTCAACAACTCTACCATATCTTTATGGGGTAATCAAGACCCATAAGCATGGATACCCAACCCGTCCCATTATCAGTTCAGTAGGCTCAGCAGTATATAATCTATCTAAATGGCTGGTTAAACTTCTAACTCCCATGGTTGGTAAGATCTCAGACGTACATATTAAAAATAATGTTGACTTCACTGAAAGGCTCCTGAAATTAAATGTCCCTCATGACTTTACCCTAGTGAGCTTTGATGTCACAGCTCTGCTCACCAAAGTCCCTGTCCCTGACTTGCTTTCATATCTTGAAGAGGAACTAGAAAACTTTTCCATTCCCTACCCGACGAAAACAATAATTGAATTGATAAAACTTTGTGTTACTGATTGCAAATTCGTGTTTGAAGGGAAATACTATGCTCAAAAACAGAGCATGGCAATGGGAAATCCCCTTAGCCCCTTACTCAGTAACTTATATAAGGAATTCTATGAGACTTGACTTCTTAAAGACATTCTGCCAGATGAAGCTAGTTGGTTTACATACGAAGATGTTCTTTGCCGGTGGCCTAATGATCACAACATTGATAAGTTTCTTCCCAGACTCAATGGCTTAGTACCTTCCATTAAGTTCACTACAGAACATGAAATAAATAACACTTTGCCGTTCCTAGATGTTTCAATCCATCGGGTCGATAGAAAATTCAAATTCAGTTTATAGGAAGTCCACCAATGTGTCGTCATACATTCACTACTATTCCAACCACGAAACCAGGATAAAAAGGAGTGTGTTCCTCACAATGTTCTTGAGAGCCTTGCGCATCTGCAGTCCAGAGTACCTAGAGGACGAAATCAGCAAGATATTCAACATAGCCACAAAACTGAGATATCCTAAGGATTTTGTCGAGAAGGTACTAATGTCAGCAAGACTTTCTACAGGACTGAACCTAAGTGATAGCCAGGAAAAATGTACAAGTCTAGTTTTACCATACAATGAGAATCTAGTTTGCCTTCATGAGGCATTACAAAAGATCAATATAAACCTTGCTCTCCAAAACAAATAGGTAAATTTCTGGAAACCAGAATAGGCGAACATAAATACTCAGTCAGGACAGGGCAGGAGTCGAATGCTATCTTTAGCCACGTTAGTTCATGTAATCACCCACCGGAATGGGATGCTGTCCAGATTGTAGTACCAAGCAGTTCTGTCATGGAAAGAAACATAATTGAATGTTCCCTCTTGAAACATGAAAGGAATACGGTATACAACTCAAATTGTGGGCTATACAAACTCCATAGCTATTTAATAGAGTCCATCGTAAACAGTCTTAAACAACAATGCTATACAAAATCACAGGATTGCTCATTATGCCAGGTGGTTTGATGGATTGGTGACGCCCGACCTGTGTCTACGCACCAAAACTTCATACCAACGTCACTTGTGATGGTTATATAACGCGTTTAGCTGTTAGTGTACGACAGTGACAAACACACAAGATTACGAGACAACACAAAGAGAGATTAAAGGGTATTGGTAGAAATTAGAAATTTAGATCATAGAAATATTATCGGAAAGGCATAGAAGATTCCCCTGTCAGGCATAATAACCGACACTGAGAAGAATATTAAACATTATTTAGGAAGAGATACTTCTGAGCACCTCGGCAGAACATTCGAGTACCCCAGAGCAGGACATTTAAAGAGCACATTCTATTCCTTTCTTTTATTATTTTACAAGGTTAAACAGAATAATTTACAATCCATGTGTACAGTATCCAGCGAGAAATGTATTTTCTCATACCACATGACCTATTATAAACGACTAGAAAAAGCTTGGGGGATGGCTATTATATCTAATAATTTCATAATTGACTTCTCAGAAACCCTACTACCCCATATGGAGAGTAGGGTCATGGTGGTAGGGTGGGGTTGGCACCGACCATTCTAAGGGCAACCATGGCCGGTGACACATCCGCACTACGCTACTCTGAGAACTCTTTCCCTGCTTTAGTTGCTCTCTTGCAACATTAGCATAGCTCTTGATGACCCATTGAGAAGTGTAAAAGTACTTGAGCTAAAGATTTCTACCCCCCGTGGCTTGTCTTGCATGGTGTGGCCCGGTGGTCTGGTGGCTAAAGCTCCCGCTTCACACACGGAGGGCCCGGGTTCGATTCCCGGCGGGTGGAAATTCCGACACGTTTCGTTACACCTATTGTCCTGTTCACCTAGCAGCAAATAGGTACCTGGGTGTTAGTCGACTGGTGTGGGTCGCATCCTGGGGGACAAGATTAAGGACCCCAATGGAAATAAGTTAGAATTTCTTGGGTTATCCTGGGTGGCTAACCCTCCGGGGTTAAAAATCCGAACGAAATCTTATCTTATCTTATCTTAAGATCGCCCGTCTGCGATTGTTTGCACACACACATACATACATATTTATAATTACAATATATATATATATATATTATATATTATATATATATTATATATATATATATATATATATTATATATATATGATGGGGTCCACCTCTGGTGTAAATTGTGGGACCCATAGCCTCGGGGGAAGAAGATTTTTGGATTTCTTCCTGAAGCCGTTTGAATATTCCACTTCCCCTACCACACACAATATTTTATAATATATTATTTTTATTTTCAATATGAATATTTTATTACATATATTATATATATATATATATATATTAAAAAAAAAATATATATATATTATATATATATTATATATATATATATATATATTTATATATATATATATATTTTTTTTTTTTTTTTTTTTTTTTTTGATAATATAAAATAAAAAAATATATATATATATATATATATATATTTTTTTTTTTTTCAACAAGTCGGCCGCCTCCCACCGAGGCAGGGTGACCCAAAAAAGAAAAAATCCCCAAAAAGAAAATACTTTCATCATCATTCAACACTTTCACCACACTCACACATTATCACTGCTTTTCCCAGAGGTGCTCAGAATACAACAGTTTAGAAGCATATACGTATAAAGATACACAACATATCCCTCCAAACTGCCAATATCCCGAACCCCTCCTTTAAAGTGCAGGCATTGTACTTCCCATTTCCAGGACTCAAGTCCGACTATATGAAAATAACCGGTTTCCTGAATCCCTTCACTAAATATTACCCTGCTCACACTCCAACAGATCGTCAGGTCCCAAGTATCATTCGTCTCCATTCACTCCTATCTAACACGCTCATGCACGCTTGCTGGAAGTCCAAGCCCCTCGCCCACAAAACCTCCTTTACCCCCTCTTTCCAACCCTTTCGAGGACGACCCCTACCCCTCCTTCCTTCCCCTATAGATTTATATTGCTTTCCATGTCATTCTACTTTGATCCATTCTCTCTAAATGACCAAACCACCTCAACAACCCCTCTTTGCCCTCTGACTAATACTTTTATTAACTCCACACCTTCTCCTAATTTCCACACTCCGAATTTTCTGCATAATATTTACACCACACATTGCCCTTAGACAGGACATCTCCACTGCCTCCAACCGTCTCCTCGCTGCTGCATTTACCACCCAAGCTTCACATCCCTATAAGAGTGTTGGTACTACTATACTTTCATACATTCCCTTCTTTGCCTCCATAGATAACGTTTTTTGACTCCACATATACCTCAACGCACCCCTCACCTTTTTTCCCTCATCAATTCTATGATTAACCTCATCCTTCATAAATCCATCCGCTGACACGTCAACTCCCAAGTATCTGAAAACATTCACTTCTTCCATACTCCTCCTCCCCAATTTGATATCCAACTTTTCTTTATCTAAATCATTTGATACCCTCATCACCTTATCTTTTCTATGTTCACTTTCAACTTTCTACCTTTACACACATTCTCAAACTCATCCACTAACCTTTGCAATTTTTCTTTAGAATCTCCCATAAGCACAGTATCATCAGCAAAAAGTAACTGTGTCAATTCCCATTTGAAAATTTGATTCCCCATAATTTAACCCACCCCTCTCCGAACACCCTAGCATTTACTTCTTTTACAACCCCATCTATAAATATATTAAACAACCATGGTAACATTACACATCCCTGTCTAAGACCTACTTTTACCGGGAAGTAATCTCCCTCTCTTCTACACACCCTAACCTGAGCCTCACTCTCCTCATAAAAGCTCTTTACAACATTTAGTAACTTACCACCTATTCCATATACTTGCAACATTTGCCACATTGCTCCTCTATCCACTCTATCATATGCCTTTTCTAAATCCATAAATGCAATAAAAACTTCCCTACCTTTATCTAAATACTGTTCACATATATGCTTAAATATAAACACTTGATCTACACATCCCCTACCCACTCTGAAGCCTCCCTGCTCATCCGCAATCCTACATTCTGTCTTACCTCTAATTCTTTCAATTATAACCCTACCGTATACTTTTCCTGGTATACTCAGTAAACTTATTCCTCTATAATTTTTACAATCTCTTTTGTCCCCTTTCCCTTTATATAAAGGGACTATACATGCTCTCCGCCAATCCCTAGGTACCTTCCCCTCTTTCATACAGTTATTAAACAAAAGTACCAACCACTCCAACACTATATCCACCCCTGCTTTTAACATTTCTGTCATGATCCCATCAGTTCCAGCTGCTTTACCCTCTTTCATTCTACGTAATGCCTCACGTACCTCCACCACACTTACATTCTGCTCTTCTTCACTCCTAAAAGATGGTATACCTCCCTGGCCAGTGCATGAAATTATCGCCTCCCTTTCTTCCTCAAAAGGGACAGGATAATAACCATGCCACTTAGAAACTGAATAGTGTAGATCTTAATACTACTGATTACGAAAAGGATTTAGGAATTCTGGTTAGCAGTAATCTAAAACCAAGACAACAGAATTCTTGGCTTCATATAAAGAAGTATAAATAATAGAAGTCCTCAGGTTGTTCTTCATCTCTATATATCTTCCCTATGAGGATAGACTGAGGGCCCTGAATCTGCACTTTCTAGAAAGGCGTAGAATTAGGGGAGATATGATTGAGGTGTATAAATGGAAAACAGGAATAAATAAAGGGGATGTAAATAGCGTGCTGAAAATATCCAGCCAAGACAGGACTCGCAGCAATGGTTTTAAGTTGGAAAAGTTCAGATTCAGGAAGGATATAGGAAAGCACTTGTTTAGTAACAGAGTTGTGGATGAGTGGAACAAAATCCCGAGTACAGTTATTGAGGCTAAAACGTTGTGTAATTTTAAAAATAGGTTGGATAAATACATGAGTGGGTGTGGGTGGATGTGAGTTGGGCCTGACTAGCTTGAGCTACCAGGTCTGGTGCCGTGCTCCTTCCTTAAGTGGAAGTGACCTAACTAGGTTTGGTCATTGTTCAAGGCCGGGGGGTGCCATGGACCAGCTTCGCATAGGTCAGGAGGCCTGTTGCAGCGTTCCTTCTTTCTTATGTTCTTAACAAACTGTCTGCATTTACATTAAAGCGACTGTAAAATTTTATCAAAATAATGAGTGGTTACGAATATGCTGACCACTTTCCTTTTTTAACGCAGATCAATTTTACAACTCATTTCCTAGCCCAGCCCTACCTAAGTTATACTACCACCCCCCAGGATGCCACCCACAACAGTCAACTAACACCCAGGTACCTACTTAGTGCTGGGTGAATAGGGGCAACAGGTGTACGGAAATGTGCCCAACATATCAACCCGGCCGGGGATCGAACCACGGATACTCAGTATGTGAGCCAAGTACCTTACCAACCAACGCACGGGACACCCTCCCTTTATGCATGGGGGAACACCAACAAACACCTGACTCTTCAAGGAGGAACTTCACAAGTTTCTTGAATAAGCTCCTGATCAGCCGGTATCTGATACATACATCAAAATGCTGCCAACGGGCACTAACAGCCTAATCAATCAGGCTAGCAGCCAGGAGGCCAAGTGTGGGGCGGGGCTGATGGGGTGGTGACCCCTGAAAGCGACTGCAGGTAAACTGCAGACAATTCGTGGCAACATTGCCCACTCAGCGCTCATTCGTTATTCAAACACGTGGGCAAGCTGTCAGCAGGGAGAAATTCCCTTAATGCTTAAGGGAAGACCCCGGTTCAGATGGCTTGCCTTGACGAGGTACCTGAGACATGAGAGAACTTCCCTTCCTTGGATCGAGTCTGAGTGCCTCCCACTCCCTCAAGCACTGTATGACTCCTACAGGTTTAACGCTTCTTCACTGAATATAATATTAAAATTACCATTCTCACAAACACATTACTACTGCCTTTAATACTACTACTACAACTACTACCACCACTACTCCTACTTCTGCTACTACTGCTACTACTGCTAATACTGCTATTACTGCTGCTACTACTGCTACTACTGCTAATACTGCTATTACTGCAGCTACTACTGCTAATACTGCTATTACTGCTGCTATTACTGCTACTGCTGCTACTGCTGCTACTACTGCTGCTGCTACTACTGCTACTACTGCTACTACTGCTACTAATGCTGCTACTACTGCTACTACTGCTAATACTGCTATTACTACTGCTACTACTGCTACTACTGCTAATACTGCTATTACTGCTGCTACTACTGCTACTACTGCTACTACTGCTACTACTGCTGCTGCTACTACTGCTACTACTGCTACTACTGCTACTACTGCTGCTACTACTGCTACTACTGCTACTACTACTAATACTGCTACTACTACTGCTACTACTGCTACTACTGCTACTACTGCTACTAGTACTGCTACTACTGCTACTACTGCTACTACTGCTACTACTGCTATTACTACTACTACTACTACTACTATTGCTACTATTATTACTGCTACTACTACTACTACCTCCACCACCACTACTACTACTACTGCTTCCACCACCACTACTACTACTGCCCCTACTACTACTACTGCTGCTGCTGCTACTACTATTACTGCTACCACGAGCACTACTACAACTACTGCTACTATTACTACTACCGCTACTACTACTACTTCTGCTAGTACTACTACTACTGTTACTACTACTGTTACTACTACTACTGCTACTACCAATACTACTGCTAATACTACTGCTACTACCACTACCATCATCACCACCACTACTACTACTTCTACGACTACTACTACTTCTGCTACTACTACTGCTACTGCTACTACTACAACTACTCCTACTACTTCTGCTACTACCACTATAACTATTGTTACAACTACTTCTACTACTACTACTACTACTAGCAGTAGTACTACTACTACTGCTACTACTACTACTACTGCTGCTACTACTACTACTACTGCTACTACTACTACTGCTGCTACTACTACTACTGCTACTACTACTACTGCTACTACCACTACTACTGTTAATACCACTGCTACTACGACTACCACCATCACCACCACTACTACTACTTCTGCGACTACTACCATTGCTGCTACTACTACTGCTACTACTACTACTACTATTACTGTTACTGCTACTACTACTACATCTACCACCACTATTACTAATACTACTACTGCTACCATCACCAGCACTACTGCTACTACTGCTATTATTGCTACTGCTTCTACTACTACTATTTCTTCCACCACCATTACTACTACTACTGCTACCACCAGCACTACTAGTACTGCTACTACTACTACTGCTACTACTACTATTTCTACCACCACCACCACCATTACTACTACTAATAATGCTACCACCAGCATTACTACTACTACTGCTGCTAGTACTGTTGTTACAACTACTTCTACTACAGCTACTAGTACTACTGCTACACTTGCTCTACTACTAGGACTACTACCACACCTACTACTACTACTAGAACTACTGCTGAAACAACTGCTACTACTACTAGTACTACTACTACTGCTACTAATACTACTGCTACTGCTACTACTACTATTATTACTATTACTGCTGCTAAATCTTCTGCTACTACTACTACTATTGCTACTGCTACTACTTCTACTACTACTGCTACTACTACTACTACTGCTACTACTACTACTACTGCTACTACTACTACTATTACTACTGCTACTACTACTACTACTACTGCTACTACTACTACTACTACTACTACTACTACTACTACTACTACTACTACTACTACTACTACTATTGCTACTGCTAATAATACTACTGTTACTACTACTGCTACTACTACTACTATTACTACTGCTACTGCTACTACTACTACTATTACTACTGCTACTACTACTACTACTCCTACTACTACTACTGCTACTACTACTACTGCCATTATTACCACTGCTACTTCTACTACTGCTACTACTACTAATACCAATATTACTACTGCTGCTACTACTGCTACTACCACTTCTGCTACTACTACTGCTACTACTACTGCTGCTACTACTACTAAAAGTACTACTACTAATAAAAGTACTACTACTGCTATTGTTGCTACTGCTACTACTACTACTGCTACTGCTACTACTAGTACTACTACTGCTGCTACTACTACTACTGCTACTCCTGCAGCCACTAACTACTGCTGTTACTACTACTACTACTACTACTACTATTACTGCTGCTACCACTACTACTACTGCTACTATTACTGCTACTGCTACTACTACTGCTGCTACTACTACTGCTACTAGTACTACTACTACTACTGCTACTACTACTATTACTGCTACTACTATTGCTACTGCTACTGCTACTGCTACTAGTGCTACTACTACTACTTCTACTACTATTACTACTACTGCTACTACTACTACTACTACTACTACTACTACTACTACTACTACTACTACTACTGCTGCTGCTACTTCTACTGCTAGTACTACTAGTAGTACTATTACTACTGCTACTGCTACTACTATTATTACTACCACTACTGCTGCTACTGGTACTACTTCTACTGCTACTACTACTACTACTACCACTACTACTACTACTACTATACTACTACTACTAGTACTACTACTACTACTACTACTATTGCTACCACCACTACCACCGCCACTACCACCACCCTACCACCACCACAACCACCACAACCATCACAACCACCACAACCACCACAGCCACCACAACCACCACAACCACTACAACCACCACAATCACCACAGCCACTACAACCACCACAACTACCACAACCCCAACTACTATACTACTACTTTTTACTATTACTACTACTACCAGCACCACTATCACCACCTCCACCACCATTACCACCACCACCACCACAACAACCACAACAACCACCGCAAGCATCACCACCACATCCACCACCACAACCACCACAACCACCACAACCACCGCAATCACCACAACCACCACAACCACCACAACCACCACAACCACCACAATCACCACAACCACCACAACCACCACAACCACCACAGCCACCACAACCACCACAACCACCACAATCACCACCACCACCACAACCACCACAACCACCACAACCACCACAACCACCACAACCACCACAACCACCACAACACCACAACCACAAACCACCACAACCATCACAACCACCACAACCTCCACAGCCACCACAACCACCACAACCACTACAAACACCACAATCACCACAGCCACTACAACCACCACAACTACCACAACCACCACTACTACTACTACTACTTTTACTATTACTACTACTACCAGCACCACTATCACCACCTCCACCACCATTACCACCACCACCACCGCAACAACCACAACAACCACCGCAAGCATCACCACCACATCCACCACCACAACCACCACAACCACCGCAATCACCACAACCACCACAACCACCACAACCACCACAACCACCACAATCACCACAAAACCAACCACAACAACCACCACAACACCACAGCCACCACAACCACCACAATCACCACCACCACCACAACCACCACAACCACCACAACCACCACAACCACCACAATCACCCAACACACAACCACCACAACCACCACAACCACCACAACCACCACAATCACCACAACCACCACAACCACCACAACCACCACAACCACAAACCCCAATCACCACACCACCACCACCTACCAAACAACAATACAAACCACAGCACACCACCACCACCACCACTATCCACCACAGCCACTCGTTATACAGGTACCACAAGTTCCCTCCCACCACACCCCCTCCCCATCCACCAAACCCCCTCCACCCAATCACCCCACCACCTCCACCCCACCACTCCTGCTATGCCATAACAATTACAAGACAGACGCTCCCCCCCTTTCTAACTGTTTATCTTTGCACGGCATTGTTTTTTGGACAAGAAGGTAAAAAAACCCCGGATCAAAAAATACAAAAAACCCAAACAGCCCACCAAAACCCCCCCCAAAAAAAAAAAAAAAAAAACCCCAGAAACCACAAGCAAACCAAAAAAAACCCCCAAAAAAACCCAAAAAAAAAAAAAAAAAAAAACTTTTAAAAAAAAAATAACCTCACAAAAAAAACCCCCCGCCCCCTTCTCAAAAAAAAAAACCCAATAAAGCCACAAAAAAAATAAAAAAAAAAAAAACATTTTTATTTATTTCCCACTTCCCCTTTTTTTCCAAATAAAAAAAAAAAAACACAACCCAAAAGTTCAAAACATTTCACCCCCAACCCCCAAAACCCCCTCCCAAAAAAAAAAGACAAAAAACAAAAAACTCAAAAACCCCAACACAAAAAAGCCAAAACCAAAAAACCCCCCCCCAAAAAAAAAAAAAAAAAAATCCAAAAAAAACCCCACAAAAAAATAATCAAAACCCCAAAAAAAACCAAAAAAAAAACCAAAAGAAAGAGAAAAAACAAAAAAGGTTTAAAAATTGAACATAAAAAGGACAGAATTTTTAAAAAACCTTCTCCCCTTTAAAAATTTCCCCCCCCTTCAAATTTTTTACTTTAAAAGGGTTCGTTTCCTAAAACCCCCGCAAAAAAATTATCAAAATTAGAATAAAATAAAGGGAATTCAAATTTTTTTAAGAACCCTACTTTTGCATAAAGGAAAAATAGGTCAAAAGACCCCGGTAAAATAAAGCATAAGGAAAATAAAAAAATTTATAAGAATGGGAAACACAAGCACTAGGACTCAAAAGGGGGAACTCCAAAAAGGCATAAGCACTTGGGTCATCAAACCTTTCAGGTAATAAAAAACTCATTAAAAGAATTTAAAAAAAAGAACTCGGTGAATAAGAAAGACTCAAACCCCAAACCAATCAAAAATAGGGGAAATAAAATTCGGGACTAAAACATGGTAACCAAACACATGGGCAAAGAATTCTTTGTAAGACCTCCCAGTGCACAAAACCCCCAGGGATCGACATATTATTTATCAGAATGGGGGCTAGACAAGGTAAAAGCCTCCTTGCATAAGCCCCATCATCGCCTCCATAATCAAGAACTGTACACAAACCATTTTCCCCCAAAGGTAAAATAAAAAGGACAATCAAACATTTAAGGGGGTTAAAAAACCCCCTTAAAACGCAACCTCCCGGCTCAAAATATATTTTTCACTAGGAAAAAAAGGACTCAAAAATTCCTACTTTCAAAGAACCGGGGGGGAAAAAAAAAATTTTTGGGTAAGCCCTCAGGGTCAAACCTCGGAAAAAGGGAAAATCCCCCTCAAACCATAAAATAAAAGAACAGGTACCCAAAAAAAAGGGGAAAAAATTCAAGAAACAAATTTTTTTTCCCCCCCATTTTAAAAAAAGAAAACAAAAAAACCCGACAAAAAACCCTCCGGGTTTACCCAAAAAACTTTGGGTTTGACAACCCTTAGGTAAGAAACTAAATTTTTTTGAATCCAGGTGATAAAGCCCCTTCGGATCAAGCCTTTCGGTCTCAAAAACTTGGTGCTCAAAAACCCCCCTTGGTAATAAAGCCTCGGTCACAAGAACTTCGGTAAAAAGCCCCCCGGTAAATAAGCCCCCGGAATAAAACCTTTGGTCTCCCTTTTTGGAAAAAGCCCCCCATAATTTTAGGCATCACAAAAAAAACCCCGAATTTGGGAAATAGAAAATTTAAACCCTTAGGAAAAAAGCCTCTTTAAACAAAATTTTAAATAACCCCTTAAGAAAAAAAACCTCTTCAAAAATTTTGGTTCGCCCCTTTATAAACCCGTTTTCCGGGGATGTTTTCGGGCAACGCCCTTCCCCGGGTGACACCCTGTGACATTTTTTATCAACCCGGGAAAATTTCCCTGGGTTTCACCCGAAACGGACTTAACACCCCCCCCCCGAAAAGGTTTATCGAACTCGGTTTAAAACCCCATCCCCGAAAGGTACTTAAAGACCCCCCTTGAATTTTTTTTTCCCCCCTTTTTAACCTTTTTAAACCTGGGATAAAACCCCTCTTTCGCTTTGTACACCCCGTTGCCCGGAAAAACCCTTACTTTTGTACATTCCCCCTTGGTCACCCTTTGAAAAACCCTCTCACCCTTTTTGATCCCCATTGGATACCCGGTGATAAAACCCCCGTAAATCACCCCTTTGTGATCGCCTCGTGAACAGCCTCGTGTGCCCTGTATCAGCCTCGGGATCACCCTTGTGATCACCCTTGTTAAACCCGTAAACAGCCTCGTTTTATAAAGCTCTTGTATAATTTTGATCATCCTTGGGGCATTTTGGAAATCTTTGACAGGCCAATTCCCCGGACCCCTTTTTTTACACCCCCTTTTACGGGAAAAAAACCCTTTTTGGAACAGCCTCTTGATAAAACCCTTTGGATCAATTTCGTAACCCCCTCTTGTACACCCTTTGTGATCACCTTTGGATCAGCTCTGTATCCCCCTTTTTGAAAATTTGTTTTCACCCCTTTTACCCCCCCCTCGGATACCTTTTTACGCCTCTTGTGTTTTTTTCATCCCTTTTATAAACCCGGGAACCCTTTCCCTTTTTTTCATCCTTTGTGCGGGGTTTTTTGTACACCCTTGGCACCCTTTGAAAAACCCCCTTTATCACCTCTTGTATCACCCCTCTTGTATAAACCTCTTGGATCGCCTTTTTGTGACACCTTTTGTACCCTCTTGTTATCACCCCCTTTGGGATCACCCTTGTGTAGCCCTTGTGATCAACCCTCTTGTGATCACCCTTTTGTGTTTTTTTGGGGGACCCACCTCTTGTATCCCTCTTTTTAAATCACCTCTTGTATCAATCCCTTGTGATCACCTCGGCCCCTTTGATCATCCCTTTTGATCACCTCTTGTGTAGTTTTTATCCCCTTTTTTATCACCTCTTTGACACCTTTGTATCAACCTTTGTGATCAGCCCCCTTGTTGACCCAATTTGGCCCCCTTTGGGATCACCTTGTGATCACCCCCTTTTTACACCCTTTTGTGTATTTGTATCACCTCTTGTGACAGCTTTGTGATCACCTTTTGATCAACCCTCGTGTCAGCTCTTGTGGTTTGTGATCCCTTTTGGGGTTCACCCTTTTTTTATTTCACCCTCTTGTATCAGTCCTTGTATCAGCCTTTTGTACACCCTTTGATCACCCCTCTTGTATCACCCCTTTTGGTGATCATCCCCTTTTATCACCCCTTTGATCACCTCTTGAATCACCCTGGACACCCTTTTGTTTCCCTCTTGTGTCACCCTTTTTATAAATCAATTTTTAAAAACCTTTTGTGATCACTCTTGTATCACCTCTTGTATCACCTCTTGTGATCAGGGTTTCCTTTTGGTTTATTTATCCTCTTGTAATCAGCCCTTGTGACACCTCTTTTCACCCCTTGGATCACCTCTTGTATCACCTCTTGTACACCCTTGTGATCAGCCTCTTGTGATCCCCCTCTTGTTTTTTATCACCTCTTGTGACACCTCTTTTTTGTAAACCCCCTTGATCACCTCTTGTGATCAGCCTTTGTGCCCTCATCCTCTTGTGATCACCCCTTTGTATCACCTCTTGTGAAAAACCCTTTTGTGATCAGCCTTTTGGATCACCCCTTGTATCATCCCTTTGATAAACCCTCTTGGGGAAAATATCCTCTTTGATCCCCCGGAAAACCTCTTGTATCACCTCTTGTTCTCCCTTGTGATCAGCCTTTTGTGAAAACCTTTGGACATCCCTGTACATCCTTTTGGGGTACCTTTTGATGCCTCTTTGTCCCTCTTGTGTCATTTGTATCCCTTTTCCCTTTTGTAACCCTCTTGTATCACCTCTTTTTTACACCCTTTTGTGATCCCCCCTTTTTTCCCTTGTACACCTTTTGGGATCACCCTTTTGTAATCACCCTTGTGATACCTCTTGTGACCCTCTGTGATCACCTTTTGTATCACCTTTTGGGTGTTTTCCCCCTTGTATCACCTCTTTGTGATCACCTCTTGTGACACCTTTTGTATCACCTCGGTTCCCCTCTTGTGATCACCTCTTGACACCTTTTGTGATAAAACCTTTTGTATAAACCTTTGTGACAGCTCTTGTGACACTCTGTATCACCTTTTGTGATGCCTCTTGTGACACCCCCTTTGTGATCACCCCCTTTACAGCCCTTTGATCCCTTTGTATAAAACCCTTTTGTGATCAGCCTCTTTTTGGGATCACCCCTTTTGTGATCACCTCTTGTAACACCTCTGTATCCCTCTTGTATCAGCCTCTTGTGATCACCTCTTTTATCACCCTCTTTGGGGGTCACCTTTTGGCCCTTTGGATCAAAATCTTGTATCAGCCCCTTGTGATCACCCCTTGTATCACCTTTGTATAAAACCCCTTTGTAAATAAATCTTGTACACCTCTTGGATCACCTTTTGTATCACCCTCTTGTGCACCTCTTGTGATCCCCCTATTGTATTTATAAATATTTTAAACCTTTTGTTTTTTATATTTTAAATTTTGGAAAAGCCCGGACACCCTTTATCACCCAACACCCTTGTAACATTTTGGATAGTTTTGGTCCCCTCTTTAAAGGGCCCGGGGCCCCCCTTTGGATCCCTTTTTACACCCCGAACACCCTTTTGTGTAGCCGAAAACCCCACACCCTTGGTTTACCCTCGTTAACCCGTGATCACCTTTTTCCACCCGTATCACCCCCGGACACCCGGCATCCCGGCAGCCTCTTTGATCCCTCTTGTGATCCCCCTCTTGTTCACCCTGTGATCACCTTGTAAACACCTCTTGTGATCAGCCTCTTTGTGTTTCCCTTTTTTTTTTTTGACACCCTTTTTTATCACCCTTGTGTTTCACTCTTGTGATCACCTTTTGGAATCACCTTTGTGATCACCTCTTGTATCACCCTTGTATCACCCTTGTGATCATCCCTTGTGATCACCCTTTTGTTATCACCCTTTTGTGTCACCCCTTTCTTGTGACACCCTTGTGTCAGCCTCTTGTAATCAGCCTCTTTTACATCCCCCTTGTACACCTTTGTAATCACCTTTTGGGTGATCACCTCTTTGTCTTTTTGGTTTTCCCTTTTGTCGCCTGGTATCACCTCTTTTGTGCCCTTTAAAAAACCTTTTGTTCACCTCTTGTTCCCTTTTTATCACCTCTTTATCCCCGTTCACCCCCTTTTGTGCGCCCTTTTCAGCCTCTTTTTTTCCTTTTTTACCCTCTTTGCAGCCTCTTTGGTCACCTCTTTATCACCTCTTTTATCACCCTCTTACACCCCTCTTTATCACCTCTTTTGCCCTCTTTTCCCTCTTGGCCCCTTTGTGACACCTCTTGTGATCACCTCTTGTAAATCAGCCTCTTGTGACAGACTTTTGTGATAAACCCTTTGTGATCAGCCTCTTGTATCACACCTTGTGATCAGCCTCTTGGATCAGCCTCTTGTGATCACCCTCATGTGATCATCCCATGGATCACCTCTTGTGATCAGCCCTTGTGATCAGCCTCTTGTGATCACCTCTTGTGATCAGCCCTTTTGATCATCCTTTTGTGACATCTCTTGAAATCACCTTTTTGATCGCCTCTTGGATAGCCTTTGTATCCCTCTGTGATCATCCTCTTGTGACAGCCTTTTTTGGATCAGCCTCTGTATCAGCCTCTTTGATCACCTCTTTTGATCACCCCTTGTGATATTTTCTTGTAACAGCCTCTTGTGATCAGCCTCTTTAATCAGCCTTTTGTGATCACCTTTTGATCAGTTTTGGTGACAGCCTTGTGTCACCTCTTGTGACACCCCTTGTGATCACCTCTTTGATAAACCCTTTTGATCAGACTCTTGTGATCACCTTTTGTGATCACTCTTGTGATCGGGGCCTCTTGTGATCAGCCTCTTGTGATCACCTCTTGATCATCCTCTGTGATCACCTCTTGTAATCAGCTCTTGTATCAGCCTCTTGGATCACCCCTCTTGTGACACCTCTTTTATAAAACCCCCCTTGTAATTTTTGGTAATCACCTTTTGTTATCAGCCTCTTGTGATCAGCCTTAAGTGTCCCCCTCTGTGACCCATCCTCTTGTACAGCCTCTTTTGATCAGCCCCTTGTGACCCCCCCTCTTGGACAGCCTTTTTGATCCCTCTTTGACCTTCTTGTAATCACCCTCTGTGACAGCCCTTGAAATCAGCCTCTTGTGATCACCTCTTGTGAAAACTGTTTTGTGATCAGCTCTTGTGATCAGCCTCTTGTAATCAGCTCTTGTGATCACCTCTTTTGACAACTGTTGTGACAGTCTTGTGATCACCTCTTGTGATCACCTCTTTGACACCCTTTTTAAAATCAGCCTCTTGTGATCAGCCTCTTGAAACAGCCTCTTGTGACACCTTTTGTAATCACCCTTGTGATCACCCTTCATTCGACTAAAAATTTTACCCCCCTCTCTCACTGCCCCCTTTCTTAGCTCATATAAGGTAAAAAATTTCTACTTTCTTAAAAAAAGTTCAGTGTTTTTTTTACAAGATAAAGAAAATTTTATTTAGAATATAATTTAAAAAAAGAAAATAAAACAATGCTGAAAAAATTTTTCTTTAAAGCATTTTTAAAATTTGGGGAGTTTTGTGGGCCCCTTTATTACCCTATTTTTGTACGGCTTTTTTCGTCACCCGGGACTGTACTTTGATACGTTTCTTTTTTTCCTCTAAGATTTCGATTATAAAATTAAAAATACATCATCAAATCAGCCTCAAATTTTTAATGCGGTGAACTTTTACTGGAGAAAACTTCGTGGAATTATTGGGCCCGTGCAGGGGGGCCCTCTACTCCCTTTTATATTGAAAATTCCTGCTTTTTTTTTTTTTCTGTAATACTTGCAGGCCCGTGTAGCCCTTGTGGCTTTGCGTTCTTTTTTTATAAATAATAAAAAATAATGTAAAAACTTGATGCTCGGCTTCAAATTTTTAACACGGTGATCCCATTTAAAAAAAAAAAAAGGGTTTTATTCGCTGTATTTGGGCCAATTTGTTTTATATTTTTCCTGTCAGGGATTGTGCCTTTTTTTTTTTTTAAATTTAATTTTCCACGCAAAACTCGTGAATGCCTCTTCGATAAGCTTCAAACCTTTGGCTAATATTTAAAAACATTAAAAACTTTTACCGCCCGGTTCTTTTCCTTTTTTTTACCATTGAGGGACAAGAGACGGGGCTTATTGGTACAGGAACCTCTCTTTAATCCCCCAACGACCTAACACATCTTGCCTAATTCCCCACCAAAGCAGACACACACAGGGGATTGTTATTTTATTCAGCAGGCTCCCCCCCCCCCCCCCCAACCCTTCAAGGGAAGAGCTGTGGGAACAGATAACCCTGACAACCTTCAAGATGCTTAATATTAAACCCCCAGCCTTTTCCCCTCGCTGAAGTAATATAGTTACGTGGATGTCTTTTCTTGGACATTTATTGAAGAAACGTTTTGCCAGGGGTGGCTGCTTCAGTTCTAGTTTCGTGGGGAAATTTTTCATTTAATAAATGTCCCACTGTTTTAAAATTCTTTTTTTATTATTTGTGTCTGCGTGGGTTAAGGGATAGGCATTGAATAAATAAAAAAAAAAAAAATAAATATAATATATATATAATTAAATATATAAAATATATAAAATTATATATATATAATAATATATATATATTAAAATATAAATAAAATATATAATATAACACACACACAAACACTGATCTCTTTCGGGAAAACTCGAACATACGAACCTTGGGAAAAAGGTATGCAGTGCACTACCACGGTACCAACCCTATAAATACCTCGGCGCCCCGCTAACCTAAACGTTTTGGGCCAAGGGACCAGCCTTCAGGAAGGGGGTTTTCATCTATCCTCTGTAAACATCGACCCACCGAGATTTTTACAATTTTGAAGATTTTCAGTTTTTTTTCTGAATTATTAAGATTTTTTTTCCCTCGTTCTATAAAATTTTTATCTGTAACTTATTCCAATAACTTAATAAAATCTACAAATTGGAGCATCGTGTGACCTCAGGGGAAAACAGGACGAGCACGGTAAGAGTAGTGAGCACGTAGAAAATGTATGAGCACGGAAAGATGTGAGCACGGGAGAGAGTAGGAGCACGGGAGAGTGTGTGACACGGAAGAGAGTAGTGAGCACGGGAAGATAGTGAGCACGTAGAGAATATGAGCACGGTGAGAGGACTGACACGGTAGAGAGTATGAGCACGGGAAGATAGTAACACGGTAGAGAGTAGTGACACGTAGAGAAGAAGCACGGTAGAGAGTAGTGAGCCGTAAAAGAGTAGTGAGCCGTAGAGGAGTGAGCACGGAAATAGTGACAAAGGGAGAGATAGTAGCACGGTAAGGTATGAGCACGGAAAAGAATAAGCACGGTAGAGAGATAGCACGGTAGAGAAAAGGAGCAGGAAGAGGACGAGCACGGTAGAGAGATGACACGGTAGAGGAGTGAGCACGGTGAGAGTAGGGGGCACGGTAAAGAGTTAAACACGGGTTTGGGGAGTAGCACGGTAAAAGAGTAGTGAGCACGGGAGAGAGATAGCACGGGAGAGAGTAGTGAGCCGGTAGAGATAGTGAGCAGGAAAAGAATGACACGGTAGAGAGTTGGGGCAGGTAGAGAGGATACACGGGAGAGTATGAGCACGTAAGATTTTTTTACACGGTAGAGAGAGTGACACGGTAAGAGTATGAGCACGGTAAGATTTGTGGCACGGTAGAGAGTAGTGAGCACGTAAGGAGTATGAGCACGGTTTAAAAAAGGGGAAGGGAAATGTACACGGGAAGAATAAAATAAACACGGTAGAGTATGACACGGTAAAGGGGGGAAGAAAAATATGAGGCACGGGAGAGTATGAGCACGGAAGAGAGTAACGGGGGAGGGAGAGAGTAGTGAGCACGGAAAAGTAGTAAAAACGGTAGAGATTTTGAGCACGGGGTTTAAAGGGAGAGTAGTGAGCACGGAGAGATAAGCACGGTAGAGAGTATACACGGAGAGATATAAAAACGGTAGAGATAGTGACACGGGAAGAGTAGTAAGCACGTAGAGAGTTACACGGGAAGGGGGAGGAAGTAGGAGAAAACCGGGAGAAGAGTGGCACGTAAGAGTAGTAAACACGGTAGAGAAGTGAGCACGGAGAGAGTAGGAAGGAAAGGGTTTGGGGAAAAGTATAGCCGGTAGAGAGTAGTGGGGGGGGCGCACGGTAGAGAAATAAGTAAGGGGAAAACACGGTAGAGAGTAGGGGCACTGGTTGGGGAGTAGTGGGGGCACGGTAGAGAGGATGAGCACGGGAGAGAGTATGAGGGGTGAGAGTAGGGGGCACCGAGAAGTAGTGCACGGGAGAGAGTAGTGAGCACGGTAGAGAAATACACGGTAGAGAGTAGTGGCACGGAGAGAAGTGAGCCGGGGTAAGGGATGAGCACGGGAAGATAGTGAGCACGGAGGAATTTGTGAGAAAAGGTAGAGAGTAAGCACGGAAGAGTAGTAGCACGGTAGAGAGTAGTGAGCACGGTAGAGAGTAGTGAGCACGGTAGAGAGTAGTGAGCACGGTAGAGAGTAGTGAGCACGGTAGAGAGTAGTGAGCACGGTAGAGAGTAGTGACCGGTAGGAGAGTGAGCACGGTAGAGAGGACTGAGCACGGTAGAGAGGAAAGGAAAGGCACGGGAGAATATGAGCACGGTAGAGAGTATGAGCAGGTAAATATGAAACACGGTAGAGAGAGTGAGCACGGTAGGATATGAAACACGGGAAAGGTAAGTTGAGCACGGGGGAGTAGGAAAAGGGGGGATTCACGGGGAGAGTAAAAGGAGAGTAAGAGGGGAGTAGTGACACGGGAGAGTAGTAGCACGGGGGAAAATTTGTAGCACGGAGAGAGAGTGAGCACGGGAAAGATAACACGGTAGAGAGTATGACACGGTAGAGATAGTGAGACGGAAAGAGATGAGCACGGAGGAGAGTAAACACGGGAAGAGTAGTGAGCAGTAGAGAGATGAAACGGTAGAGAGTATACACGGAAGGAGTAAAGTAAACACGGTAAGAGTATAGCACGGTAGAGAAGTGACACGGTGAGAGTAGTGACACCGTAGGATATCACACGGGAGGAGAGTGAGCACGGTAAGAGGCAAAACACGGGAGAAGTAGTACACGGAGAGAATAGGAAGCACGGGAGAAGATAACGGTAAAAAGAGGTAGGAAAACACGGTAGAGAGTATGAGCACGGTAAGAAAATTTTGGGGGGCGGTAAGAGAGTAGCACGGGAGAGAGTAGTAGCAGGTAGAGAGTAGTACACGGTAAAAGATATGACACGGTAGAGATGTAGACGGGGAGAGAGTATGACACGGGAAGAGTGTGAGCACGGGAGAGAGTAGTGAGCACGGTAGAGAGGATGAGCAGGAAGAGAGTGAGACGTAGAGAGAGGGCACCGTAGAGGTGTAGACGGTAGAAGTAGGAGCCGTTTGAGAGGATAACACGGTAAGAGTAGTGAGCACGGTAGAGAATGTGGCACGGAGAGAGGACTGAGCAGGTAGAGTAGGGCACGGTAAGAGTATTTAGCACGGTAAAAGTATGAGCACGGGAGAAGTGTACACGGAGAGATATGAGCACGGTAGAGATTTGTGACACGGAAAAAGAGTATAAACGGAGAGAATGAGCACGGTAAGAGTAGTGAGCACGAGAAGATGAGCACGGGAAAATAGTGAGCACGGGAGAGATAGTTTAGCACGGAGAGAGTATTAGCACGGGGGAGAGAAGTAGCACGGTAGGAAATGGAGCACGGGGAGAGAGATGGGAAAGGTAGAGAGTAGTGAGCACGGAAAGGGGGTATTAGCAGGTAAAATTAAGTGAGCACGGTAGGATTGTGACACGGTAGAAAGGGAGAGCACGGGAAGAGTAGGGGGCACGGAAGAGTATAGCACGGGAGGATAGTGACACAGAGAGAGTAGCCGGTAGAATAGTGAGCACGGTAGAGATAGTGAACGGTAGAGAAGTGAGCACGGAAGGGGTGTAGCACGTAGAGAATAAACACGGGAAGATAGTAGCACGAAGAGTAGGAGACGGTGGAAGAAATGACACGGGAGGAAATAGTAAGCACGGTAGGATAGGGGGCACGGTAGAAGTAGTGAGCACGGGAGAGAGTAGTGACACGGAAGAGTATAGCAGGTAAGAGTAGTGAGCACGGTGGAGGAGGAGCACGGTAGAGAGGTGGGGCCGTAGAGAGTAAAGCACGGAGAGAGTAGAAGCCGGAAGAGAGTACACGGTGAGAGATGAGCACGGTAGAAGGGTGAGCACGTAGAAAGTAAGGCACGGTAGGAGAGTAGCACGGAGAGGGGTGAACACGGTGAAGAGTGACACGGGAAAAGAGTAGTGACACGGTGAAGGAGTGAGCACGGTAAAAGTCACTAGAATAGGCAGGGGAAGAGTGGACACTGAGAGTGTAAAACCCAGGGGTGAGCACGGAAAATTTCCTGAAGATGACCTAAAATACCCGGGAAATATTGGTGGGTTTTTTTTAACTTTTCAGGGTAATTAAATTTTTAAAAAATTTTCCGGGGAAAGGGGGTGCCCCCTTTTTTAAGAACCAAAATTTCCTTTTAAAGATTTTCCCCTCCCTTACTTTTTAAATTCCCCTTTCTTAACCCCTTCCCCCATTTTTAATTACTTTTTTAAAAATGCCCCTTTCCCTTATTCCCCCCCTTCCCCCCCTTTTCCCCCCCCCTCCCTTTCCCCCCAATTTTTTACAACCTTTTACCCCCACAAATCCCCGTGGGTTTTTTTCACTTTACTTTCCCCCTTTCCCTCCCCCCTTTTATTTTTTTTCATTTCCTCCCTTTCCCTTCCCCCTCCCTCCCTCCTCCTCCCTCCCTCCCTCCCTCCCTCCCTCCCTCCTTCGCCCACACAATCCCTTCGTCTCATCCTAAGCACTTCTTTCATCAACCTCACAATCACTGCCTCACCCTCACAATCATCCCCTCAATTAGCCTCACAGCCACTCTCTACTTTCCCCTTACAATCACCCCTTCCTTCTCTTCCACAATCACTGCCTTCCCTAATATTAGCCTCTTCCGCTCTCCCTCTACATAACAATCACTCCCTCTTCTCCCTCCCCTCAAAAACTATTTATTTCACAATCATTTATACCCTCCTTTTCACAATCCCTGCTTCGCATCACAATTACACTCTTACTCCACCCATCCATCCTCTCTCTCTCTCTCCTCTCTCTCTCTCTCTCTCTCTCTCTCTCTCTCTCTCTCTCTCTCTCTCTCTCTCTCTCTCTCTCTCTCTCTCTCTCTCCCCCCCATGTATCCATTTCTCTCTCCCACCTTTTTCCCCTCTCCCATTTTCCCCCTTCCTCCCTCCCTCTCCCTCTATCTATCCCTTTCTCCCTTCCTTCCTTCCTCCCTCCCTCATTACAGCTGATGCATATTTGCTATGTGCGTGAGGATAGAGTGACCTCGACAACTATGTAAGTGAGTGTACACTCTAGCATTCCTCACCTACCTACACATGTTAACCCAAGGACGCTCGTGTTAGCGCCAGCATAACTAGAATGTTGCTAAACAAACACTGAGTTTGCTTCTATGAAAATAATAATTTATTATTATTATTATTATTATTATTATTATTATTATTATTATTATTATTTTATTATTATTATTATTATTATTATTATTATCATCATCATCATCATCATTATTATTATTATATTTATTATTATTATTAATTATTATTATTATTTTATTATTATTATTATTATAATTATTATTTGTAGTAGTATTTTATTCATTTGGAAGCTCTAAACCCATTAGGGTCATCCGTCGCGCATGGGGATTTGGAGACAATCAGATCCGCTTCAAGGAAAGGGGAGAACGGCTGAAGATCCTCGGATCAAGAACCCATCAAGGCACTTTATCCCCTCCTACTGAAGAGTGTCAACTTACTCATTCAACACTCGTTTAATACTGGTACAACACTCGTACAACACTCATTCAACACTCGTTCAACACTCGTATTTTTGCAAACCAATTTATATATTTTTAGTTTATTTAAGTTAATTTGGGTTGGATTATAGAGAATTGGTGGCATATGTTCGCAATGGGGTGTAGTGGTTATGTAGGAATGATGTTGGCTGTATGTGGGGGTTGTGTAGGAGTTACGTGGGATATATGTGGTGGTTATGTAGGTATAACATGGGATGTATGTGGTAGTTGTGTAAGGGTCACGTGGGATTTATGTTGTAGTTACGTTGGGGTGATGTGGAGTATATGTGGTGGTTGTGTGTGGTTGGGGTGGAGGGAGTTATGTGTTTCTTGGTAATTCCCCGTCTGAGCGGAGTGTGTTGAAGAGTCTTGGTACCTTTACACTTACAGAATTCTCTCTCTTACTGTAGTCATCGCAACACTTCTATTGACGAGTAAGATATATGAGTAAAGTAAAAGGACACAGGTGCAACTAATGTGACATTTTATTGTGGCAACGTTTCGCTCTCCAGGAGTTTTGTCAAGCCGTAACAGCTTGATAATGCTCCTGGAGAGCGAAACGTTGCCACAATACCATGTCATATTAGTTACACTTGTGTCCTTTTACTTTACATGTTGTCGGTAATTCTACCAGCATATATACAAGACATATTTGCAACAGTTGGTTAATGGTACTTTTAGTGTGTAGATCTGAGACCTTTCCACTCTCCCTATATATTACCATTCCATTTCTATCCCCTTACCCTTTCCACTCCTTTCTTAGCTTCCTATATTTTAATTTCCTTCGTTTTTATACATTAAATCTCATTTTCCCCTTTCCTTCCTTCTCTTCCTTCCCGCCTTCCATCCCTGCCATCCTGCTGGCAGTGAGGAAGGGTAGTAACTGCCAGTGTGGCAGACTGACACTAAACAAGTGTCTCAGCAACCCTGGAATCATGGAAGAATAACCAGGATAAAGCAGACTTTCGGTGTTGATGCTTCTGTGGTGGTGTGGTGAAGTGCTACTTAGTGTGGTGGTGTGGTGATGCTAGTGTGGTGGTGGTGCTGCTGTAGTGGTAGTAGTGATGACAGTTGTTACATACGTACTCGACATAACAACGTTCCTCGCCCACATCACCAGCCACGACTCATGTCGTCATCATCTTGCCAGTTATCACGACCCTCGCCTTCTCAGAGGAGAGTTGAGAACACAACTCGACTACCTTACCTGTTCAGTTACTCGGACTCTCTCTTTAGCCAATAGATGACTCATATCACTATGACCTTAGTCCTCTTGTGTTTATATGTTCTTGCTGTTATTCTATTATTATGGCTTGTGATAAACCCGAGGGAATTTGTAATTAGTGTACATAAATTACGTGATTTCCTTCCTTCATATAAACAGAAGAATATTACAAAAAAATATTCATATCAACTCTGATCACAGCCCAATACAGCAGAACTGCAACACGTGAGCACTGGAGCCTGTGAAAGCAGTGGTGTGTGTGTCTCATTGCAATAGTGCTGGAGTGGTGGTGGTGCTGTGGTGGTAGTGCCGGATTAGTGGTAATGCCAGGAGTGGTGGTAGTGCTGCTGGTAATTTGGAGGTGCTGGAGTGGTAGTAGTGCTGCTGGTAATATGGTGGTGCTGGAGTGCTAGTCGTGCTGCTGGTAATCTGGTGGTGCTGGAGTGGTAGTCGTGCTGCTGGTAATCTGGTGATGTTGGAGTGGTAGTCGTGCTGCTGGTAATCTGGTGGTGGTGGAGTGGTAGTCGTGCTGCTGGTAATCTGGTGGTGTTGGAGTGGTAGTCGTGCTGCTGGTAATATGATGATGCTGGAGTGGTAGTCGTGCTGCTGGTAATATGGTGGTAGTGGAGTGGTAGTCATGCTGCTGGTAATCTGGTGGTGGTGGAGCGGTAGTCGTGCTGCTCGTAATATGGTGGTGGTGGAGTGGTAGTCGTGCTGCTGGTAATATGATGATGCTGGAGTGGTAGTCGTGCTGCTGGTAATCCGGTGGTGTTGGAGTGGTAGTCGTGCTGCTGGTAATATGATGATGCTGGAGTGGTAGTCGTGCTGCTGGTAATAGGGTGATGGATGGAGTGGTAGTCGTGCTGTGGTAAGTAATGGTGGTGGTAGTGGCCTGGTATATGGTCTGTGAGTCGTGCTGCTGGTAATACGGTGGTGCTGGAGTAGTAGTCGTGCTGCTGGTAATATAGTGATGCTGGAGTGGTAGTCGTGCTGCTGGTAATATGGAGGTGCTGGAGTGGTAGTCGTGCTGCTGGTAATATGGTGGTGCTGGAGTGCTAGTCGTGCTGCTGGTAATATTGTGGTGCTGGAGTGGTAGTCGTGCTGCTGGTAATATGGTGGTGCTGGAGTGGTAGTCGTGCTGCTGGTAATATGGTGATGCTGGAGAGGTAGTCGTGCTGCTGGTAATATGGTGATGCTGGAGAGGTAGTCGTGCTGCTGGTAATATGGTGGTGCTGGAGTGGTAGTCGTGCTGCTGGTAATATGGTGATGTTGGAGTGGTAGTCGTGCTGCTGGTAATATGGTGGTGGTGGAGTGGTAGTCGTGCTGCTGGTAATCTGGTGGTGGTGGAGTGGTAGTCGTGCTGCTGGTAATCTGGTGGTGGTGGAGTGGTAGTCGTGCTGCTGGTAATCTGGTAGTGGTTGAGTGGTAGTCGTGCTGCTGGTAATCTGGTGGTGGTGGAGTGGTTGTCGTGCTGCTGGTAATATGGTGATGTTGGAGTGGTAGTCGTGCTGCTGGTAATATGGTGATGTTGGAGTGGTAGTCGTGCTGCTGGTAATCTGGTGGTGGTGGAGTGGTAGTCGTGCTGCTGGTAATCTGGTGGTGGTGGAGTGGTAGTCGTGCTGCTGGTAATCTGGTAGTGGTTGAGTGGTAGTCGTGCTGCTGGTAATCTGGTGGTGGTGGAGTGGTTGTCGTGCTGCTGGTAACCTTGTGGTATTGGAGTGGTAGTCGGGCTGCTGGTAATCTGGTGATGCTGGAGTGGTAGTAGTGCTGCTGGTAATCTGGTGGTGTTGGAGTAGTAGTCGTGCTGCTGGTAATCTGGTGGTGGTGGAGTGGTAGTCGTGCTGCTGGTAATCTGGTGGTGCTGGAGCGGTAGTCGTGCTGCTGGTAATCTGGTGATGGTGGAGTGGTAGTCGTGCTGCTGGTAATCTGGTGGTGTTGGAGTAGTAGTCGTGCTGCTGGTAATCTGGTGGTGTTGAAGTGGTAGTCGTGCTGCTGGTAATCTGGTGGTGGTGGAGTGGTAGTCGTGCTGCTGGTAATCTGGTGGTGCTGGAGTGGTAGTCGTGCTGCTGGTAATCTGGTGATGGTGGAGTGGTAGTCGTGCTGCTGGTAATCTGGTGGTGGTGGAGTGGTAGTCGTGCTGCTGGTAATCTGGTGGTGCTGGAATGGTAGTCGTGCTGCTGGTAATCTGGTGGTGCTGGAATGGTAGTCGTGCTGCTGGTAATCTGGTGATGGTGGAGTGGTAGTCGTGCTGCTGGTAATCTGGTGGTGCTGGAATGGTAGTCGTGCTGCTGGTAATCTGGTGATGGTGGAGTGGTAGTCGTGCTGCTGGTAATATGGTGGTGCTGGAATGGTAGTCGTGCTGCTGGTAATCTGGTGATGGTGGAGTGGTAGTCGTGCTGCTGGTAATCTGGTGGTGCTGGAATGGTAGTCGTGCTGCTGGTAATCTGGTGATGGTGGAGTGGTAGTCGTGCTGCTGGTAATCTGGTGGTGCTGGAATAGTAGTCGTGCTGCTGGTAATCTGGTGATGGTGGAGTGGTAGTCGTGCTGCTGGTAATCTGGTGGTGCTGGAATGGTAGTCGTGCTGCTGGTAATCTGGTGATGGTGGAGTGGTAGTCGTGCTGCTGGTAATCTGGTGGTGCTGGAATGGTAGTCGTGCTGCTGGTAATCTGGTGATGGTGGAGTGGTAGTCGTGCTGCTGGTAATCTGGTGGTGCTGGAATGGTAGTCGTGCTGCTGGTAATCTGGTGATGGTGGAGTGGTAGTCGTGCTGCTGGTAATCTGGTGGTGCTGGAATGGTAGTCGTGCTGCTGGTAATCTGGTGATGGTGGAGTGGTAGTCGTGCTGCTGGTAATCTGGTGGTGCTGGAATGGTAGTCGTGCTGCTGGTAATCTGGTGATGGTGGAGTGGTAGTCGTGCTGCTGGTAATCTGGTGGTGCTGGAATGGTAGTCGTGCTGCTGGTAATCTGGTGATGGTGGAGTGGTAGTCGTGCTGCTGGTAATCTGGTGGTGCTGGAATGGTAGTCGTGCTGCTGGTAATCTGGTGATGGTGGAGTGGTAGTCGTGCTGCTGGTAATGTGGTGGTGCTGGAATGGTAGTCGTGCTACTGGTAATCTGGTGATGGTGGAGTGGTAGTCGTGCTGCTGGTAATCTGGTGGTGCTGGAATGGTAGTCGTGCTGCTGGTAATCTGGTGATGGTGGAGTGGTAGTCGTGCTGCTGGTAATCTGGTGATGGTGGAGTGGTAGTCGTGCTGCTGGTAATCTGGTGGTGGTGGAGTGGTAGTCGTGCTGCTGGTAATCTGGTGGTGGTGGAGTGGTAGTCGTGCTGCTGGTAATCTGGTGGTGCTGGAGTGGTAGTCGTGCTGCTGGTAATCTGGTGATGGTGGAGTGGTAGTCGTGCTGCTGGTAATCTGGTGGTGGTGGAGTGGTAGTCGTGCTGCTGGTAATCTGGTGATGGTGGAGTGGTAGTCGTGCTGCTGGTAATCTGGTGGTGGTGGAGTGGTAGTCGTGCTGCTGGTAATCTGGTGTGGTGGAGTGGTAGTCGTGCTGCTGGTAATCTGGTGATGGTGGAGTGGTAGTCGTGCTGCTGGTAATCTGGTGTGGTGGAGTGGTAGTCGTGCTGCTGGTAATCTGGTGTGGTGGAGTGGTAGTCGTGCTGCTGGTAATCTGGTGGTGGTGGAGTGGTAGTCGTGCTGCTGGTAATCTGGTGATGGTGGAGTGGTAGTCGTGCTGCTGGTAATCTGGTGATGGTGGAGTGGTAGTCGTGCTGCTGGTAATCTGGTGATGGTGGAGTGGTAGTCGTGCTGCTGGTAATCTGGTGATGGTGGAGTGGTAGTCGTGCTGCTGGTAATCTGGTGGTGCTGGAGTGGTAGTCGTGACTGCTGGTAATTGGTGTGTGGAGTGGTAGTCGTGCTGCTGGTAATCTGGTGGTGCTGGAGTGGTAGTCGTGCTGCTGGTAATCTGGTGGTGCTGGAGTGGTAGTCGTGCTGCTGGTAATCTGGTGATGGTGGAGTGGTAGTCGTGCTGCTGGTAATCTGGTGGTGCTGGAGTGGTAGTCGTGCTGCTGGTAATCTGGTGGTGCTGGAGTGGTAGTCGTGCTGCTGGTAATCTGGGTGGTGTGTAGTCGTGCTGCAGCGAGTACAGTCTAAAATGTGACTGATGGTATCGTAGCTGTAATCTGGTATGCTGATACGAAACATGCGAAACATGAACCATGTAGAGAAACATGGCATAACATGGAAAACATCACAGAGAAACTGTATTTAATACATCACATAAAACGTAATAATAATAATAATATAATAATAATAATAATAATAATAATAATAATAATATATAATAATAATATAATAATAATAATAATAATATAATATAATAATAATATTATTATTATTATTATTATTATTATTATTATTATTATTATTTTCATCGTCATCAACATCATCAATATTACTTTCAAGGGGAAGAACTAAACCAACAGGGGTTCGTAGAGAGCATGAGGAATGGTGGGCAATCAGGTTCAATCCGAGGAAAGGGAGGCAGTTCCAGATCTGGATGAAGAACCTTACGCAGGCATCTCAGAAACCTCCCTTCTCCTTAAAGTTACAATTATACCAAAAATGGGAAGGTTTGCATTGATCGGGAATTATCACAATAGCGAACTAGTACAATTTCCTCGAAACGATTGCTGGTACAATCTCCTGGATATTACTTTTGGTACAATCACCACGATAATACTCCTGGTACAATCACCAGGATATTACTCATGGGACAATCACCAGGATATTACTCCTGGCACAACCACCAGGCTATTACTTCTGGTACAATCACCTGGATATTACGCCTGGTACAGTCACCAGGATATTACTCCTGGTACAATCACCTGGCTATTACTCCTGGTACTATCATCAGGATATTAATCCTGGTACAATCACCACGATATTACTCCTGGCACAATCACCACGATATTACTCCTGGCACAATCACCTGGATATTACTCCTGGCACAATCACCTGAATATTACTCCTGATACAATCACCAGGATATTACTCCTATCACAATCACCTGGATATTACTCCTGGTACAATCACCAGGATATTACTCCTGGTATAATCACCACGATATTATTCCTGGTACAATCATCACGATATTACTCCTGGCACAATCATCTGGATATTACTCCTGGCACAATCACCTTGATATTACTCCTGGTACAATCACCAGGATATTACTCCTGGCACAATCACCTGGATATTATTCCTGATACAATCACCAGGATATTACTCCTGGCACAATCACCTGGATATTATTACTGATACAATCACCTAGATATTACTCCTGGCACAATCACCACGATATTACTCCTGGTACAATCACCAGGATATTACTCCAGGTACAATCACCTGGATATTACTCATGGCACAGTCACCTGGATATTACTCCTGGCACAATCACCTGGATATTACTCCTGGTACAATCACCAGGATATTACACCTGATACAATCACCACGATATTACTCCTGGTACAATCGCCACGATATTACTCCTGTCACAATCACCTGGATATTACTCCTGGCACAATCACCTTGATATTACTCCTTTAACAATCACAAGGATATTACTCCTGGCACAATCACCTGGATATTACTACTGATACAATCACCTAGATATTACTCCTGGCGCAATCACCAGGATATTACTCCTGGCACAATCACCTGGATATTACTCCTGGTACAATTACCTGGATATTACTCCTGGCACAGTCACCTGGATATTACTACCGATACAATCACCTGAATATTACTCCTGGCACAATCACCTGGATATTACTCCTGATACAATCACCTGGATATTACTCCTGACGCAATCACCTGGATATTACTCCTGGCACAGTCACCTGGCAATTATTGCTGGCACAATCACCTGGTCATTATTGCTGATACAATCAACTGGTCATTATTGCTGATACAATCACCTGATCATTATTGTTGGTACAATTACCTGGTCGTTATTGCTGGTATAATCACCTGGTCATTACTGATGATTAAGTTACGTGGTCATTATTTTTGGTACAATCACCTTGTCATTATTGGTGGTATAATCTCCTGGTCATTATTGATGGTATAATCACCTGGTCATTATTGCTGGTACAATCACCTGGTCATTATTGCTGGTACAATCACCTGGTCATTATTGCTGGTACAATCACCTGGTCATTATTGCTGGTACAATCACCTGGTCATTATTGCTGATACAATCACCTTCAAATTATTGCACATACAATCGCTTGGAAACTATTGCTTGTGTAATCACCTGGAGTTGACTGCTGATACAATCACTTGGGATTGTCCACAATATCCCCCGAGGTAAGACCCATCAATATTGTAGGATGCCAGTACCGTTTTGTGAAGGATACAGAACATTACAGAGAAAATACAACAAGGAAAACAGTATTACATTGTATTTCACGAAGCGCTAAACCCATTGAGTCATGCAACACAAGGGAGTGCGGAGGCTCGGTCCTCCGTCTGATGTTCAATACAAAATAGCAAAAGAAAAAAGAACGCAAGTTAGAACCGGAGAGACGAAAACACTGGAAGACTCACAGGTGACACACAATATAGAGGTAAAAGTTTGGAAAACGTTTCTGACCCAGTTGGAGCAGTTTCGCAACTTGATGATAGTCCAAGAGGGACGAAACGTCTAAAGTTTTTCCCTCTGAAAATTGTGGGTTAGCTGAAGATTGCCTTAGCAGGGGTACTGCGTGTATTTTTCTTCACTGCAAAGCATCTGGAGTGAGAGGATGTAAGACAAACGGTAACTCAAAACAATGAAAGACAGCAAGTGGTATAGAATACAGAGCAGACGGATGCGCGAAACATTGGACAAATACAACAACTGATGGGATACCTTAAATATCAGATGGATGTAATAAGATCACAGTAAACGGGTGATATCACAATATGCCATACAACCATTTTAGTAATTTTTCACATTATCATGCGAGAAATGATGAAAGAGCGTTGAAGTTCACTATTTTTTTTTTCACAGTGGTTCTTGTGTATATCATATGCATATGCAAAAATTGTCCAATATCTCATACAAAACATATGCCTCCTCGAGACTCTGACATCTTGTACAAGTGCTGGATGGAAGCGACCCAAACCTCCTGCCACAACTCTGGAGAAGCTCCAGAACCAGGAGCTGAACCTACCATTCACAACAACCGTAATAACACAATATTTAAATTTCTTTTTCTCAACATTCAATAGTTAAAACAGCATACACCACTTATCAATAAATGCAATGTTTGGAGCCAGAAATTTCTTGTGCAGTAAAGTTTTGATCCAAAAATATATTAAAATATATTAAAGTACATGATGAAATTAATAATTACAATAGAGGTTAGAGGAACAGGTCTCCGTGTATATTACTCACTTAGAGTTAGAAAAGAGTTAAAATCATCAGACAAGAAACTAGAATTACTAGAAATCTGATCCGTTCACGGGAATGTTGTGATATTGCTGCTGCAGTGTGGTAGTACAGTGGTGGTGCAGTGGTGGTACAGTGGTGGCGCAGTGGTGGTGCAGTGGTGGTACAGTTGTGGTATTGCACGGTTTCTCCTAACTTTGGGTCTGTTTTCAGGTTGCCTAGAATAAAAGTTTGACAAACCATTATTATATTTTAATCCATAGTCTGTTCGACGTTGTCACTACAGTAGGTAAAGCTTTGACCGAGTCTTTGTAACATGCTGAGACTGACATTTCTACTAACCATTAGTATGGTATGTTTCAGCATCTGCCTTCAAAAAGTCTGTTAACTCGAGACAGAATTCAGAGATGTGTCCTCACGCCTTCCACCGGTCGTTCTCACTCACTTCTGAAGGCGACTGCTTATTTCCTGTCATCGGATTTATTCTACTGTGTGTCTTGTCATTTCTCCACTCAGTACCTTGACCAGTCGACAGATGCTAGACTCCATGAGTTGTATCTGCTAATGAGTTCGGACTATTTTTCCTGACCCCCATAGCTAGACTACTCACCTAACAATGCTCTCTCTCTCATTCTCTCTCTCTCTCTCTCTCTCTCTCTCTCTCTCTCTCTCTCTCTCTCTCTCTCTCTTCCCCTTCTCTCATCTCTCTCCCCTCTCTCTCTTCTCTCTCCCCTCCCCAAAATATAATATATATATATATATATATATATAAAAAAAAAAAAGAGGGAGGTACCACCTCTAGAACTTCACTGGGGGCCCTCATCCTCAGAGAGGACAATAAACGTACCTCAGGGAAGACTCAAGGTTCTCCCCGGAGCTGTTCGAATATTTTCTTCTCCTACCACCCCTATATTCTATGTGATCTTTACTAATAGACAGAATACATTTATAGAAAACACAAACATAAATACATTGGTACAATATATCAAAGATTATGAATCTCCTTCAGTTCCTCCGAAGCCGGATGCGAGCCTAGTATGCAGCATGTATTTCCTCTCTGGATGCCCACGCTGAGGCGCTGGAATATAAGAGTGGCTGCCCTCGGGCCCCTGGTGGTGTCGATGAGTCTGAAACCCAGTTCTTTAAGGAAATGTGTGGCATTTTTTTCCATGATCGCAAGGTCTCTGATCCCACTGGGACAAATTGATACTGTTGGCTAATGTCCCTGTACTTGCATATCTTGTACTACTCCCTGTGATCAGCAGCTCCTCCCTGTAGCCCGACATTGTGATGGATGTAGGTGTCAGTCATCGTAGACACACAGGTATAGTCCCATGATAAGAGTTTTCCATTCTTCCAAGGATAGATGGTGATCCCGTCAGGGTGGTTTGCTGGATTGTGGATATTGTTGGCTGCTATTGATTGGGGCTTTCTCTCGGTTGGGCATCCAGCTGTAGCAAGGCTTCCCTTTATGATGTCTTGCATGCCAGCCTTTGGTTATGGAACAGTTTCTACCATGTAGACCATATTTGTCGGCTTGCGCATCGCCGCAAATACACGTATATTCCGTGTGAATTGGGGCAGCAAGGCGCAGCGAGGTGTGTTCCAATTGCCGAAATGGGAACTGTTTGGAGGAAGTCCCCAGAGTGATGTGCATTCACAGCTTGGACACGGGCAGTCTCCCTGTCTGATGTTACAGCCCAAAGCATGTTGGCAAGCACCTTTTCAGCGATGGGGCCATCCTAACTTGATTGTTTGTAGGCCAGTGCTGCACTAGGTTTTGGTGCTGGAGCAGCAAGAGTCTCCCATATATGTATGTATATATATATATATATATATATATATATATATATATATAATATATATATATATATATAATATATATATATATATATATATATATATATATATATATATATATATATATATATATATATATATATATATATATATATATATATATGATGGGGTCCACCTCTGGTGTAAATTGTGGGACCCATAGCCTCGGAGAAGTGGATAAAAAGGCTTCAAGGAAAAATATTTGGATTTCTTCCTGAAGCCGTTTGAATATTCCACTTCCCCTACCACCCCATCTTTTCATATTTATTTATATATATATATATATATATACATATGTCGTGCCGAATATGTAAAACTGGTCAATTAGCAAGAACTCGTTTAAAATTAAGTCCTTTCTGAAATTTTCTCTTATACGTTTAAAGATATATTTTTTTCATTAATGTTAATGTAAAAATTTTTAATTTTCCACCAAAAGAATCTTATAAAACTTACCTAACCTTATTATAACAAGAGCAATTTATTTTAGCATAACCCAACTAAATATATTTAAAATACGTTTACAATAATTTAGTACTAAACAAACACAATCAAATATATTTTTTTCGTTAGGTTCAGAATGATTTTGGCGAAATTATTGCATACACAATTTTCATTTGTCCTATATGGCAAGATGACGTTGCTATTTAAGCCAAGATCGCAAGTTCTGCCTATTCGGCACGACTATATATATATAATATATATATATATATATATATATATATATATATGTCGTGCCGAATAGCAGAACTTGCGATCTTGCTTAAAAGCAACGCTCATCTTGCCATATAGGACAAGTGAAAATTTTGTATGCAATAATTTCGCCAAAATCATTCTGAACCAAACGAAAAAAATATATTTCACTGTGCTTGTTTAGTATTAAATTATTGTCAACAAATCTAAAATATATTTAGTTGGGTTAGGTTAAAATAAATTGATCTTGTTATAATAAGTTAGGTAAGTTTTTAAGATTCTTTTGATGCAAAATTAAAAATTTTTACATTAACATTAATGAAAAAAATATATCTTTAAACTTATAAGAGAAAATTTTAGAAAGGACTTAATTTAAATGAGTTCTTGCTAATTGACAGTTTTACATATTCGGCACGACATATATATATATATATATATATATATATATATATATATATATATATATATATATATATATATATATATATATATATATATATATATATATATATGGTGTGTGTGTGTGTGTGTGTGTGTGTGTGTGTGTGTGTGTGTGTGTGTGTGTGTGTGTGTGTGTGTGTGTGTGTGTGTGTGTGTGTGTGTGCTACTTGTCTATTCTTATTTCAGAAAGCTTTCTGAGAGACATGGCAACTGTTCCAGCATATAAAGTAAGAGAGCATCAAAGTTGACTCTTAAAGGAGTTTTAAGCCAGCAGGTTCACTCAGGGTGTAGCAACTACATTGAAATTTACGATGCTATTTGTGAAGTAAAACTGCGACACAAACATCCTTTGGTGTTTTATGCTAGGGACTCATTAGTACAGGAGACGACTCAAGCATATAAAGACGTCGTATGCCTGCAGATAATTGAGAAATAGTGAGAGCCCATGCTTGTGTTTTACCGGATTATATTTTACGCTTTATACTTGCAACATCACAAAATAATTTCCTTAATCACTAACTTCTAAAGGAGTATATAGGACAGACATTATTCCCTGCAACAACTACCAATACAGGTATTGTATATCACTGATTCTGCAAGGTATTTAGTAGCACCTACCTAAACAAGTGTTGCATGTCAATGGCTTTACGTAACGTAGCAACAATACATGCTTGTCTTCAGCCAGACGCTGGTTAAAATCATGACGACAACACTATTACATACACAAGAGATATTTTAGGTTGTAATGCAGGCCTGGTCATGGACCGGGCCGCGGGGGCGTTGATCCCGGAATAACCTCCAGGTAACCTCCAGGATGTTTCAAAACGTTTAACCCGAAAGTGCAGTCTACTGCCTTGGAATTGGAACCATCTCTTTGAAACATTACATTAACCTTATGAAAGGTTATAACTAGCATATTTATCTTAAGAAACTCTGGTACAGGATTATGAATCTCTGGATACATAATTTACTTTAATATTTACCTTAGTAAATTTAGTTGCAAGAGTTTTTAACTTGAGAAAGGTAGTTACCCGGAAATTTTGCTTAGAAAGACTGTTTATGGTCGGGTTTAGTTCCGCCTCTCCAGGCTAATTTTGATGAATGGTTGTTGATGATGATAACATTAATTATTGCTATTATTATTATTATTATTATTATTATTATTATTATTATTATTATTATTATATTATTATTATTATTATTATTATTATTATTAATAATAATAATATTATTATTATTATTATTATTATTATTATTATTATTATTATTATTATTATTATTATTATTATTATTATCGTCATTTTAATTATTATTGATATTATTATTATTATTATCATATTAAGGGAAACACTAAACCTGCAAGAGTAATACGGTCCTGGGGAAATGGCAAGCAGTAGTACTCGATTCAAGGAATTTGGTTAAATGGTCCAATACTTCATTACCTTGATAAGTTAGACAAATTTACAACACTAACAATCTTTAGTGACAACTTTTCGCATTGGCTGCAGTTTTCATCAGTCGAAAGATTCAGAAGTAGACGAAGTGTAGAGGTAAGTTGACGTAATCAGTCCCTCAACCTAGAAGTAACCGTGCATCATTTACAATACGATACTACAATATCTTGGTTCAAGAGCCCCTTATCGGTGTCAAGGTACCTATCTCAAAGGGATCAAAACTGAAGGGGAAGCAAAAAACCTGAAGGGTCGGGTTGGTAAGTTCTTAATCAGGTGTCAGAGTTGAGAGCCAGGCGAGGCACACTTCAAAAAGGTCAAAGGCTTAAGAATATACCTGAGTAAACACTGAGAAGTTTTTTTTTATTCAGGAAGACGTTTCGGCGGTGGGACTTTCATCACTTGTAACGCGTGAAAAGTGCTCAGGGCCTCAAGGACTGAAACGTCCCGTACCTCGATTGCTAATTAACTCATTTCACAAAAAGAGGTCCATGGTTAGATTCCCGGTACGGCTGGAAACATTAGGACGCGTTTCCTTGAGACACCTGCTGTCACTGTTTACCTAGCTGTAAAATAAGTACCTGGTGTTAGTCCGCTGATATGGGTCGCATCCTGGGGACAAAACTGAACTAATTTGCCCGAAATGCTCTGCATAGCAAGCGGCTTTCTATATAGTGTATATCACTGATGTCAGCTAAGCCTGTTTACCTTGTACATGTACTTGTAGGAATGAAGATTATTATTATTATTATTATTATTATTATTATTATTATTATTATTATTATTATTATTATTATTATTATTATTATTATTATTATTATTATTATTATTATTATTAAACATGTGAGAGTATTTGCTCATGTGGGTTTTGAAAACGTTTGTTAGTACACAGATAACCCGCACATAAGAGAGAGAAGCTTACGACAACGTTTCGGTCCGACTTGGTCCATTTACAAGTGACACCATTTACAGTGTGACTTGTAAATGGTCCATATCGGACAGAAACGTCATCGTAAGGTTCTCTCACCTATGTGCGGGTTATTTGTGTATTGTTCCAGTCACGGTATTGTCTTTTTCTTCTTTCCACTTGTTAGTATTCAACACGGAAGTTTATACCGAGGTGCGTCGAGGCATCACGGATCTTCACTACTTGTGTTGTGTTTCCATTCCTCTTGCTTTGGTCTCTGCGCCTCTTATTTTTATCCCATTTTTTGGCTTCCCATTACTGTGTTCAGTCCTCTTGGTTTTGTTTACATTTCTTTTTTTTTTTCTTTTTCTTGTTTGCTTCTCTTCCTGTTGACTCTTACTTCCTTGTCTGCTTGCATCTGCTTCTCTTGTTTGTTATTCTCTTTCTTCTTTATTCGGTTCTTTATCTATTATTTGTTGCCCCTTTATGGCCTTCTTCAGCCCCATATTCTTTTAGCTTTATTGTCTTTTTCAATTTGTCATTTTCATTTGGTTTCAACACTGTCTGCTCCCTTTTTTTCACATCAATCTGTTCAACCTACTTTTTTTTCCACGTTTTCTCTCTTCTTTTACCCTCCAATTCCCCTTCTTCCATCTTTTCATCATCCTTCTCCTCCTCCATCCTCCACTTCGTACTTCTACTACCCCGATAACTTCCTTCCCTATTCTCTTCATCTCTTTTTTTCCCTCCCTCTGCTCCTCCTTCTCCTCTTCATCCTCCTCTTCGCCCTCCTCCACCACCACTATTCCTTCACCAACCACCATTACCTTCCATTTTCTCCTTTCACCCCTCCTTCTCATCCTTCGTCCTCTGCCTCCTTCCCACTCCTCTTTTCCCTCCCTCCCTCCCTGCCTCATCATCAGTGCCACAGACACAAGTTTTTTGCAGCACGTTGTTGTTTCATCATCATTATATGCGTGTAGTAGATATACAATTCTCGTGAATGCCAGTTGGCTTGCACCATGTGTGTGTGTGTGTGTGGTGTTGTGTGTGGGGTGTTGTGTGTGTGTGTGTGTGTGTGTGTGTGTGTGGTGTGTGTGTGGTGTGTGGTGTGTGTGTGTGTGGTGTGTGTGTGTGTGTATGTGGTGTGTGTGTGGTGTGTGTGTGTGTGTGTGTGGTGTGTGTGTGTGTGTGTGTGTGTGTGTTGGTGTGTGTTGTGTGTGTGTGTGTGTTGTGTGTGTGTGTGTGTGTGTGTGTGTGTGTGTGTTGTGTGTGTGTGTGTGTGTGTGTGTGTGTGTGTGGTGTGTGGTGTGTGTGTGTGTGTGTGGTGTGTGTGTGTGTGTTGTGTGTGTGTGTGTGTGTGGGTGTTTGTGTGTGTGTGTGTTGTGTGGTGTTGTGTGTTGTGTGTGTGTGTGTGTGTGTGTGTGTGTGTGTGTGTGTGTGTGTGTGTGTGTGTGTGTGTGTGTGTGTGTGTTGTTGTTGTGTGTGGTGTGTGTGTGTGTGTGTGTGTGTGTGTGTTGTTTTGTGTTGTGTGTGTGTGTTGGTTTGTGTGTGTTGTGTGTGTTGTGTGTGATGTGTGTGTGTGTGTGTTTGTGTGTGTGTGTGTGTGTGTGTGTGGTGTGTGTGGTGTGATGTGTGGTGTGTGTGTGTGTTGTGTGTTGTGTTGTTGTGTGTGTGTGTGTGTTGTGTGTTGTGTGTGTGTTGTGTGTGTGTGTGTGTGTGTGTGTGTTGTGTGTGTGTGTTGTGTGTGTGTAGTGTTGTGTGTTGTGGTTGTGTGTGTGTGTGTGTGTGTGTGTGTGTGTGTGTGTGTGTGTGTGTTGTGTGTTTTGTTGTGGTGTGTGTGTTGTGTGTTGTGTGTTGTGTGTGTGTGTTGTATACTCACCTAATTGTGGTTGCAGGGGTCGAGACTCAGCTCCTGGCCCCGCCTCTTCACTGATCGCTACTAGGTCCTCTCCCTCTCTGCTTCCTGAGCTTTGTCATACCTCTTCTTAAAACTATGTATGGTTCCTGCCTCCACGACTTCACTTGCTAGGCTATTCCACTTCCTGACGACTCTATGACTAAAGAAATACATTCTAACGCCCCTGTGACTCGTCTGAGTCTTCAGCTTCCAGTTGTGACCCCTTGTTTCTGTGTTATGGTCACCCCAAGATCTTTCTGAGTGAGGTCTGTAGTCTTTGTCCACCTAGCCTATACTCTGTTTGCGGTCTTCTTTGCCCCTCCCCAATCTTCAAGACTTTGCATTTGGCAGGGTTGAATTCGAGAAGCCAGTTTCTGGACCACATGTCCAGCCTGTCCAGGTCTCTTTGCAGTCCTGCCTCATCCTCATCCGATTTAATTCTTCTCATCAGCTTCAGATCATCTGCGAATAGGGACACTTCAGAGTCTATTCCTTCCATCATGTCGTTCGCATATATCAAAAATAGCACTGGTCCTAGAACTGACCCCTGTGGGATCCCGCTCGTCACAGGCGCCCACTGTGATACCTCTTCACGTACCATGACTCATTGTTGCCTCCCTGTCAAGTATTCCCTGATCAATTGCAGTGCCCTCCCTGTTATATGCGCCTGATCCTCCAGCTTCTGCACTAATCTCTTGTGGGAAACTGTGTCAAAGGCCTTCCTGTAGTCTAGGAAAACGCAATCAACCCTCCCCTCTCTCTCGTGTCTTACTTCTGTTACCTTGTCATAAAACTCCAGAAGGTTTGTGACACAGGATTTGCCTTCCATGAACCCATGCTGGTTTTTCATTTATAATCTTGTTCCATTCCAGGTGTTCGACCACTCTCCTGATAATCTTCTCCATGACTTTGTACACAATACATATCAGAGACACAGGTCTGTAGTTTAGTGCCTCATTTCTGTTTCCTTTCTTAAATATGGGGACTACATTTGCTGTCTCCCATTTCTCAGGTAGTTGCCCAGTTTCAAGGGATGTGTTGAAGATTGTGGTTAGGGGCATGCACAGCATCTCTGCTCCTTCTCTAAGGACCCATGGGGAGATGTTGTCCGGTCCCATCGCCTTTGAGGTATCAAGGTCACTTAGCAGCTTCTGCACCTCCTCCTCGGTTGTTCGTATGTCATCCAACACTTGTTGGTATATTCCCTCTTGATGTTCCCTTCTGTGCTGTCTTCCCAGAGCCCTTCCTGTCTCTACTGTAAAAACTTCCTTAAACATGATCACATACCTCCTGATCATTTCTTGTGAGTTCTCCACCTTCTGTCCTCAGTCTGATCACCTGGTCTTTGACTGTTGTCTTCCTCCTGATGTGGCTATACAACAGTTTCTGGTCAGTCTTTATTTTCGATGCTATGTTATTTTCATACTGTCGCTGGGCCTCCCTCCTTACTTGTGCATACTCGTTCCTGGCTCTGCGACTGATCTCCCTATTTTCATGTGTTCTCTGCCTTCTGTACTTTTTCCATTTTCTATTGCACTTTGTTTTTGCCTCCTTACACCGTCGGGTAAACCAGGGGCTCGTTCTGGTCTTCCCATTGTTTCTGTTGCCCTTGGGAATAAACCTTTCCACTGCCTCCTTGCATTTTGTTGTTAAATATTCCGTCATTTCATTTACTGGTTTTCCTGCCAGTTCTCTGTCCCACGGAACCTCCTGCAGGACGTTCCTCAACCATATGTAGTCCCCTCTTTTATAGTCAGGCTTTTCCCATTCAACTCCTGTTACTCTCTCCACTTGCAACTCTATGTATTCAAAGCACAGAACCACGTGGTCACTAGCTCCTAGGGGACTCTCATATGTGATGTCCTCAATGTCTGAACTGCTCAGGGTGAGCACAAGGTCCAATCTTGCTGGTTCATCCTCCCCTCTCACTCTGGTAGTGTCCTTAACATGTTGGTGCATGAGGTTTTCCAGCACCACATCCAACATCTTGGCTCTCTATGTTTTGGGACCCCCATGTGGCTCCAGGTTTTCCCAGTCAATCTCCCTGTGGTTGAAATCACCCATAACCAGCAACTTTGCTCTGCTGGAGTGAGCTCTTCTTGCCACCTCAGCAAGTGTGTCCACCATTGCTCTGTTGCTCTCTTCTTATTCCTCTCTTGGCCTCCTGCAGTTCTGTGGTGGACTATACATCACTGCAATGACCACCTTGTGTTCCCCAGACTGAAGTGTACCTACTATGTAGTCCCTTTCTACTGTCTCGTCTATGCCTCCCATTTTCTCGAATTTCCATCTGTTTTTTACGAGCAGAGCAACCCCTCCTCCCCCTCTGCCCCTTCTATCTTTCCTCATGATCTGGTATCCTGGTGGGAAGATTGCATCTGTTATTGTCTCTGTGAGTTTTGTTTCTGTAACTGCTATGATGTCTGGGGACTTCTCATTGATTATTTCTTGCCATTCCTCATATTTATTCGTTAATTCATCCGCATTTGTGTACCAAACCTTCAACTTCTGTTCTAATACTGTAACTGTGGTCCTGGGGGAATATTGGGGTTGGGAGAGCAGGAGCACTGGTGGAGGCCTGTGGGGGGTTGCAGTGGATGTGGAGGAAGAGCTCCCATAGGGGTTTGCTGTAAGGGTAGGGTTTGTGGTGCGGGGGTTGGGAACAGTGTGATGGTTGGTTTGGATTGTTCAGTTGCCTTGGGGGTGTCGTGGCTGGAGTCCTTCTGCAGGTGTTTCTGGGGGGTGTGCTTGTCCTTCCACCTGTTCCTGGGTTATTCTGCTCTCCTTTTTCATTTCCTCCCATTCCTCCTTTCGTTTTTGCACTCTCTCTTTCAGTATCATCCTTTCCTCCTGTGTTCTGTCTCGATCGAGGTACACACTCATGAACTCCTGTTTGCCTCTCAGCCGTGCTTTCTCCTGCAGGATCATGGTTCGGGTTGATGCTGCCTTGAAAATTACTTTGAGAGGCCGATTCCCTTTCTTTGTGAACCACCCGATTCTCCGAAAATTTGCCACCTGGGTCATGTTTCCCTCGCCTGTCACCTTCATGATGCCTTCAATCGCTTTTTTCTCCTCCTTTCTTTCCTCATAAGTTTCCCCTTTAGCTTCGTCTAGCCCATAGACAAAATCTGATCTCTCCCTTTCCACCTCCCACTGTGACTCCCCTTGCATCCTCTGAGGTGTTTTAGTTCCTTCCCGTGGAGTGTTCCTTCCTTCAGTCCCTTCCCTAGCTGTGGCCCCTATGTTCAATGGTTTGTCCTTCCTGCTCACCTGTTCCTGGCCCCCACAAGTGTCTGGTAAGGTCCCTGCACATGTCCTAGTTCCTTCAATGTCTTCCAACCTCTCATTCTGTCCTAGTGTGCTCCCTGTCTTTGTTTTGGCCCCATGTGGGTTTGACAGGACCTCTGCATACAATCTAGCTTCCATGCTCCCTTCAGACCCATTGTCTGTGTCTGATGTAGACATTGCTGATGCTACTTCTGTAATATCTTTGTCTCTAGGCTGTTTCAGATGTCTCAGCCCTCTTCTAATCTCTGTATCTTTGCTTCTGCTACTGTGGCATGTTGCTCCCATCTTCTGGATTCTGCTGCTAACCTCTCCTCCATCTTCCTTGTAAGCTCATCTAGCCTCCTTCCCCAGTCTTCCTCCCTTTTTTTGAGCTCTGCCTCCCAGTCCTCCCTCCCAGATTCATCCTTTGTTCTCATCCTAGTTCTAGGTTGCCCCATTGCTCCACAGAAGGAAGGGGGAGAGATGGTTAGGGGGAAGGGAATAGATGGTTAGGGGGACTGGGGATGGATGGTTATGGGGAAGGGGAGGATGGTTATTGGAGGGGGAGAGGTGGTTGGGGAGGGGGTTAGATGGTTTGGAGGAGGGGTTAGATGGTTTGGGGAGGGGTAGGTGGCTAGGGGGAGGGGGAGGGGTGGTTAGGGGAAGGGGAGTACGTGTTTGTGTCAAGTGTATATGTGCTTGTGTAAGTGTGCTTGTGTATGTGTGCTTGTGTATGTGTGTGTGCATGTGTGGGAGAGAGAAGGATGGGATTAAGGGGGGAGGGGAAGGGGGAGAAAAGGATGAGTGACCCTTGGAAGTGGGGGAGGTGTGTGTGTGTGATGGTATTAGAAGGGGAGGGAGGGGAAAGAAGGCTGAGGGTAGAGTGACCACTTGATAACGGGGTCCTTACGTGTGTGTGTGTGTGTGCGTGTGCGTGTGTGTGCATGTGTGGTGTGTGTGTGTGTGTGTGTGTGTGTGTTGTATGTGTATGTTGTGTGTGTGTGTGTGTGTGTGTGGGGTTTGTGTGTGTGTGTGTGTGCATGTGTATGTGTGGGGTGTGTGTGTGTGTGTATTCGCCTAGTGCAGGTGTGTGTGTGTGTGTTTGTGTGTGTATTTGCCTAGTGCAGGTGTGTGGTGTGTGTGTGTGTATGTGTGTTGTATATGTGTTTGTTCATGTGTATGGGGGAGGTCTGAGGGGGAGATACTGCTAATACATACCAGTAATTCTGAGTTATAAAAAGCAGAAATTGGTACTAAGGTCTAAAGCTTCTATGAGTGTCTACCCTTGTGCGTGTGTGTACATGTGTGTGACCGAGAGATGGTTAGGGGGGTAGGGGAGGGGTTGTTGTGGTTGAAAGATCTGTTATACCTCTCTGTCGTGTAGGCTCAAATTTAGTCCCAGCTTCTTTCCTAGTATTGCTACTCTCTCCACTTATTGTCCTTTCTGGATTTAAGTATCAGTTACTGCTGGTTATTATCCTATTCCTTGCTCACATTGAGAGAGGACTTCCTAGCTTCCTAAGTATTCATACTGCTAATAACTACCGATAGTAATACTACGTTACCCCTCGCTAGACTGCTGTCCTCCTCACTCTCTCCTCAACACTATCTTCACTTTATCTATGCTATTTCTACTCTAATTCTGGTAATAGCTTGCAGGAGTGAGTGACCAGTATCTAACAGTGATGCAAGACCAGAATCCAGAGCCAACATGCAGCCACAGTAGATGAGTAATACTTGCGCTGGCAGCGGTGCGGTGACAAGTTGCCAGATGCTGATGACGTAGTCGTCGTACATAGGCCTTCTATCACAATTTTGGAGATCCTTCACCCATGATGTTTATAACCATAAATGCTCATACATCCTGCGTTCCTCACGCGATTTCGCTTTTCACTTATGATAATATACACTTCACATTATGTACACTTCACTTTTTATTTTTCCTTTTTCCTTTTGCTTATTAACTTTTTCCCTCTCATTGTATGGTGCCCCACATTTCACTTGTTATCCAAACGCTGGTAATTCTTGAACGCCCGCTTCCGCACTCACTTTGATCTTTGTATATGTGAATCTGTGTGGCAACAGGTGCCTACTGCCCCTAACGGTTTGGCACTTTAGTTATCACTCGTAGGATTGTTCATTGACGTTGTCACTACCACTGATTACTGCTAGCAGTTACTGCATGCCTTAAAAACACTAAGGTTCTTGGAGCCTTGTGCACCCACGTGTGTGTGTGTGTGTGTGTGTGTGTATACTCACCTAACTGTGGTTGCATGAGTCGAATCATAGCTCCTGGCCTTCGCCTCTCCCTGCTCCATGAGCTTTATCATACATCTTCCCAAAGCTATATATGATACCTGCCTTCACTACCTCACTTTCCAGGCTATTCCACTTCCTGACAACTCTGTGGCTGAAGAAATACTTCTTAACATCCCTGTGACTCATCTGAGTCTTCAACTTCCAATTGTGACCCCTTGTTCCTGTGTCTCATCTTTGGAACATCCTCTCTATGTTCACCTTGCCGTTTCCTCGCAGTATTTTATATGTCGTTATCATATGTCTACTAATTCTCCTGTCCGCTAATGTCGTCAGGTCGAGTTCTCTTAACCTCTCCTCGTAGGATATGCCCCTTAGCTCACTGCAAACATTTGCACTTTAGTTTCCTGACGTGGTTGGCCAGGTGAGGGTTCCAAACTGGTGCTGCATTCTCCAATACAGGATTGATGTACACGGTGTACAGGGTCCGGAACGACTTCTTACTGAGATGTCGGAATGCTATTCTTAGGTTCGATAGTCGCCCGTATGCTGCAGCAGTTATTTGGTTGAAGTGTGCCTCAGAAGACGTGATCGGTATTATACTCACCCCAAGATCCTTTTCCTTGAGTGAACTTTATCGGCTTTGGTCCCCTAGACTGTACTCTGTCTGCGGTCTTCTTTGCCCTTCCTCGATTCTTCATGGCTTTGCAGTTGGTGAGCTTGAGCTCTAGGAGGCAGTTGCTGGACCAGGCCTCATTAACTTCACATCGTCTGCAGACCGTGACATTTCTGAGTCTATTCTTTCCATTACGTCATTCACATATACCAGAAACAGCACCGGTTCTTGGACTGACTCCTTTGGAACCCCACTCGTCACAGGCAGCCTCTCTGACACCTCGTTACGTACCATGATTAGCTGATGCCTTCCCGTCAGGTATTCTCCGATCCATTACCTGCCTGGTCCTCTAGCTTTTGCACTTTGTCTCTTGTGTGGAAATGTGTCAAAAGCTTTCTTGCAGCCCAAGAACACGCAATCTACCCACTCCTCTCTCTCTCTCTCTCTCTCTCTTGTCCTACTACTGTCACGTTTTCATAGAACTCTAGTATGTTTGTGACACGGGATTTCCCGTCTCTGAATTCGTGCTAGTTGTCGTTTATCAGCTCATTCCTTTCTAGGTTGTCCACCACTCTTTCCCTGTACTCACCTATTTGTACTCACCTATTTGTGGCTGCAATGGTCGAATCATAGCTCCTGGCCCCGCCTCTTCACTGCTTACTACTGGGTCCCATGAGCTTTATCAGGCCTCGTCTTAAAACTGTGTATGATTCCCGCCTCCACTACGTCGCTTTCTAGGCTATTCCACTGCCTGACAACTGTGTGTGTGTGTGTGTGTGTGTGTGTGTGTGTGTGTGTGTGTGTGTGTGTGTGTGTGTGGTGTGTGTGTGTGTGTGTGTGTGTGTGTACTCACCTATTTGTGGTTGGAGGGGTCGAGTCATAGCTCCTGGCCCCGCCTCTTCGCTGATTGCTACTAGGTCCTCTCTCTCCCTGCCCCATGAGCTTTATCATACCTCGCCTTAAAACTGTGTGTGTGTGTCTGTCTGTTTGTCTGTCTGTTTGTGTCTGTGTGTGTCTGTGCTTGTGTGGGTGTGTTTTTGTAAGAGGAGGAGCACCATAAGACCCCACCATCTGGAAGAATCACAGTCACAACCAGCTGGAGGCAATACAAGCACCGCTTGCTGAAAGCTCCACAGATCCACCACCACTCCTTCACACTCATAAAACATTTACAAACGTGTTTATATTCTGTCTCGAAAATCAGAAGATAATAAAAGGCGGTGTTGTGAAGGCTTTAACAACGGAGAGGGATTTTGGAATAAGCATAACACCGAACATATCATCCGTGGGTACATGCGAAACAAGGAAACCAAAGAAATGTCGGTAGAAATGTCAACAAAACTTCATTTAGAACCACAGTATTTTAAATGTAAGGCTCTTCAAAATAAAATCTAGCACCAGCGTAGAGTCATCACCTGATGAAGTACGCAGACAAATTCCAGAGACTTGCTACCAGAAATAGTTCTCGTCTAGAGATTTCCGTTGGGAACTTTTTGAATTCCCATGACACCAAGAATCCCAATGGAAATAAGTTACAGTGTCTGACTTTTTTGTGTTATCCTAGATAATCTACACATATGGTGCTATCTATGATAACACTGATCTGCATGTGTAATCATTTTAATTTTAATTTTTATTCATGGTTGAGATCTTACAGTTTCTTGGGCTGCTGATTGTACATATCTAAACCATTTTGCTCTGTCACGTAGGATTTTGAATAAAATACAAATTAATAATAACAAAAAAATTTAATTTTTAATAAATTGTTATTTTATTAAAATTAGGCAAGTAATCATGGAAAAGCACATTCTGTTAGTTTTAAAAACATATGAATTCCAAATCAATATGAATCAAATCAAATGATTTTACTAATAAAAGTGATCCTAATGGTTAGCCTACATAGCGAATCAAAGGAAGGAGGACCGTTTTGATTTTAGTTATGCTGTGCATCGAGACCGTTACGTTTCAATGACCAGCAATAATCCGCCATCATGCTGACATTCCATTTGCCCTGGTATCGAGTTTCCATGGTGCAAATATCCTGATGGAATCGCTCTCCTTGTTCCTCACTGTAGTCCCAACAATTTTTGGGAAATAGTCACGATGTGAGTGCAAAAAGTCCATCTTCACACTCATTCTAGACCCAAGTTGTTGAAAACTTGAAATCAAGTCTTGGATCATTTTTTTCATATTCGGGAGAGCGCCTGTTTCCCAGGAAGTTGTGGACAATCTGCTAGAATGAAAACCAGACATTCACCTCGACACCTGCTAATGCTTCATCAAGATGCTTGTCCTATATCATTTTCCGAATCTGAGGGCCAATGGAGATTCCTGCCTTTTGCTTACCTTCACTTATACGAGGAAACTTTGACTCTAGGTAGCAATTCCATTCTTGTTCAAGGCCTTCACAAAATTTTTCATAAGCCCTAATTTGATGTGGAGTGGTTGCAGCAGAATTTTCTTGGAGTCAACTAGTGGTACAGTTTTCACGTTGTGATTTCTGGGTAAGAAGCTGGTTCTTGGTGACTAGTGTTTTTGTTCATAGTGCTGGCTGTCTGCCCTACTATCCCAAAGACACGGAAAACAGGGATTCTTGGTTTATCCGCCTTGAAGACCTAGTAGAAGAACAATAACTTTTAAATCACTACAAATGAGAAACTTGTGATTGTGGTACTTGATTGCAGATATTAGTGTCTTCATATTAGTGTCTTCATAAGTGTCAGACATTTGGACACTATAGCCAACTGGCACAGATGCAGCTGTGTTGCCTTTAAACTTCTTTTAGAAGAATCAATGAAGAGTCTCCATTCATGTGCTTTGTATGACATCCCCATGTGATCAATAAGTCCAGAAATATTTAAACAGAAATCTAAAGATTCCTCTTTGTCAAAGAACTGAGTGAATTCCGCTTCACGATGACGGTACCAAGCAAATATTGTTCCAGGAGCTAGAAGCCTGTGTTCCTTCAGTCTAGAGCCAAGTAACTGTGCACTTTCATTTGGAAGGTTAAGGTCTCACCAAGTCATTGAGCTCAACTTAGTTGACGGGTTTGGTATCGTCATTTGTTGGTGGTTCATAGTTTACTTCCATCTCCTTAGAATCACTGGTATCAGACTCTGATGAAATTTGCCATGTCTCAGGTGGCACAGGTACAGGAATATCTTCAGAGTGTGGAACAGGCTTTATTGCTGAAGGAATATTTGGGTATATTATGGGATCTTTAGCCTTCTTGTTGAATCCAGCTACTTTAGTCATACAAAAGTAGCAGTCATCATGATGGTTCATCTGCTCCCGCCATACTATTGGTACTCAAAAGTTTTCCAACTGACCACATTTGAGGCTTACTGATGCAACTCCTGCGAACTTTGTGTGGTGCAAATGGTTTGTCCTGGTCTCCAAGTTTGCAGCCAAAAATAAGCAAAGTAGCAGCGCTTCAGTAAAGGAGTAATGTTGCTCCGGGAATCTGAAGGTGTGAATTGCCCGCAGACATAACAAAATATGTCTGGTGAATTTATGCAGCCTCTAGACATATTAAATAATCTGAAAATAAAGAAAAATATATTAAATTTAACATTTAAGTCAATATAAGGTAAGAATTTAAATTGATATTAAAACTCTTTCTCATTTACTTATGTTATACGAAAAGAGAAAAGTAACGTTTCCGTATAACTTGACAACCTGATGTGATAGAGATGAATAAAAAACACAATGAATCACTATTTTCCTTATATATATATATACCGAAAAATATACCATAGAGTCAATAAAAAAATATGCAGATCAGTGTAATTTATGTACCAGTATTTACGTGTACCTGAACCTAACTTACAACCATCATCCCCTCACTTGGCAGTGAAGGGAGAGGAGAGGATTAACAACCTTTCCCCACTGCCTTGAGAGGCGACTTTCGTGCCATGTTTACCCTTGCCTAGTTTATGTCCCTCGTAATATTAGAAATGAAGCCGATCTGTCACTAAAGTATCAGAATTTTCACGAGTTTTATGAATGTCATAGTGACTGACGTTCTGACATGTTGAGAGCGCTTAATTAGCCTTCTTTATTGTCAGTAGTCGGCAGCGTTGCCCCCAGGACATCGCTGGCGTTTAGGCTGGGTTGTGTTTTTCAGGCCCGGAGTTGTCAGTCTTTGCTTTTCCGCCAAACAAGACGCACATCACAATGTGTTTTTTTTCAGTAACGTGAGCGCCAGAGAGTTGGATTAATATATTCACCAGCTGCGATGAATGCTTTTGAAAACCGACAAGTTGAAGACTGAGACACTTATGCAATATATGATTGAGACATAAGTGTCTCAATCTTCAACATATTCACCAGTGTTTCTAATTTGATGTACGCCCCGAACGTCTATTGAATGACGTGGGTGAGAAAGCACCAAGAATCATTTAAGTGTTATTAGTGGATCTGGACTTATGCCGAGATCCACACCCTTGGAAGTGGATCGGGACGTCGGGGATATTGTCGGTGTGTTGGTTAAGCAGAGTGAGTGTCAGCTATAATGATTCACGGCATTTAGATACGATTACCCCTGAGCATTTAGCAGGACATAAGTTAAAACACATCTTGCTCTGACCTCTCTGTGAGTCCAACACCACCGAACCCTCTGGCAGAATTATTACACCTGAGGAGTTTTATCTGGAGTCATTTCCGGAATTCATCACCCTTGACAAATTAGACTCATGTGCAACACCTGGGTATCTTTACAGGGGACACGTTTCACTATACAATGGCTTCATCAGTCCAATACAAAGAAGAACAGTGAAGATTAAAAGGTGACTGAGGTAATCAGTCCCTCAGCTTGGAGTATATGTAATCAATCCATCACTCAAGAAATGAGACATTACCAGTTGTGTTTAATGACTGTGGGATGACTCCAGTGTCTAGGCTTCTTTTCCATAGATTTTTTAAGGCACGTTATTTAGGTTTCATGCAATTCTTCATGTATGACAAGTTTAAGCAGTCTGGGCCTACAGCGGAGCGCAGGGGCATGCAACCGCAGGCCTCCTCAAAGCCAAGTGAGGTTAGAGCTATATAAGAAACTGGGTCACGTAAACGTTATCTTCATACCTTGTTCATTAAGCATACTGCAGTCCATAGTCTTGTGAAGGCGGGTAGGAACCTGTTTAATATAGGGTAAGTATAGAGCGAGTGAGCTGAATAATCTCCAGAGCTGGTCAAGTGTCATTTTCCAGGCGCCGTGCCAGCCCAGGGTTCATTCAGCAACCAATTACCCTAAACATTCAGCCTAGTAATGAACCAGGAACCAGGTGTACTCAACGACATCATACTAGCAAGTGTACACTGTCCGGTGTACTTGTTTTGACAGACACGTGTGAAGAGGCTGGATGGCACTCAGTGAACAATGCCAGTCAAGTATGTACACACAAAGCCATCCACGCTACACACACAAGCTCATTCACACTGCCCACACAAAGCCACTTATACTACCCACACAAAGCCACCTATACTACCCATACAAAGCTACCCACACTACCCACACCAAGCCACCCACATTACCCACACAAAGTCACCCACACTACCCACACAAAGCCACCCACACTACCCAAACAAACCCACCCACACTACCCATACAAAGCCACCCACACTACCCACACAAAACCACCCACTCTACCTACACAGTCACTCACACTACCCACACAAAGCCACTCACACTACCCACACAAAGCCACACACTCTACCCACACAGTCACTCACACTACCCACACAAAGTCACCCACACTATCCACACAGTCACTCACACTACCCACACAAAGCCACCCACTCTACCCACACAGTCACTCACACTACCCACACAAAGCCACCCACACTACCCACACAAAGCCATCCACTCTACGCACACAGTCACTCACACTACCCACACAGTGAGTCACACTACCCACACAAAGCCACCCACGCTACCCACACAAAGTCACCCACTCTACCCACACAGTCACTCACACTACCCACATAAAGCCATCCACACTACCCACATAAAGCCATCCACACTACCCACGCAAAGCTATCCACACTACGCACGCAAAGCCACCCACACTACCCACACAAATCCATCCACACTACCCAGACAAAACCATCCACACTACCACACAAAGCCATCAACCCTACCCACACAAAGCCATCCACACTACCCACACAAAACCATCCACACTACTCACACAAAGCCATCCACACTACACATACAAAGCCACCTGTACTACCCACACAAAGCCACCCACACTACACACATAAAGCCATCTACACTACCCACACAAAGCCATCCACACTACACATACAAAGCCACCTGTACTACCCACACAAAGCCACCCACACTACACACACAAAGCCATCTACACTACCCACACAAAGCCATCCACACTACGCACATAAAGCCATCCACACTACCCACGCAAAGCTATCCACACTACGCACGCAAAGCCACCCACACTACCCACACACAAATCCATCCACACTACCCAGACAAAGCCATCCACACTACCCACACAAAGCCATCCACACTACCCACATAAAGCCATCCACACTACCCACACAAAGCTATCCACACTACCCACGCAAAGCCACCCACACTACCCACACAAATCCATCCACACTACCCCCACAAAGCCATCCACACTACACATACAAAGCCATCCACACTCCCCACACAAAGCCATCCACACTACCCACACAAAGCTATCCACACTACCCACACAAAGCCATCCACACTACCCACATAAAGCCATCCACACTACCCACACAAAGCCATCAACCCTACCCACACAAATCCATCCACACTACCCACACAAAGCCATCCACACTACACACACAAAGCCATCTACACTACCCACACAAAGCCACCATACTACCCTCACAAAGCCACCCATACTACACACACAAAGCCACCCACACTACACACACAAAGCCACCACACTAAAACACACAAAGCCACCCACACTACACACACAAAGCCACCCACACTACACACACAAAGCCACCCACACTACACACACAAAGCCACCCACACTACCCACACAAAGCCACCCACACTACACACATTCGAGGAGAGACTTAAGAAACTGAATTTGACTTCCCTATAAAACCGAAGAACCAGAGGTAATAAGATTTCGACATAAAAAGCACTCATCCGTGTTGACTGGAAGAATTGCGAGAAACTATTGAAAAAGGAGGAAACTAGATATAAGAGGCAAAACAGATAGTTAGGAAGGAAGTATGTCACTGAGATTTCAGGAGTTTATTCTTTAGCTTCAGGGCGATTAGAAAGTGGCATAATGTTTATTAAGGATTGATGGAGGTGAACACAGTAAGCAGCTTCCAGAACAGGTACAATAGGATCCAAGAGACTAGGAATCTGTTTTAACTGTATTATAGTAACTGAGGAGAAGAAACATTTGAAATTATTTCTCGCAATCACAAAGTTATAATAAAATATTACACACACACACCACACACACACACACATACATTTTGGGATTGACAACAGAGACTGCTACCTCAGCCACAAATAAGGGGACTGTAGGGAAAGAAGGGGCACAACTGCATGGAAGATGCTCTATCAGAGGAGACTGAGCAAATGAAAGAGCTAAGCTTTATGTGGAGGCCCTAACAGACAACAACAGAGCCCAAGGAAAGCCGAGAAGGGAAAAATGACAGGCCACTGAGCCCAAGTACATTAGCCAGTGAAACTGATGAAAGGAAAGCTGCAGTGGAGGAAACCAAATTAAATGAGGGGATACACAGGGATATGCAGTGGGAGAATGAAAGGGTGAGGTCAGTCTTTGTGTATGGGCTCCAGGAAGTGAAGGGGAAACATATGAAGCAAGAAAACAAGGGAAAAAAAAAGCAATTGAAAGCATCATGAAAGCAATAGGAGAAGACGATATGACCCAGCTGGAAAATTTTCGGAGAATAGGGGGTTTGTAAAAAAAAGAACCCGGCCAGTGAGAGTGACCTTCAAGGCAGAAGCGACTCGGACCAAGATACTGCAGGAGAAAGCACGATTAAGGGACATGACGGCATACAGGAGGGTGTATCTCGACCGCGACAGAACACAAGAAGAAAGGAAGAAACTGAGAGAGATGGTACAAAGGCGAAAGGAGGAAAGAGAGGGGATGGAGAAGACAGACAGGAGATCCCAGACCCAGGAAGAAGATCTAATACAGCCTCCCTCACAACTTTCTATAGAAGCCTCCCAACCAGGTCAACCCCAGTGCAACCAAACACTCTAAATCAAAACACCCATGCCACATCCAATGCCCCCTCCCCACTACATTACAAACTTCACCCCCACAGCAACAACCCATAGTTCCTTACCAGGTCTCCCACTTCCCCAACACCCCAATATACTTCCCAGACCACAGTCTTAGAAAAGAAGTTGAAGGTGTGGTATACAAATGCAGATGGAATAACAAACAAGTATGAGGAGTGGCACGAAAGAATCAAAGAGACATCCCCAGACATAATAGCACTCACAGAAACAAAACTCACCAGAATAATAACAGATTCAATCTTTCCATCCGGATATCAAATCTTCAGGAAAGACAGAGGGAGGAGAGGGGGAGGAGGAGTTGCACTGCTCATTAAAAACCAGTGGGGTTTTGAGAAAATGGAAGGAATGGATGGCATGGGCGAAAGGGACTACTTAGTAGGAACAATCCAGTCTGAGGGACATAAGGTGATAATTGCAGTAATGTACAACCCACCACAGAACTGCAGGAGGCCAAGAGAAGAATACGATGAGAGCAACAGAGCAATGATCAACACACTAGCCGAGGTGGCCAGGAGAGCACACATGGGGGGAGCAAAGTTACTAGTTATGGGTGATTTCAATCACAAGGAGATTGACTGGGAAAACCTGGAGCCCCATGGGGGTCCCGAAACATGGAGAGCCAAGATGATGGATGTGGTACTGGAGAACCTCATGCATCAACATGTTAGAGACACTACCAGAGAGAGAGGAGAGGATGAACCAGCAAGGTTGGACCTTGTATTCACCATGAGTAGTTCGGACATCGAGGGTATCATGTATGAAAGGCCCCTGGGAGCTAGTGATCATGTGGTTCTGTGCTTCGACTACATAGTTGAGCTCCAAGTGGAGAGAGTAGCAGGAATAGGCTGGGAAAAACCAAACTACAAAAGGGGGAACTACTCAGGCATGAGGAACTTCCTTCAAGACATTCAGTGGGAGAGGGAAACTGACAGGAAAACCAGTACAAGAAATGATGGACTATGTAGCAACAAAATGCAAGGAGGCAGAGGAGAGGTTTGTTCCCAAGGGAAACAGAAATAATGGGAAGAACAGAACGAGTCCTTGGTTCACCCAAAGGTGTAGGGAGGCAAAAACTAGGTGTACTAGAGAATGGAAAAGGTACAGAAGACAGAGAACTCAGGAAAATAAAGAAATCAGCCGAAGAGCCAGAAACGAATATGCCAGATAAGAAGGGAGGCTCAGAGACAATATGAAAATGACATAGCATCAAAAGTAAAGACTGACCCGAAGCTGTTGTACAGCCACATCAGGAGGAAAACAACAGTCAAGGACCAGTAATCAGACTGAGGAAGGGTGATGGGGAATTCCAAGAAACGACCGAGAGGTATGTCAGGAGCTCAACACAAGATTTAAAGAGGTATTTACAGTGGAAACCAGTAGGACTCCAAGAAATCAGAACAGGGGGGCACACCAGCAAGTGCTGGATGAGGTACATATAACCAAGGAGGAGGTGAAGAAGCTGCTATGCGAACTTGACACCTCAAAGGCGGTGGGACCAGACAACATCTCTCCATGGGTCCTTAAAGAGGGAGCAGAGATATTGTGTGAGCCATTAACAAAGATCTTCAACACATCATTTGAAACTGGGCAACTCCCTGAGGTATGGAAAATGGCAAATGTAGTCCCAATTTTTAAAAAGGGAGACAGACATGAGGCACTAAACTACAGACCTGTATCTCTAACGTGTATAGTATGCAAGGTTCATGGAGAAGATCATCAGGAGGAGAGGGTGGGGCAACCTGGAAAGAAACAAGTGTATAATTGACAACCAGCACGGTTTCAGGGAAGGAATAATCCTGTGTCACAAACCTACTAGAGTTTTATGACAAGGTGACAGAAGTAAGACAAGAGAGAGAGGGGTGGATCGACTGCGTATTTTTGGACTGCAAGAAGGCTTTCAGACACAGTTCCTCACAAGAGGTTACTGCAAAAGCTAGAGGATCAGGCACACATAACAGGAAAGGCACTGCAATGGATCAGAGATTATCTGACAGGGAGGAAACAACGAGTCATGGTACGCGACGAGGTGTCAGAGTGGGCGCCTGTGACAAGCGGGGTTCCACAGGGGTCAGTCCTAGGACCTGTGCTGTTCTTGGTATACGTGAACGACATAACGGAAGGGATAGACTCAGAAGTGTCCTTGTTTGCAGACGATGTGAAGTTAATGAGAAGATCGAATCGGACGAGGATCAGGCAGGACTACAAAGAGATCTGGACAGGCTACAAGCCTGGTCCAGCAACTGGCTCCTTGAATTTAACCCTGCCAAATGCAAAGTCATGAAGATTGGGGAAGGGCAAAGAAGACCGCAGACACAATATAGTTTAGATGGCCAAAGACTGCAAACCTCACTAAAGGAAAAAGATCTGGGGGTGAGTATAACACCGAGCATATCTCCTGAGGCGCACATCAATCAGATAACTGCTGCAGCATACGGGCGCCTGGCAAACCTACGGATAGCGTTCCGATACCTCAGTAAGGATTCGTTTAAGACTCTGTACACCATCTACGTCAGGCCCATACTGGAGTATGCAGCACCAGTTTGGAATCCACACCTATCAAGCACGTCAAGAAATTAGAGAAAGTGCAAAGGTTTGCAACAAGACTAGTCCCAGAGCATACGGGGGTTGTCCTATGAAGAAAGGTTGAGGGAAATCGGCCTGACGACACTGGAGGCCAGGAGGGTCAGGGGAGACATGATAACGACATATAAAAATACTGCGCGGAATAGGCGAGGTGGACAAAGACGGGATGTTCCAGAGATGGGACACAGACACAAGAGGTCACAATTGGAAGTTGAAGACTCAGATGAATCAAAGGGATGTTAGGAAGTATTTCTTCAGTCATAGAGTAGTCAGGCCATGGAATAGCCTAGAAAGTGATGTGGTGGAGGCAGGAACCATACATAGTTTTAAGGCGAGGTATGATAGAGCTCATGGGGCAGGGAGAGAGAGGACCTAGTAGCAATCAGCGAAGAGGCGGGGCCAGGAGCTGTGACTCGACCCCTGCAACCACAAATAGGTGAGTACAAATAGGTGAGTACACACACGCACACACACATACGCACCTACTCTGCTTCCAGCCCAATAGTTGCGTCAACAACAAGTCAGCCATTATCAAGGAGACAAACCATAACATGTTATGGAGCGTCATAACAACGAGGGAGGTGTGTCTTAACTCGCTGTCACCAGGTTAGGTAAAGGTTATCAGGAAATAGGACAAATAATTCCTGACACTGGTCTTGCCTTCCCACATGCCAGCTTTGTTCTCTTTCTCCTGTGAAGACAGAACACACGTTGGATAAAGTTGCAGCTTGAGTAGAGAGCTTCATCAAATCATGCACAAAACTCTATATACTTAAAGCTCTACACAGAGCAAGACTTTATAACAGTGAAAGCTTGTGTTGCAGCGTGTTTCTTTTCTTCACTGTTATCGGCAGTCGGAATCTAGCTTTTCCTTACCCTCTCATTCTTCATCGAATATCATTAGCAAGTTCGTTTCTTGTCAAATGTAATTTGATAGAACTGCTCAAGTTTCCCGTAGAGGAAGTTTTGGCCCTTTCTTCAGCATGGTCTTGTTCGTAAGGCGCCTACTGAAGGCTTGCCTTGTGAGTGCTGCAGTGCCAGTTAACAAAATTCTTTGATGAATGGTGTATATGTATATGGTATATATATATATATATATATATATATAATATATATATATATATATATATATATATATATATATATATATATATATATATATATATATATTATATATATACATATATATATATATATATATATATTTTTTTTTTTATTATCACACTGGCCGATTCCCACCAAGGCAGGGTGGCCCGAAAAAGAGAAACTTTCACCATCATTCACTCCATCACTGTCTTGCCAGAAGGGTGCTTTACACTACAGTTTTTAAACTGCAACATTAACACCCCTCCTTCAGAGTGCAGGCACTGTACTTCCCATCTCCAGGACTCAAGTCCGGCCTGCCGGTTTCCCTGAATCCCTTCATAAATGTTACTTTGCTCACACTCCAACAGCACGTCAAGTATTAAAAACCATTTGTCTCCATTCACTCCTATCAAACACGCTCACACATGCCTGCTGGAAGTCCAAGCCCCTCGCACACAAAACCTCCTTTAACCCCCTCCCTCCAACCCTTCCTAGGCCGACCCCTACCCCGCCTTCCTTCCACTACAGACTGATACACTCTTGAAGTCATTCTGTTTCGCTCCATTCTCTCTACATGTCCGAACCACCTCAACAACCCTTCCTCAGCCCTCTGGACAACAGTTTTGGTAATCCCACACCTCCTCCTAACTTCCAAACTACGAATTCTCTGCATTATATTCACACCACACATTGCCCTCAGACACGACATCTCCACTGCCTCCAGCCTTCTCCTCGCTGCAACATTCATCACCCCACGCTTCACACCCATATAAGAGCGTTGGTAAAACTATACTCTCATACATATATATATATATATATATATATATATATATATATATATATATATATACATAAATATATGCAAAACAACCACTGTGAAAGAGTAGCGAAATTAAAAGTGCTTTCGTGACTACTCACATTGTCAAGGAACTTGACAATGTGAGTAGTCACGAAAGCGCTTGGAATTTCACTACTCTTTCACAGTGGTTGTTTTGCATATTTTAAAATCACCTGTTTACTGTGATCTTATTGCATATATATATATATATATATATATATATATATATATATATAATATATATATATATATATATATATATATATATATATATATATATATATATATATATATATATATATATATATATATATATATATATGTATGTATATATATATATAACAACACTGCGGCTAGCCAAGGAGTCGAACCCATACTGTTTTGGCCTGCCTCATGGTGAGCGAAAACACATGACATTCTAGTCCACGGTGTTTTACCCGTCATCCGAGGACATACGGTGGTGTGGATGCGTCTGAGCTAATTTCATTCTACTCCCTGTTTGGTGTACTAGCCCAACGAGCAATATTTTATATTATTGTACCCACGAACGAGTGGTATTGATCAATAACAACGTTCACCATGAGGTGGGCCAAAGCAGCAGAGAGAAAGACAAAGAGAGGTTAAGAGAGTGGTGAAGCAACGTAAAAAGAAAGCAAATGAGAGATATTATCAATAAATTTTGTTGAAAATAAGAAATAGTTTAGGAGTGAGATTAATAAGTTGAGAAAGCCTAGGGAACGAATGGATTTGATATTTAAAATATAAGAGAGGAGAGTTAGTAAATGAAGAGTTGGAGGTATCGAGAAAATGGAGGGAATATTTTGAGGAATTATTAAATGTTGATGAAGATAGGGAAGCTGTAATTGCGTGTATAGAACAAGGAGGAATAACATCTTGTAGGAGTGAGGAAGAGCCAGTAGTGAGTGTGGGGGAAGTTCGTGAGGCAGTGGGTAGAATGAAAGGGAGTAAAGCAACTGGGATTGATGCGATAAACAAAGAAATGTTAAAAGCAGGAGAGAGTTGTAGTTTTGGAGTGCTTAGTGCTTCTATTTAAAAAATGTATGGAAGAGGGTAAGGTACCTAGGGATTGGAAGAGAGCATGCATAGTCCCTTTCTTTTTTTGCATCATCATTTTCTTCTTCTTCTTCTTCTTCTTCTTCTTCTTCTTCTTCTTCTTCTTCTTCTTCTTCTTCTTCTTCTTCTTCTTCTCTTCTTCTCCTTCGTTTCTCCTAATATCGCTTCTTCTAGAGAGAGAAATCAGACGCGTCCAAAAATTAGCATCCACGGAGGATTTTGGGTACCTTCTTTCAAATTTTATGCATAGCACCTACAAAGGCATAAATAACGTGGCTGAAGACAAAGAAACTGGCAGATCAATCACGGGTCAGGAAACCCGGCAACTTCAAGAAGTTTCAATAATGTTGACTTTGCCATGGGACCCTGATAACGCCTTCGGCTGATCAGCCGAGGTCTCCGGTAACGCTGTCTACTGACAGAGTGAATACGATACTGGTATTGTGGCATGCAAAGAATACGTAACCTTTATTCGGCGCATGTACACACCCTCACTGAAAGGCTATCTTCCCTAACCAGCGAACCAGTACTAAGGAACGGACGATGGGGCCCGGTCGTTCAATCAGTACCCAGGTTCCAGCCAATGAGAAGATGGTTTTGGCAATCGCAGAGGTTATGTGGGTACCACTCACCTGTCTGCCCTTGTCATTTCCATTCTAGAGCTGGTTGAAGCACGGTCTGCTCTCTAGTGGCTTCTATTCTGCCTTGCTTGCCGTGGAGTGCACTAATACCTATCACTGTACATAGTGTATATAGTGTACATACTTCTGTTTTTACTTGGTGAAGGATAATATAAGTCAAAAGTTTTTCTGCTGTGTTTATTTTGCTCCCTTTACACTCAGGATAACAGGCCTTTGGGGCTCCTGGGTTATGATAGGTATACAATATCGACCACCTCAAAACTACGTCTTCTGGGGTGATGGACTGATTACATCTTGTTTACATCTTTACTGCTTCTGCCACTTCCTCTGTACGCGACTGAAGAAGGGAAGTAGCCGAAACGTTTCTGAATAAGGATATCTTACCGTTGCACACGTGTCTTGCTTCTCAGTGCCATCTATTACAGATGTATGAGAGTCTCCTTACTTGCGTGTCTGCCGAATGTATTAAGTGGCATCCTGTGGCGTGGTGGTGTTGAGCTGAGCTATGACATGATACCAAGATAATAGTTCATACCTTGTAAATTAAATGGTGTTAAAAGGGCTCAAGAAATGGTAATGATACGATTGCGAGTTCAATCCCATCCCGTACTGTGGTTTGGGGTGTTAAAATGTTTTTGTTTTTTAACTCTTCTACATAATCAATGGTTCGCATGGCCTCGTTTAGACTATGCAAATCTTCATATGGAACTGTAGGTGAGTGAGGCAAACTCTCCAATACCATCGTAAAAACAAGTACTTGAGGTGCCATTAACAAATCAATAGGTTACGCATTTGAGTACAAACAGACCTGCCTAGCACGGGCCAGTAGGATCCACGAGTGAAGAAATTACAGCGACAAGATTTGAGGAAGATCTAGGCAAAGTGTAAACCTTTTTCTGCAGCCTGACGAACCTATCTATACTATATACTAGAGGGACTACCAGGCCTACTGTAGTAGTCCTGTATTTATGATCCTCAACCCTCTTCAACTCGTCTCCCACCATTCAATATTCCTACAACAAATACTCGTTTCTACCAAAAAAAAAAAAAAAAACTTAACTAATTTGAGCAAAATTGATTGAAGTAGAAATTGCTGTTACACGACACTGAACAAAAAAAAAAGTCGGAATCACTTGGCAATGGACGAGTCTGTCATTACTGCCATAATTCCAGTGGGAATGGCGTGCCAAATTCCTCAATTCCCGGGAACATGACGAGCATGTGAGCCTGGAGGCTCCAGTGCATTCCAACAACACTTCTCACTGTGTGTCTGTGTTACGTTAGTACTTGCAACACTAGAGAAACACTTGTAGTGTGTGCATGATGGGACTGCTGCAGTGCAGTGTGTGTATGTTGTGATTGTGGTAGTTCATGTTGAGATAGTAGTAGTTTATTCATGTAGAGATGGTGGTAGTATATGTTCAGATAGTGGTAGTTTGTTCATGTTCAGATAGTGGTAGTTTGTTCATGTTCAGATAGTGGTAGTTTGTTCATGTTCAGATAGTGGTAGTTTGTTCATGTTCAGAGAGTGGTAGTTTGTTCATGTTCAGATAGTGGTAGTTTGTTCATGTTCAGAGAGTGGTAGTTTCTGTATACATTATTTAAAATCATTACAGTTTTTTACTCACATAAATTATTGAGCAAAATAAATAAATACAGAAAATTAAAAAAAAAAAAAAAGACAAAAATAATGAAAGATTTTTTTTCAACATTTCACCTAATAAGTGTATCATCTCAGTGGCTCTTGATCCAGGAAATTAGAGCTACCTTCCCTTTCCTTGATACCCTTCCCCAGGCTTTGTATTACCCTTACGAATTTTGAGTTTCCCCGTATACGTCGGTAAGCGTTAATTCCGTACGGGCCAAACAGCACCTGCTAAA
>NC_069401.1:37322822-37442822 GCF_026875155.1 Cherax quadricarinatus | reverse complement strand
CACCGTGATTCCCAAAATCTGCACAATCCAGGGCAACATGGGTTCAGGCAGGTCGCTCCTGCCTCTCACAACTACTGGATCACTATGACATGGCCTTGGATGCACTGGAAGAAAATCAGAATGCAGATGTAATATACACAGACTTTGCAAAAGCATTTGACAAATGCGATCATGGTGTAATAGCCCATAAAATACGTGCTAAAGGAATAACTGGGAAAGTGGGGAGATGGATCTTCAACTTCCTAACAAATCGAACACAAAGAGTAGTGGTCAACAGAGTTAAATCGGAGGCTGCCATAGTGAAGAGCTCTGTTCCACAAGGCACAGTACTCGCCCCCATCTTATTCCTTATCCTCATATCAGACATAAATAGAGATATACACCACAGACACCGTATCATCCTTTGCGGATGATACTAGGATCTGCATGAGGCTGTCATCTGCTGAGGACGCGGTTAACCTCCAAGAAGATATAAACAAAGTTTTCCAGTGGGCAACGGTAAATAATATGATGTTCAATGAGGACAAATTCCAACTACTCCGTTAATGGAAAACTGGAGGAGATAATAACTAGAACAGAGTATACTACTGACTCCGGCCATACAATAGAGCGGAAAAATAATGTAAGGGACCTGGGAGTAGTAATGTCTGAGGATCTCACTTTCAAGGATCACAACAGTGCCACGATCGCACGTGCAAAGAAAATGATAGGATGGATAATGAGAACTTTCAAAACGAGAGATGCCAAGCCCATGATGATCCTTTTCAAATCACTTGTTCTCTCTAGGCTGGAATACTGCTGTACATTAACATTCCATTCAAAGCAGGTGAAATCGCAGATCTAGAGAGTGTACAGAGATCCTTTACTGCACGTATAAGTTCTGTCAAGCACCTTAACTACTGGGAACGCTTGGAAAGCACTTGACTTGTACTCGTTGGAACGCAGGAGGGAGAGATATATCATAATCTACACTTGGAAAATCTTGGAAGGAATGGTCCCAAATCTGCACACAGAAATCACTCCCTACGAAAGTAAAAGACTGGGCAGGCGATGCAAAATGCCGCCAATAAAAAGTAGGGGCGCCATTGGTACACTAAGAGAAACACCATAAGTGTCCGGGGCCCAAAACTGTTCAACAGCCTCCCATCAAGCATTAGGGGAATTGCCAATAAACCCCTGGCTGCCTTCAAGAGAGAGCTGGACAAATACCTAAAGTCAGTGCCGGATCAGCCGGGCTGTGGCTCGTACGTTGGACTGCGTGCGGCCAGCAGTAACAGCCTAGTTGATCAGGCCCTGATCCATCGGGAGGCCTGGTCATGGACCGGGCCGCGGGGGCGTTGATCCCCGGAATAACCTCCAGGCAACCTCCAGGTAACCTCACAACCTCTCCATGGGTCCAGGACCTACACTGACCTACCTCACAACCTCTCCATGGGTCCAGGACCTACACTGACCTACCTCACAACCTCTCCATGGCTCGAAGACCTACACTGACCTACCTCACAACCTCTCCATGGCTCGAGAACCTACACTGACCTACCTCACAACCCCTCCATGGGACCAGGACCTACAATGACCTATCTCACAACCTCTCCATGGGTCCAGGACCTACACTGACCTACCTCACAACCTCTCCATGGGTCCAGGACCTACGCTGATTCACCTCACAACCTCTTCATGGGTCCTGGACCTACAATGACCCACCTCACAACCTCTCCATGGGTCGAGGACCTACGCTGACCCACCTCACAAACTCTCCAAGGGGCGAGGACCTACGCTGACCCACCTCACAGCCTCTCCGTGGGTCGAGGACCTACAATGACCACCTCACAACCTCTCCATGGGTCGAGGACCTCCACTGACCCACTTCACAACCTTTCCATGGGTCGAGGACCTACAATGACCTACTTCACAACCTTTCGATGGGTCGAGGACCTACACTGACCCACTTCACAACCTTTCGATGGGTCGAGGACCTACACTGACCCACCTCACAACCTCTCTATGGGTCGAGGACCTACACTGACCCGCCTAAACAAACTCTCCGTGGGTGAGGACCTACACTGCCCCCACTTCACAACCTCTCCATGGGTGAAGGACCTACACCGACCCACCTCACAACCTCTCCATGGGTCCAGGACCTACACTGACCCACCTCACAACCTCTCCATTTGTCCAGGACCTACAATGACCCACTTTACAAAATTTCCATGGGTCGAGGACCTACACTGACCCACTTCACAACCTCTCCATGGGTTGAGGACCTACACCGACCCACCTCACAACCTCTCCATGGGTCGAGGACCTACATTGACCCACCTCACAACCTCTCCAATGGTTTAGGGCCTACACTGACCCACCTCACAACATCTCCATGGGTCGAGGACCTACACTGACCTGCTTCAGAACCTCCCCATGGGTCGAGAACCTACAGTGACCTACTTCCCAACCTCTCCAGGGTCGAGGACCTACACTGACCCACCTCGCAACCTCCCCATGGGTTGAGAACCTACAATGACCCACCTCACAACCTCTCCAATGGTCTAGAACATACACTGACCCACCTCACAACATCTTCCATGGGTCGGGGACTCACATTGACCTACTTTAAAACCCTTTCCTATAGGTCGAGTACCTCACTGACCGACATCACAACCTCCCCATTGGCCCAGGACCAACCCTGACCCACCTTACAACCTCTCCTTGGGTTGAGGACCTACATTTGGACCTACTTCATAACCTCCCCATGGGTCGGGGACCTACACTGACCCTCTCACAACTTCTCCCTCACTGGGGGGTCTATATCACGAGGCTTGGTTCAAATTGGGTGTCATGATGCTGGTGAAGGGCTCTATTCCACGAAATTTAAGCTACTTTCCTCTTTCTCTGATCAAACTTGATTAAGCCTCGTTCCCCCGGCTTTAGCGCTCTCCCAGAGCAAAAATTCAACATTAAATATATTGCATACAGATGTTTTTAAAAGACTTCTACATATTATACCCATAATTATCACAACAGGTAAACGAATAATAAACGTGTGAAACACTTGTGTATCTTTTCTGAAGAGACGTTTCGCCCACCAGTAGCGCTAGCAATCAGATACAGAAAATAATTACTAAGACTGGTGGAAGACATGGAGGCGTAGTACTTACGTGTGTGGGTTTTGCCAGGGGTTGGGGAAATGTCTCCACAGCAGAAATATCAAAGTGCTGCGCTCCTGACTTTCTCATATTTCCATAATGTTTTAAAGCATGGAATGGTGATAAACTTTGAAAAATGCAACTTAAATAACCTAACAAAGGCAGACATAAGACTTATTTCCGCGGGGGTCGACTGGGGACTGGCAGCCACTACCTAACATTCATGAATGCGCTACATCCATAAAGGAGAGCAGTCAGAGGTAACGTCTAGTCTGAACGCTTGCCCGGACTGCAGTCCACTCTGATCTAAATAGCCTGAACATTTCCTCTGAGTGCTTTACACTTTGGTCCTCTGCTCTCAGCGTGTGCGCCTGGTTCACTATCTACCAGTTTTTCACGACTTTTCCAACTTTGGTTTTCTATTTTCAGCGCTTTTCCTTAGTGCTGTGTCTTCTAGTCCTCTAGTTTTTAAGTGTTTCTCCAACTGTTGATCACTTTGCTCGTCTAATATAAAAGTTTTGCTAGTTTGTCCATTATGGTCCACTAGTCTAAACGCTTTCGCTGACTACAGTCCATTATGGGCCACTAGTCTAAATATTTTAGCTGACTACAGTCCATTATGGTCCACTAGTTTTAAATATTTTAGTGACTACTGTCCATTATGGTCCACTAAACACTTCCTTTGACTACTGTCTACTAAAGTCCGCTAAACTCTGGTTATGAAATTATTAAACGCAAAAGAAGAGCAAAAGCAAAACGGCTTCCTCACTATGCGAGGTCCGGTTCTCGACTCCGTAAATAATACTGATGGGGGAAGCTAATCACAGAGTTTGTGAGGAATTAAGGGGCGTTCACAAATTAAACAAATTTGGGTTTGGTAAATGATTTGATTATATCTGTCGTTGGTTGTGTGAAAGGTCAAGTTACAAACATTTTCAGTAACAATAAAAGAAGGAGCATGATGCTATATTGACACACTGGAAAACACAGACGGGAACAGAAAATGACAGACAGAAAACCCAACACACAAAAAAAACACCCACACAACACACAACCACACACACACACACACAACACACACACACACACCCCACACACACCCCCCATACACAAAAAACACACACACACACACACACACACACACAAAACATACACACACACACACACACACAAAACCACACCTCCCCCCCACCCCTCCCCAATAGCCACATTTTCCCCCCCCCTACCTCCCCCCCCCACTCTGACATACACACTACTAACCAAACCCATACAGAACTAATGGGGTTTCCCCCCTCTGGGCAATCAGGAAAAAACAAAAAGGGGTTTTTCAAGAGCAACAAAAAAAAACCCAAGGGACAGGAGGGGGGAAGCGAAAAGGAAGTTTGGGCAAAAGAGCTCAAAAAAAAGAGATAAAGAATGGAAAAGAAACTAGAAAACTTAGCATGAGAAGGGAAAAGAGAGGATGAAAAAGAAAGCGGGAAAGGGGAGGTGCTTGCCCAAAAGGGCAGCAGAGGCTAGGATCCCGAGTTTAGAAGAGGAACTGAAAAATCTAAAACCCGGGGCCTAAAAAAACTAAAGAACTTTTGGGGATTGACCCCCAGAGATTTCTACCTCAGCCCAAATTTAAGGGACTGTAAAAAAGGGGAAGGGGGGCAAAACCCGCATGGGGGAAGGGCTCTATCAGAGGAACTGTGGGAAAATTTAAAAGACTAAGTTTTTATTGGGGGCCCCTAACAACAAAAAACAGAGCCCAAGGAAAGCCGAGAAGGGAAAATGACGGGGCCCCCTGGGGCCCAAGAAACATTGGGCCAGTAAAAACTGAAGAAAGGAAAGCTGCAGGGGAGGAAACCAAATTAAATGAGGGGATACACAGGGATCCCCAAGTGGAAAATTTAAAGGGGAGGTCACTTTGTGAAAAGGGGCCCTCCGGGAAGTTAAAGGGGGGAAAATAATGAAGCAAGAAAAAAAGGGGGAAAAAAAGAAATTGAAAGCATCATGAAAGTAATAGAAGAGGGACATGACCCAGCGGGAAAAATTTTTTCGGAGAAAAAGGGGGGTTTGAAAAAAAAAGGAACCCGCCAGTGAAAGTGCCCTTTCCCAAGGAAAGAAGGGACTCGACCAGGACCGCAGGAGAAAGCACGTTAAGGTTTTTCCGGGGCATACGGGAAGGGGGGTATCTCGACCGCGACAGAACAAAATTGAAAAAAGGGGCAAAACTGAAAAGAGAGGGTACAAAGGCAAAGGGAGGAAAGAGAGGGGATGGAGAAAGACATACAGGGATCCCAGACCTAGAAAGAAGTCAAATACAGCCCCCCTCACAACTTTCCTTTTTTAAAACCTCCCAACCAGGTCAACCCCAGTGCAAAACCCAAAAACCCCCTAAATTTAAAACACCCTGGGCCCCATCCAAAAGCCCCCCCCCACCAACCATTTCCCAAAATCCACCCCCCCCCCAGCAACAACCCCTATTCCTTAAACCCGGTCCCTTTCCCCTTCCCCCAACCCCAAAATACCTCCCAGGGCCACAGTTTAGAAAAGAAGTTGAAAAGGGGTGGTATACAAATGCAGATGGAATAACCAAAAAAAATAAGAGGGTTTGGCAGAAAGAATCCAAAAAGACATCCCCCGACATAATAAACACTCACAGAAACAAAACTCACCAGACTAATAAAGAAATTCAAAACTTTTTCCCTCCCCCGGAACCCCAAAACCTCAGGAAAGACAGAGGGAGGGAGGGGGGGGGAGAAGTTGCACTGCTCCCTTTAAAAACCCCGGGATTTTGAGGGAAAAAGGAAGGAAAGGATGGCAAAAGGGGGAAAGGGATACTTAGTAGGAAAAAATCCCCGTCCCGAGGGGCATAAGGAAATTGCAGTAATGTAAAAACCCACCACAGAACTGCAGGACCAAGGAAAGAATACGATGAAGCAACAGAGCAATGGGTCGGCCCCACTACCGAGGTGGCCAAAAGAGCACACATGGGGGGACAAAGTTACTAGTTAGGGGTTTATTTCAAAACCCCAATGAATTGACTGGGAAAACCTGGGGGGCCCCCCTGGGGGGCCCGAAAAAAATGGGAAACCCCAAAGTTTTATGTTGGGACTGGGGAAAAACCCCATTTCATCAACATTTAGGGGACCCCTACCAAAGAGAAAAGGGAAAAGGGTGAACCACAAGACTGGACCTTGTATTCACCATGATATTCGGAAATCGAGGGTAAAACAGGTAAGAAAAAGGGCCCCTGGGAGCTAGTGATCATGTGGGGTTTTGTGCTTCGAAAACATAGGGTTTTACTCCAAGTGGAGAGGGGTAGCAGGAATTTGGCCCGGGGAAAAAAACCCAAAATAAAAAAAGGGGGAACAAATTAGGCATGAAACTTCCTTCCCAAAACATTTTATGGGAGGGGAACGACAGGGAAAAACCCGTACAAGAAAGATGGACTATGTAGCAACAAAAAGCAAGGAGCAGAGGGGGAGAGGTTTTTTTCCCAAGGGAAAAAGAAAAATGGGAAGAACAGAGCGGGGTCCTTGGGGTTTTAAACCCCAAAAGGGGTTTAAGGGGGGCAAAAACTAAAGGGGTACTAGAGAATGGAAAAAAGGGACAGAAGACAAAGGGGGGGGGGGGGGGAAACCTCCGGGAAAATAAAAAAATCACCGAGGCCAGAAAAAAATATTTCACAGAAAGAAGGGGGGGGCCCCAGAGACAATATAAAATGACATAGCATCAAAAGTCAAGACTGACCCGAAGCTGTTGTACAGCCACATCAGGAGGAAAACAACAGTCAAGGCCCAGGTAATCAGACTGAGGAAGGGTGATGGGGAATTCACAAGAAATGACCAAGAGGTATGTCAGGAGCTCAACTCAAGATTTAAAGAAGTATTTACAGTGGAAACCAGTAGGACTCCAGGAAATCAGAGCAGGGGGGGCACACCAGCAAGTGCTGGATGAGGTACATATAACCAAGGAGGAGGTGAAGAAGCTGCTAGGGCGAACTTGACACCTCAAAGACGGTGGGACCAGACAACATCTCTCCGTGGGTCCTTAAAGAGAGAGCAGAGATATTGTGTGAGCCATTAACAAAGATCTTCAACACATCATTTGAAACTGGGCAACTCCCTGAGGTATGGAAAATGGCAAATGTAGTCCCAATTTTTAAAAAGGGAGACAGACATGAGGCACTAAACTACAGACCTGTATCACTAACGTGTATAGTATGCAAGGTCATGGAGAAGATCATCAGGAGGAGAGTGGTGGGGCACCTGGAAAGAAACAAGTGTATAATTGACAACCAGCAGGGGTTTCAGGGAAGGAAAATCCTGTGTCACAAACCTACTAGAGTTTTATGACAACGTGACAGAAGTAAGACAAGAGAGAGAGGGGTGGATCGACTGCATATTTTTGGACTGCAAGAAGGCCTTCGACACAGTTCCTCACAAGAGGTTACTGCAAAAGCTAGAGGATCAGGCACACATAACAGGAAAGGCACTGCAATGGATCAAAGAATACCTGACAGGGAGGCAACAACGAGTCATGGTACGCGACGAGGTGTCAGAGTGGGCGCCTGTGACAAGCGGGGTTCCACAGGGGTCAGTCCTGGGACCTGTGCTGTTCTTGGTATATGTGAACGACATAACGGAAGGGATAGACTCAGAAGTGTCCTTGTTTGCAGATGATGCAAAGTTAATGAGAAGAATCAAATCGGATGAGGATCAGGCAGGACTACAAAGAGACCTGGACAGGCTACAAACCTGGTCCAGCAACTGGCTCCTTGAATTTAACCCTGCCAAATGCAAAGTCATGAAGATTGGGGAAGGGCAAAGAAGACCGCAGACACAATATAGTTTAGATGGCCAAAGACTGCAAACCTCACTCAAGAAAAAAGATCTGGGGGTGAGTATAACACCGAGCATATCTCCCGAGGCGCACATCAATCAGATAACTGCTGCAGCATACGGGCGCCTGGCAAACCTACGGATAGCGTTTCGATACCTCAGTAAGGATTCGTTTAAGACTCTGTATACCATTTACGTCAGGCCCATACTGGAGTATGCAGCACCAGTTTGGAATCCACACCTAGTCAAGCACGTCAAGAAATTAGAGAAAGTGCAAAGGTTTGCAACAAGACTAGTCCCAGAGCTACGGGGATTGTCCTACGAAGAAAGGTTGAGGGAAATCGGCCTGACGACACTGGAGGCCAGGAGGGTCAGGGGAGACATGATAACGACATATAAAATACTGCGCGGAATAGACGAGGTGGACAAAGACGGGATGTTCCAGAGAAGGGACACAGACACAAGAGGTCACAATTGGAAGTTGAAGACTCAGATGAATCAAAGGGACGTTAGGAAGTATTTCTTCAGTCATAGAGTAGTCAGGCCGTGGAATAGCCTAGAAAGTGACGTAGTGGAGGAGGGAACCATACATAGTTTTAAGGCGAGGTATGATAGAGCTCATGGGGCAGGGAGAGAGAGGACCTAGTAGCAATCAGAGAAGAGGCGGGGCCGGGAGCTGTGACTCGACCCCTGCAACCACAAATAGGTGAGTACAAATAGGTGAGTACACACACACGTGTGACGAGCGGGGTCCCACAGAGGTCCGTCCTGGGACCAGTGCTAGTTTTGGTATATGTGAATGACATGATGGAAGGGTAAGACTCAGAAGTGTCCCTGTTCATAGATGATGTGAAGTTAATGAGGAGAATTAAATCAGATGAGGACCAGGCAGGACTTCAAAGAGACCTGGACAGACTGGACACCTGGTCCAGCAACTGGCTTCTCGAATTTAACCCCGGCAAATGCAAAGTCATGAAGATAGGGGAAGGGCACAGAAGACCGCAGACGGAGTATAGGCTAGATGGCCAAAGACTGCAAACCTCGCTCAAGGAGAAATATCTTGGGGTGAGTATAACACCGAGCATATCTCCGGAAGCACGCATCCATCAGATAACTGCTGCAGCATACGGGCGCCTGGCAAACCTGAGAACAGCGTTCCGATACCTTAGTAAGGAATCGTTCAAGACACTGTACACCGTGTGCGTCAGGCCATACCAGAGTGTGCAGCACCTGTTTTGGAACCAGCTCATAATGAGCACATCAACCAAATAACCAATACATCATATGGGCGCCTGGCATACCTAAGAATAGAGTTTCGACACCTGAGTAAGAAGTCAATCAAGACACTCTACACTGTACGTTAGGCCTATACTGGAGTATGCAGCACCAGCACGGAACCCACACCTGGTCAAGCACATCAACAAAATAAAGTGTAAAGGTTTGCAACAAGACTAGTTCTGGAGCTAAGAGGCATGTTCCGCGAGGAAAGTTAAGGGAAATTTACCTAACGACACTGGACGACAGAAGGAAAGGGTAGGGCATAATAAAATACTGAAAGATATTGACAAGGTGGATAGGAACTGGATGTTTCAGAGATGGGATACAACAAGGGGGTCACAACTGGAAATTGAAAACTCAGAAGAGTCACAGTGATATCAGAAAGTAATCCTTAAGTCATAGTGTTGTCAGGAAGTGCAACAATCTAAAGAGTGATTAAGAAGAGGTACAATAAATCTCTTGAAACAGGGAGAGAGTGGATGAGTAGCAATAAGTGAAGAGGCGGGGACAGACACTATGACTCGACCACTGCAACCACAAATAGGTGATTGCACGCACACACACGCACACACACACACACACACACACACACACACACACACACACACACACACACACACACACATCACACACACACACACACACACACACACACACACACACACACACACACACACACACACACATACACCTTTTCATGGAAGGCAAATCCTGTGTCACAAACCTTCTGGAGTTTTATGATAAAATAACAGAAGTAAGAGACGAGAGAGAGGGGTGGGTTGATTGCATCTTCTTGGACTGCAAGAAGACCTTCGACACAGTTCTTCACAAATGATTAGTGCATAAACTAAAGGATCAGGCGCGTATAACGGGAAGGGCACTTCAATGGATCAGAGAATACATGACAGGGAGGCAACAACGAGTCATGGTACGTGATGAGGTAACACAGTGGGCACCTGTGACGAATGGGGTCCCACAGGGGTCGGTCCTATGACCAGTGCTATTTTTGTTATATGTGAACGACATGATGGAAGGGTTAGACTCAGAGATGTCAATGTTCGCAGATGATGTAAAATTAATGAAGAGAATTAAATCAGATGAGGACCAGGTAGGACTTCAAAGAGACCTGGACAGACTGGACACCTGGTCCAGCAACTGGCTTCCCGAATTCAACCCTGACAAATGCAGTCATGAAGATCGGAGAAGGGGAAAGAAGACCGCAGATAGAGCATAGGTTAGATGGCCAACGACTGCAATCCTCGCTCAAGGAGAAAGATCTTGGGGTGAGTATAACACCGAACACGTCTCCGGAAGCACACATCAACCAGATAACTGCTGCAGCATATGGGCGCCTGGCAAACCTGAGAACAGCATTCCGATACCTCAGTAAGGAATCTTTCAAGATACTGTACACCGCGTACGTCAGGCCCATACCAGAGTATGCAGCACCAGTTTGGAACCCGTACCGGGTCAAGCACGTTAAGAAATTAGAGAATGCGCAAAGTTTTGCGATAAGGTTAGTTTCAGAGCTAAGGGGAATGTCCTATGAAGAAAGGTTGAGGGAAATCGGCATGACGACACTGGAGGACAGGAGGAATAAGGAAAACATGATAACGACATACAAAATACTGCGTGGAATAGACAAGGTGGACAGTGACAAGATGTTCCAGAGAGGGGACACAGAAACAAGGGGTCACTCTTGGAAGTTGAAGACTCAGATGAGCCACAGGGATGTTAGGAAGCAGTTCTTCAGTCACAGAGTGGTCAGGAAGTGGAACAGTCTGGCGAGCGATGTAGTGGAGGCAGGAACCATACATAGCTTTAAGACGAGGTATGATAAAGCTCATGGAGCAGGGAGAAAAGGATCTAGTAGCATTCAGTGAAGAGGCGGGGCCAGGAGCTGAGTATCGACCCCTGGAACTACAATTAGGTGAGTACACACACACACACACACACATACACACTCACACACACACACACACACACACACACACACACACACACACACACACACACACACACACACACACACCACCACACACACACACTCACAAGTGGAGAGGGAAGAAGGAAGGGCAGGACGAATGAAGCCAAACTACAATAGAGGGGACTACACAGGCATGAAGAATTTCCTACTCGGAGTTCAGTGGGACAAAGAATTGGCAGGGAAGCCAGTAAACGAGATGATGGGATATGTGACAACAGTGTGCAAGGAAGCTGAGGAGAGGTTTGTACCCACGGGTAACAGAAATAATGAGAAAGTCATGATGAGTCCTTGGTTCAGCCAAAGGTGTAGAGAGGCCAAAACCAAGTGTGCTAGAGAATGGAAGAAGTACAGAAGGCAAAGGCCCAGGAGAATAAGGCGAGGAGTCGTAGAGCCAGAAATGAATATGAACAGGTAAGAAGGGAGGCCCAACGACAATATGAAAATGATATAGCAGCGAAAGCAAAGTCTGACCCGAAGCTGTTGAACAACCACATCAGGAGGATAACAGTCAATGACCGGGTAATCAGGCTGAGGAAGGACGGAGGAGAGATGACAAGAAACGACCATGAAGTATGTGAGGAGCTCAACATGAGAGTCAAAGAAATGTTCACAGAGGAGACAGAAGAGACTCCACAAAGACAGAGAGGTGGGATACACCACGAAGTGTTAGACACAATACTACATACAACCGAGAAAGAGAATTAAATCAATTAAACTAACTAAATACTTCAAAGGCTATGGGGCCGGATAACATCTCTCCATGGGTCCTGAGAGAGGGAGCAGAGGCGCTATGTGTACCACTAACAACAATCTTCAACACATTTATCGAAACAGGGCGACTACCAGAGGTATGGAAGAAAACAAATGTAGTCCCAATTTTTAAAAAGAGTGGTGGAGCACCTAGAAAGGAAGGAGCTTATCAACTACAGCTAGCACGGTTTCAGGGACTGGAAATCCTGTGTCACAACCTTTTGGAGTTATATGCCTGGGTGACAACAGTAAGACAAGAGAGAGAGTGGGGTGGGTAGACTGGACTGTAAGAAGGCGTTTGACACAGTTCCACACAAGAGATTAGTGCGGAAGCTGGAGGACCAGGCAGGGATAACAGGAAAGGCACTGCAATGGATCTGAGAATACCTGTTAGGAAGACAGCAGTGAATCATGGTTCGTGGCGAGGCATCAGAGTGGGCATCTGTGATGGTTGGAGTTCCACAGGGGTCAGTCCTAGGACCGGTGCTGTTTCAGGTATTTGTGAACATGACAGAAGGAATAGACTCCGAAGAGTCCCTGTTTGCAGATTATGCGAAGTTTATGAGAAGAATTCATTTGGACAAGGACCAGGCAGAACTACAAAAGGATCTGGGCAGGCTGCAGACCTGGTCCAGAAACTTGCTCCTGGAGTTCAGCCCCACCAAGTGTAAAGTCATGAAGATTGGGGAAGGGCAAAGAAGACCGCAGACGGAGTACAGTCTAGGTGGCCAGAGACTACAAACTTCACTCAAGGAAAAGGATCTTGGAGTGAGTATAACACCGAACACATCATCTGAGGCGCACATGAACCAATAACTGCTGCAGTGTTACGATATCTCTTATGTATTTCATCACTCTGATAATACTAGCATGCTAATATCTTCGTTATTAGCTAAAACGGAGCTACTGGATCGTTGTACTCATCATATGTTTGTGTTATTTGATTATTAAGAACTGAGTATATGTATTTATGTGTCTGTTTATGAGCTCATTTATATATAAAAGTACATAATTAACATTACACCGTTCAAGAGCATGGCTGGTTAGTGACGTCACAAGTTGGCGCCAAATGTTAAGTATATCATGTGACCCGACGTGACCTGTGGCTCACCAGGGTTTGTCTAGGCAGTGTCTCTCTTACTACGCTGTGCTTCTATATTCTGGTAGAAGACATCATAACAAGGTTTACGCTATGAAGCTTTAGAGGCTTGTACTTAGCCCATACGTGAGTACAAGCAGCAAACTGTACTCATACAGCTTCGGCTCAGTCTTTGAAACGTGATACTATATCTGTGTTAATGGAATTTGTGTATTGTAATGTCTTACTTATTTATATATTTATTAATTATTCACTAAACAGATTACGTCGAGTATATGAAAGTATTGTCTCGTATTATTTAAATCTTAGAGGAACCCAAACAGTGCATCCTTAGATTATATATATATATATATATATATAATATATATATATATATATATATATATATATATATATATTTTATATATATATATATATATATATATATATATATTCTTCTTTCTTTCAACACACCCGGCCGTATCCCACCGAGGCAGGGTGGCCCAAAAGGAAAAACGAAAGTTTATCCTTTTACATTTAGTAATATATACAGGAGAAGAGGTTACTAGTCCCTTGCTCCTGGCATTTTAGTCGCCTTTTACAACACGCATGGCTTACGGAGGAGGAATTCTATTCCACTTCCCCATGGAGATAAGAGGAAATAAACAAGAATAAGAACTAGAAAGAAAATAGAAGAAAACCCAGAGGGGTGTGTATATATATGCTTGTACATGTATGTGTAGTGTGACCTAAGTGTAAGTAGAAGTAGCAAGACGTACCTGAAACCTTGCATGTTTATGAGACAGAAAAAAGACACCAGCAATCCTACTATCATGTAAAACAATTACAGGCTTTCGTTTTACACTCACTTGGCAGGACGGTAGTACCTCCCTGGGTGGTTGCTGTCTACCAACCATCTACCTATATATATACATATATATATATATATATATATATATATATATATATATATATAATATATATATAATATATAAATATATATATATATATATATATATATAAATGTATATATATATATATATATATATATATATATATATATATATATATATATATATATATATATATATAATATATATATAAATATGTTTTATTTATCTAAAGATAATGTATTTACACTTCAATTAAATTAAAATAATTTTTGATGAAGTTTTGATTTCCTGTTGGTATTTACGTAATTGATAGAAAAATCAAGGCATAATAATTTAAATAAAAATTACTACGAGTAAATAAGAACGCACTTCTCAAACTCGTAACATGCAGCATATTGGCGCCTACCAAACCTCAGAACAGGATTCCGACATCTTAATAAGGAATCGTTCAGGACCCTGTACACGGTGTACGTTAGGCCCATATTGGAGTATGCGGCACCAGTTTGGAACCCACACCTAGCCAAGCACGTAAAGAAACTAGAGAAAGTGCAAAGGTTTGCAACAAGACTAGTCCCAGAGCTAAGAGGTATGCTAGGAAGTAATTTTTCAGCCAGAGTTGTCAGGAAGTTGAATAGTCTGGGAAGTGATGTAGTAGAGGCAAGATCCATACATAGCTTTAAGAAGAGGTATGATAAAGGTCATGGAGCAAGAAGTGACCTAGTAGCGGCCAGTGAAGTGACGGGGCCAGGAGCCGTGAATCGACCCCTGCAGCCACAATTAGGTGAGCACACACACACACACACACACACACACACACACACACACACACACACACACACACACACACACACACACACACACACACACACACACACACACACACACACACACGCACACACACACACAAGATGGTAATTGCAGTGATGTATAACCCACCACATAACAGAGCAATAGAGCGATGGTTGACACACATAGGCTGCAGTGGCAAGAAGAGCTCATACATGCAGGTCAAAGCTCCTGATCATGGGCGACTTTAACCACAAGGAGATCGATTGGGAGAACTTGGAGCTACATGGGAGCCAAGATACATGGAGGGCTAAGATGATGGAGGTGGCACTGGAAAACCTCATGTACCAACACGTAAGGGACACTACAAGAGAGAGAGGAGAGGATGAACCAGCAAGACTGGACCTAGTATTCACCTTGAGTAGTGCAGATATTGAAGACATCACATATGAAAGACCCTTTGGGGCCAGCGATCATGTGGTTTTTAAGCTTCGAATACACAGTAGAGCTACAAGTGGAAGGGGAAGCAGGAAGGCCAGGACGAATGAAGTCAAACTACAAGAAAGGGGACTACATGGGAATGAGGAACTTCTTGAACGGGGTTCAGTGGGACAGAGAACTGGCAGGGAAGCCAGTTAACGAGATGATGGAATATGTAGCAACAATGTGCAAGGAGGCTGAGGAGAGGTTTGTACCCAAGGGTAACAGGACTAATGAAAAAGCCAGGATGAGCCCATGGTTCACCCAAAGGTGCAGGGAGGCAAAAACCAAGTGTGCTAGGGAATGGAAGAAATATAGAAGGCAAAGGACCCAGGAGAATAAGGAGAGCAGTCGTAGAGCCAGAAATGAAGATGCACAGATAAGAAGGGAGGCCCAAAGACAATATGAAAACGACATAGCAGCGAAAGCCAAATCTGACCCGAAACTGTTATACAGCCACATCAGGATGAAAACAACAGTCAAGGACCAGGTAATCAGGTTAAGGAAGGAAGGAGGAGAGACAACAAGAAATGACTGTGAAGTATGTGAGGAACTCAACAAGAGATTTAAAGAAGTGACTAATCACACCCCAGGTCTCTCCTGTATAACACTTGCTCTCCATTTTTAATCCATCATCACTCAAAAAAAATAAAGCTTTATCCTTTTTCTCAACTAATAAAATATAATCAAGAATGACTTGTCGTGGGTTAGGCCATTCCTTCAGCAGACATGTAAAAACCCATTCAATAGACTGAGGAGGATTGAAAAAGGAACCCAACCCTTACTCAGGAAAATCGCCAAAAATTTAACATTTCCTCCATTTTGAGTCCTATTTAAAGCCACATCTGGTCTAAAAGTGACTAAACTCGTCTCTGTTTCACTAGAAGGGGCTCCAGAAAGACGGACCGGTGGGGTACACCACCAAGTGCTGGACACAGTACACACAACCGAGGAAGAAGTGAAAAGGCTTCTGAGTGAGCTAGATACCTCAAAGGCAATGGGGCCAGATAACATCTCTCCATGGGTCCTGAGAGAGGGAGCAGAGGCGCTATGTGTACCCCTAACAACAATATTCAATACATCTATCGAAACAGGGAGATTGCCTGATGCATGGAAGACAGCAAATGTAGTCCCAATCTTTAAAAAAGGAGACAGACATGAAACACTAAACTACAGACCAGTGTCACTAACATGTATAGTATGCAAAGTCATGGAGAAGATTATCACGAGAAGAGTGGTGGAACACCTAGAAGGGAATGATCTCATCAAAGCAGCCAACATGGTTTCAGGGATTGGAAATCCTGTGTCACAAACCTACTGGAGTTCTATGACATGGTGACAGCAGTAAGACAAGAGAGAGAGGGGTGGGTGGATTGGATTTTCTTGGACTGTAAGAAGGCGTTTGACACAGTTCCACACAAGAGATTAGTGCAAAAAATGGAGGATCAAGCAGGGATAACAGAGAAGGCGCTACAATGGATCAGGGAATACTTGTCAGGAAGACAGCAGCGAGTCAAGGTACGTGGCGAGGTGTCAGTGTGGGCACCTGTGACCAGCGGGGTCCCACAGGGGTCAGTCCTAGGACCAGTGCTGTTTCTGGTATTTGTGAACGACATGACGGAAGGAATAGGCTCCGAAGTGTCCCTGTTTGCAGATGACGTGAAGTTGATGAGAAGAATTCATTCGATCGAAGACCAGGCAGAACTACAAAGGGATCTGGACAGGCTGCAGACCTGGTCCAGCAATTGGCTCCTGGAGTTCAACTCCACCAAGTGCAAAGTCATGAAGATTGGGGAAGGGCAAAGAAGACCGCAGACGGAGTACAGTCTAGGGGGCCAGAGACTACAAACCTCACTCAAGGAAAAAGATCTTTGGGTGAATATAACACCAGGCACATCTCCTGAAACGCTGATCAACCAAATAACTGCTGCAGCATATGGGCGCCTAGCAAACCTCAGAACAGCATTCCGACATCTTAATAAGGAATCGTTCAGGACCCTGTACACCGTGTACGTTAGGCCCATATTGGAGTATGCGGCACCAGTTTGGAACCCACACCTAGCCAAGCACGTAAAGGAACTAGAGAAAGTGCAAAGGTTTGCAGCAAGACTAGTCCCAAAGCTAAGAGGTATGTCCTACGAGGAGAGGTTAAGGGAAATCAACCTGACGACACTGGAGGACAGGAGAGATAGGGGGGACATGATAACGACATACAAAATACTGAGAGGAATTGACAAGGTGGACAAAGACAGGATGTTCCAGAGATTGGACACAGCAACAAGGGGACAGTCGGAAGTTGAAGACGCAGATGAATCACAGGGATGTTAGGAAGTATTTCTTCAGCCACAGAGTATTCAGGAAGTGGAATTGTTTGGGAAGCGATGTAGCGGAGGCAGGATCCATACATAGCTTTAAGCAGAGGTATGATAAAGCTCACGGTTCAGGGAGAGTGACCTAGTAGCGACCAGTGAAGAGGCGGGGCCAGGAGCTTGGACTCGACCACTGCAACCTCAACTAGGTGAGTACAACTAGGTGAGTACACACACACAACACACATACACACACACTCACACACACACACAACACACACACACACACACACACATACACACACACTCACACACACACACACACACACACACACACACACACACACACACACACACACACACACACACACACATACACACACACACACACACACACACACACACACTCACACACACACACACACACACACACACACACACACACACACACACACATACACACACACACACACACACACACACTCACACCACACACACACACACACACCAACACACATACACACATGCACACACACACACACACACACACACACACACACACACACACACACACAACACAACACACAAACACACACACACACACACACACACAACACACACACACACACACCACACAACACAACACCAACACACACACACACAACACACACACCACACACACACACAACACACACACAACACACCACACACACACATACACACACACACTCACACACACACACACACACACACACACACACACACACACACCACACACACACACACACACACACACACACACACACACACACACACACACACATACACACACTCACACACACACACACACGCACACAACCACACACACACACAACACATCACACACACATACACACACACAAACACACACACACACACACACACACAACACACACACACACACACAAGACTGGATCTTGTGTTCACCCTGAGCAGTTCAGACATTGAGGACATCACTTACGAGAGGCCCCTTGGAGCTAGCGATCATGTGGTTCTGAGTTTTGACTATATAGTAGAGTTACAAGTGAAGAAGGTAACAGGAACTGAAGGGGACAGGCCAAACTATAAAAGGGGGGACTACACAGGTATGAGAAACTTCCTGCAGGTGGTTCAGTGGGACAGAGAAATGGTAGGAAAATCAGTAAACGAGATGATGGAATATGTGGCAACAAAGTGCAAGGAGGCAGAGGAAAGTTTTGTTCCCAAGGGAAACAGAAATAATAGGAAGACCAAAACGAGTCCTTGGTTTACCCGAAGGTGTAGGGAGGCAAAAACTAAGTGCAACAGAGAATGGAAAAGGTACAGGAGGCATAGGACCCAGGAAAACAAGGAGATTAGTAGAAGAGCCAGAAACGAGTATGCGCAGATAAGGAGGGAGGCCCAGCGACAGTATGAAAACGACATAGCATCGAAAGTCAAATCTGACCCGAAACTGCTGTATAGCCACATTAGGAGGAAGACAACAGTCAAGGACCAGGTGATAAGGCTGAGGAAAGAAGGCGGAGAACTCACAAGAAACGATCAAGAGGTATGTGAGGAGCTCAACACGAGATTTAAGGAAGTATTTACAGTAGAGACAGGAAGGACTCTGGGGGGACAGACCAGATGGGGACACCAGCAAGGAATACACCAACAAGTGTTGGACGACATACATACAGATGAGGAGGAGGTGAAGAAACTGCTAAGGGACATCGATACCTCAAAGGCAATGGGACCGGACAACATCTCTCCGTGGGTCCTTAGAGAGGGAGCAGATATGTTGTGCGTGCCACTTACCACAATCTTCAACACATCCCTGGAAACTGGGCAACTACCTGAGGTATGGAAGACGGCAAATGTAGTTCCCATTTTCAAAAAAGGAGACAGAAAAGAGGCACTAAACTATAGACCTGTGTCATTGACGTGTATAGTATGCAAAATTATGGAGAACATTATCAGGAGGAGAGTGGTGGAGCACCTGGAACGGAACAGGAGTATAAATGCCAACCAGCACGGATTCACGGAAGGCAAATCCTGTGTCACAAACCTTCTGGTTTTCATGATAAAATAACAGAAGTAAGACAAGAGAGAGAGGGGTGGGTTGATTGCATCTTCTTGGACTGCAAGAATGCCTTTGACACAGTTCCTCACAAGAGATTAGTGCAGAAGCTAGAGCATCAGGCGCATATAACAGGAAGGGCACTGCAATGGATCAGAGAATACCTGACAGGGAGGCAACAACGAGTCATGGTACGTAATGATGTATCACAGTGGGCACCTGTGACGAGCGGGGTCCCACAGGGGTCGGTCCTAGGACCAGTGCTATTTTTGGTATATGTGAACGACATGACGGAAGGGTTAGACTCAGAAGTGTCCCTGTTTGCAGATGATGTGAAGTTAATGAGAAGAATTAAATCTGATGAGGACCAGGCAGGACTTCAAAGAGACCTGGACAGACTGGACACCTGGTCCAGCAAATGGCTTCTCGAATTTAATCCTGCCAAATGCAAAGTCATGAAGATAGGGGAAGGGCACAGAAGACCACAGACAGAGTATAGGCTAGGTGGCCAAAGACTGCAAACCTCACTCAAGGAGAAAGATCTTGGGGTGAGTATAACACCGAGCATGTCTCCGGAAGCACACATCAATCAGATAACTGCTGCAGCATATGGGCGCCTGGCAAACCTGAGAACAGCATTCCGATACCTTAGTAAGGAATCATTCAAGACACTGTACACCGTGTATGTCAGGCCCATACTGGAGTATGCAGCACCTGTTTGGAACCCGCACTTGATAAAGCGGGTTAGTTCCAGACAAGGTTAGTTCCAGAGCTAAGGGGAATGTCCTATGAAGAAAGATTAAGGGAAATCGGCCTGACGACACTGGAGGACAGGAGGGTCAGGGGAGACATGATAACGACATATAAAATACTGCGTGGAATAGACAAGGTGGACAAAGACAGGATGTTCCAGGGAGGGGACACAGAAACAAGAGGCCACAATTGGAAGTTGAAGACACAAATGAGTCAGAGAGATAGTAGGAAGTATTTTCTTCATCATAGAGTTGTAAGGCATGTTGGAATAGCCTAGAAAATGACGTATGGAGGCAGGATCCATAACTATGTTAAGACGAGGTCTGATAGAGCTCATGGAGGCGGGGAGAGAGAGGGCCTAGTAGCAACCGGATGAAGAGGGGGGCCAGGAGCTAGGACTCGACCCCTGCAACCACACAAAAGGTGAGTACAAATAGGTGAGTACACACACACCACACACACACACACACAACACACACACACACACCACACCACACAACACAACCACACACACACACCAACACACACACACACACTCACACACACACCACACACACACACACACACACACCACAACACACACACACAACAACACACACACAACAACACCACACCACGTTCCTCTTTCCTCGTATTATCAGAAGAGTCGGTCCAAGTGAATTGCACAATTCATTATTTGGTCTTCCCAAAGATGCTCATGAACTGAGTGCCTCATGAAAGGCTACCATGGAAACTCGCAAATATCTGGACCGAATAAAACACAAATAATCACTATAAATGTGTGAGATTGTTTTCGTTTTGTGAACTAACATAAATTGAGAAACTGCGATAAGGGAAGCTAGAAAAGTCATCCAGAGGAAGTTAAAAAACTAGACTAACCAGTCACTATTCTTTCGTTAAAGAATAAAGATGCAAGAGTATAAACTTTAAATCTGTAAGTCATTCTGTATCTGGGGAATGGGAGATAACTGGGTCTGATCTCAGGAAGGAGAGAATATACTGAAATTCTTGGATCAAGAGCTCTTCATTAATATCAAGCATCATCTCTCCATCCCCTTAAGGGGCTGATGGACTGACTACACCATCTTTATTTCACTACTACACCTGCTGCCTCTGTATTTGACTGAAGAAGTCTTTTGTGTGGGCGAAACGTTTCAACAATAAAGATACCCAACATGTCGGTATTTTATACCATTTTCAATAGGAATAATAATGTCACACTATCTATCCTTTACACAAGAATAATGGAACACTGCAGTAGGACTACTTGCCTGTACTAGGCAGGTTGAACTCAGACCCACTCTTATACCTTTTTAACTTACTTGTTTTAAAGCTACCCAATGATCTGGCGTCAGTGACGCTACCGGGAGTTCATTCCACTCTTCTTCTACTATTACCGAACCAGTGCTTCCCTATATCCTTTTTAAATTTAAATTTGTCTTATTTGAATCCATTTGCTGCTAGTCCTGTTTTGGTTAGATAATTTGTGTACGTTATTTGTTATAGACGCTTATGGAACATTTGTATATCTTTATTGAGGAAAGTTTTCGCCAGCCAGTGGCTTCATCAGTCCAATACAGAGAAGGATAATGAAAGATGGGGAGAAGTTTGAGTAATCAGTCCCTCGGCCTTTAGTCGAAGTGTTCAGCCCATCAGTTTTAATAAAAAATATAATGCGTAGAGAAGTGGCTCATATACTGCAGACATGGATGTTGAAGCAGTTGGAGGCAGCGTCACGAGTGGAAAAATTCTCTGTATGAAGTTCCCACGATGTTGCTGTGTCTGGCAGATATTATATAAACGGTTTAGAAAATCGACAAGTTGATAAATGATACATTTGTACAAAACTTGGGTATCTTTACTGTGGAAACCTATCGGTCCAATAGAGAGAAAAACGGCTGCAGATGAGAGGGATTTAGAGCAATCAGTCCTTCAGCCTGAAGTCGATGTGGTCAGTTCACCAATCTTGATATAAAAAATACAGCATATGAGCAGAGAATTAACTTAGATATTTTCAGCTCGTTATTTATATCTCCATTATTAACTCGCATCTTCCACTAGTACACTTCAATCATATCCTCCCTAATTCTACGTCTTTCCAGAGATGGAAAGGTTTATCTTCCTTTTCTAAGTTGTTCGGTTCATTTATGATCATTCTGTTTGGGAACCAGAATTGAGCAACATAATCCTTATCAAGCCTAACAAAGATATATAAAACTGAAGTATAATCTGACTTTTATATATACTTCATGATACTAAGCCAAGAAATCTATTAGCTTTATTGCGAACCAGAACTCCTAATTTTTTTCTCATTCACTATGATTAATATCTACACTATTTAATTTAAATATGCGAGGGAGGGGGGGGGATGAATGGTTGATTGAAAAAAGACCTGCTTAGTATGGGCCAGTAGGCCCTCTGCAAGACTCTTTCAAATCCATTCTTAACTTAGTTATTTCTTTATTCAGGGTTCGAAATTTACATTTGTACGCGATAAACTGCATCTGCCGCCGACAAAAGGCCAATAACTAAAATATAGAAATAATTTTAATCCTAAATAAACAAATTATGACCCAATCCTGGCGCCCCATCCCCTCCACCCCCTTCCCCCACCCCCTACCCCCTCACCCCCTTCCCCCACCCCCTACCCCCTCACCCTCTTCCCCCACCCCTACCCCCTCCCCCCCCTCCCCCCACCCCCCCTACCCCCTCACCCCCTTCCCCCGCCCCCTACCCCCTCACCCCTTCCCCCACCCCCTACCCCCTCACCCCTACTCCCTAACCCTCATTTCTGACATTTGTTACACAAAAGTCGTGTGTTTACAGTTGCACTAAATGAATAATACAGAATGTTTAAAGCAGATTATATTTAATTACTGGAGTGTTTTTCAGTGAGCTCTGTCCTCGTTTGTCGTGTGAGCAACACATTCTTCCCGACGACTGAATGTTGAGCCAATAAATGATCCAGCACTTGCGACTGGCGGTGTGTGTCTCTCACCGAGTGTAACCGAACCTGCACTACAGGGAGTGTCTCACTGTTGGGTCCATACTGCCGGTGGTGTCTCACTGTCGGGTCCACACTACCGGTGGTGTCTCATTCTTGGGTCCACACTGCCGGTGGTTTCTCAGTGTCGGTTTCACACTGCCGGAGGTGTCTCACTGACACTGACGGACACTGTCCCTCCCTCTGGTACTTGACGGACACTGTCCCTTCCTCTGGTACTTGACGGACACTGTCCCTTCCTCTGGTACTTGACGGACACTGTCCTTTCCTCTGGTACTTGACGGACACTGTCTCTTCCTCTGGTACTTGACGGACACTGTCCCTCCCTCTGGTACTTGACGGACACTGTCCCTTCCTCTGGTATTTGACGGACACTGTCCCTCCCTCTGGTACTTGACGGACACTCTCCCTTCCTCTGGTACTTGACGGACACTGTCCCTTCCTCTGGTACTTGACGGACACTGTCCCTTTCTCTGGTACTTGACGGACACTGTCCCATCCTCTGGTACTTGACGGACACTGTCCCTCCCTCTGGTACTTGACGGACACTGTCCCTTCCTCTGGTACTTGGCGGACACTGTCCCTTTCTCTGGTACTTGACGGACACTGTCCCTTTCTCTGGTACTTGACGGACACTGTCCCTTTCTCTGGTACTTGACGGACACTGTCCCTTCCTCTGGTACTTGATGGACACTGTCCCTTCCTCTGGTACTTGGCGGACACTGTCCCTTTCTCTGGTACTTGACGGACACTGTCCCTTCCTCTGGTACTTGACGGACACTGTCCCTTCCTCTAGTATTTGATGGACACTGTCCCTCCCTCTGGTACTTGACGGACACTCTCCCTTCCTCTGGTACTTGACAGACACTGTCCCTTCCTCTGGTACTTGACGGACACTGTCCCTTTCTCTGGTACTTGACGGACACTGTCCCATCCTCTGGTACTTGACGGACACTGCCCCTCCCTCTGGTACTTGACGAACCATGTCCCTTCCTCTGGTACTTGGCGGACACTGTCCCTTCCTCTGGTACTTGATGGACACTGTCCCTTCCTCTGGTACTTGACGGACACTGTCCCTTCCTCTGGTACTTGGCGGACACTGTCCCTTTCTCTGGTACTTGACGGACACTGTCCCTTCCTCTGGTACTTGACGGACACTGTCCCTTCCTCTGGTACTTGACGGACACTGTCCCTTTCTCTGGTACTTGACGGACACTGTCCCTACCTCTGGTACTTGGCGGACACTGTCCCTTTCTCTGGTACTTGACGGACACTGTCCCTTCCTCTGGTACTTGACGGACACTGTCCCTTCCTCTGGTACTTGACGGACACTGTCCCTCCCTCTGGTACTTGACGGACACTGTCCCTTCCTCTGGTACTTGACGGACACTGTCCCTTCCTCTGGTACTTGACGGACACTGTCCCTTCCTCTGGTACTTGACGGACACTGTCCCTTCCTCTGGTACTTGGCGGACACTGTCCCTTTCTCTGGTACTTGACGGACACTGTCCCTTCCTCTGGTACTTGACGGACACTGTCCCTTCCTCTGGTACTTGATGGGACACTGTCCCTCCTCTGGTACTTGACGGACACTGTCCTTCCTCTGGTACTTGACGGACACTGTCCCTTCCTCTGGTACTTGGCGGACACTGTCCCTTCCTCTGGTACTTGACGGACAATGTCCTTTCATTTACTGTATACTCATACACCAACAAGACCTAACTTCCCGCAAAAAAAGCTAATCAGTAATTAATGTTAAAGGAAATCTAACAAATCAAACCTAACCTGACCTAACTTAACCTATACAACAGATTGTATGTAAAGGAATTAGTGTGAAAGCTTAGCAATGATCTCAGCTGTTTATATGTAATGTTATAAGTGGGCATGTTACTTTTTACTGACTTTTTTTGTATGTTGCCTTATCATTCGTCAATGTATGTACAAAGTCCTGCTTCGTAAGTTTGGTAACTAGCTAGCTGATCTGAAGGCAGGTTGGTTAATGAGGCAAATCATAACTCGAAATGATAGTTACTTCAGTCCATCGTAACCGGGATCTCATCGTAACCGGGGTCTCATCGTAACCGGGGTCTCATCATAACCGGGGTCTCGTCGTAACCGGGGTCTCATCGTAACCGGGGTCTCATCGTAACCGGGGTCTCATCGTAACCGGGGTCTCATCGTAATCGGGGTCTCATCTTAGTGGTGGTTTCGAGATTTATAGGTTCAGTGCTATAAATTGTGTTGCTAGGCTTCTAATAGGAAAATTTCACAGAAGGCGCTGCTGTGTCCTGTCTGCATTAGGGTCGTATGATCCAGCGGATTAGGGCGTCATGTGTTTTTGCCCACCATGAGGCAGCCCAAAGCACCATGGGTTAGAGTCATTGGCTAATGCAATGTTGTTATGTGAAACAAAATTATTTGGTGATGCTGCAGCGGAGCGGGGTTCAATTATAGACGTCTTCGGAGGCTTCTTACTTCATTCGCAAAGTCGTGGTGGGTACACAGGCAGTGTGTTATGGGCCCATGGCCGGGGAGGGCCATCCCACGAGGGAGAGAGGGAGTAGACTTGTTGACTGCTGCTAGCTTCTGAGTGAGTGAGAGAGATGCAAGGGTGGGAATACTGAAGTGGTAATCCTATAGGTGGCAGCACCAGCATGGCGCGAAATATGAACTCAGCTGGCAGGCAGCATAGGCTGCCTGTGCAGACAGTACAGGCTGTCTACATACACTCGGCCACCTACCACATAGTCGTCCCGACCATGTCTGGCGGTAAAAAAAACTCTCTCTCGTAGAAACAGGGCACAGAACACAAAATAAAAAACATATTTATATACACATGAACATGGAAAAAAACTTCCTACAGGGAAGGAAGAAAAAAAACATGTGAGGTGAGCTAAACATTGTGGTCATAGGCAGTGAGCGTCGATGGGCATCACTGCACGCCTTACTGCATCTGGACAGATACTGCAACACAGGAGACATCGCTACGGCTGAGCTGTGACGTAACGAGGTACGGTCTCCTCTAGAATGGTGAAGCAGTGATCGTAGGAGTCACTGCAGGTTTTCACTCAACCTGGGGCATGACATGCTGGTGCCCTCCAGTGAGGCATCGTCAAAACTCGGCAACTGAGTAGGACTTCTGGCAAGCGACTCATGAGGGCATTTCTCGACTGGTACTGTCGCTGGGCTGTCACTGCCGGCTAGCATGGAGTAAGTCGTGGAGCGAATTGTGGCAGAGACAACTGGGCGAAACATCAGGGAGCTGTAACATCATACACCAGACTGCAGTGCAGGCTGCTCACTGAAGCTTGTGACACGAGGCTGAAACAGCGCCTGCTGACAGGGCTTAAACTGCGGCTTGACGAGTGTCATTCTCTCGACAGTTGGAGTTATAGTAGAGGTTAGTCTAAGCGTCCTCAGACTTGTTTCTGTACATATAACTGCACTCTGAAGGTCTGGAGGTGAAGTGAAACAAATCTCGATGGGAAATGTAGCAGGTACAATTCTGCAGAACATCTATGAGCGACGAGCTTAAGAGCTTTCTGTACAAGGGGCTCATATGCTCAGTGTTGACTAATATCAGCAGTCAAATGCACTGGTCACACCGGGTGACATTAACACAGTGGTGCTACTCAGGGGTCTGGCCATAGACCTGTGGTCGACACACAGCTGGGCTCAAGACCACACAGGACACACAGAAAACTTTACACACATCCACAGTACATGCAGTACAACATGGCTTAAACTAGCAAATGATGCTTTTCTGTGCACAAAATTTACACTAAGCCATACACTAACATGTGAGAACACTGATTGAGAGGAATTAATTAACACAACATATATCTTCTCTCAATCTTCCCGACAATACTGACATAATTACTGAAACACTCAATGTGACATCATGTGATGTCAGGCGTGACGTCGCGAGGTGATGTCAGCAGACACCTCGAGGTGACGTCAGGCAGACATTGTGACGTCGTGAAGTCAGGCAGCATCGTGGGTGACGTCGTGAAGTCGGGCAGCATCGTCGGTGACGTCAATGTGATGTGGGCAGCAGATCACAGCATGTGGCCTGGGACATCTGGCTTGGTAACTCATGTGGCTTGTAGATCCACGTGACATCGTCCACACCCCACGTGGCGTCAGGATCCACGTGGTGTCGTGATCTATGCAGCATGCTGATCCACATGGCTTGCTGATCCATGTGGCTTGCTGATCCATGTGGCTTGCTGATCCACATGGCTTGCTGATCCACGTGGCTTAGTGATCCACGTGGCTTCGAGTGGCCTCAGGCACTCGGATACACAGCTCTTGCAAAGAAAAACTGCAGAAAACACAGCAGAGGGAGTGAGTACATAGTGGTGTATGGTAGGCTGGTGAGGTGTGAGTGTACAGCAGGGCGAGCGTGGGCGAGGCAAGGAACGGCCACTTCCTCATCTTCTCCCACAGACATGGAGACATGCACACTGGACGCAGAAATCACCACAAAACTCACCTCTGGCTTGCTGAAATAGCTGTGCTGAGCTGCACAACAACAGCAGAACATACAAGTGATGCTGAGCCCCTGAACACGTGACTTGAGAAACAGCGTGGGACGCTGTAGCGTGGGGTCACTTACAATTCTCGAAGAAATTCGGCAAATTTCGGCTAGATCCTGCTTATACCTGTCTGGATGCTGAAAAGTGCAGACACGACATCAGGATAACTCATTGAGAGACGGATGCTTGTTGTGTAGGGTGATGAAGTGAATAACTTCATCCCTTCCTCTCTCCGGGCAAATGCAACTTACTGCGACCACCGCTTCCCACCAATGTGAAACAAAATTATTTGGTGATGCTGCAGCAGAGCGGGGTTCAATTATAGACGTCTTCAGAGGCTTTTTACTTTATTTGCAAAGTCGTGGTGGGTACACAGGCATTGTGTTATGTGCCCATGGCCGGGGAGGGCCATCCCTCCAGGAAGAGAGGGAGTAGACTTGTTGACTGCTGCTAGCTTCTGAGTGAGTGAGAGAGATGCAAGGGTGGGCATACTGAAGTGGTAAGCCTATAGGTGGCAGCACCAGCATGGCACGAAATATGAACTCAGCTGGCAGACAGCATAGGCTCTCTGTGCAGACAGTACAGGCTGTCTGCAGTTATTGATGAATACCACTCATTCGTGGTCACAATAATATAAAAATACTGTTCGTTGAACTAATACACCGAACAGGGACTAGAATGAAATTAGCCTAGAGTCATCCACACCATCGTGTGTCCTTGGGTAGCGAGTACAACATTCACTGCCGCTGGATGCGCTACTCTTTAAGGATCGTATGGTCCAGTGGATTAGGGCGTCATGTGTTTTCGCCCACCATGAGGCACGCCAAAGCACCATGGGTTCGAGTCCTTGGCTAGTGCAGTGTTGTTATTGATCAATACCACTCGTTTATGGTCACAATAACATATATATATATATATATATATATATATATATATATATATATATACATATTAAATATATTTAAGATAAGCTTACAATAATTTAATAATAAACAAACACAATGAGATACATTTACGAAATTATTGCATACACAAATTTTCGGTTGCCTTATTCGGCAAGAAGAGCGATGCTATTTAAGCCAAAATAGCAAGTTTTACCTATTTACGCACACTTAACACACGTTAGCTTATACTTGGTTTAATTTTCGTTAAATGTTAATTGTGGTGTGAGCAGCTGCGCTCCAGCACACCGTACAACACACCTGAAATATTTGCAATTTCCCATTTTTTTTTTTCAAATAATGAAACGTCCAATTGCGACACAACACAAATCTCCAATTTTTTTTTGTTTCGATGAGTATGCAGTATATAGATGCTTTATGATGCACGCGGAATGTTGAAATTGGTTTTGTTAATTAACAGTGAACGACGGGTAGTTGATATATCATCAAATTCTTGTTCAGGTTAAAAATAAATGTAATGAAGGTTTTCAGTCAAACTCATCAGGTACACTTGATTGTAACAAAGATGTGTAATAAACTGTTTGCACTGACTGTTGTTGTTGTTTGCACTGTGCAACAGATTGTTTACAGTAACTGTTGTTGTTGTGTACACTGAGCAGTAATATATCAAAAAATTATTTTGATGTTTAATTTAATTAGATTGCCTGTGTTCAAAGAAAATGTACTGTGTGAGGGGTCATCAATGCTGCATGAAACTCGGTCATCATCGTCACGTATATTTGAATTGCTTATATAGGGATTAAACGCTAAGCATACATACTCTGCTGCATAAAACTCTTTCATAATAATTATTTATATTTTAAGTCCTTAAACAGGGATTATAACCCTCTAAGTATATATACTCTGAGAGATACACAGTTCTCGGCTGAATTTAGAGAGGGTTGGGGGGGAGAGGAAGGGGATAAACCAGGTCGACTATACCTGATTTTCACCTTAAATGAATCTAATGTGAATGAAATTGAACAGTGACTACCACTGGGAGGTAGTGACCACATGATGTTCAACTGTGAGTACATGACAGAAGTGGGAGTGGGGTAAAGAGGAATACAAATGTGTAGATATGTAAACCATATCATAGAAAAGTGAGGACTGTGTGGGGATGAGAGATTTTATAGAAGGAATCTGGTGGGACTGGGAACTGGCTGAAGAGACAACCCTTGAGATGATGGACGACGTCGCAGGTAGGTGCCCGGGGGCAGCAGCAAGGTTTGTACTTAACAGGAGGTGTGAGGAGTAAGATACAAAGAGAGAGTCCTTGGATTAATGTGGCGGGGCCAGGAGCTAAAACCCGACTCCTGAAAACACAACTCGGTGAGTACACAAACACACACACACACATACACACACACACACACACACACACACACACACACACACACACACACACACACAGCCGTGACGACCTGGCACAATCACACCCCTGCCCTCGTACTAGCAGCGTTAACTAGCCAGAGAGAGATTCCAGCCTGGAATCGGCTGCGTCATGATTACAAATCGAGGTTATTATCAGCGGCGTAACGGCCGAGAAACACATCAGTCCGCACATTGGAAGTTGAGTATTAGTACGGTGCTGCATCGTTAAACCTCGATTACATTTACCCAGCGAGCTTAATGTAATCAATCACATTTAATGCTCGGAATACCCTCGGTAAATATTTCTGAATTAATGAATCGGATCACATCAGGCTGTGATAAAATGTGTGGATTATGTGTTTTAAATCGCCACTCCACTCCTCTACTGTCACTCCACTCCTCCACTGTCACTCCACTCCTCCACTGTCGCTCCACTCCTCCAACATCACTACACACCTCCACTATCACTCCACCATTCCACTATCACTCCATCAGTCCACTGTCACTCCACCATTCCACTATCACTCCACCATCCACTGTCACTCCATCAGTCCACTGTCACTCCACCATTCCTCCACATTCCACTACTCCACCAGTCCACTGTCACTCCATCAGTCCACTGTCACTCCAGTCCACTGTCACTCTACCATTCCACTGTCACTCCACCAGTCCACTGTCACTCCCAGTCCACTGTCACTCCACTGTCCACGTCACTCCACCAGTCCACTGTCACTCCACCAGTCCACTGTCACTCCACCAGTCCACTGTCACTCCATCAGTCCACTGTCACTCCACCAGTCCACTGTCACTCCACCAGTCCACTGTCACTCCACCATTCCACTGTCACTCCACCAGTCCACTGTCACTCCATCAGTCCACTGTCACTCCATCAGTCCTCATGTCCACATCCACTCAGTCCACTGTCACTTCCACCAGTCCACTGTCACTCCACAGTCCACTGTCACTCCACAGTCCACTGTCACTCACATGTCACTGTACTCCACCAGTCCACTGTCACCTCACCAGTCCACTGTCACTCCATCCAGTCCACTGTTCCACTCTCACATCAAGTCCACTGTCACTCCACCAGTCCCTGTCACTCATCACCACTGTCACTCCACAGTCCACTGTCACTCCACCAGTCCACTGTCACTCCACCAGTCCACTGTCACTCCACCAGTCCACTGTCACTCCATCAGTCCACTGTCACTCCATCAGTCCACTGTCACTCCACCAGTCCACTGTCACTCCACCAGTCCACTGTCACTCCACCAGTCCACTGTCACTCCACCAGTCCACTGTCACTCCACCAGTCCACTGTCACTCCACCAGTCCACTGTAACTCCACCAGTCCACTGTCACTCCACCAGTCCACTGTCACTCCACCCCTCCATTACCACGGCACTCCTCCGCTCCACCTTTACACTACTCCTGTATGACTCGTCCACATAACATTCACTATAGATGAATGGTTTTAACTATGACCATAATTTTTAAATTAGTGGACCGGTAATCCAGCATGCCTCCGTCACATGACCACTGAATCCACGGTCCTGTCATCCACCAGTCACTGTCACTCCACAGATCCACGTCACGTCACAGTCAAACTTACTCCACTAGTCCCTGTCCTCCACGAACTACCACCCTACAGTCATTCATCACTCCACTTACTCACATCCGTACTCCCCTCCTTCGCACTCTCGCTCCACCTTTACACTACACTGTTTGACGTCCACATAACATCACTATAGATGAATGGTTTTAAATATGACCAAATTTTAACATTAGTGACCGGTAACTCAGCGAAGGCCTCGGTAGATGACCATAATTTCCAACTGCGGGTCATCATAGCTAGACCGCGTCAGGAAACACTTGTCCTGTTTCTGACGAACCTACCTAACTACTTCATTCATAGCTACTCTGCTCTTCCTCTTGCATACTGCATCAACTTTCACAGGGCAACTGTTTGCGTCATCAGGCAACTGTTTGCTGTACATCAATTTTGGCACATGCTTTCGTCATGGGCATCATATAACAGTTTGAATCATCGTAATTATTATTTGTAGGCAAGTGATTTACGTCATGGGGCAACTGGCTTACGTCATGGGGCAACTGGCTTACGTCATGGGGCAACTGGCTTACGTCATGGGGCAACTGGTTTACGTCATGGGGCAACTGGCTTACGTCATGGGGCAACTGGTTTACGTCATGGGGCAACTGGTTTACGTCATGGGGCAACTGGTTTACGTCATGGAGGCAACTGGTTTACGTCATGAAGGCAACTGGTTTACGTCATGGGGCAACTGGTTTACGTCATGGGGCAACTGGTTTACGTCATGGGGCAACTGGTTTACGTCATGGGGCAACTGGTTTACGTCATGAGGCAACTGGTTTACGTCATGGGGCAACTGGTTTACGTCGTGAGGCAACTGGTTTACGTCGTGAAGCAACTGGTTTACGTCATGGGGCAACTGGTTTACGTCGTGAGGCAGCTGGTTTACGTCATGGGCAACTGGTTTACGTCATGAGGGCAACTGGTTTACGTCGTGAAGCAACTGGTTTACGTCATGGGGCAACTGGTTTACGTCATGAGGCAACTGGTTTACGTCATGGGGCAACTGGTTTACGTCGTGAGGCAACTGGTTTACGTCGTGAGGCAACTGGTTTATGTAGTGAGGCAACTGGTTTATGTAGTGAGGCAACTGGTTTATGTAGTGAGGCAGCTGGTTTATGTAGTGAGGCAACTGGTTTATGTAGTAAGGCAGCTGGTTTATGTAGTGAGGCAACTGGTTTATGTAGTGAGGCAACTGGTTTATGTAGTAAGGCAACTGGTTTATGTAGTGAGGCAACTGGTTTATGTAGTGAGGCAACTGGTTTACGTAGTGAGGCAACTGGTTTATGTAGTGAGGCAACTGGTTTATGTAGTGAGGCAACTGGTTTACGTAGTGAGGCAACTGGTTTATGTAGTGAGGCAACTGGTTTATGTAGTGAGGCAACTGGTTTATCGTAGTGAGGCAACTGGTTTACGTAGTGAGGCAACTGGTTTATGTAGTGAGGCAACTGGTTTATGTAGTGAGGCAACTGGTTTACGTAGTGAGGCAACTGGTTTACGTCGTGAGGCAACTGGTTTATGTAGTGAGGCAACTGGTTTATGTAGTGAGGCAACTGGTTTATGTAGTGAGGCAACTGGTTTATGTAGTGAGGCAACTGGTTTATGTAGTGAGGCAACTGGTTTATGTAGTGAGGCAACTGGTTTACGTCGTGAGGCAACTGGTTTACGTAGTGAGGCAACTGGTTTATGTAGTGAGGCAACTGGTTTACGTAGTGAGGCAACTGGTTTATGTAGTGAGGCAACTGGTTTACGTCGTGAGGCAACTGGTTTATGTAGTGAGGCAACTGGTTTACGTCGTGAGGCAACTGGTTTACGTCGTGAGGCAACTGGTTTATGTAGTGAGGCAACTGGTTTACGTAGTGAGGCAACTGGTTTATGTAGTGAGGCAACTGGTTTACGTCGTACGTAGAGGCAACTGGTTTACGTAGTGAGGCAACTGGTTTATGTAGTGAGGCAACTGGTTTACGTCGTGAGGCAACTGGTTTATGTAGTGAGGCAACTGGTTTACGTAGTGAGGCAACTGGTTTATGTGTGAGGCACTGGTTTATCGTAGTGAGGCAACTGGTTTATGTAGTGAGGCAACTGGTTTATGTAGTGAGGCAACTGGTTTATGTAGTGAGGCACTGGTTTACGTAGTGAGGCAACTGTTTACGTGTGGCATGGTTTATGTAGTGAGGCAACTGGTTTACGTCGTGAGGCAACTGGTTTATGTAGTGAGGCAACTGGTTTATGTAGTGAGGCAGCTGGTTCACGTAGTGAGGCAGCTGGTTTATGTAGTGAGGCAACTGGTTTACGTAGTGAGGCAACTGGTTTATGTAGTGAGGCAACTGGTTTACGTCGTGAGGCAACTGGTTTACGTCGTGAGGCAACTGGTTTATGTAGTGAGGCAACTGGTTTACGTCGTGAGGCAACTGGTTTATGTAGTGAGGCAACTGGTTTACGTCGTGAGGCAACTGGTTTATGTAGTGAGGCAACTGTTAGTAGTGAGGCAACTGGTTTATGTAGTGAGGCAACTGGTTTAGTAGTGAGGCACTGGTTTATGTAGTGAGGCAATGGTTTACGTAGTGAGGCAATGGTTTATGTAGTGAGGCAACTGGTTTACGTAGTGAGGCAACTGGTTTATGTAGTGAGGCAACTGGTTTACGTCGTGAGGCAACTGGTTTATGTAGTGAGGCAACTGGTTTTTGTAGTGAGGCAACTGGTTTACGTAGTGAGGCAACTGGTTTATGTAGTGAGGCAACTGGTTTACGTCGTGTGGCAACTGGTTTATGTAGTGATGCAACTGGTTTACGTAGTGAGGCAACTGGTTTACGTCGTGTGGCAGCTGGTTTACGTAGTGAGGCAACTGGTTTACGTCGTGAGGCAACTGGTTTACGTCGTGAAGCAGCTGGTTTACGTAGTGAGGCAACTGGTTTACGTCGTGAGGCAACTGGCTTACGTCGTGAGGCAACTGGTTTATGTAGTGAGGCAACTGGTTTATGTAGTGAGGCAACTGGTTTATGTAGTAAGGCAGCTGGTTCCCGTAGTGAGGCAACTGGTTTATGTAGTGAGGCAACTGGTTTATGTAGTGAGGCAACTGGTTTACGTAGTGAGGCAACTGGTTTATGTAGTGAGGCAACTGGTTTATGTAGTAAGGCAGCTGGTTTACGTAGTGAGGCAACTGGTTTATGTAGTGAGGCAACTGGTTTATGTAGTGAGGCAACTGGTTTATGTAGTGAGGCAACTGGTTTACGTAGTGAGGCAACTGGTTTACGTAGTGAAGCAGCTGGTTTACGTAGTGAGGCAACTGGTTTACGTCGTGAGGCAGCTGGTTTACGTCGTGAGGCAACTGATTTACGTCGTGAGGCAACTGGTTTACGTCGTGAGGCAACTGGTTTACGTCGTGAGGCAACTGGTTTGCGTCATGGGCCAACTATTTGAGTAATCAAGGAACTTTTTGTGTCCTTAAGCAACCGTTTGAGTCACCAGGCAACTGTTTGAATGATCAGGAAACCGCGTCATCAAGCCGCTGTTTGCGTCATCCTGAGAAGTGTTCACGCCACCAGATAACTGCGTCATCATCACCCTTATTTTTCTAACCTGTATTTATTCCACTCGAAATTTGCTTATTTTATCGGGGAATTGTTTCGTAAGATAATGAGTGTAGAGGAAGCTTCATTGCCACAACGTTTCGCCTCTATAAGGTACACGATAAAGCGAATCTGTGGCGAAAGGTTGTTACCGGTGACCTACCACGCTGTGGGCGCCTCGCCATGGCTCTGGAAGAAATCTGTTTACTCTCTGCCTGTTGTTTATCAAGTCAGCTGATTGCTTCTTCCAACAGCTGATTCATTTTTTCCTTGTTTTGATCTGATGATTTTTCCCAGACATGACAGATGAGACAGAGTCAACAGATGGTTGAGGGAAGTGACGGGGAGGGTGTAATGGGATCTTGCTTGATGGAGATGGGGAAGGGAGGGAGCCGTGGAGGCTGAGGATGTGGGCAGGAAATGGGTCGTACTAGGCGAAGAGATGGGTGGCTGGAAGGAAAAGAGATAAAGACTAGGAAAAAAAAGACAAATAAGAAAATAGAGTATATTCGCTCACACACACGGGAACGCGAGCATGTACGACAAAACAGAAACACAAAAACACATCGGAAATGAAGTAATGAATAAAGAAAAAGTAATAAGGAAATAAAGAAGTGGAAGTCATACCCAGAGAATCACGAAGAAATCTGCAAAGAACTCACTCAAAAAAAAGTCCCACTTTTCTACACTTAAAAGTGAACCAAAACTAGAAGGACCCACGAGACAGAGCTTATCTCCCGATGAAGGAAAGATTCAAGAGTAAAGACAGTGGCACTGGTAGGGTGATGCTGGACCGACAAGTTGTATGTATGAGACGCGAACGCACCGATCAAGACATTTACTGAGGAAATGTTTCGCCCTCAGTGGCTTCTTCACACCTGAGGAAGCCACTCTGGAAGAAACGTTGTCCTGGTAAATGTCTTGACCAACACATACAGGTCATTTACCTGCTGACTGATGGACCCGGGACGCTGCACTGAGAGCCCAACACGACGTGCAACACATCTTGTATCGTTTATACTGAGTGTAAGTTTGCTCCATCCCTACCCATCCACTAGAGATGGAACATAAGTGGAAGAGATTAATAATCAGGTTTCTTATTTCTTCTTTATTTGAGAGCATTGTAGCTACAGATAGGAGCCAAACAGTGACCATGAGAAGCTTACCCTTTTATAGATCTATTTATCCTCCTCCATATTCATGGCAAAGGGGCATCCTCTCTCCAAACACTTGGAGATTCTATTGGCTGGCATCTAATGGGCCTTATTCTCCCTCACAGACGTGGCTGGAAGTCTGTGGACTTGAGAGACCTGTTTCAGAGAGGCAACTTCTCAAACTGGTTTGCTGAAGGACCCACTGCAGTGGCCCTGTAGTGGCCCTGCAGTGGCCCTGCAGTGGCCCTGCAGTGGCCCAGTAACTTCTCTTCATTATAATTGTATTTCCTTTTATCATTGTTGTGTAACAGATCATTGTAATCCCTATACTGTTACATGTTTCCTCCCTCCACATAACATGTACTTTTCCAATAATTCTATTTTTCCAGTACTTGTCTCAGACAGGGCCGCGGGGGCGTTAACCCCCCGAAACCCTCTTCAGGTATACTCAGGGTATTAATTTAGTAAATAATTGCTTTTCCAATATATTTTTGTACATCATTTTCCCAAACACATAATTTTCCTGATAATATAAAGCGCTGCTTAAGTGAAGAATTAGTGGAGTAAGTGCTCTTTAGCCCCACCTCGGTTAAATATAAGTGAATATGTTAACTCAGCTAAACCTAACATAAACTAACCTGAAGTGTTTAAAAACCGTAGAAATGAACGAAGCACAATTCGGCAAAAATAAGATAAAAACGAGAGAAGCCAAGAAGACAAGGCCTGGCTTATACCGTAATCGCTTCTGAAAAGAAAGTCTCTGGGAGGTTGATAAATTAGACACATGTGCAACATTTGGGTATCTATAATGAGGAAACGTTTCGCCACACAGTGGCTTCATCAGTCCATACAAAGGAGAATGGACTAAGGAAGCCACTGTGTGGCGAAACGTTTCCTCATTAAAGATACCCAAATGTTGTACATGTGTCTAATTTATCGATTTGTCTATTTTTTGAACCATTTATGTATACTCTGGGAGGTCTCTGAGAGGCAGCAACCACATGTATAAGTTGATGAAAATAAATCTGGGCATGCAAACAAAGTAGATTTCTGCCAACAACATGATACCAAGAGGCCTCAAATTTGGTCTACTTAAGAAGCGATGAAATAATCGCGAACAAGCAACACAGGATGCAAAACAAGCACAGGAAGGAATTGGCTATACGAATTCTCGTGTTGCAATCAATGCACCATCAGGAGCTTGCAATGTTGCAGAAATGAGTAGGAAGTCCAAGCAGATTCGTTCAAGGGAATGATTCTAACTCGAACGGAAACGATTCTAGTTTGAGTTACAATCGTTCCAGCTATGGAACTTGAAGCTTCGTTTACGACACTTAAATCCATACAATTCAGTTGCAAAAATTACCGACCAGGAAAGTCACACTTCAGAGCGTAAGTTCTTCTTCAGAGACTCTTACCTCTACTTTCCTCTGAAGGCAAGAATAATATCTTGCGGGAAAGGCGCTTAACGACCTGCCTGTGAACACAGCTAATGGTTCAAAGAGAATGAAGCTTGTAACGAGAAATGAAAAAACCTCGTAGAATAACGTTTCGCTGTGCGTAGAGCGTTATTAATTCATGATAGAGCTCTACGCAGAGCGAAATATTTTCCTCCAAAAGAAGCTTGTTTTGTAGTATTTGTGTTTCTTCACTGTTTGTGAAATAAGCCGATTTCAAACCAATAAGTACTAAATGTGCTTGTGCGTTACTGTTTCTTTAATATATCTCCTCATACAGTCGTCTGATAGAGTTATAGTTACACTGGTGAAGGAACATGTCAAATACAAGACGTAGATATTTTACTAAGTATCTCTATATACCAGTAACGTAACTTGATAATTAAATAAAGTGTATACTGTAGTATGTAGGTAGATAGTAGTAACAGTAAAGTAGTATTATAATAGTAGTATAGTATATCTAGTAGTATAGTAGTAGTAGTAGTAATAGTAGTAGTCAGTAGTAGTAGTAGTAATAGTAGTAGTAAGTAGTAGTAGTAGTAGTATATTAATAATGTATAGTAATAGTAGTAGTAGTGATAGTATAATAGTAGTAGTAGTAGTAGTAGTAGTAGTAGTAGTAGTAGTAGTAGTAGTAGTATAGTAGTAGTAATAGTAGTAGTAGTAGTAGTAGTAAAGTATAGTAGTAGTATGTAGTATAGTAAGTAGTAGTAGTAGTAGTAGTAGTAGTAGTAGTAGTAGTAGTAGTAGTAAGTAGTAGTAAGTATTAGTAGTAGTAGTAGTAGTAGTATAGTAGTAGTAGTAGTAACAGTAGTAGTATAGTAGTAATAATATAGTATAGTAGTAGTAGTAGTATAGTAGTAGTAAGTAGTAGTAGTAATAGTAGTAGTAGTAGTAGTAGTATAGTAAGTAGTAGTAGTAGTAAGTATATAGTAAAGTAGTAGTATAGTAGTAGTAATATAGTAGTAGTAGTAGTATAAATAGTATAGTAGTAGTAGTAATATATATAGTAGTTAGTAGTAATAGTAGTAGTAGTAGTAGTTAATAGTAGAGTATAGTAGTAGTAGTAGTAGTAAGTAGTAGTAGTAGTAAGTAGTAGTAATAGTAATAGTAGTAGTAGTAGTAATAGTAGTAGTAGTAGTATTAATAATAGTAGTAGTAGTAATAGTAGTAGTAGTAGTAGTAGTAGTAGTAGTAGTAATAGTAGTAGTAGTAGTAGTAGTAACAGTAGTAGTAGTAGTATTAATAATAATAGTAGTAGTAGTAATAGTAGCAGCAGTAGTAGTAGTAATAGTAGTAGTAGTGCTAGAAGTAGTAGTGCTAGAAGTAGTAGTAATAGTAGTAGTATTAGTTGAAGCAGAAGGAGTGGTAGTAGTAGTCTCTAGGGTTGAGGTCCACCTTCAGGTTGCCCGAGTTTGCTTGAGGATTCCTGAAGCTACCAGGCATTTCCTGAAGCTGACTGAGGTTGCCTGATGATGGCTGAAGTTACAGTAATGAAGAAAGAGGTCAACAGATACAGCATACATAATTGTGAGGGTGGCGGTAGCATACCATGTCCAGGTCTGTGAGTGAGAGCCAGGTCTGTGAGTGAGAGCCAGATTTGTGTGACTGAGAGCCATGTCTGTGAGTGAAAGCCAGGACTGTGAGTGAGAGCCAGGTCTGCATGATTGAGAGCCAGGTTTGTTAGTGAGAACCATATCTCTGTGAGTGAGAGCCAGGTGAGTGAGTAAGAGCCAGGTGTGTGAGTGAGAGCCAGGTGTGTGAGTAAGAGCCAGGAGTGTGAGTGAGAGCCCAGGTGTGTGTGAGTAAGAGCCAGATTTGTGGGTGAGAGCCAGGTCTGTGTAAGTGAAAGCCAGGTCTGGGAGTGAGGGTCAGGTCTGTGTGAGTGAGTGCCAGGTCTGTGAGTGAGTGACAGGTCTGTGAGTGAGTGACAGGTCTGTAAGTGAGAGCCAGGTCTGTGTGAGTGAGAGCCAAGTCTGTGAGTGAGGGCCAGGTCAGTGTGAGAGCCAGGTCTGTGAGTGAGAAGCAGGTCTGTGTGAGTGCGATCCAGGTCTGTGAGTGAGGGCCAGGTCTGTGTGAGTAAGATCCAGGTCAGTGAGTGAGGGCCAGGTCTATGAGTGAGAGCCAGGTCTGTGAATGAGGGCCAGGTCTGTGTGAGTGAGAGCCAGGTCTGTGAATGAGGGCCAGGTCTGTGTGAGTGAGAGCCAGGTCTGTGAATGAGAGGCAGGTCTGTGTAAGTGAAAGCCAGGTCTGTGAGTGAGGGTCAGGTCTGTGTGAGTGAGTGCCAGGTCTGTGAGTGAGTGACAGGTCTGTGAGTGAGTGCCAGGTCTGTGAGAGCCAGCCACTTAGAGTATAGATAGTGTAATTATTATTATTATTATTATTATTATTATTATTATTATTATTATTATTATTATTATTATTATTATTATTATTATTATTATTATTATTATTGTTATTACTATCATCATCATTCTCACTAGGAAGCGCTAAAACCATGGGGAATCATACAATTTTTGGGTAATGCTAGACAGTCAGGAATGATCAGAGGAAGGGAAGGTTGACCCCAGTTCATCGGATTAAAAGCCCTTCACCGGCAACAAGGCCCCTCCCCCGTACGAGTGGTTTAATGCAATTGAGAGGATAGAGGCCAGGAAAGTTGAAGATACCGAGATTTAGGGAATTGAATCATTGTTGATTATGGTGCCAGTTGATGGGAGGAATTGAATGGTAGTGTTCTCGTAGGGCGAGCAAACTGGCTGGTAGTCTTACAGTGTGAGACTAGAAGTTGTGGTGGTGACTGGGGGGATTGTGGTGGTGAGTGGGGGATTGTAGTTATAGTGGTGATGTTAGTGGTGGTGGTAATGGTGGTAGTGGTGGTGAGTGGGGGATTGTGGTTAGAGTGGTGATGTTAGTGGTGGTGGTAATGGTGGTAGTGGTGGTGAGTGGGGGATTTTGGTGGTGGTGGTGGTGTTAGTGGTGGTAGTGAGTGGGGGATTGTGGTGGTGGTGTTAGTGACAGTGGTAGTGATGGTGGTGAGTGGGGGATTGTGGTGGTGGTGGTGGTGTTAGTGATGGTGGTGAGTGGGGGATTGTGGTCGTGGTGGTAGTTATGTTAGTGGTGGTAGTGTTGGTGGTGAGTGGGGGATTGTGGTGGTGGTGTTAGTAGTGGTGGTGATGGTGGTGGTGTTAGTAGTGGTGGTGATGGTGGTGTTATTGGTGGTGGTGGTGGTGAGTGGGGACTGGTGGTGAGTGGGAGACTGGTGGTGAGTGGGAGACTGGTGATGAGTGGGAGACTGGTGGTGAGTGGAAGAGTGACGGTGAGTGGGAGAGTAGTAGTGTGTGGGAGAGTGATGACAGGTATAATCCCAAGCTGCTTCAGTCGACGTTAAAGGCACGCTGGTGAGTAAGGTGACCAGGGCAGCTTTAATTGTGCGCCGCCGTAGTGCGGGTGCATGACTCTGTTTGTGTGTGTGTGTGTGTGTGTGTGTGTGTGTGTGTGTGTGTGTGTGTGTGTGTGTGTGTATGTGTGTGTGTATGTGTGTTTGCGTGTGTGAGTTTGAGTGTGTGAGTTTTTCCGTCCATTCATGGACAATCGTTTATTATAACACATCTCAAATTTTTTGAGTATTTAGCTCCTGTTTGTTTACGAGGATTAAGCGTACCAAGAAGAGCTGTGGTAGCGGTGTGGTACGAGACAGTATTTTCACAGACAATGGCGGTTGTTGCTACTCGTCACGGAAAGTGGCAGTAGAAAACTCTCCTATCGTAACGCCTAGAATGATGGATACACTACTGGATCTGCCACAAACACAACCTCTCAGCGATTTCCCGTCCTTTTCCCTGTTCCTTCATATAAATATATATATATATATATATATATATATATATATATATATGTCGTGCCGAATATATAAAACTGGTCAATTAGCAAGAACTCATTTAAAATTAAGTCCTTTCTAAAATTTTCTCTTATACGTTTAAAGATATATTTTTTTCATTAATGTTGATGTGAAAATTTATAATTTTGCACCAAAAGGAACTTAGAAAACTTACCTAACCTTATTATAACAATCGCAATTTATTTTAGCCTAACCCAACTAAATATATTTTAGATTTGTTTACAGTAATTTAATACTAAACAAACACAGTGAAATATATTTTTTTCGTTAGGTTCAGAATGATTTTGGCGAAATTATTGCATACACAAATTTTCACTTGTCCTATATGGCAAGATGAGCGTTGCTATTTAAGCCAAGATCGCAAGTTCTGTCTATTCGGCACGACATTATATATATATATATATATATATATATATATATATATATATATATATATATATATATAATATATATATATATATATATATATATATATATATATATATATATATATATATATATTATACATACATACATATATATATATATATATATATATACATATAAATTACTACTTTTTTATCACTTTGACGGAATAGTGTTTTTTTTTTTTTTGTTCGTTCAGAATAATAAGTTGTCTTCTTGAGAGTTTTTGGTCCAGCTCATTTATTACTTATTATTATCTGTCTTCATTTTCTTAATTATTTCTCCTGTTAGTGTTATCATCTCCATTTGTGCTCCACACTTTGATCTTATGTTTCCTTGTTCATTCATTCCTCTAAACCTGTCCCGTTCAATTAACACAAAAGAAGGGAGGAAGGGAGAGGGAGGGATAGGAAGAATGGGACGGGCTTGAGTAGAGGGTAGGCGGTGTAGGATAAAGTGAGAAATCAAAGGAAAGAAGTGTGCTTGACGGGTAGAATTGAAGGGAACTTCTGGGTATTATGTGGGGAGAGTCTGCAGGAGGTGGTGAGGAGGACTGCTCAGGGAAGGAGGGATTACGCTTTAATAAAAGAAAGGGAGAAGAACTGTGTAGTGGATAACTATACTACTGTTGAGTTTTCAGGAAGACGAGGAGGGCTATCAGAACTTACTGCAATGAGCGAGCAGCCAGTCTGCCTGCCTGGAAAGCGAATTGTATGGAAGTTAATTAAGAGGGGAGGAGTGTTGAATTGTAGTTGATGAGCATACGCAGGAGGCTGTGACAGGGTTGGGGCAGGGTGGGGCAGGTTGGGGCAGGTTGGGGCAGGGTGGGGCAGGGTTGGCAGTGAAAATGGAGACTGCGTAAAGAAGAAAGAGATGTTCTCACTAGCATTCGCTGGTGGAAGGGTAAGCCATCGGAAGTCCTCGGTCAGATGACCAAAAGCTCCAGCTGTGGGTCATCATATGACTAAGACCCGAGTCAGGAAACATCTGTCCTGTTTCCTGACAAATATTATACATAGTATTAGCCGGGTCCTCGTGTTCGTGCATCACAACTTTGTATCTCACATTTCACGTATTGCCGTTGTGCTACGTTGTAATTCATTATTTTTTATGGAAAGGTACAGTCTATCTTAATTAATTCTAGTCAGATCTAACTTTTAAATAACGTAAATCGAGAAATTTACTGGAATCCTCGTGTGGAATATCCAAAATGAGCTGCACCTAGTTTCAGTGGGTCAATTTGCTTTCAGAAAATTTGGTGGGTAGGATAGAAATATATGAGAGAAGAGAGGCCTAGATAATGGATGGTTTTGCGTATGGTAGCGGTAAGGTGTGAATAAATATGAGGGTGGCGTCTTAGGAGTTGATAGCTGGGACAACAGCTATCAGTAAGAGGTGAGGGATGAGGGTAAACAGGAAATGGTTTGGAAGTTATACACTGGTTTTTAAAGTGGTTACGATTGATAAATTGGAGGGTAGGGTAGGTGGAGTGAATTGGAAGGGAAAGGGACAGGGATAGAGATTTTTCACTACCATAATTATCATGAGCACTTCTCCTATCGGTGGGAATTTAGACATGCGAAACACTTAGGACATTTTATTAGATGTTTCGCTCACTAGTAGATTAATCAAACCAATAAAGAACAATAAAAAAACACAGAATATATAGTGGGCAGAGGTCAGGTGAATTAGGTGGGGTCAGGTCTAGCAAGGTCAGGTGCTTGTGTGTGAGTCACCTGTTTTTGTATTGTGTGTGTGTGTGTGTGTGTGTGTGTGTGTGTGTGTGGTGGGGTAGTTCAGGAAGGACACTTTATATGCTAGTTTCGGACTTCTTGGCCATCGTACTGAAAATTATTGTTGGGCTACCTCAGGACAACGTCACTTCTGCAAAGTAATCTCCTTTAAAATAACTATGGTTTCTTTCCACTTTATTTGGGGCCATGCTCATTTTGGCGAATCACACCGATGACAGAATGGTTTTACAGGAGAAAGATTTTTTTGTCAGAAGCCAGGTTGCCTCAAGGCAGCCCTGATCACGGTCTTCAACAAGGTCTCTTAGAACTCCAGAACTTCTAGCACAGTAAGTGAAGTGAAGTGAAGTGAAGTGGTTAGCTGGTATGGTCCCGACCCGGGCGTTTTCCCAGAGGTGACTCGGCATCGGCTGCACCGGTGGAGGAGTGTGGTACCGTCTTCTTTCTTGGGCAACACAGCAAATGTTTTGGCTAAACTAGTATAACCCCAACACACATTACACGAGCAGATGACTCATGCAACGGACGAAACGTCTACTAAAAAATGTCCAACGTACTGAATACGTGTTTTTATTCTCAGAGATTGTTGGTATCGATCACATGATGATTACGAGGTTGGCGAAGGGGTAATTTTACCTGAGATTATAGTTCTCTGGACATGTTCCAACCTTAATAAAGTATTGCTGTATTTCTCTTTCTCCTTGAATCAAACAAGCTTCGAGAGCTTCAAACATTGCAGAACGAAGTGATGAAGATTACTCCAGGATATCTATCTACTACTACAATATTAAACATGCGAGAAAACTTGATAGCCCAAGTATCAATGAGAGAAAGACTGATGAACATGCCCTCATTAGTGTTAAGATACTCAGGTAAATCCATCCGAACCATTGCACAGAAGCCCTCTAAAGCTGCTTCAACAGAGGTGAACGTTCCTCCAAACAGATCACGAAAACTGGAATTGGCTAAATGATGAACCAGATACACTAGCTATGTTCAGCAAAGCAAAACTTACACTTCCCAGCACTGATAAACCTGCCTCTTATTAAATCGCTATCAGTCACTTTCCAGCGAGAAACCTTATAGGAATATGATCAAAACTTCGTCTAAAATCAAAATCATGTTCCCTTAAGTTTTACTGATGCCTTAGTCACGCATCATTCTCTTCCACAAATTTTGTATGTTCATGTCTGTCTACCGACCCACTGGTGCATCTGCTGGTGTTGTCATGCTAATCGATGGCTTCTATATAGAAAGTGAAACACGCAACAGCCGGGCTTCCCCCCCTGAACCTTATCTTAAGTTGACAACCTAGGTGTGAGTGTATTCTTATCAATACTGACCGGTAGGACAATAAGACAAATTTACAACACCGTCATATTTTTATTTACGAAATGTTCCACAAGTGCAGCAGCTTTCTTCAGTCGAATACAGAGGTGAATAAAATAATGGAGACAGCTGAAGAAGAGATTATGGGATGCTCACTACCTTAGCCTTGATGTGAGTTGCTCAGTTTCATAGCGCTGATCAATCTGAAATAGAGGTACACTGATGGAGCTATATTTACTGCACCAGAAAAAGGTGTGGCGGTTGGAGATGACATCAGAAGAGGTGAAAACCACTATCAGGCATGTTGGCCCATATTAGGTAGGTTTTCTCAAATTCAGGCCTTCAACTGAACATTGAACACCTCAAAATTCTTTATCCACTTCTATTAAGGCTAAGGGACTGAATACCTCTACATTCGACTGAAGAAGCCTGCTGGGCAGCCCAAACCTATTGGGAATTCGCATATCAACACTACCTTCCTTAATCTGATATACAGCTGAGACTTATACATGTCTATGGTGCATTCAACATAAACAGATTTTTGAATGTTACCATTGCTCGGCTTCGGCTAGGCAACAGGTACGTAGCGCTGGGGGCTGCAACACCAGCCGATGTAAGCTTTACCAGGGAACAACTATTACATCCTGATTTATTATGCGTTGAAATGCGACAAAATTTTCGATTCAGAGATAACACAAATTTTCGAGAAATGTCAGAATATTTTATCCCCAGCTACTTATTTTCAATAACTCGTGACCGCCTAAGCTATCATTAATTATACCATACCTTCCTAAACATTGGGTGTTGTAAATAATTTATAGTCACATATAACTACACTAATATTTTTGTGACTGAATTTACGGCTTTGCAACATTACCTTAGTTCTGAAGTTAATAAATCTGAAACTAGTTCATTACCTCTCCTTCTCAACGAACACAAAAAGTTTAGACCCAGTCTCTGGACCCATTATGTGCGTCTGTAATCTTTCGACTATAGCTCTCAGGATTGGCATGTAGTGCTTAATGAAGATATCAAAGGTACCTTCTCCTGCTTCTGTAATTCCCAGCAATTCTCCTATCTCTAATTACTTATTTCTCCTTCATTTCGGTCCATAGTTCCCTGTCCTCCTAAAGCAAAAGCTACAATGCTATTTTTTTCTGGCTACCCACACCCTCTAGCATTATCATTCTGTCAGTCTCCCTTAGCAACTGATGCCTCAGTCGCATGTTCAATCTTCATGTCACTCGTCTCTCTCTCTCTCTCTCTCTCTCTCTCTCTCTCTCTCTCTCTCTCTCTCTCTCTCCTCTCTCTCTCTCTCTCTCTCTCTCTCTCTCTCTCTCTCTCTCTCTCTCTCTCTCTCTCCTCTCTCTCTCTCTCTCTCCTTTCTCTCTCTCTCTCTCTCTTTACACAAGTCGTTATCTACTTTAGCTCATTCAAAAACCTTCCTTAAAATTATCTATCAAGTGGCAATAACTGTATGAAGTCCTGAAACATTTTTCTTATTCCATAGTAAAAAGCTCGTAATAGTTTTCCAGTAATGAACACGTAGAGTAACAATCCCACAGCTAAGAGGCAGATTTAAATGCCAGTGTGTTTCTCTTCATAAATCTATGAATAAATGAGGCAGTTTCAATCTTCCGTACAAACAAAGGTGATTTATTAGCCTAGCTATTTACAGAATATAAATATTTAAATCTTTATCGTCCAGAAACATACAAATAGTGAACACGGTGAAGCACTAACTAGCTGTAGAGCCAAAGATTTTACTTATTTAATTGACTTTACTTCATTAAAGTTTGAATGCTGAACGAAGGTGTTTCAAACTCGAGTCACTTTAGAAAGGAATGATCGCAGATGATGTTCTTGAGAAAGATACAGCCAGAGTGCGGTTACTGTTTGCAGCAGCCAGTCTTGAGGTACAGAATCTGATTTCTTGCTGATTGCGAAGTGGAGCCAAGTGAAGTTCGTTGATAACATTGGTCTTGCACATAACAGTAAGGACGTCCACCATCTCTCCAAAGATGAAAAGGCTCTCTTGAAATGATAGATTCATTCAAACTGTGGCTAGACAAGATCTAAGTCGCCTTACATGATTCTCTACTCTATCCAAAAGTATAGTTGAGACTAGTGGGAAAGAGAAATGTGCAATCCAAGAAAGTGGTGCATTACCATGTTGAGAAGTGCATTTGTGCCATATACAGAATTTTGCAGCCTCTGCTCTCAGGCGGTGTGATATACTCCTCACTGTTTTTAACTTCTTGGCTGCCTTGTTTGCAAGATTTACCACGTGATTCTTCATAAACATTTTGGATTGAAATATCACTTCTAGGATATCCCATATCCCCCTCACCTCCGATTTCTAACACTTTTCCTTTCTTTCTTTCCACACCATCAGCATTAACCTCTTGCTGTCTAGACACCATAATCATTTGTGTTTTCTCAGCATTAAATGTAACCTACCAACATTTTGCCCAGGTAAATATTGCTGTAAGTTGGTGATTAATATGCCTCACAGCATTTAGAATTTCGTCTATTGCATAAGTGGTAAAAGTCTTGCTATAATAAATGAAATTCATTTAAGCCAAATTCTGTTAAACATGTTATAGATCAGTTCACTTGTACTTAATATTGATCAATTAAAACCAGTTTTTTCTCTTTATGCTCAGACTGATTTTCTCAAATTTATTATTTACACAGATTTTCGCTTTGTTTATTTCGCAAAAATTACAGTTGTTTTTTCAAGCCAAACACACATAATATATATTATATATATATATATATATAATATATATATATATATATATATATAATATATATATATATATATATATATATATATATATATATATATATATATATATATATATATATATATATATATATATATATATATATATATATATATATATTATATATATATATATATATATATATATATATATATCTTTGTAGTGGTGGTTGTTATGGTTGTTGGGGTTGAGGGTTGGTGGTATCGGGTTTGTGTGTGGGGACGTAGTGAGTTTTTGTTTTACGGTGCCAGCTGATGCTCCTGTTGTTGTTGTTGTTGTTGTTGCTGTTGCTGCTGCTGATGATGATGATGATGCTCCTGTTGCTGCTGCTGCTGCTGCTACTGCTGCTGCTTCTATAGTTGTAACTGGTGATGTACATGATGTTGCTACTGCTTCTGCTAGTACGGTTATTGTTGCTGTTTCTGCTAATGTTGATGCTGCTCCTTCCTCTGCTGCCGTTGTTGAGAAATTTCAATTACTCAGATATGGTAAACATGAGGAAATTAAATCTTCATCTGAATACAAAACAAATTCTGGCCACAAAATAGAGCGAAACACCAACGTCAAAGACCTGGGAGTGATCATGTCGGAGGATCTCACCTTCAAGGACCATAACATTGTATCAATCGCATCTGCTAGAAAAATGACAGGATGGATAATGAGAACTTTCAAAACTAGGGAGGCCAAGCCCATGATGACACTCTTCAGGTCACTTGTTCTATCTAGGCTGGAATATTGCTGCACACTAACAGCACCTTTCAAGGCAGGTGAAATTGCCGACCTAGAAAATGTACAGAGAACTTTCACGGCGCGCATAACGGAGATAAAACACCTCAATTATTGGGAGCGCTTGAGGTTCCTAAACCTGTATTCCCTGGAACGCAGGAGGGAGAGATACATGATTATATACACCTGGAAAATCCTAGAGGGACTAGTACCGAACTTGCACACGAAAATCACTCACTACGAAAGGAAAAGACTTGGCAGACGATGCACCATCCCCCCAATGAAAAGCAGGGGTGTCACTAGCACGTTAAGAGACCATACAATAAGTGTCAGGGGCCCGAGACTGTTCAACTGCCTCCCAGCACACATAAGGGGGATTACCAACAGACCCCTGGCACTCTTCAAGCTGGCACTGGACAAGCACCTAAAGTCAGTTCCGGATCAGCCGGGCTGTGGCTCGTACGTTGGTTTGCGTGCAGCCAGCAGCAACAGCCTGGTTGATCAGGCTCTGATCCACCAGGAGGCCTGGTCACAGACCGGGCCGCGGGGGCGTTGACCCCCGGAACTCTCTCCAGGTAAACTCCAGGTAAACTGGTGCTGCTGTTGCTTTGCTGCTGCCGGTGTTGTGTTTGGTTATGCTGCTACTATTGCTGTTACTCATTCTACTGTTCTCGCTGCTGCTGTTTTTGTCTCTGCTTCATCTGCTAAGGCTGTTCTTGTTTCATCTGCTGCTGCTGCTGCTGCTGTGCTGTGCTGTCTACTACTGTTGTATATGTTTATGCTATTTTTGCTGCTGTTGTTATTGCTGATCCTACTCCTACCACTGCTGTCGCTGTTATTACTGCTGCTATTACTGCTGCTATTACTGCTGTTGCTGCTGCAGATACTGCTATTACTTCTGGTGCTGCTGCTGACGTTGCTGCTTCTGATGGTGTTGCTCTTGCTGTTGTTATTGCTACTGCTGCAGCTGTTGTTCCTGCTGCTGCTGCTACTTCTGCTGTTTCTCTGCTTGCTTGTCTGCCCTCTTCAGTGTACGTAATGAGACTCACCTGGAGTATTCATTTAAACGTTGTGTCATTGGTAGTCAACCTTCCTGGTGACTTTGATTTTAAGTGAGTTTAATTACTTGCAACCCTTCCCTCTCCTCCTGTTACCTCTCCTCCTCTTTCCTCTCCTCCTCTACCCTCTTCTGTTCCCGGTCTGTATTTCCTCTTTTATTTTTTCTCTTATCTTCTTTCTCTCTCTCTCTCTCTCTCTCTCTCTCTCTCTCTCTCTCTCTCCTCTCTCTCTCTCTCTCTCTCTCTCTCTCTCTCTCTCTCTCTCTCTCCATACCTTTGTTTTTCCATTCATGGCCTCTTTATCTCCCTTTCCCATTTCACTCTCGTTATCCTCTTCTCTCCCCTTCTATCTCTCTGTTGACGATTCTACTTCCCCTCACATGCTGCTTCACCCTTTCTCCCTCCCCTCTATTTTTATGCCTCTCTCATTCGTCTACTCCTCCCCTTTAATACTAGTTAGGCTCTCCAATCTTCTTTCCATGTCTACCTCCCTTTATCAGTTATCGTCCTGTGTTAAATCTACTTATCACCAGAGGTGGAAATTAAAGTGGCCGTACGTCTTTCCAATATTAAAACTATTTTCCTGAAGATTATCAGCTCTGTTTGACTGGGAATAAACATAAGCCTGTTCCCAGAGAGGTGAGAGCACTTGCTCAGGCACTATCAGCCGTTCAGATCAGAATGTTTTGTGTACGGGCAACGTAAAGTGTCCATTATTACGCCACATGGTGGCTGCTGTTGTTGTTGTAGATTCGCCAGTATAATCGCCCGGCCCGGGCCTTTTCCAAGAGGTGGCCCGGCCTTGGCTCCCTGTCGTGGGAGTGTCTCAGACAAATATTTGCCATGGGAGGAGGTACAAGCACCTCATCGTCTGGGACCAGTTGTCCCAGACGATGTCCCAGGCCTAGCCCCATTCCCCGCCCCCACGGGGCTCGGAGGGAGAAGCTAGGCACCTTGGACCTACACTGGGCTCAATGGGTGAGGCAGCTGCATAGCAGCAGATGATGTCAGGAGGTATAAAGGCAGCAATCACAAGAGTATTCTTTTGGAGCCACACCCCAGCTTTGCACCGAAGCCTGAGCGCTGGGGAAGCTAAAGAATGCCTCTTGCTATGTGGGTTGCTGCTGCTACTTCACTTGTCAGTTGCACTCTCTACACGGTGGCAGCTGCAAGAATCAGGATGGGATGTGGTCACTTTGGGGCAGATGACCACAACCACATGTGAGCCTCAGATTCATGGTTGTCATTCTACACACACAGGCGCACACACACACACACACACCTGCACAAACCTACTGGAGTTTTATGGCTAGGTAACGGAAGTAAGACACGAGAGAGAGGGGTGGGTAGATTGCATTTTCTTGGACTGCAAGAAGGCCTTTGACACGCATAACAGAAGGGCACTGCAATGGATCAGGGAATACTTGACAGGGAGGCAACGAACGAGTCATGATACGGGACGAGGTGTCAGAGAGGACGTCTGTGACGAGCGGGTTTCCAAAGGGACCAGTGCTATTTTTGGTATACGTGAATGACATGACGGAAGAGATGATGTGAAGTTAATGCGGATTAAATCGGATGAGGATCAGGCAGGACTACAAAGAGAACTGAACAGGCTGGAAGCCTGGTTCAGCATCTGGCTACTCGAATTTACCCCCCCCCCCTTCAAATACAAAGGGTAAAGAAGGGTAGGGTATGGATAAGGGTAAGGGAAGGGTAAAGAAGACGACAGACAAAATATAGGCAAGGTGGCCGAAGACTGCAAACCTCACTCAAGAAAAAGGGTCTTGGAGTATGCAGCACCAGTTTGGAACCCGCACCTGGTCAATAACGTTAAGACATTAGAGAAAGTGCAAAGGTTTGCAACAAGGCTAGTTCCAGAGCTAAGGGGAATGTACTACGAAGAAACGTTAAGGAAAATCAGCCTGACAACACTGGAGGACAGAAGGGTTAAGGAACACATGATAACGACATACAAAATACTGCGAAGAATTGATAAGGTAGCGAGAGACAGGATATTCCAGAGATGGAACACAGAAACAAGGAGTCACAATTGGAAACTGAAGACTCAGATGAGTGAAAGTGATGTTAGGAAGTATTTCTTCAGTCATAGAGTTGTCAGGAAGTGGAATAGTCAGGCAAGTGATGTGGAGTCAGGAACCATACATAGCTTTAAGACGAGGTATGATGAAGCTCATGGAGCAGGGCGAGAGAGGACCTAGTAGCCATCAGTGAAGAGGCGAAGCCCGGAGCTATGAATCGATTCCTGCAACCACAAATAGGTGAGTACAAATAAGTGAGTACACACACTCGACAGCTCCAACAACAATTAGGTGAGAATACACACACACACACACACACACACACACACACACACACACACACACACACACACACACACACACACACACACACACACACACACACACACACACACACACACACACGCACACACACACGCACACACACACACACACATACACACACAGGTGGGAACAACCGGACCAGGGTAGAGCAACAAGCGCAAGCACACACATAACCTCTCCCAGAACCCCACAACCAAGGATGCTATCCCAATACAAACCACAATCCACACTTACAGCCCCCACCCCACACTATGCTGTAGAATCCCACAGCACACTGCCAGGTCCCCCTCCATCACTCACCTCCAGTGCTGGAGAGGAAACTGAAGTTATGGTACACCAACGTGATGGAATAACGAATAAGTGGGAGGAGTGGCACGATAAGATGCATCACCAGGCATCATAGCTCTCACAGAAACCAAACTGACAGGAATGATAACAGATACCATCTTTCCAATGGGATGTCAGATCCTGAGGAAAGACAGAAGGAACAGAGGGGGTGGAGGGATGGTACTGTTCATCAAAAAACAGTGGAATTTTGATGAGCTAGAGAGAGGAGACAGAGGAGAAGAATAATAGGAACACTTCAGTCTGGAGATCCCATGGTGGTAATTGCAGTAATGTATAACCAACCACAGAACAGCAGGAGTAATAGAGCGATGGTTGACATACTGGCTTAAGTAGACAGAAGAGCTCACGCGAGCAGGACAAAGCTGTAGATTATGGGTGACTTCAATTACAAGGAAATGGACTGGGAGAACCTGAAGCCATAGGGGCCCAGAAACGTGGAGGGTTAAGATGATGGAGGTGGTACTGGGAAACCTCATGAGACGATGAAGGAGGAGAGGAGACGATGAAGCGGCATGACTGGACCTAGTATTCACCATAAGAAGTGCAGATATTAAGGACATCTCGTATGAAAGACCCCTTGTGGCCAGTGACCACGTGGTTCTGAGCTTCGAATACATAGTAGAGCTACAAGTGGAGAGGGAAGCAGGAAGGGCAGGACGAATGAAGCCAAACTACAAAAAAGGGGACTACACAGACATGAAGAATTTTCTACACTGGGTTCAGTAGGACAGAGAACTGGCAGGGAAGTCAGTAAACGAAATAATGGAATATGTGACAACAATTTGCAAGGAAGCTGAGGAGAGGTTTGTACCCAAGGGTAACAGAAATAATGAGAACACCAGGATGAACCCGTCGTTCACCCAAAGGTGCAGAGAGGCCAAAACCAAGTGTGCTAGAGGATGGAAGAAGTATAGAAGGCAAAGGACCCAGGAGAATAAGGAGAGCAGTAATAGAGGCAGAAATAAATATGCACAGGTAAGAAGGGAGGCCCAATGATTATACGAGAATGACATAGCAGCGAAAGCCATAACTGACCCGAAGCTGTTGTGCAGCAACATCAGGAGGAAAACAACTGTCAAGACCAGGTAATCAGGATGAGGAAGGAAGGGGGGGGAGATCTCAGGAAACGACTGTGAAATATGTGAGGAGCTCAACGTGAGATTCAAAGAAGTGTTCACAGAGGAGACAGAAGGGACGTCAGAAATACAGAGAGGTGGGGTACACCATCAACTGTTGGATACAATGCATACAGCCAAGGAAGAAGTGAAAAGTCTGTTAAGCGAGCTAGCTACCTTAAAGGCGATGGGGCCGGATAATATCTCTGTATGGGTCCTGAAACAGGGAGCAGAGGCACGATGTGTACCACTAACAACAATCTCCAACACAACTATCGAAACAGGGCGATTACCTGAGGTATCAAAGACAGCAAATGAAGTCACACTTTTTAAAAAATGAGACAGACACAAAGAATTAAACTACAGACCAGCATCACTGACATGCATAGTATGCAAAATCATGAAGAAGATTATCAGAAGAGTGGTGGAACACCTAGAAAGGAATGAGCTTATCAGCAACAGGCAGCACGGTTTCAGGGACAGGAAATCCTGTATCACAAACCTACTGGAGTTCTATGACAGTAAGACAAAAGAGAGAGGGGTGTATAGATTGCATTTTCTTGGACTGTAAGAAGGTGTTTGACACAGTTCCGCACAAGAGATTAGTGCAAAAGCTGGAGGACCAGGCAGGGATAACAGGGAAGGCGCTGCAATGGATCAGGGAATACCTGTCAGGAGGACAACAGCGAGTCATGGTACATAATGAGGTATCTGAGTGGGCGCCTGTGACGAGCGGGGTTCCACTGGGGTCAGTCGTATGACCGGTGCTGTTTCTGGTATCTGGGAACGACATGACGGAAGGAACAGACTCAGAAGTGTCCCTGTTTGCAGATGAGGTGAAGTTGATGAGAAGAATTCAATCGGACGAGGACCAGGCAGAACTACAAAGGGATCTGGACAGGCTGCTGGCCAGGTCCAGCAACTGGCTCCTAGAGTTCAACCCCACAGAGTGCAAAGTCATGAAGATTGGGGAAGGACAAAGAAGAGTGCAGACGGAGTACAGTCTAGGGGGCTAAAGACTACAAGCCTCATTCAAGGAAAAGGATCTTGGGGTGAGTATAACACCGGGCATATCTCTTGGGGCACACATCAAAAAAATAACTGCTGTAGCATATGGGTGTCTAGCAAACCTAATAACAGCATTTCGACATCTCAATAAGGAATCGTTCAGGACCCTGTACACCGGATATATTAGGCCTATATTGGAGTATGCAGCGCCTGTTTGGAATCCACACCTATCCAAGAACGTAAACTAAAGAAAGTGCAAAGCTTTGCAACAAGACTAGGTCCCGGAGATAAGGGGCATGTCCTACGAGGAGAGGTTAAGGGAAATCGACCTGAAGACACTGGATAAAAGGAGAGATAGGGGGGATATGATAACGACATATAAAATACTGAGAGGAATCGACCAGATGGACAGAGACAGGATGTTCCGGAGATGGGACACGGCAACAAGGGGTCATAGTTGGAAGCTGAAGACTCAGATGAATCACAGGGATGTTAGAAAGTATTTCTTGAGTCACAGAGTCGTCAGGAAGTGGAATAGTCTGGGAAGTGATGTAGTGGAGGCAGGATCCATTTATAGCTTTAAGAAGAGGTATCATAAAGCTCATAAAGCAGGAAAAGTGACCTAGAAGCGGCAAGTGATAAGGCGGGGCCAGGAGCTACGAATCGACCCCTGAAATCACAATTAGGTGAGTACACACACACACACACACACACACACACACACACACACACACACATGTTAGGAAGTATTTCTTCAGTCATAGAGTAGTCAGGCCGTGGAATAGCCTAGAAAGTGACGTAGTGGAGGCGGGAACCATACATAGTTTTAAGGCGAGGTATGATAAAGCTCATGGGGCAGGGAGAGAGAGGACCTAGTAGCAATCAGCGAAGAGGCGGGGCCAGGAGCTATGACTGGACCCCTGCAACCACAAATAGGTGAGTACCACCACACACACACACACACACACACACACACACACACACACCACCACACACAGCAAGAAGGCTTCTGATGCAGTTTCACATAAGAGATTAGCGCAAAAGTTGGAGGACCAGCAGGTATAACAGGAAAGGCTCTGGAATGCATGAGAGAATATTTGACTGGAAGGCATCAGCGAGTCATGATACGCGATGAGGCATCAGATTGGGCGCCTGTGACGGGCGGGGTTCCACAGGGGTCAGTCCTAGGGCCGCAGCTGTTTCTGGTATATGTGAATACATGACGGAAGGAATTGACTCAGATGTGTCCCTGTTTGCAGGCGAAGTGGCGTTAATGAGGAGAATTCAGTCGGAGGAGGACAAGGCAGGACTACAGGGGGATTTGGTTAAGCTGCAGATCTGGTCCAGCAACTGGCTCCAGAAGTTCAACCCCACCAAGTGTAAAGTTCTGAAGATCGGAGAAGGGCAAAGAAGACCACGGACAGAGTACAGTCTAGAGGGCCAAAGACTACAAACCTCACTCAAGGAAAAGGATCTCGGAGTGTGCACATACGGAGCACATCTCCTGAGGCACATATCAACCAAATAACTGCTGCAGTATATGGACGACTGGCGCTCCTAAGAATAGCATTCCGGTATGTCAGTAAGGAGTCGTTCGGTACTCTGTAAACCGTATACGTCAGGTCCATATTGGAGTATGCGGCTGCAGTTTGGAATCCACACCTGGCCAAGAACGTCAGGAAATTTGAGGGAGTTCAAAGGTTTGCAACGAGACTAGTCCTGGAGCTAAAGGGCATGTCTTACGAGGAGACGTTAAGGGAACTCGACCTTACGGCACTGGAGGACAGGAGGGACACGAGAGAAAATGATAACGATACATTAAATGCTGAGAAGAATCGACAAAATGAACAGAGACGGGATGCTTCAGGATGGGACACACCAACAACGGGTCACAATTAGAAGCTGAAGACTCACATGAGCCACAGGGATGTTAGGATGTATTTCTTCAGTAACAGAGTTGTCAGGAAGTGGAACAGTCTAGAAAGTGAGGTAGTGGAGGCAGGTACCATACATTGCTTTAAGAAGAGGTATGATAATGTTCATGGAAAAGAGAGAGAGTGAATCTAATGGAAACTAGTGAAGAGGCGGGGTCAGGAGCTGTGAATCGACCACTGAAACCACAATTAAGTGAGTACACACGCAGACTGGCGAGTTTAACAATGCAAGACAAGCCCTGGGGATATAAATCTTCAGCCCAAGTACTTTCACATGTCTCCGTGCTTCATCAGGAGCTATGCAATGTTGTAAGAGTGGCAACAGGAGGAATGAAAGAAAGTTTTGCTCCTCTCAGAAATGGTTATATACCGTTCCTAATAAGCCAAACATGCAGAATAAGCCGAGCTCCCAAATTAACTTAAAAACCTCACCTAACCTCACACTAACGCTATATTATAAATAAATATATAAAATATATATTATATATATATATATATATATATAATATATATAATATATATATATATATAATATATATATATATATATATATATATATATATATATATATATATATTTGAACACGTCGGTCGTCCTCCACCAAGGGTTGCCCAAAACTGAAAGAAATATTTCGTCATCATTCACGTATAATCACTGTATTTGCAGAGGCGCTCAGATACGATAATGCAGATGTCAATATCCCAAACCCCTCCTTTAATGTTCAAGCACTGTACTTCCCACCTCCAGGACTCAAGTCCGGCTAACCGGTTTCCCCGAATCCCTTTACAAAATATTACCCTGCTAACACTCCAACAGCTCGTCAACTCCAAAAAGCCATTCATCCCTACTCACTCCTATCAAACATGCTTACACATGCCTCCTGTATGCCCAAGTCCCTTTCACACTAAACCTCTTTTACCCCCTGCCTCCATCCTTTCCCAGGACGGCATTTATCCCTTCTTCCCTCCACTATGGATTTATACACCCTCCAAGTCATCCTGTTTTGCTCTCTAAATGATCAAACCATCATAACATCTCAGCCATCTGAATTTTAGTAACTCTACACCTCCTAATCTCCACACAACGAATTCTCTGCATAATATTTACACCACATATTGCCTTTAGACAGGACATCTCCACTGCCTCCAACTGCCTCCTCGCTGCAGCATTTACAACCCAAGCTTCACACCCATATAAGAGTGTTGGTACCACAATACTTTCATATATTTCCTTCTTTGTCTCCACCGATACCTCAACGCACCATCCACCTTTTTTCCTTCGTCAATTCTATGGTTTCCCTCGTCCTTCATAAACCTATCCATTATGTTTAGTGTATTCCATATCTCTTACCCCCTCCCCTCCTCTCCTCTTTCTTTTCTATTCTATACCTGGAGAGTATACCTGAAGAGAGTTCCGGGGGTCAACGCCCCCGCGGCCTGATCTGTGACCAGGCCTCAAGGTGGACTAGGGCCTGATCAACCAGGTTGTTACAGCTAGGCGCACGCAGTCCAACATACGAACCACAGCCCGGCCGGTCAGGTACTGACTTTAGGCGCTTGTCCAGTGCCTGCTGGAAAACAGCCAGGGGTCTATTGGTAATCCCCCTTATGTATACTGGGAGGCAGTTGAACAGTCTTGGACACCTGACACTTATATTGTTGTCTCTTATCGTGCTAGTGGCACACTTGCTTTTCATTGGAGGATGTTGCATTGTCTGCCGAGTCTTTTGCTTTCGTAGGGATTGATTTTTCTTTGCAAGTTTTATATTAATCCCTCTAGGATTTTCCAAGTGTATATAATCATGTATCTCCCACCTGCGTTCTATGGAGTACAGGTTGAGGAACTTAAAGCGTTCCCAGTAATTGAGGTGTTTTTACTCGCAGTTATGCGCGCCGTGAAGGTTCTCTGTACATTTTCTAGGTCAGCAATTTCACCTGCCTTGAAAGGTGCTGTTAGTGTGCAAGAATATTCCAACCTAGATAGAACTAGCGACCTGAAGAGTGTCATCATGGGTTTGGCGTCCCTGATTTTGAAGGTTCTCATTATCCATCCTGTCACATTTCTAGCAAATGCGATTGATACAATCTTATGGTCCTTGAAGGTGAGGTTCTCTGACATGATCACTCCCAGGTCTTTGACGTTAGTTTTTCGCTCTATTGTGTGGTTGGAATTTGTTTCATACTCTGATGAAGTTTTAATTTCCTCACGTTTTCCATATCGGAGTAATTGAAATTTCTCCTCATTCAACTTCATATTGTTTACTGCAGCCCATTTAAAGATTTGGTTGATGTCCGCCAGGAGCCTTGCAGTCTCTTCAATGGAAGACACTGTCATGCAAAATCGGGTGTCATCTACAAAGGAAGACACGGCACCGTGGCTTATATCCCTGTCTGTGTCAGATACGAGGATGAGGAACACGATGGGAGCGAGTATTGTGCCTTGTGGAACAGAGCTTTTCACCGTAGCCGCCTCACTTTACTCTGTTGACTATTACTCTTTGTGTTCTGTTTGTTAGGAAATTATAGATCCATCGACCAAATTTTCTTGTTATTCCTTTTTCAGGCATTTTGTGCGCTATTACACCATGGTCACACTTGTCAAAGCCTTTTGCAAAGTCTGTGTACTTTACATCTGCACTCTGTCTTCTAGAGCATCCAGGACCTTGTCGTAGTGATCCAGTAGTTGGAACAGACAAGAGCATCCTGCTCTAAACCCGTGCTGCCCTGGGTTGTGTAACTGATGGGTATCTAATTTTTCGTTGCCATGCTCTGTGATGATCAAGCTTTCTTCATAAAATTTCCATTTTTCCTGTGAATAAGATGGGCCTTCCTGAGATATGGTAATTCCATCGTACTAGCAACTCCAGTAACTGAAGCTGCCGTAACTGATGAACTCTTAATGCAATACTTGATATTCGTAACTCTCTATTGACATATTTCAACACTACGTATGTGACCCTTTCTGCGTGATGGAATATACCGGGGAAACGTTGCTAGCTTACGTAACTGTTCCCAATATGTAACTTTTCCCCTTTATTAACTTTTCCCTTTACGTAACTTTCCCATATGAAAACTTTCCATTTGTAACTGTTCCCTTTATGTAAACATAAAAACATAAAAAGAAGGAAACTGCAACGGCCTCCCGACCCACGGACGGGTCCATGTTCCCCCGGAAAAACCCAATGACCCCCCCCCGGATGTATTTTCAGCTGGGCTTTGATGTCTCTGGGGAGACCTAATTTAACCAAATTAATGGTCACCTTGCCTTGGAAAATGTCTGCAGAGACACCCCTTTTCCCAGCTTAAGACTGAGGTTTTTTGTTCGGACGGCATCAACCCGCGTCAGATCAACACCAGTGGCACACCTCTTTGTAGAGGTGCTTGGCCACCATAAAACCCCAAGGGAAAGCAGACAGGGATTGGAGCAGAGCTGCGCGGGGATGCAGGCTCCTGAGCAAGATTCGAGCGGAGTTGCGTGGGGTGGGAGCTCCGAGCAGAGATTCGAGAAGCTGCTGTGGGGTGCGGGGCCCGGGGGAAAAGGGCCGCTGAGGTCCCGGGAGGAGATGTTGGAGGCACTGGCAGAGTACTGGTTGGCGCCGTACTCTGCGTGTGGGTCTTGGGACCTGTGGTTTATTTTCCTGTAGTGAACTGTCCTCTTGTATTTTGTAAGTTATTTTCTTTTTGGTCGGGTTGATTGTTTTCCCTGTCTCACTGCAATGTGTACCATCCCATTTTCTAAACCACATAATGTTTGTTCCCAAATTTTAGGTAAAAAGCGAAATAATAAACTGGTTTGAGTAGAATAGTAATATTCACTGCCCCCGTTATTTTCTCCCTTTATTATGTTTATTTAAAGTATGAGAGGGGAGCATGGGAGGGGGGGAAAGAGTAATGAAGGTGAATTTGTGGTCCCACTGCCCTGCGTTCCCCTCCCACCTCCGCTAATCATCTCACCCCTCCCACCTCGCCGCCTGCCCCCTACCTACTGACCCCTCCCCTTACCCCCATACCCCCCCTAATACCAATTAAATCATTACCCCCTACATGAATGGTGTCAAAAGCGGTGGGGTTTTATTTTTATGAGGAACCGTCCCATTCCCTTATTTTTGATGCTCGGTTTACTTATCACCTTTTTGCTACCACTTTTTTTTTTTTTTGTGTGAAAAATCTAAAGTGAATATCGTAGATATTATAACCCTAGAAACCCTTTAATGCCTTTTTTGGGGGGTCTGAAAATTTTTTGGGGTTTTTATATTTGGTGGAGTTGGTTGGGGTTTTGAGATAAAGGGGAGTATCAGTATTTGGGTGAGCTTTTGGGGAAGCAATTACTGCCGAATTGAATTTTTACAGGGGAATTGAGAATCCCCCACCCCATTTTGGAAGACTCACCCACAACTGTCAAATCATTAAAGGTGCCTTAATTGTTTTTATGGGGGGGTGTTTTTTTTTGGGTGGGGGGTTTTTTGGTGGTTGTTTGTGAAAGGGTGGGTGGGTAAAAGTTTAAAACCCTTTTCCCCCGGAAGAGTTACCGAGTTCCCGGGGAGGGGTGAGACCTGGGGGTTGTATGATTAAACCTATCCCCTCGACCGACCTAGCCTGCTACTGCGTTCGGCGTGGAGGCTGAGTTGGTAGCCGTGCTGCTTGCTGTGGCCGTCGGGAATGCTGTACCGTGCTGAAATGCGGGGCCCGGCTGCGATGCTGTGGCCTGCTGTGTGCTGCGTGATAGGGCCCGTGCTTTTGGCTGCTGTGAACGCCGTGCTATGTGCGCGTGATACGCCGTGCGTGAGAGGAATGCGTGGCCGTGCGGAATGCTCATGCGCTCTCAAGGGGAAAATGGGGGTGATCTGCGGGGTGTGTGGGGGTTTTGGGCTGGGGCCCAGGACAGGAGAATCTACTATAAAGGGTTTTTGCCATCCTGGGAGATGGGGAAAGGACGGACCCGGGGAAATGGACCCCACTGCGGGGGCCCACCCTGCTTTCAAGGGGGGATGGAGGTTGTCCTCCCTTGCTGGTCGACCTGTGCAAAGGGTATGGGGGATGCCCCCCAGCCATGAGAGACAAAGATGGAGAGGGTCCCCAGCTATTTTTGACTTGCCAGAAGTGTTAGTGTTACCTGTGTGAAATAAGGTGACCTTAAAAACGTCCAGTGATTATGGCCGCCTTGTTTTATGAGGCCAGTGAATCCTAGTAGTGGCATAGGAAAATGGGGGGTCTTAGCTGCGATGCCTGCCCTGTCTCGTTTCAGATGTTGTAGTGTGCATGTGAAGTGGTGCCGAAAAGGGCGACCTTTGGTGTCGTGAATGTCCAGTTGCAGTTACTTGAAAGAATGCAACCCGTTGGAGCATTTTTTCCACCCAATAGAAGCCTAGAGAGGTTTGGCCCAATGGTTAACGTGCGAGGGTGACTAGCATTGGCTAGTGCATTTCTAGTAGAATAGGGAGGCATGGAGCCCGATATTTAGGTTTAAGGAGAAATGAGGGGAAAGGAGGCTTTGCACCAGAGAGCGACTTTTATGCTGGCCAACTGCCAGGCGTACTGATTATGCTGCCTTGTGGTAGTTGAGGAGGTTGAGGGAAATATATGTGTTGAATAATTTGTATTATGTATATTTTTGTCTTTGTATTGTAATAGAATTAAGGGGTTTAGGATTAAATAGTCTAATAACTGGACAAATTGTCCTATTTCCCTCAGATATTTAAACTGGGGGAGAAAGGGGGATGTGATGTAGTTCAGCTTGGGCTTGTGATGTCTCTGGGGAGACCTAATTTAACCAATTATATGGTCACCTTGCCTTGGAAAATGTCTGTCAGAGACAAAAACCTTCCAGCTTAAGACTGAGGTCTTTTGTTCTGGACGGCATCAGACCTCGGTCAGATCAACACACCGTGTGCACACCTCATTGTAGAGGGTGCTTGAACCAAAAAGCCAAGGAAAGCATGATCAGGAGATTGGAGCAGAGCTGTTTGCTGGGATGCAGAGCTCCTGAGCAGAGATTCGAGCAGGAGCTGCTGCTGGGTGCAAGGGCTCGGGAGAAGGTCGCTGAATGTCTCCGGAGGAGACTGTGGAGGCACTGGCAGAGTACTGGCTTGGCGCCGTACTCGTGCTGTGTAGGTCTTGGGACCTGTGGCTTAGTTCCTGTAGTGAACTGTCCTCTGGCTATATTGTAAGTTATATTCTTTGTCAGTTGATTGTATTCCCTGTCTCACTGCTTATGTGTACCATCCCATTTATCTAAACCACAATAATGTTCTGTTCCCAAATATATTATGGTACAAAGACGTAATAATAAACTGTGTTTGAGTAGAATAGTAATATTCACTGTCCCCGTTATTTTCTCCATTTATTTATGTTTATTTAAAGTAGTGAGAGGGTGAGCAGTGTGGAGTGGTGGGTAGAGTAATGAGAGGTGAAGTTGTGGTCACCACTGACCTGTCGTTACCTACCTACCTCCGCTAATCATCTCACTCCTACCACCTCGCCGCCTGTCCCCTACCTACTGACTCCCTCCCCTTACTCCCATATTCCCCACTAATATCCAATTCAATCATTACCCCCCTACATGACACCCCGGATTAGCCCAATGACCCACCCAGTCTGGTCACCTAAACTCAAGGATGGAGCACTGCACCAGACCCAGCAGCACAAGCTAGTCAGGTCCAACTCACACCCACCCACACCCACTCATGTATTTATCTAACCTATTTTTAAAACTACACAACGTTTTAGCCTCAATAACTGTACTCGGGAGTTTGTTCCACTCATCCACAACTCTATTACCAAACCAGTGCTTTCCTATATCATTCCTGAATCTGAATTTTTCCAACTTGAAACCATTGCTGCGAGTCCTATTTTGGCTGGAAATTTTCAGCACGCTATTTACATCCCCTTTATTTATTCCTGTTTTCCATTTATACACCTCGATCATATCTCCCTAATTCTACGCCTTTCGAGAGAGTGCAGATTCAGGACCCTCAGTCTATCCTCATAGGGAAGATTTCTGATACATGGGATCATCTTTGTCATCCTCCTCTGTACGTTTTCCAGAGCATTTATATTCATTCTGTAATACGGTGACCAGAACTGAGCAGCATAGTCTAAATGAGGCCTAACCAAGGATATATAGAGTTGAAGAACAACCTGAGGACTTCTATTATTTATACTTCTAGTTATGAAGCCAAGAATTCTGTTAGCTTTATTGCGAACACTAATGCACTGTTGTCTTGGTTTTAGATTACTGCTAACCAGAACTCCTAAATCTATTTCGCAATCAGTAGTATTAAGATCTACATTATTTAGTTTAAATGTGGCATGGTTATTTAACTGTCCAACATTTAGAACTTTGCATTTGTCAATATTAAACTGCATCTGCCACTTCTCCGACCATTGCATCAGTCTATTCAAATCATCCTGGGGTGCTTTAGTGTCCTCATTAGAATGAATTGGACGGCCTATTTTGGTGTCATCAGCAAATTTGCTTATGTCGCTATTTATTCCCTCATCTATGTCGTTTATGTAAATTGTGAACAACTACGGGCCCAACACTGACCCCTGAGGAACACCGCTTGTGACATGCCCCCATTCTGATTTCTCCCCATTTATGCAAACTCTCTGCTGTCTATTTGTCAGCCATGCCTCTACCCAGGAAAAAATTCTCCTTCTATTCCGTGTGCCTTAAGTTTCCTCAATAGCCTCTGGTGAGGAACTCTATCGAAAGCCTTACTGAAATCCATATATACAATATCATATTCATTACCATGATCTTCCTCCTCAAACACCTTAGTGAAAAAAGTTAGTAAATTCGTAAGACAGGAACGCCCCTTTGTAAAACCGTGTTGAGATTTATTAATCAATCTGTGCCTGTCAAGATGGCTACGAATTGCATCGGCAATTATTGATTCCATAAATTTTATCACTATGGAGGTAAGGCTCATTGGTCTATAGTTTCAAGCCAAGGACCTGTCACTTTCCTTGTAAATAGGAATTACATTTGCCATTTTCCACTTATCAGGCACTATGCCAGTTTGTAGTGATATGTTAAAAAGATTAGCCAAAGGTATGCTAAGTTCCTCTTTACATTCTTTTAACACCCTTGCAAACAGTTCATCAGGGCCTGGGGATTTGTTAGGTTTTAGTTTCTCTATTTGTCTGAGGACCATGTCACTAGTTACAGCAATCGTACATAGTTTATTATCATCCTGTTCTACATAATCTATTATTTCAGGAATATCGCTAGTATTTTCCTGGGTGAAAACTGAGAGGAAGTAGGTAATTAGAATTTCACACATCCTTATCACTGTCAGTGATCTGACCAGAGTTACTCTTAAGTTGGCCAGTCTTGTCCCTAATCTTACTTCTGTATACCTGAAAGAACCCTTTTGGGTTAGTCTTTGAATCCCTTGCGACCTTAGCCTCATAATCCCTTTTTTGTTTTTTTATTCCTTTTTTTATTTCTCTCTTTAATTGAATATATTGATTCATTAACTGCCCATCCCCTCTTTTGATACGCCTATATATGCCTCTCTTTTGACCAATGAGATGTTTTAATCTATTGTTCATCCATTTGGGATCATTTTTGTTAGGTCTAATTTCCTTACTCGGAACAAAAGTTGTCTGGGCAGCTAGAACTATGCTCTGAAAAACGTCATATTGGCAACCAAGATCACCTGTTCCCATTAAGTAACTGTTTCCATTATGTAGCTGTTCCCATTATGTAGCTGTTCCCATTATGTCACTGTTCCCATTAAGTAACTGTTTCCATTATGTAGCTGTTCCCATTATGTAGCTGTTGCCATTATGTCACTGTTCCCATTAAGTAACTGTTTCCATTATGTCACTGTTCCCATTAAGTAACTGTTCCCATTATGCCACTGTTCCCATTAAGTAACTGTTCCCATTATGTCACTGTTCCCATTAAGTAACTGTTGCCATTATGTCACTGTTCCCATTAAGTAACTGTTGCCATTATGCCACTGTTCCCATTAAGTAACTGTTCCCATTATGTCACTGTTCCCATTAAGTAACTGTTGCCATTATGCCACTGTTCCCATTAAGTAACTGTTCCCATTATGTCACTGTTCCCATTAAGTAACTGTTCCCATTATGTCACTGTTCCCATTAAGTAACTAATATGAAGAACTGGGTAGGAGCACGCTGCTGATGTATTCAATTTTGTTTAATAAACTCATCAAATATTCTTGTGTTCTCTGGCTTTTGCTTACCTTCTCTCTCTCTCTCTCTCTCTCTCTCTCTCTCTCCTTCTCTCTCTCTCTCTCTCTCTCTCTCTCTTCTCTCTCTCTCTCTCTCTCTCTCTCTCTCTCTCTCTCTCTCTCTCTCTCCTCTCTCTCTCTCTCTCTCTCTCTCTCTCTCTCCTCTCTCTCTCTCTCCTCCTCTCCTCTCTCTCTCTCTCTCCTCCTCTCTCCTCTCTCTCTCTTTTTTTTTTTTTTTTTTACACAGGGTTTGACAAGGTTAAGGATTCCTAACTTTATTGGCAAGCTAAGAGCTGTTACCTACATCACCTCATTTGAAAGCATTTTTATTGTTATGAGACATACAAGTAGGGAACAGGATGAAGTTGGGGCCATCTGTGGGCCAGCATTTTCATTTGATCAACTGACTTTATCTCGCTGGAATCATAATGCTGTACGAATGTGTTCCATACTCGAGTCATCCTGGGTATATATGATCTCAGATGGAGTGATGTTCTGGAGAAGGGTACAGCCAGAGTGAAGTTGCTGCTTTCTGCCCGTCTTGTGGCATAAAAGCTTGTTTCACGCTGTCCTCGAAGTGGATCCAAGTGTGGTACTTTGACAATATTGGCCTTGTACATAACAGTAAGGCCACCCACATCCCTCCTGTGTTGAAGGCTCTGCTGAAATGACAGATCTCTCTCTCTCTCTCTCTCTCTCTCTCTCTCTCTCTCTCTCTCTCTCTCTCTCTCTCTCTCTCTCTCTCTCTCTCTCTCTCTCTCTCTCTCTCTCTCTCTCTCTCTCTCTCTCTCTCTCTCTCTCTCACTCACTCCTTCCGTTCTGTTTCCCATCAGTCGGTTTTGTTCCTTTGTCTTCCTTTCGTTTGTCTGTTTTCGCTATTCCCCTGACCTTCACTCTGTCTCTGCTTACCTCTGTTCTTTGTTCTCTTTAGTTCTCATTTTATTCTCTCAGTATCCGATTCCTTCCATTTTCTGTCACTTTTTTTCAGTTTAACTCAATTAGTATTTCTCTCTCTCTCTCTCTCTTTTCCTTCCCTACCTTCCCTTCTTCCCTCCCTATCTTCCCTCCCTACCTTTCCTTTCTCCCTCCCTTCCTTCCTTCTCTCACAGTCTTCTTCCTTCCCTCCCTTTCTACCTTAACTCTCCTCCCTTTGTCTTTTGCTGCTTCCCAATCTCTCTTCTTTTCATTTTCCGCTCTATACTCCCAGATTCTCACCTGTTCTTCTCCTACACTCCCAGACACCTCACTCAGCACGTTGCCCATTCTTCTCTTTGTTCTTCCTCTCTCCTCCCCCTCCTCCTCTCCTCCCCTCATCCTCTCCCAACCTTTCCTTCCTCCAAGTTTTCCTCTCCATATTCCATCCTTTCCAAGCCTTCTCTTCTCGTCTCATTTCTGTTTCCTCTCCCCCATCCACTACTCTCCCATCACCTCCCCTTCCCTTTTCAACGTCTCATATATTTCTTCCCCTCTTCCCACCACTCGTCTCTTCCCCTCCTCTCCCCACCTCCTCTTTTTCCCCCACCCACCTTCCCCTCTTTCCACAATTTCCTTTTTCTGCTTTCATTTCCACAACTTCCTTTTTCCTAGAAGACTCAGTATTATGTCACCTGCCCTGTCATGTGGCACTCTGGTTCCTGACACCTGGCACTCTGACCCTGACACCAGGCACTCTGACCCCTGACATCTGAAGTACTTACGCCTGAAATTCCTGAGTTTGACATTCTGAATATTGGACGAATTGTCCACAAAATACCAATAACTGTCCACTAAATATTAAAAAATCACCTAAAATGACCCCCTCACCCATACCCCTAAAATATGATAATAAAAAAAATAATTTTGACTCGATCTTGAAAAATCGCAGATGCAAAATTTACATATCAAAATATTATTCTATTTATGCTCTATTTTTTTTAAAGCATCAAGCCAAAAAATCCAGTTTTATGAAAAGAATATTTTTGTTCCTCCCGTATGAAGGTCTCGCACTCAGGCCTTCATGCGGGCGGACTGTTGCAGTGTTCAACTATTCTTAAAGGGCTCATGATGATAAAGTAGGTATAAATGCAGTATGATGTGATCCTTTATTGACAACGTTTCGTCCACACAGTGGGCTTTATCCATTCACAAACAGATCTGTTTTTGTCTTGATAAATCCCACTGTGGGCGAAACGTTGTCAATAATGGACCTCTTCAATCTACATTTGTGTTTCCTTTTCCATCGTGTCGGTATTTTATACTATTTATCTCCATACTTATGCTCACTCTCGCCTCTTCTGACATTATCTGTCTCGTGCATTTCAGTGACTCTCTGATTCACTAAAGCATTTTCCCCTCTTATTCCTATCTTTCTAGTTCAGTGCAATATTGAGCGCGTTCCTGCAGCCCACTAAAATGCAAGCCACTTAGCCTCTCCATTTACTGCTTTATCTCTGTAACTCTGTCATGTGTTCCTCTCTTCCTTCCCGCCTCCTGCTCTCACGTCCTTTCTCCCCTCTTTTCTGTCCATCACGTTGCATGATAATCCACTACCCTCTCTTATCCCCTCCTCATCTGCATCGCCAGTTCTCCTCTCCCTGTTTCATCAACTGTCCATCTCTGCACATGATCCTGTCCTTGTAGTTACTGGCTCCTCTGTCTGGGAGTGCCTCTCTCCTCGCTCCACCTAATACTGTTTGCTGGAAGCAAAGGTTCCCATAAGATAAGATAAGATAAGATAAGATAAGATTTCGTTCGGATTTTTAACCCCGGAGAGTTAGCCACCCAGGATAACCCAAGAAAGTCAGTGCGTCATCGAGGACTGTCTAACTTATTTCCATTGGGGTCCTTAATCTTGTCCCCCAGGATGCGACCCACACCAGTCGACTAACACCCAGGTACCTATTTGCTGCTAGGTGAACAGGACAACAGGTTTAAGAAAACGTGTCGAAATGTTTCCACCCGCCGGGAATCGAACCCGGGCCCTCCGTGTGTGAAGCGGGAGCTTTAGCCACCAAGCCACCGGGCCACCATAAGCAATTGTTCCTGTTCACCCGAAATATGCATTCTCTGCTGTAGAGCAAGAATCTTGTCCCTATACCTTTGATAATAATAGTAATAATAATAATAATAATAATAATAATAATAATAATAATAATAATAATAATAATAATAATAATATCCTTATATTCTACCAGTACATGTACAAGGTATACAGTCCTAGTCGACATCAATGACGTACTACTCTATAGAAAATCGCTTATTATGCAGAGCATTTCAGGCAAATTAGGTCAGTTTGGTCCCAGGATGCGACCCACACCAGTCGACTAACACCCAGGTACCCATTTTACTGATGGGTGAATATGGACAACAGGTGTAAGGAAATACGCCCAATGTTTACACCCTTGCCGTTAATCGAACCCGGTCCCTCAGTGTGTGAAGCGAGAGCTTAGGTAGTCCACCAAATTTCTGCCACTTCACTACACTCCACACTTGCCACTTAATTACACTCCTGGTACTTAACTACACCCTTGCCACTTAATTATATTCCTGCCCTTGCAACTACACTTTCAATCATAAATTAAATTTTCCTGAAAACTATTGTACAAAAATAGAGCTTTTGCTTTTAAACATCACTCTTGCTGCCGGAATGTTGCAACCCCTGAATGGGTCACAATGTATATAATGTATATTACCTTTTCATATAATTTTATATTGCTTATATTTGCGATAATAGCTAAATCGTAAATATATTGCTTTATATTATTATTTGACTTAGTTATATCGTTAGGTAGGATGTAACATTCATATATTATTATGTGCTCATAGTTCAAGTCTTGATTGCCTAACTACTGTAATTATCGCTCGTGGTTCGTTACTCTGCCGGCTTCTGTGTTGCTGGGCAGCAATTGTCCACGGAGCTATCACGTGATCGAGGGGGGGGGGGTGTTCACACCTCGCCTGAAGTAGTCAGTCTGGGCTAGACTCTCTTGGTGGTTGGACGTATTCCTGACAAGACGCGCCTAACTCTCCCTTATTCTCTGTAGCTTTCTTGTTGGTTCTGTAGAACTCTGTTCACAGAACATTGACTAGACTTAGAGATTTTCGACGTTGTACTGAAGTTGTGTGTCGCATAGACACTCTGAGCAACTCAGGTCCTGAGCTGTAGCTTCTGACTTAATTTGTACTTGTATCTGTGTACTGTCACAGTCGGGGATTTTCTTATGCTGAACTTAGATTCAGTAGTATGGGAGTTTTGTGACTTTTGTGGAGGATCTGCTGATGGTCCCTACTTAGTGTCGTTATATTATCTCCTTGATCCTGATTCTGTGTCGCAGTTGCTTGTCATATTGCTATTGGGCTTAGCGGTCGTTTATTGTTCAAGCAAGCTGTTCTGATTGCCAGGTGGTCAAGAAGTTAGATTATGTGATGACTTTGTCAGTCACTGGTTTAAGTGTAGTCGAGTCGTGAGACATAGCGAACTACTTAGAGCACTTACACACATACACACAAACTTATTTGTATATATATGTATTAGGTTATTAAATGTTAACAATGTACCAGACGGTACTTAAGACATATAAATGTGATATGTGCCTTCAGCACAATATTTCTGTACTCGAGAGAAGAGATTATTATTAATTTGTTTAAATTTGTTAATTTATTTTAATTTGATAATATACTCCTAGACAATTTGGTTTATTAATAAACTTATTAAATTTTAATTTCTTTAGTAGCCTACCAGTTGTAATCCTGTAGCACTAATAATTCTTATTGAATTCTAATGGATAATTGGACATGGATGCTGACTAATTGTTACGAAAACCCAGTAACAGGCTGAATGCTAGAAGGGCAGTCCTTTCTAGTATTTACTGGAGATCTCTATGCTTATTAGAAATCGCGTTTTTTGTAACACGGAACAACACTCTTGCTGCCGGAACAACACTCTTGCTGCCAGAACAACACTCTTGCTGCCGGAACAACACTCTTGCTGCCGGAACAACACTCTTGCTGCCGGAACAACACTCTTGCTGCCGGAACAACACTCTTGCTGCCGGAACAACACTCTTGCTGCCGGAACAACACTCCTGCCACCGGAACAACACTCTTGCTGCCGGAACAACACTTTTGCTGTCGGAACAACATTCTTGCTGCCGGAACAACACTCCTGCCACCGGAACAACACTCTTGCTGCCGGAACAACGCTCTTGCTGCCGGAACAACACTCTTGCTGCCAGAACAACACTCTTGTCATCGGAACAACGCTCTTGCTGCCTGAACAACACTTTTGCTGCCGGAACAACACTCTTGCTACCAGAACAACACTCCTGCCACCGGAACAACATTCTTGCTGCCTGAACAACACTCTTGCTGCCGGAACAACACTCTTGCTGCCAGAACAACACTCCTGCCACCGGAACAACATTCTTGCTGCCTGAACAACACTCTTGCTGCCGGAACAACACTCTTGCTGCCGGAACAACACTCTTGCTGCCGGAACAACACTCCTGCCACCGGAACAACACTCTTGCTGCCGGAACAACACTTTTGCTGTCGGAACAACACTCTTGCTGCCGGAACAACACTCCTGCCACCGGAACAACACTCTTGCTGCCGGAACAACGCTCTTGCTGCCGGAACAACACTCTTGCTGCCAGAACAACACTCTTGTCATCGGAACAACCTCTTGCTGCCTGAAACAACACTTTTGCTGCCGGAACAACACTCTTGCTACCAGAACAACACTCCTGCCACCGGAACAACACTCTTGCTGCCGGAACAACGCTCTTGCTGCCGGAACAACACTCTTGCTGCCAGAACAACACTCCTGCCACCGGAACAACATTCTTGCTGCCTGAACAACACTCTTGCTGCCGGAACAACACTCTTGCTGCCGGAACAACACTCTTGCTGCCGGAACAACACTCCTGCCACCGGAACAACACTCTTGCCACCGGAACTACACTCTTGCTGCCGGAACAACACTCCTGCCACCGGAACAACACTCTTGCTGCCTGAACAACACTCTTCCCACCGGAACAACACTCTTGCTGCCGGAACAACACTCTTGCCACCGGAACAACACTCTTGCTGCCGGAACAACACTCTTCCCACCGGAACAACACTCTTGCTGCCGGAACAACACTCTTGCCACCGGAACAACGCTCTTGCCACCGGAACAACACTCTTGCTGCCGGAACAACACTCTTGCTGCCGGAACAACACTCTTGCTGCCGGAACAACACTCTTGCCACCGGAACAACGCTCTTGCCACCGGAACAACACTCTTGTTGCCGGAACAACACTCTTGCTGCCGGAACAACACTCTTGCTGCCGGAACAACACTCTTGCTGCCGGAACAACAGTCTTCCCACCGGAACAACACTATTACCTCCGGTACAACCTTCTCGTCGGCGGAAAAACACTCTTGTCGCCGGAAGAACATTCTTGCTGCTAGAACAACATTCTTGCTCTCAGAATAACAGTGTTTTCGCTGGTACAACATTCTGGTCGCAGGAACAACATTCTTGCCCCCCCAAAATACCGCAAATTGCAGGTGAAAAATGAAGACTCGACATAACCCAGGTGTTGAAGATGGAATTTAAGGATGCAATACATCGCTGTCATGACCTGAAGGGTGACACGCATCCAGGAGCAGTGGAGAAAGGAGATTATTATATAGAATTATTATTATTATTTTAATATGAAGCGCTAAACACGTCTAAGTCACTAAGCGCAGGTAGTGGTGAAGACTCAATCCTTCGTCCATTTGTGGTTACAGTGATGGCCCATGTTAACTTCTCTATGGTGTGTAAATATACCTAGCTGGATGAATCTTACTGAAGCCAGCTGGTCCAGTGACCTACGCGCTGGCGTGGAGCTTTGCGACTCAATCGCCGTGAGTTCAAACCTCCACCCGTTCCGTGTTTGTTTACACTCTCTAAGCAGTTTGCTTAGAGAGTGAAGCAAGGTGTGTATGTCAGCTATATGACAATGACTGTAAAATATGAAATGACTTCTGTTATCTTGGGATTTTTTTTACGCTAACCGCTCACAGGGATGAGTTGCGGGTGCGAAACAAAGTAGCAGCTTAGGCAACACAATTAAACACTGATTAGAAGTTCCTTCTCCTCTGATGTCTGCAGGAGCTGGGATGTTGCTGAACAAACTTTAAGGGGGTCTATGTTTCGCTCTTAACAGAACAAAACGTTGTCCCGAATAAAAGCTTATTCTGTTACTTTGCCTTGGTATTTGTCGGCGATAAGCCATTTCTTCCTTGTTGTAGACAGCAACGCTTCCTAAACGAGGAAGTGAGGATATGCGGCGGCATTGGTGGAAAGGAGTTACCAGCTCTGCCCTGGGTGGTGCTACCTTAATCCCGCTATTGGTTTTTGAAACGCTTGTTAATCCTCTATATTTGCTTGCTCTGCATTCTGTTTGAGTTGCCAAATATCAGCTTTTCTTTTCCTCCCTCTGTGGATATTCTAGTCACTGGTCCTGGTGGTTGCAAGTCTCTTCTCGGGTTCGTTGTTCCCTGATTTGGTGTTCCCGGATTCGCCTTGTCTGGGTTCTCTGTTCCTGGATTCACTATGTCTGGATTCGCTGAGTCCGGATTTGCTGTGCAAGTGATATCGTCAGCGAGGTCCATCCTTACTGCAAACGCTTCTTCCTTCATCTTTATTCTCCGAGATTTGGGCGCCATTCCAGTCTGGGAGATTCGGCTCTATACGGCTTATATTATGGTGGCCCTTAACAACAACAATAACAACAGCAACAACAAATAACAAATGTGATAAATGGTTTGAAAACCGACAAATTGAAGATTGAGACGCTTATGCAACACATGGGAATCTTTACTAAAGAAACGTTTCACCACACTGTCGCTTCTTCAATTCAATACAAAGCAGAGAGGGGTAAGGAGAGGAGAGTTTTGAGGTAATCAGTCCTCAAACTCCTCCTCTCCTTTCCCCTCTCTACTTTGTATTGGACTGAAGAAGCCACTGCGTGGTGAAACGTTTCCTTAATAAAGATTCCCATATGTTACATAATTGCCTCAATTTCAATAAATAACAAACAAAAATATCAGGGCCTAAAGTCAAGGGACTCCTATGTTAGAAAGTTAGGTAAAGCCAGTTAACTGCCTCCCAAGAAACTTAGCTAACTATGGGTAAGATCACACTCCCAGTGACCTTCGACGTAAGCTAAAGACGTGACTCTGGAAGTCAGTTGCTTTATTAGGTTGAAAGCCTATCGACTGCAAGAGAGACATTATGGCTGTATATCCCTTGTACAACACAGGTAGTTAATATTGGGATTACGGTAAATGTTCAATATTTATGCAATGAGGGATATATATACCTGTCGGCGTATAGGCACTGGGAGATATTCACCTGTCAGTGTATATTCAGAGAGATATTCCTCTCGCTTTAAATGCACTGAGAGATTTACGCCTGTCACTGCACATACACTGAGAGATATACGCCTTTCATTGTATATGCACTGGGAGATTTATGTCTTTCAGTGTGTATACCATTATACGAGTTCAAAAACCCAAGACTTTTTTGTGTTGCATAAAAAAGACAGCAAATAAATATAGAAAAAAATAATGTTCGAAGCTCAGTAGAGCTGTTTTTCATACAAAAGTCTGTTTTAGCAAGACTTTTATTTTGAAAGATACCTAAGAAGCCAAGATGCGAAAGATGGCGTGCAATACACATCCCTGGCTAAGGCTTTGTTTACAGAGGGAAGATAGGTTCGTCACGTTTAAACTAGGATTACCGAGCAAAAAAGAGCTGTGTAGTGAGGCCGGGATAGCTTTTCTTTGTTCCAGCACCTAAAAGCTCCCAAAATAAATTGGGATATCGCCCAAATATAATGCAAAAATATGAGACACCCACGAAGGAAAAAAGAAAAAACTCATTAAGTGCCCAAATTGAAACAAAATCCAGTTTAAAATCCTCGGAAGGTGAATTGATTCCTGATGTGATTTCCAATAAATGTCACGTTGAAAGGCATTCCTCGTTACCACTTAGACATCCAACGGCATGACAGCACACCCATGACTGTATGAGCACACCCATGATTATATGACAGCACACCCATGACTATATGACAGCATACCCATGACTGTATGACAGCATTCCCATGACTACCAGCAGGAAATTACCTATCGCGCAACAGGGAGAATATGCAAGCTATTCTATCTGGAATACAGTTACTCTCCCTACATTCCATGAAGACAGACTAGTCTCCTCTGTGCACTCCTCCCCCTCGACATACACATGATCCATTGACAAGCTCGCTATACGAACCAAAATTTTTAACTTTCCAGTATTGCTTTCAGCACTTATTTATGATAATAAAAATAATAATTTAATAATAATAATAATAATAATAAATAATATAATGATAATAAAATAATAATAATAATAATAATAATAAAAAATATAGTAATAATAATAATAATAATAATAATAATAATAATAATAATATTAATAATAATAATAATAATAATAAGAAGAAGAAGAAGAAGAAGAAGAAGAAGAAGAAGAAGAAGAATGATGTTAATTCAGTACTTCTGCAGTCAGACTGAGTTCGATGTATTTAGATTGTTTTTTCTTAAACTGTGTCTGGTTATATGTCGGTTTTCTTTAAATCGGTGTCAGGTGTTCTTGCACTTCAGTATGACGTGACGAATGAGCCAAATCGGCGAGTTTGGCTTTAAAAAGACCAAGGGACAATTTTTCCGGAATAAAGGTGAAAGTTTGTTTATGCAATTTATGTGTCAAAATCATTCTGAACAGAACGATAAAAAATGTATTTATCATTAATTTGGCATAAAATTAAATAAATTTAAATAGAGCCATGATATGTTTGGTAGAATTAGGATAAAACAAATTACGTTCATTATAGCAAGGTTAAACGAACTTTGGTACAAAACTGTAACTTTTTTATACGTTTTCGGTGAGAAAATATATACGTTAATCTCAAAATGAAAATAAGTGTGAAATGAGTGTGAAACATAAGCCTGTAATTGTTTTGCATGATGGTAGGATTGCTGGTGTCTTTTTCTAACTCCTAAGTATGCAAGGTTGCAGGTACGTCTTGCTACTTCTAATTACACTTAGGTCACACTATATATGCATGTACAAGCATATATATACTAACCCCTCTGGTTTTTTTTTTTTCTCTCTTTTCTTCCTAGTTCTTGTTTTCGTTTATTTCTGCTTATCTCCATGAGGAAATGGAACAGAATTCTTCCTTCGTAAGCCATGCGTGTCGTTGAAGGCGACTAGATGCGGGAGCAATGGGCAACGGGCGCGGCTGTAGTGCAGATGATAAGAAAGAAGTGATTTCAAAGGTTATGAATGAAAAGAAGTTGGATATCCTGGTCCTAAGAGAAACAAAGCTGAAGGGGGTAGGGGAGTTTCAGTAGGAGCATCTTAGAGAGCTAGAGTTAAAGGAAGGGGTTTATGGAGAGAGAAGAGGGGATATAAATGTATAAATTCAAGGATTATGTGGATTAAAATAAGGGTCGGATGTGAAAAGTGGGTCATAATAAGCGTGTATGCACCTGGAGAAGAGAGGAGTGTAGAGGAGAGAGAGAGATTTTGGGAGATGTTAAGTGAGTGTGTAGGAACTTTTAAGCCAAGTGAAAGAGTAATTGTGGTAGGGGACCTAAATGCTAAAGTCGGAGAAGCATTTAGAGAGGGTGTGGTAGGTAAGTTTGGGGTGCCAGGTGTAAATGATAATGGGGAGCATTTGATTGACCTTTGTATAGAAAGGGGTTTGGTTATAACACATATTTTAAGAAAAAGAGGATAAATAAGTATATAAGATATGATGTAGGGCAAAATGACAGTAGTTTGTTGAACTACGTATTGGTTGATAAAAGGCTGTTGGGTAGACTTCAGGAATTATATGTTTATAGAGGAGCCACAGGTATATCAGATCACCTTCTAGTTGTAGCTACAGTGAGAGTAAAAGGTAGATGGGATACAAGGAAAACAGAAGCAGCAAGTAAGAGAGAAGTGAAGGTTTATTAACTACAGGACGAGGCAGTTAGCATAAGAAGTAAACAACTGTTGGAGGACAGATGTGATTGGCGGAATGATGAAAAGAGAGTAGTAAGAGAGAAAAAGTTAGCATATGATAGGTTTTTGCAAAGTAAAAGTGATGCAAGGAGGGAGGAGTATGTGGAGAGAAAAAGAGAGGATAAAAGAGTGGTGAAGCAATGTAAAGAGAGAGCAAATGAGAGAGTGTGTGAGATGTTATCAACAAATTTTGTTGAAAATAAGAAAAAGTTTTGGAGTGAGATTAATAAGTTGCGAAAGCCTAGAGAACGAATGGATTTGTTAGTTAAAATAGGAGAGAAGAGTTATTACATGGAGAGTTAGAGCTATAGGGAAGATGGAGGGAATATTTTGAGGAATTGTTAAATGTTGATGAAGATAGGGAAGCTGTGATTTCGTGTATAGGACAAGGAGGAATAACATGTAGTAGGAGTGAGGAAGAACCAGTTGTGAGTGCGGGGTAAGTTCGTGAGGCAGTGGGTAGAATGAAAGAGGGTAAAGCAGCAGGAAATGATGGGATAAAGATAGAAATATTTAAAGCAGGTGGAGATATAGTTTTGAAGTAGTTAGTGTTTTTATATAATAAATGTATGGAAGACGATAAGGTACCTAGGGACTGGCAGAGAGCATACATAGTTCCTTTGTATAAAGGCAAAGGGGACAAAAGAGTGTGTAAAAATTAAAGGGAATAAGTCTGTTGAGTATACCTGGTAAAGTGTATGGTAGAGCTATTATTGATAGAATTATGAGTAAGACGGAGAGTAGGATAGCTGATGAACAAGGAGGCTTTAGGAAAGGTAGGGGGTGTGTGGACCAAGTGTTTGCAGTGAAAAACATAGGTGAACAGTATTTAGATAAGGGTAAAGAGGTTTTTGTGGCATTTATGGATTTGGAGAAGGCATATGACAGGGTGGATAGCGGGGCAATGTAGCAGATATTGCAGATGTATATAATAGGAGGTAGGTTATTGAAAGCTGTGAAGAGTATGAGGATAGTGAGGCTCACGTTCGAGTATGTAGGCGAGACGGGGATTATTTCCCAGTAAGTAGGCCTTAGACACGGATGTGTGATGTCACCATGGTTGTTCAATATACTTATAGATGGAGTTGTAAGAGATGTGAATGCTCGGGTGTTGGCAAGAGGTGTGGGGTTAAAAGATAAAGAATCTAACACAAAGTAGGAGTTGTCACAGTTGCTCTTTGCTGATGACACTCTGCTTTTGGGAGATTCTGAAGAGAAGTTGCAGAGGTTGGTTGATGAGTTTGGTAGGGTATGTAAAAGAAGGAAATTTAAACTGAATATAGGAAAGTGTAAGGTAATGAGGATAACAAAAAAAATAAAGTAATGGAAGATTAGATATCAGATTGGAGGGAGAGAGTATGGAGGAGGTGAATGTGTTCATATATTTGGGAGTGGACGTGTCAGCAGATGGGTCTATGAAGAATGAGGTGAATCATAGAATTGATGAGGGAAAAAGGTGATTGATGCACTGAGGGGTCTGAGAAGACAAAGAACTTTATCCATGACAGCAAAGAGGGGAATGTATGAGAGTATAGTTATACCAAAGCTCTTGTATGGATGTGAGGCATGAGTGGTGAATGTTGCAACAAGGAGAAGTCTAGAGGCAGTGGAGATGTCATGTCTGAAGGCAATGTGTGGTGTGAATATAATGCAGAGAGTCAGTACTCTGGAGATTAGAAGGAGGTGAGGGATTACCAAAACTATTATCCAGAGAGCTGAGGAGAGCTTATTGAGATGGCTTAGAGATGTAGAGAGGGTGGAACGCAATACAATGACTACTAGAGTGTACAAATCTGTACTGGAGGGAATGCTGGGTAGGGGGCCGGCCTAAGAAAGGTTGGAAGAAGGGGGTAAAGGAGGTTTTGTGTGCTAGGGGCTTGGACTTCCAGCAAGCGTGCGTGAGCGTGTTAAACAGGAGCGAATGGAGACAAACGGTGTTTAGGACTTGATGTACTGTTGGAGCACAGGCAACATTTGTAAAGGGATTCAGGGAAACCAGCTAGCCGGACTTGAGTCCTGAAAGTGGGAAGTACAGTGTCTGCACTCTGAAGGAGGGGTCTTAATGTTGCAGTTTTATAAGTGTAGTGTAGGCATGCCTGGGGCAAGACAGTGATGGAGTGAATGATGATGAAAGTTTTTCTTTTTCGGGCCACCCTGCCTTGGTGGGAAACGGCCGATATGTTAAATATATATATATATATATATATATATATATATATATATATATATATATATATATTATATAATATATATATATATATATATATAATATATATATATATATATATATATATATAAATATATATATATATATATATATATATATAATATTATTTATATATATTTATGTGTGTGTGTGTGTGTGTGCTTACCTATTTGTGGTTGAAAACATACCTCCTTGCCCCGGCTCTTCACTGATCGCTTCTAGGTCCTCTTTCCCTGCTCCATGAGCTTTATTATACCTCGTCTTAAAAACTATGTACAGTTCCTGCCTCCTCTACGTCACTTGCCAGACTATTCCACTTCCTGACAACTCTATGACTAAAGAAATACTTCCTAACATCTCTTTGACACATCTGAGTCTTCAACTTCCAAAGGTGACCCCTTGTTCCTGTGTCCCATGTCTAGAACATCCTGTCTCTGTCCACCTTGTCAATTCCTCGCAGTATTTTGTATGTCGTTATCATTTCTCCCCTAACCCTCCTGTCCTCCAGTGTCGTAAGTCCGATTTCCTTTCACCTTTCTTTGTAGGACATTCCCCTTAGCTCTAGAACTAGCCTTGTTACAAACCTTTGAACCTTCTCTAATTTCCTGATGTGCTTGACCAGGTGTGGGTTCCAAACTGGTACTGCACACTCCAGTACGGGCCTGACGTACACGGTGTACAGAGTCTTGAACGATTCCTTACTGAGGTATTGGAACGCTATTCTCAGGTTTAAAATGTGCCCATATGCTGCAGCAGTTATGTAGTTGATGTCCACCTCAGGAGATGTGCTCATCACATACCATGACTCGTTGTTGCCATGACTGTTGTTACACAGGATTTGCCTTCCATGAATCCCTGCTCGTTGTCGTTTATAAGCCTGTTCCGTTCTAGGTGTTCCTCCACTCTCCTGATAATCTTCTCCATTACTTTGCATACTATACACGTCAGTGACACTGTTCTGTAGTTTAGTGCCTCGTGTCTATCTCCTTTCTTAGCAATGGGACTACATTTGCAGTGTTCATGCCTCAGGTAGTTCCCCAGTTTCAGTGGATGTATTGAAAATTGTTGTTAGTGGCACACAGCATCTCTGCTCCCTCTCTAAGGACCCACGGAGAGATGTCCGGTCCCACCGCCTTTGAGGTATCAAGGTCACTTAGCAGCTTCTTTACTTCTTTCTTGGTTGTGTGTATTTCATCCAACACTTGTTGGTATATCTCTTGTTGGTGTACCCCCATGTTCTGACTTCCCAGAGTCCTTTCTGTCTCCACTGTAAATACTTCCTTAAATCTCATATTGAGCTTCTCACATACTTCTTGGTCGTTTCTTGTGAGCTCCCCACCTTCTTTCCTCAGCCTGATTACCTGGTCCGTGCTGTTGTCTTCCTCCTGATGTGGCTATTTCAACAGCTTCGGGTCAGACTTGACTTTTGATGCTATATAGTTTTGAACTTTCGCTGGCCTCCCTCCTTATCTGTGCATACTCGTTTCTGGCTCTTCGAATAATCTCATTATTTTCCTGGGTCCTCTGCCTTCTGTACTTTATCTATTCTCTAATGCACTTAGTTTTTGTCTCCCTACACCTCTGGGTAAATCAAGGGCTCGTTCTGGTCTTCCCATTATTTCTGTTGCCCTTGGAAACAAACCTTTCCTCTGCCTCCTTGCATTTTGTTATGTACTCCATCATTTTGTTTGCTAACTTTCCTACCAGTTCTCTCTCCCATTGAACCTCCTGCAGGAAGTTCCTCATACCTGTATAGTGCCCGCTTTTGTAGTTTGGGTTTTCCCATCCTACTCCTGTTACCCTCTCCACTTGTAACTCTACTAAGTATTCAAAACTCAGAGCCACGTGATCACTAGCTCCAAGGGGCCTTTCATATGTAATGCCCTCAATGTCCGAGTTACTCAGGGTGAAGACGAGGTCCAGTCTTGTTGTTTCATCCTCCCCTCTCTCTTTGTTGATGCTTGAGGTTTTCCAGTACCATATCCTTCATCTTGGCTCTCCATGTTTCGGGACCTCAATGTGGTTCCAGGTTTTCCCAGTCAATCACCTTGTGATTGAAATCTCCCATATCTAGTAACTTTGTTCTACTCGTGTGAGCTCTTCTGGCCACCGCAGCTAGTGTGTCCACCATTGCTGTGTTGCTCTCTTCACATTCTTCTCTCGGCCTTCTGCAGTTTTGTGGCGGGCTACACATCACTGCAGTGACTACATTATGTTCCCCAGACTGAATTGTACCAGTTTTGTAGTCCCTGTGTGTGTGTGTGTGTGTGTGTGTGTGTGCATACTCACCTCATTGTACTCACCTAATTGTGGTTGCAGGGGTCGATTCATAGCTCCTGGCGCCGCCTCTTCACTTGTCTCTACTAGGTCCTCACTCTCTCCCTTCTCTATAAGCTTTATCATGCCTCTTCTTAAAGCTATGTATGGATCTTGCCTCCACTACATCACTTTCCAGACTGTTTGACTTCCTGGCAACTCTATGTACTGAATAAGTACTTCCCAACATCCCTGTGACTCATCTGAGTCTTCAACTTTCAGTTTGTGTGTATGTGTGTGTGTGTGTGTGTGTGTGTGTGTGTGTGTGTGTGTGTGTATGTGTGTGTATGTGTGTGTGTATGTGTGTGTGTGTGTGTGTGTGTGTGTGTGTGTATGTGTGTGTGTGTGTGTGGTATGTGTGCGTGCGTGTGTGTGTGTGTGTGTGTGTGTGTGTGTGTGTGTGTGTGTGTGTATGTGTGTGTGTGTGTGTGTGGTGTGTGTATGTGTGTATGTGTGTGTGTGTGTATGTGTGCGCGCGTGTGTGTGTGTGTGTGTGTGGTGTGTGTGTGTGTGTGTGTGTGTGTAATTATTCAGACTTTACAACCATGAAGTTTCACCTCACGAGCACCACACAAACATATCATTATAAACCTGGAGCTGGTAATTGGTAGGGTCGGGCGGAGGGCTTAATGCCTCACCTTACTCCACTCTCTCTTTTTCTAATTAATTGGATACTAATTTCATAATTTGTTTGTAGTGTAGTCTAATTACTGACGTTCTGTCAGCGTAATTTAACTCACTAAGTCACGAAAGTTGACCAGAAGATCCAAACATGATCTCGTGTACATGGTTGGTGTGTACACTCTATAAAACACATATACATAAAACACAAACACATACACACACACACACACACACACACACACACACACACACACACACACACACACACACACACACACACATACATGGGACATGATAACGACATGTAAAATACTGAGAGGAATTGACAAGGGGTACTGAGATAGTATGTTCCAGAGAGGGGACACAGTAACAAGGGGACACAGTTGGAAATTGAAGACTCAGATGAATCACAGGGATGTTAGGAAGTATTTCTTCAGTCACAGAGTTGTCAGGAAGTGGAATAGTCTGGGAAGTGATGTAGTGGAGGTAGAATCCATACATAGCTTTGAGAAGAGGTATGATGAAGCTCATGGAGCAGGAAGAGTGACCCAGTAGCGATCAGTGAAGAGGCGGGGCCAAGAGCTATGACTCGACCTCTGCAACCAAAACTAGGTGAGTACACACACACACACACACACACAGGAGGACAGTCGTGTGTTGGAGTCATGTGTTGGAGTCATGTGTTGGAGACATGTGTTGGAGTCATGTGTTGGAGTCATGTGTTGGAGACATGTGTTGGAGTCATGTGTTGGAGTCATGTGTTGGAGTCATGTGTTGGAGTCATGTGTTGGAGTCATGTGTTGGAGACATGTGTTGGAGTCGTGTGTTGGAGTCATGTGTTGGAGTCATGTGTTGGAGTCGTGTGTTGGAGTCATGTGTTGGAGTCATGTGTTGGAGACATGTGTTGGAGTCATGTGTTGGAGTCATGTGCTGGAGTCATGTGTTGGAGTCATGTGTTGGAGACATGTGTTGGAGTCATGTGTTGGAGACATGTGTTGAAGTCATGTGTTGGAGTCCTGTGTTGGAGACATGTGTTTGAGTCATGTGTTTGAGTCATGTGTTTGAGTCATGTGTTTGAGTCATGTGTTGGAGTCATGTGTTGGAGTCATGTGTTGAGACATGTGTTGAGACATGTGTTGGAGTCATGTGTTGGAGTCATGTGTTGGAGTCATGTGTTGGAGTCATGTGTTGGAGTCATGCGTTGGAGTCATGTGTTTGAGTCATGTGTTGAGACATGTGTTGAGACATGTGTTGGAGTCATGTGTTGAGACATGTGTTGGAGTCATGTGTTGGAGTCATGTGTTGGAGTCATGTGTTGGAGTCATGTGTTGGAGTCATGCGTTGGAGTCATGTGTTGGAGTCATGTGTTGAGACATGTGTTGAGACATGTGTTGGAGTCATGTGTTGGAGTCATGTGTTGGAGTCATGTGTTGGAGTCATGTGCTGGAGTCATGCGTTGGAGTCATGTGTTGGAGTCATGTGTTGGAGTCATGTGTTGGAGTCATGCGTTGGAGTCATGTGTTGGAGTCATGTGTTGGAGTCATGTGTTGGAGTCATGTGTTGGAGTCATGCGTTGGAGTCATGTGTTTGAGTCATGTGTTGGAGTCATGTGTTGGAGTCATGTGTTGGAGTCATGCGTTGGAGTCATGTGTTTGAGTCATGTGTTGAGACATGTGTTGGAGTCATGTGTTGGAGTCATGTGTTGGAGTCATGTGTTGGAGTCATGCGTTGGAGTCATGTGTTGGAGTCATGTGTTGGAGTCATGTGTTGGAGTCATGTGTTGGAGTCATGCGTTGGAGTCATGTGTTTGAGTCATGTGTTGAGACGTGTGTTGAGACATGTGTTGGAGTCATGTGTTGGAGTCATGTGTTGGAGTCATGTGTTGGAGTCATGTGTTGGAGTCATGTGTTGGAGTCATGTGTTGGAGTCATGTGTTGGAGTCATGTGTTGGGTCTGGGGTTTCTTGTCTTGGTCCACATAAACATATTTCTACACACTATCCCTTCCAACTATAGCTCCTGGGAACTAACTTCCCGGTACCGTAAATCCTGTTATTGGTTATTACATAGTTATTATTCTAAACCGGTGGTTCTTATCCATGGTTACCTGTACCCCCTCTGGGGGGAGCACGAAAAAACACAATGCTTGGGTACGAGACACAATTCAAAATATTTTTTCTGTGAAAGACACTGAATTTTTTTCTGTAATAATTTCTGTTTATTTTACTTCTTTGAGTTTACGTACGGTTTGCATACTTGTTTTTTAAAGGTTACGTTCACCGCCATCTTCACGTGTACGATACCTGTTCAGCATTATTGCTTGCACAGTTCCTACCACATCCTTACTCAGTCGTGGGTGCCTGTGTAGCAAGTTTCCACTGTTATAAAGGCGAGTAACGCGTTACAAAATTTTTGCATGGGGGGGAATAATTATGAAATTTAAGTTAGGAATTTAACGGTTGTATGTTCAGTCCTGAAGTGACAGAACAAGGTATCCCGGGGGCTCTGTGTCGCGACTCTAAAAGTACAGAGTGTGGCAAAATTGAAAATTCTGCAAATAATGTTTTAAAAAATTTTTGAAGGGGACTCAGAAGGGGCTTCACAAGGGGCTACAGGAAACTTTACGCAAACGTTTCAGTAAAAGGGTAAATTAGGCATACACGAGAAAAATCTATTTCTAGTCTTTCAGATGTCCCAAAGGATCAAACCCAAAAAATATCTAAGCACTTTAAAAGTTGAAGCGCTCAGTATTGACATAAAAGTAACGAACATGAAAGGGTAAGAAATTATCAAGGGGACAATCAGAAATTATGCGTAAAAAACAAAAATTAAAAATTTTTTTCCCTATTTCTTCCCCAAAAATAAATCAATTAAACCTTAAAATTTATAATTAATCCTAACTTTTCTTAATAAAATTGATAGTTTGAAAAAAGTAAGTTTTATATGATTTAATGTAAAAACATCAAATTTTAACAACGATTTAGGTCACAAGATTTAAAAACACATGAAAGAATTTAAGTTGTTTTACCAAGTAAAACCCAAAAGAAAAACCTGTGATTTTTTCTGATCTAACACAATTCTCCAGTCATTTCACAGTAACCAATTTAATTAAAAAAACTCACATGGTAACTTACACAACCTAACAAAAGAGATTGCTTGTTATGGAAAACTTCAGCGCTAAAATTTAAAAATTGACTAAAAAAATCCAGTGTCCATTTATTGTACAAATGCATAAAAAAAAAAGAAAAAAAAAATATTGTGCCGACACACCTGTACCCATGAAATGTTTCATCCATTTCATACGATGTAATGACCCCATAGGGGTCATAAGCATTCCCTTTTTAAATTTCCTATCGGGTTTTTGTAGCGTTATCATGTCCCCCTATCTCTCCTTTTTTCCATGTGTTCCAGGTTGATTTTCCTTTAACCCTCCCTCATAGGGCATACCCCTTTTGCTCCCCGGGTAGTCTTGCTGCAAACCTTTTCACTTTCTCAGTGTCTTACTTTGGGTTTTTCAAAAAGGTTTGGTGCATATCCAATATGGGCCTAACTACCAGGGGCGTGTCCTGAAAAATTCCAATTAAGATTCGGAAAGCTGTTTGTAGGTTTACTAGGCCCATAGCGCAGCAGTTTTTCTGGTTTGTCGCCCAGGAGATGTGCCGGGGTTATGCTCAAAAAGTCTTTTTCCTTGAGTGAAATTTGCAGACTCTTCTTGCCCCTACTTCCGCTGCGGGCTTGTTTGCCCCTTTCCCCAAATTTTATGACTTTGCACTTAGTGGGTTGAAATCCCGGAGCCAATTGCTGGACCAGGGTGCAGCTGCCCAAAACCCTTTGTAGTTTTCTGCCTTGTCCTCGTCCGACGAAACTTCTCACCAATTCAAATCTCTGCAAACGGGGACATTTGGGTTACTCCTTCCTTCATGTCATTGACAAATACCAGAAACAGCACCGGTCCCAGGACTGACCCCTGTGGAACTCCACTCGTCACAGGCACCCATTCTGACACCTCGCCACGTACGATGATTCGCTGTTGTCTTCCTGACAGGTATTCCCTGGTCCATTGTAGTGCCTTCCCTATTATCCCTGCTTGGTCCTCCAGTTTTTGCACTAATCTCTTGTGTGGAACTGTGTCAAACTCTTTCTTACAGTCCAAGAAAATGCATTCTACCCACCCCTCTCTCTCTTGTCTTACAGCTGTCACCATGTCATAGAACTCCAGTAGGTTTGTGACACAGGATTTCGCGTCCCTGAACCGTGTTGGCTGTCGTTGATAAGTTCATTCCACTCTAGGTATTTCACCACTCTTCTCCTGATAATCTTCTCCGTGTCTTTGTATGCTATACATGTCAGTGACACTGGTCTGTAGTTTAATACTTCATGTCTGTCTCCTTTTTTAAAAACTAGGACTACATTTGCTGTTTTCGATACCTCAGGTAGTCGCCCTGTCTCGATAGATGTGTTGAGTATTGTTGTTATGGGTACACATAGTGCCTCTGTTTCCTCTCTCAGGACCCATGGAGACATGTTATCCGGCCCCATCGCCTTTGAGGTATCTAGCTCACTCAGTAGCCTCTTCACTTCTTCCTTGGTTGTATGTATTGTGTCTAACACCTGGTGGTGCACCCCACCTCTCCGTCCTTCTGGAGTCCTGTCTCCTCTGTGAACACTTTTTTGAGTCTCATGTTGAGTTCCTCGCACACTTCGCGGTCGTTTCTTGTGATCTCTCCCCCTTCCTTCTTTAGCCTTATTACCTGGTTCTTGACTGTTGTTTTCCTCCTGATGTGGCTGTATAACAGCTTCGGGTCAGGTTTGGCTTTCGCTGCTATGTCATTTTCATATTGTCGTTTGGCCTCCCTTCTTACCTGTGCATATTCATTTCTGGCTCTACGACCTCTCTTCTTGTTCTCCTGGGCTGTTTGCCTTCTATACTTCTTCCACTCTCTAGCGCACTTGGTTTTGGCCTCTTCATACCTTTGGTAAACCAGGGGCTCATCCTGAATTTCTCGTTATTTATGTTACCCTTGGGTACAAACCTCTCCTCAGCTTAATTTCATATTGTTGTCATATATTCCGTCATCTCGTTTACTGACTTCCCTGCCAGGTTCTCTGTCCCACTGAACCTCGTGTATGAAATTCTTCATGCCTGTGTAGTCCCCTCTCTTGTAGTTTGGCTTCACTCGTCCTGCCCTTCCTGCTTCCCTCTCCACTTGTAACTCTACTATGTGTGTTAGGTAAGACACATATGCAACAGTTAGGTATCTTTATTTCGAAACGTTTCGCCTACACAGTAGGCTTCTTCAGTCGAGTACAGAAAAGTTGATAGAAGCAGAAGAGACTTGAAGACAATGTAATCAGTCCATCACCCTTAAAGTTTTGAGGTGGTCAGTCCCTCAGTCTGGAGAAGAGCATTGTTCCATAGTCTGAAACAATATTACATCGTCTTCAAGTCTCTTCTGCTTCTATCAACTTTTCTGTACTCGACTGAAGAAGCCTACTGTGTAGGCGAAACGTTTCGAAATAAAGATACCTAACCGTCGCATATGTGTCTTACCTAACAATCTGTCGGTATTTTATACCATTTTAATGTTCAACTCTACTATGTATTCGAAACTCAGAACCACATGGTCACTTGCCCCGAGGGGGCTCTCACATGTGATGTCCTCAGTGTCTGCACTACTCAAGGTGAATACTAGATCCAGTCTTGCTGGTTCATCCTCTCCTCTCTCTCTCTGGTAGTGTCCCTTACGTGCTGGTACATGGGGTTTTCCAGTACCACTTCCATCATCTTAGCCCTCCACGTTTCTGGGCTCCCATGTGGCTCCAGGTTCTCCCAGTCGATTTCCTTGTGGTTGAAGTCACCCATGATTAGTAGCATTGCCCTCTAGCATGAACCCTTCTGGCCACTTCATCTAGTGTATGTGTGTGTGTGTGTGTGTGTGTGTTGCAGCTGTGTGTACTTTTTGTGTATAGTAGAGAACTGGTACTGTCTACGACGGGAAGGAAGGCAAGATGAAAAGGAAGGTAGGCAAAACAGTGTAAGAAGAGGAAGAGAAGGAGTTTAAAGAGGGAAAGATGATTGGCCTCCTGGTGGAAAAAACAGGGAGGGAGTGGATAGAGGGGTTGTAAGGTACCTGCCCAGTTTTGCTGGTAAAAGGAAAATGCCAATTAATTACAGGCAAGCCAAGTCATCAGGGAGGAGAGAGTGAGAGAGAGAGAGAGAGGAGAGAGAGAGAGAGAGAGAGAGAGAGAGAGAGAGAGAGAGAGAGAGAGAGAGAGAGAGAGAGAGAGAGACAGACATACAGACAGACGGACAGAGACAGACAGACAGACAGACAGACAGACAGATATACAGAGAGGCACAGATAGACAAACAGACAGAGGAGAGGGAAACTGACTGGCCCTCTTCTCGGAGCTTACCAGCTCCGATTGGAATGCTCTTCTCCAAGTGGATGTTGATAATCAAGCGAAAGCTTTCACTAAACATATCCTTAATCTCCAACATAAATACATCCCTCACCAGCAGCATGTGACGAGGCCTTCAGATCAGCTTCGGCTTGGTTTCGTTATCCGCTAGTGCTAAGTATAAGACTTGGAGAAGGTATAAGAGGCATCCCAATATCTATAACAGTAACTTCCACAGGTAAGGAAGTCTAGAACTGGGCCATCTCTAGATGGGAGATACAAAGAGAAAACTGGCATCAGGAAGAGTGGCCTCCAAGCTTGGTGGTTCTTGGTCAAGGACTGACAAGGCTTTTCCCTTCATAAAATTATTGCACTTCTAAATCGACAGCATGGAACGATCTCTACTGGTAATCAAGAGTAAACTGACCTCTTTGTTGAACACTTTGGTGAACACTTTGCTGCCAAGATGCAAGTCCCTGATCAAGTTAGGTAACATCCTTTGCTAGCAGCAAGATCTATGTCAACGTTGTCAGAGGTAGCAGTAAGGCAGTATGAAGTGAATCTCGTCCTTAAATCTTTGTATAAAGACAAAGCTGTTGGCCTGGATAAGGTGAGCCCAAGATTGCTGAGTAGATGTTCAGACCGGCTAGCATCACCTCTAACTCGCATCTATTAGTACTCTCTAGTACAGTGTAAATATCCTTCTTTGTAGAAAGAGGCACAGAAAAGAAAAGCAGAGCGGAAATTAGCAACTACGGACCATTGTCACTCTTGTCAATCACTGGCCAAATTCTTGAGATAATAATTTCAAGGCATATGACAGTATTTTTCGACTATCACTAGCTTCTTTGTGACAGCTAGTGTACTTCATAAAAGGTCGCTCTGCTGCTGATCTGTTAAACTCGCTGGGTGAATCCAAAATCAACTTTGTAGTAGCACTGGACATTGCTGGTGCTTTCGACCGAGTATGGCACCTGGAACTCTTAACAGAACCACCTAGAATCTCTGGCTCTGCACTGCACATCCTTAGTGGTTACTTTCAAGAAAGGAGTAGTTACCAAGGGGACACAGTCAACAAGACACTCAGTGGATGCCAGTGTTCCACAGAGAAGTGTGCGTGATCCTTTGTTATGAATTCATACTTCAGTAACCTTCACCTTATCGTAGAATCCGTTGCTCATGCAAATGACTGTACTCTGACATTTACTTATCCAAGAAAGGACATGCTAGCTGTCCCTAGATACCATTATGTAGCGATAAAACTGAAAAGGAGAGTGCTAGAACCCGAGGATTCGGTGGATATCCTAGAGATGAAATTTGATTCCAAATTGTCTGTGAAAAACACGTGAAAAATCTTACAAGCTAGGCAGCCCAGAAACAAACAGCACGGTGTATTTTTATCCAGCTGGACAGTAGAGGCTGTATAACTCTCCACGAAGCACAAGCGCATTCACACCTTGAATATGCTCTACTGTCTTGGACTGTCTGCTCCCCGTCTCATCTACGACTTCTGGACAGACCAGAGACCCAAGTAGAATGACTTATCTCGCGCACTTTGCAGACAACGAGAAGATAGCTTATATACAACAAGTCAGGCAGCAAACAATGACTACACTCTGGCTGTGCCCTCTATAGAACATCACTTCATCTGCGATCACTCATTCCTAGATTGACTCGAGTGTGGAATATGTTTGTACAGCATAACAACTTGGATGAAATAAAATCAGTTGACCAAGTAAAGTCGTTGGCCCACAGCCGGGCCACAGCTGGGCCACAGCTGGCCCACAGCTGGCTCCAAACTCACTCTTTTCTCTGTTTGTATGTTTCAAAGCATTATAATTAAATGTAAGAACTTTTAACATAACCTTGTAAAAATCCTTGCATAAGTAAAAGTGAGAGAGAGAGAGAGAGAGAGAGAGAGAGAGAGAGAGAGAGAGGAGAGAGAGAGAGAGAGAGAGAGAGAGAGAGAGACAAATAGAGACAGAGAGGAAGTCTACTTCACAAACTTCACCTCATCCTAGAATCCCATGACTATGCAGATGGCTGTACTTTAATATTTACTTATGCCAGAAAGGAGATACCAGATACTCTAAGGCATATTAATCACTAGCTTACAGTTATATTAACACGGGAAACACGATGGTAGGTTACACTTGCTTCTGAGAAAACACAAATGAATATTGTCTCTAGAAAAACATGATGTTCATATTGGAACAATGGCAATAATGAGTAGAAGAGTGTTAGAGCCCGGGGATGTGGTGGCTATCCTAGGAGTGATTCCAGAAGGTCTGTGAAGTATCACGTAGTAAATGTAGCAAGCAAGGCAGCCAAGAAGTTAACAGCACTAAAGTATATCTCGTACCTTCTTAACAGCAGAGGCTGTGCAACCTTCACTAGGCACAAGTGAGTTCTTAACTTCAATATGCATCACATACTTGGACTGCCTGTCCCCCGTCTCCCGACCGTCTTATTTAGGACTTCTGGACAGAGCAGAAAACAGTGCAAGACGACTCATCTCTAGCTTGAACCCACTTAGGTTCGTTCTCTAATTTCGTTAGAAACTTCATCACCGGAGAAATGTGCGTGGCCTTTATGTTAAGCACCACATTTGGCTCCAATTCGCGGTCAAAGAAGTGGAGCCAAATGTGGCATAGAAAACAACTTCTATTCCACAAGACGAACAGCAAAGAGCAACTACACTCTGGTTGTACCTCTCTCAAGAACATCACGTCATCTCTACTCATTCAATCCTAGAATGACTCAGGTTTGAAACATGTTGATACTACAATCAAGCATTTATGAAGTAAATTAACTAACTGAAACCTTTGGCCCTCAACTGGTTACTATGTCATCTTGTTCCATATAAGATCGCAGTAAAAAAGTGATATCACAATATGCAAAACAACCACTGTGAATAAATAGTGATTTTGATGATAAAAGGGAAGAGAAGTGAAGAGTCGAGAGTTGAGCAAAAACTGCATCTTGGTCGAGGGAAGGCACGGACAGGATTGTGTGTGTGTGTGTGTGTGTGGTGTGTGTGTGGTGTGTGTGTGTGTGTGTGTGTGTGTGTTGTGTGGTTTTGGGATGGTCCTTGCCTGACCTATGTCTGGGTGTTACTGGGAGAGTAGTGCCAATATGAGGCTGGAAGAGTAGTGTCAGAGTGTGGCTGGGAAAGTAGTGACAGAGTGAGACTGGGAGAGTAGTGCCAGGGTGAGGCTCGGAGAGTAGTGTCAGAGTGTGGCTTGGAATTTGTGTCAGGGTGTGGCTGGGAGATTTCTGCCAGGGGAGGCTGGGAGAGTGGTGGTGCCTGTAGAGGAGTCAGGGAATGGGCCTTGTGAGGGAGGGGAGTGGGCAGCAAGAGGGAGGGAGTGGGCAGAGTGTGAGAAGGAGTGGGCAGAGTAGAAGAAGAAGAAGAAACAGAATGGAGAGATGGGAGAAAGGGAAGAGAATGGAGTGGGACAAATAGTAATGATTGAAGGGGTGTGGGGAAGAGCAGTAGGCAAAGAGAAGGAAGGAATGGATGGAGGGAGGAAGTAGGAAAAATGAAGTAGGAAAGTGGAAAGAGAGAGAGAGAGAGAGAGAAAAGAGAGAGAGAAAAGAGGGGAGAGAAGAGAGAGAGAGAGAGAGAGAGAGAGCGGGACTGGAGGAAGTGGAAAATGGTGCATCTGAATTACTGCAGGGGTGAGAATTATGGACAGTGAGACTGATACTGTTGTAGTTACTGCTACTACTGATGTTATTGTTGCTACTGCAGATGTTGTTGCTGATGTGTTATTGTTGCTGATGATTGTTATTGTTGGGTACTGCAGATGATGTTGCTGATGCTGTTATTGTTGCTACTGCAGATGTTGCTGATGCTGTTATTGTTGCTACTGCAGATGTTGTTGCTGATGCTGTTATTGTTGCTGATGATGTTATTGTTGCTACTGCAGATGTTGTTGCTGATGCTGTTATTGTTGCTGATGATGTTATTGTTGCTACTGCAGATGATGTTGCTGATGCTGTTATTGTTGCTACTGCAGAAGATGTTGCTGATGCTGTTATTGTTGCTACTGCAGATGTTGTTGCTGCTGTTATTGTTGCTGATGATGTTATTGTTGCTACTGCAGATGTTGTTGCTGATGCTGTTATTGTTGCTGATGATGTTATTGTTGCTACTGCAGATGTTGTTGCTGATGCTGTTATTGTTGCTGATGATGTTATTGTTGCTACTGCAGATGTTGTTGCTGATGCTGTTATTGTTGCTGATGATGTTATTGTTGCTACTGCAGATGTTGTTGCTGCTGTTATTGTTGCTACTGCAGATGTTGTTGCTGCTGTTATTGTTGCTACTGCAGATGTTGTTGCTGCTGTTATTGTTGCTACTGCAGATGTTGTTGCTGCTGTTATTGTTGCTACTGCAGATGTTGTTGCTGCTGTTAAATTTTTGCTACTGCAGATGTTGTTGCTGCTGTTATTGTTGCTACTGCAGATGTTGTTGATGATGCTGTTATTGTTGCTACTGCAGATGTTGTTGCTGATGCTGTTATTGTTGCTACTGCAGATGTTGTTGCTGCTGTTATTGTTGCTACTGCAGATGTTGTTGCTGCTGTTATTGTTGCTACTGCAGATGTTGTTGATGATGCTGTTATTGTTGCTACTGCAGATGTTGTTGATGATGCTGTTATTGTTGCTACTGCAGATGTTGTTGATGATGCTGTTATTGTTGCTACTGCAGATGTTGTTGCTGATGCTGTTATTGTTGCTACTGCAGATGTTGTTGCTGCTGTTATTGTTGCTACTGCAGATGTTGTTGCTGCTGTTATTGTTGCTACTGCAGATGTTGTTGATGATGCTGTTATTGTTGCTACTGCAGATGTTGTTGCTGATGCTGTTATTGTTGCTACTGCAGATGTTGTTGCTGATGCTGTTATTGTTGCTGATGATGTTATTGTTGCTACTGCAGATGTTGTTGCTGCTGTTATTGTTTGCTCTGCAGTATGTTGCTGATGCTGTTATTGTTGCTAAGCAGTGTTGTTGCTGCTGTTATTGTTGCTACTGCAGATGTTGTTGCTGATGCTGTTATTGTTGCTGATGATGTTATTGTTGCTACTGCAGATGTTGTTGCTGCTGCTGTTATTGTTGCTACTGCAGATGTTGCTGATGCTGTTTTTTGTTGCTACAGCAGATGTTTGTTTTGCTGCTGTTATTGTTGCTACTGCAGATGTTGTTTGGGTGATGCTGTTATTGTTGCTACTGCAGATGTTTTTTGCTGCTGTTATTGTTGCTACTGCAGATGTTGCTGATGCTGTTATTGTTGCTACTGCAGATGTTGTTGCTGCTGTTATTGTTGCTACTGCAGATGTTGCTGATGCTGTTATTGTTGCTACAGCAGATGTTGTTGCTGCTGTTATTGTTGCTACTGCAGATGTTGTTGCTGATGCTGTTATTGTTGCTACTGCAGATGTTGTTGCTGATGCTGTTATTGTTGCTACTGCAGATGTTTTGCTGATGCTGTTATTGTTGCTACTGCAGATGTTGTTGCTGATGCTGTTATTGTTGCTACTGCAGATGTTGTTGCTGGGTGTTATTGTTGCTACTGCAGATTTTGTTGCTGCTGTTATGTTGCTACTGCAGATGTGTTGCTGCTGTTATTGTGCTACTGCAGATTTTTTGCTGATGCTGTTATTTTTGCTGATGATGTTTTGTTGCTACTGCAGAGTTTTTTTGCTGATGCTGTTATTGTTGCTACTGCAGATGTTGTTGCTGCTGTTATTGTTGCTACTGCAGATGTTGCTGATGCTGTTATTGTTGCTTTATGCTGTTATTGTTCTACTGCAGATGTTTTTGCTGGGTGCTGTTATTGTTGCTACTGCGTGTTGTTGCTGATGCTGTTTATTGTTGCTAATGCAGATGTTGTTGCTGCGTTTTTTTGTTTGCTACTGCAGAAAGTTGCTGATTTCGTTATTGTTGCGAGCTGTATTGTTTCTGATGATGTTATTGTTGCTACTGCAGATGTTGTTGCTGATGCTGTTATTGTTGCTACTGCAGATGTTTTTGCTGCTGTTATTGTTGCTACTGCAGATGTTGCTGATGCTGTTATTGTTGCTGATGCTGTTATTGTTGCTGATGCTGTTATTGTTGCTACTGCAGATGTTGTTGCGATGCTGTTATTGTTTGCTACTGCAGATGTTGTTGCTGCTGATGCTGTTACTGTTGCTACTGCAGATGTTGCTGCTGCTGCTGTTATTGTTGCTGATGCTGTTATTGTTGCTTCTGCAGATGTTGTTGCTGCTGCTGTTATTGTTGCTGATGCTGTTATTGTTGCTGATGCTGTTATTGTTGCTACTGCAGATGTTGTTGCTGATGCTGTTATTGTTGCCTACTGCAGATGTTGTTGCTGCTGTTTATTGTTGCTACTGCAGGGGTGTTTTTGCGCTGTTATTGTTGCTACTGCAGATGTTGCTGATGCTGTTATTGTTGCTGATGATGTTATTGTTGCTACTGCAGATGTTGTTGCTGATGCTGTTATTGTTGCTACTGCAGATGTTGTGCTGATGCTGTTATTGTTGCTACTGCAGATGTTGTTGCTGCTGTTATTGTTGCTACTGCAGATGTTGCTGATGCTGTTATTGTTGCTGATGATGTTATTGTTGCTACTGCAGACGTTGTTGCTGATGCTGTTATTGTTGCTACTGCAGATGTTGTTGCTGCTGCTGTTATTGTTGCTACTGCAGATGTTGCTGATGCTGTTATTGTTGCTGATGCTGTTATTGTTGCTACTGCAGATGTTGTTGCTGATGCTGTTATTGTTGCTACTGCAGATGTTGTTGCTGATGCTGTTATTGTTGCTACTGCAGATGTTGTTGCTGCTGTTATTGTTGCTACTGCAGATGTTGCTGATGCTGTTATTGTTGCTGATGCTGTTATTGTTGCTGATGATGTTATTGTTGCTACTGCAGATGTTGTTGCTGATGCTGTTATTGTTGCTACTGCAGATGTTGTTGCTGCTGTTATTGTTGCTACTGCAGATGTTGCTGATGCTGTTATTGTTGCTGATGCTGTTATTGTTGCTGATGATGTTATTGTTGCTACTGCAGATGTTGTTGCTGATGCTGTTATTGTTGCTACTGCAGATGTTGTTGCTGCTGTTATTGTTGCTACTGCAGATGTTGCTGATGCTGTTATTGTTGCTGATGCTGTTATTGTTGCTGATGCTGTTATTGTTGCTACTGCAGATGTTGTTGCTGCTGATGCTGTTACTGTTGCTACTGCAGATGTTGCTGCTGCTGCTGTTATTGTTGCTGATGCTGTTATTGTTGCTTCTGCAGATGTTGTTGCTGCTGCTGTTATTGTTGCTGATGCTGTTATTGTTGCTGATGCTGTTATTGTTGCTACTGCAGATGTTGTTGCTGATGCTGTTATTGTTGCTACTGCAGATGTTGTTGGATGCTGTTATTGTTGCTACTGCAGATGTTGTTGCTGCTGTTATTGTTGCTACTGCAGATGTTGCTGATGCTGTTATTGTTGCCCGGGTGAATGTTTTTTGGGTTTTACTGCAGATGTTGTTGCTGATGCTGTTATTGTTGCTACTGCAGATGTTGTTGCTGATGCTGTTATTGTTGCTACTGCAGATGTTGTTGCTGATGCTGTTATTGTTGCTGATGCTGTTATTGTTGCTACTGCAGATGTTGTTGATGATGCTGTTATTGTTGCTACTGCAGATGTTGTTGCTGATGCTGTTATTGTTGCTGATGTGTTATGTTGCTACTGCAGATTTGTTGCTGATGCTGTTATTTTGCTACTGCAAAGTTGTTGCTGATGCTGTTATTGTTGCTGGATGCTGTTTTTTGTTGGGTACTGCAGATGTTGTTGCTGATGCTGTTATTGTTGCTACTGCAGATGTTGTTGCTGATGCTGTTATTGTTGCTGATGCTGTTATTGTTGCTACTGCAGATGTTGTTGCTGATGCTGTTATTGTTGCTGATGCTGTTATTGTTGCTACTGCAGATGTTGCTGATGCTGTTATTGTTGCTGATGATGTTATTGTTGCTACTGCAGATGTTGTTGCTGATGCTGTTATTGTTGCTGATGCTGTTATTGTTGCTACTGCAGATGTTGTTGATGATGCTGTTATTGTTGCTGATTGATGTTTTTTGTTGCTACTGCAAAATGTTGTTGCTGATGCTGTTATTGTTGCGATGCTGTTTTGTTGCTACTGCAGATTTTTTGTGAGCTGTTTTTGTTGTGTGTGTTATTGTTGCTATGCAGATGTTTTGCTGATGCTGTTATTGTTGCTGATGAGTTAATTGTATGCAGTTGTTATTGCGATGTGTTATGTTGGCTGTTATTGTTGCTACTGCAGATGTTGTTGATGATGCTGTTATTGTTGCTGATGATGTTATTGTTGCTACTGCAGATGTTGTTGCTGATGCTGTTATTGTTGCTGATGCTGTTATTGTTGCTACTGCAGATGTTGTTGCTGATGCTGTTATTGTTGCTGATGCTGTTATTGTTGCTACTGCAGATGTTGTTGCTGATGCTGTTATTGTTGCTGATGATGTTATTGTTGCTACTGCAGATGTTGTTGCTGATGCTGTTATTGTTGCTGATGCTGTTATTGTTGCTACTGCAGTTTGTTGCTGTGCTGTTATTTTTGCTACGCAGATGTTGCTGAGTGTTATTGTTGCTACTGCAAGTTGTTGAGTGTTATTGTTGCTGATGCTGTTATTTGCGATGATGCTGTTATTGTTGCTACTGCAGATGTTGGAGATGCTGTATTGCTGTGATGCTGTTATTGTTGCTACTGCAGAGTTGTGAACGTTATTGTGCTGATGTGTTATTGTTGCTTCTGCAGATGTTGTGTGCTGTTTATTGTTGCTGATGCTGTTATTGTTGCTCGCAGATGTTGTTGCTTTATGCTGTTATTTTGCTACTGCAGATGTTGTTACTATGCCTGTTTTTGCTGCTGATGCGTTTTTGTTGCTACTGCAGATGTTGCTGATGCTGTTATTGTGCTGATGGGTGTTATTGTGCACTCAGATGTTGGTGATGCTGTTTTTTTGTTTTTGGGTGCTGTTATTGTTGCTACTGCAGATGTTGTTGAGATGCTGTTATTGTTGCTTTCTGCAGATGTTTTTGTCTATCTGCTGTGTATGCCTGTTGCTGCTGTTTCGGTGCTGATGTGTTTATGTTGCTTCTGCGATGTTGTTTTGCTGTGTATTGTTGCTGTGTGTTATTGTTGCTACTGCAGATGTTGTGATGCTGTTTATAGTGCTATCTGTTATTGTTGCTACTGCGATGTTGTTGACTGCGATGTGTTTATTTGCTCTGCTCGATGTTGTTTGCTGTGAGCTGTTATTGTTGCTATGGTATTGTTGCTCTGCAGATGTTGTTCTGGATCTGTTATTTGCTCTGCAGTTTTTTGCAGCTGCTGTTATTGTTGCTGATGCTGTTATTGTTGCTTCTGCAGATGTTGCTGATGCTGTTATTGTTGCTGATGCTGTTATTGTTGCTACTGCAGATTGTTGTGCTTTTGATGGCTGTTACTGTTGCTACATGCAGATGTTGCTTCTGCTGCTGTTATTGTTGCTGATGCTGTTATTGTTGCTGATGCTGTTATTGTTGCTACTGCAGATGTTGTTGCTGCTGATGCTGTTACTGTTGCTACTGCAAATGTTGCTGCTGCTGCTGTTATTGTTGCTGATGCTGTTATTGTTGCTTCTGCAGATGTTGTTGCTGCTGATGCTGTTACTGTTGCTACTGCAGATGTTGCTGCTGATGCTACTTTTCCTGATATTGCTGTTGCTGCTGCTGTTACTGCTACTGCAGATGTTGTTGTCGCTGATGCTGTTGCAGATGGTGATGTTGCTGTTGCTTCTGGTGTTGCAGTTGTTGCTGTTTCTTCCGTTGCAAATGCTGTTGTTGCCGCTGCTTCTGTTGCTTCTGTTGTTGCAGATGTTGCTGTTGCAGCTGCTGTTGTTCCAGATGTTCATGCTAATAATGCTGTTTTTGCTGGGGTTGCTAGTGTTGATGTTGCTGGTGTGTGTGTGTGTGTGTGTGTGTGTGTGTGTGTGTGTGTGTGTGTGTGTGTGTGTGTGTGTGTGTGTGTACTCATCTAATTGTACTCACCTAATTGTGGTTGCAGAGGTTGATAAACAGCTCCTGGCCCCGCCTCTTCACTGGTCGCTACTAGTTCACTCTTCCTTCTCCATGAGCTTTATCATACCTCTTCTTAAAGCTATGAATGGATCCTGCCTCCTCTACATCACTTTCCAGACTATTCCACTTCCCGCCAACTCTATGCATGAATACTTCCTAACATCATCGTGACTCATCTGAGTCTTCAGTTTCCAATTGTGACCTCTTGTTGTTGTGACCCATCTCTGGAACATCCTTTCTATGTCTATCTTGGCGATTCCTCTGAGTATTTTATGTCGTTATCATTTCCCACCTATTTCTCCTGTCCTCCAGTGTACTCAGCTCTATTTCCCTTAACCTCTCCTCGCAGGATATGCCCCTTAGCTCCGGGAGTAGCCCGTAATTTCCTGACGTGCTTGACCTGGTGTGGGTTCCGAACTGGTGCTGCATGCTCAAATATGGGCATTACGAACACGGTGTGCAGGGTCCTGAACGATTTTTTACTGAAATGTGGGAATGCTATTTTTAGGTTTGCAAGGCTGCCATATGCTGCAGTATGCTATAGTTATTTGGTTGATGTGCGAATCAGGAGATGTGCTCGGTATTATACTCACCCTAAGATCCTTTTCCTTGAGTGAGGTTTGTAGTCTTTGGCCCCCTAAACTGTACTCTGTCTGTGGTCTTCTTTGCCCTTCTTCAGTCTTCATTACTTTGCGCTTGGTGGGGTTGAACTCCAGGAGTCAGCTTCTCGACCAGGCCTGCAGCCTGTTCAGATCACTTTGTAGTACTGTCTGTTACTCCTCCGATTTAATTCTCATCATTAATTTCACATCGCTGCAAACAGAGACGCTTCTGAGTCTGTTCCTTCCATCAAGTCATTCACATATACCAGAAACAGCACTGGTCCTAAGACTAACCCATGTGGAAAACCGCTCATCACACGCGCCCACTCTGACACCTCGTCACGTATCATGACTCGCTGGTGTCTTTCCGTTAGGTATTCTTTGATCCATTGCAGTGCCTTCCCTGTTATAACTGCTCAGTCCTCTAGCTTTTGCACTAATCTCTTGTATAGAACTGAGTCAATTATTATTATAATCAAAAAGAAGCGCTCAACCACAAGGGCTATACAGCAGGAACTGAGTCAAAAGCTTTCTTACTGTCAAAAAAAAAAAAAAAAAAAAACGCAGTCTACCCACCCCTCCCTCTCTTGTGTTACTGCTGTCACCTTGTCATAGAACTCCACTAAGTTTGTGACACGATTTACCGTCCCTGAATCCGTGCTGGTTGTCGTTGATATGCTCATCCCTTTCCAGGTGCTCCACCACTCTTCTGATAATCTTCATGACTTTGCATACTATACAAGTCATTGACAATGATCTGTAGTTTAAAGCTGCATGTCTGACTCCATTCTTAAAAATTGGAACTACATTTCCTGTTTCGATAGATGTGTTAGTGGTGCACAGAGTGCCTCTGCTCCTTCAGGCCCCATGGAGAGATGTTGTTAGGCCCCATCGCCTTTGAGGTGTCTCGATTAGCAGCCTCTTCACCTCCTCGGTTGTATGTATTGTGTCCTGCACTTGATGGTGTACCCCACCTCTCCGTCTTTCTGGAGTGCCTTCTGTCTCCTCTGTGAATACTTCTTTGAATCTCATGTTGAACTATTCACATACTTCTCGGCCATTTCTTGTGATCTTCCTTCCTCAGTTTGATTACCTGGTCCTTGACTGTTGTTTTCCTCCTGATGCAGCTTCCGGTTGGACTTGGCTTTCGCTGCAATGTAATTTTTGTAATGTCGTTGGGCTTCCTTCCTTAACTGAGCATATTCTCTTAAAGCTCTTAGACAGCTCTCCTTATTCTCCTGGGTCCTTTGCCTTCTATACTTCTTCCATTCTCTACCACACTTGGTTTTGGCTTCTCAACACCTATGGGTGAACCAAGGGCTCATCTTGGCCTTCTTGTTATTTCTGTTGTCTTTTGGTGCAAACGTCTCCTCTGCTTTCTTGAATATTGTTGTCTCACCATTCATTGATCTCCATTACGATAAACTTTATAAACCGCAGGTGATGTTAGTCTAGGGGAGTTTTATTCTCCAGTTATATCGTAATAAGGTTATAAGGATATCGAAAAAATTTGTAAAATGTATCTTTAACATAAAGTAGATATCGTTAGAGACGTAAGGTATTTAGTTGTACCTTTTTTCTTAATTATATATAAACAGACTTTATACACCACTTATAAATTAAGAAGACCTTCATTCATAGCTGAATGGACCTTTAATATACAGTTGAACAAAAAGTTACGTCATCCTCTATGTTCTAAGGAGATTAATTAAGCTGTTGACTTAGAAAACTTGAAGTCTCTACACACGAGAACTTCTATATAATGAAAATTCCACAATTTCTGGTGAGTTTAGCAAATAAAGCTCTAGCCCAAATGCTTCACCGTTTATGTTAAAAGGAGTAAGCCGTGGAGACCCCCTCTATACCGAGAGATGTGCTGTACTGCTTAATATATCCCACTCACACCTGACGTCAGCTCGCTTCAGGCGAGTGTTGTAGAGGTGAGGCCATACAAACAAATTGGTCGTTACCCATTTCCTCACCAGAATAAATATATATACATATAATGAAAAAATGGTAAAGATGAAAATGAATATTTAATATTGTAAAGCTGATTACTCTGGTTTAGCATTTAACGATGAATAAATATGAAAGACATATATTATAACTGCATCTCGGCGTAACACCCCTACCCTCAGGACAGTATGTAGTACTGGGAATTTGTTTCCAAAGGTTTTGTATCGTGAAGCATACAAATAATCATATCGAATGGGCTTCTGATCCGAGAGACGAGACGCGTAGACAGCCAGACTTCTAGTATCCCGTCAGTGTTAATACCTGCACACAAGCATTCGGGGTAGAGGAAAGGAGGAAGTAGACAGCCTGGTCAATCGATCAAATCCCAGCTCGATACAGCTTGTTACCATACATAAAGTAACTGTAAATAGACAAAACATTAGACATAACAGAAATCTGAATGGTTGTTTAAAATTTTAAAGTAAAAATTTAGACAGAATTGTCTAAATATAATTAATTTATTGAACTTTATCAGGGACGCGAAATAGCGTCAGCAAGAACATTACTCAGGCCTCTTATATGATTAATACTGAATAAATATGGCTAGATTCTGAGAGTCCACCTCAGAATCTGGACATTCTTTGATTTCATTGTATTTATAAATGTTAAGGGACTGTGATCGGAAAACACTAATATTTTATGAGGCGACGTTCCCAGGTATACGTCAAAATACCCCAAAGAAACTACAAGGGCTAATGCCTCTTTTTCAACAGTTGAATAATTTCTTTGATGGGGCTTTAACTTGGATGAGAAATAGCAAATGGGATGCAAAACTTTAGTATCTGATGAATTTTGTAGTAAGACTGCCCCTAATACAGGAGAGGACGTAAGCAATCTTTTTAATTTTTCAAAAGCTTCATTACATTCCAGGGTCCATTTAAAAATTACTCTAGGGCTAGTTAATTCAGTCAAAGGAGCGGCTAATTGTGCGAAGTTGGGGCAAAATCTTCTGTAGTAACTAATCATACCCAGAAATCTTTGCACTCCTTTTCTATCACTTGGAATAGGGAATTCAGCATTGGCTTTTACTTTAAGGTTAAGGGGGACCACTTTCCCTTGTCCTATTTGAAAACCTAAGTATTTAATAGTGGCTTGTCCAAAAGCACACTTTGCTAAATTGACTGAAATTATAGCTCTCTAGGGATTTGAATAAAGCTTCTAGTCGAATAAGGTGTTCCTCCCAAGAGTCGCTGAACACTACCAAATCATCAAGATATGCCTTAACTCCTTCCAAAGGTTGAGTCAGCTACTTCATAAGTCTCTGAAACGTTGAAGCCGCGTTGCATAAACCGAAGGGCATAACTCGGTAATTGAACAAACCTTCTTTAATTGCAGAAGCTGTTATGCCTCTGTCCTTTGGAGCAAGAGGGACTTGGTAATACCCTCGCAGTAAATCAAGTCGACTCACGAATGTAGAGCTGGAGACGGTATCTATCAGGTCGTCTATTCGAGGAAGAGGGTATCCGTCTGGTACTGTGACGGAATTAAGCTTACGGTACTCCGTACACGTACGGAATGTTCCGTCTGGCTTCGGAACTAACAGGCAAGGGGACGCCCAAGGACTCTTACTTCGTTCTGCCAGGCCATGCTCGAGAAGAAAGTCAACTTCTTGCTTCAACATCTGATGTTTAGCTGGGCTCACTCTATAAGGTGGTTGTTTGATGGGACGAGAATCGAGGAGCACGACTTCGTGATACCCTAGAGTACAAGTCTTTGGCACATCTCCATATAAGCTTTTATAATTCAATATGAGGTTACTTATTTCTTGCCTTTTTGAATCGTCCAGATTGTTAAGAAGTTTATCAAGATTCAGTAGAGCTTCAGAATTTTTAAGGTGAGCGTCGGCTCTTTTGACACCTTCTGATGATGTATTTTCTCGGATTGTAGATAAGGTAGTGATGGATGTTGCAGGTAGTGTTATGGAATGATAAGATTTCAGTTGATTTATGTGAAATACTTTGTTCCGTTTTCCAGGTATCTTCACTACATAATTTGCATCAGTTTCTTTACTCGCGACTTCATAAGGACCTTGGTAACGTGGTAAGAGAGCATGGCCGGGAACTAACTTCTGAACCATTACTAAATCATTAGGTTGAAATGAGCGGGGTTTCGCTAGTTGGTCGTACCAAAGTTTCATTTTTCTTTGAGCCTTAGCCAAATTTTCTGCGGCTAAGTCTCTAGCGTAAGATAAACGTTCCTGCATCAGAGCTGGTGATGATTTTATAGAGGATGTTGTCTTGCCAATCCAAGTATCTTTCAATACTGCTAGTGGGCCTCGGACCTGATGCCCGTAGATGAGTTCAAACGGAGTGAAACCCGTACTCTCTTGTTCACTGTTTCGTAATGCAAACAATAATAAAGGTATCCCCTCATCCCAGTCTTAGGAAAACTGTTCACAATATGCTCTTAGCATAGATTTTAGTCTGGTGAAAACGTTCCAGAGCTCCTTGGGATTGACGGTGATAACACGTGGACAACAAAGATTCTATGCCTGAGTGGGACATTGCTTCTCTGAAAGTTTAAGAAGTAAAGTTCGTCCCTTGGTCTGACTGAATTTCTCTGAGGATTCCCACTTGAGAAAAAACTTTAATAAGGAACGAACAATCACCCGAGAAGTAATTTTCCTTACAGGGATAGCTTCCGGATATCTTGTACTAGTATCCATGATTGTAAATAAATATTGGTTTCCCTGATGGGTCTTTGGCAGGGGTCCCACACAATCAATAATTAGACGAGAGAAAGGTTCTCCTCGTGCAGGAATAGGAATCAGGGGGCCGGGGAGGGTTTATGAGCAGGCTTACCTGCCTTCTGGCAAATATGACATTCTTTACCATATTTCCTCACCTTTTCCCCCATCTTAGGCCAATAAAAATGTTTTACTATTTTTCCTAAGTTTTCCTTGTCCCAAGATGTCCACCTTGAGGACTATTATGAGAAAATTCAAGAGTGGTATCTCGGAAAGAAGTTGGTAATACTACTAAACTCCTCATGTACTTTGAGCCATTACTTGTCTCCTTTTTCATAAGGATGCCATCCTTGTAATAAGAACAGTTTTCTAATAGTTTTGCCTGTTCCTCAGAAACTGCTACACTTCTACAATGATTCAAGTCTGGATCTAAAGTTTGAGCCTGAATCAGATCATTTCTTCCGAGACCTTTTCCAGCGGAACACTCTGGGTTAATCATGGCTTGACTAGGTTTAAAGGTCCCAGTTTGTATTGCATTACTAAATAGTAAATCCAAACCCAGGTCTTTATTTTCGGATGGTTCTTCACAATCTGCGGAGCGAGACACAGCACGAGTAATAATGTTTAAGGGAAATAATGCTGGACCTTCGTTTGATGCTTCTAAAGCATAGTGGGTTTCAGAAAGGTTATCACCATCGGCTCTTTACAAATCCCTAGGTGGTATACATCATTTCGGATCAATAGTCCAGCACCCTGAATGGAAAATTCTTTGCTAGATAAGCCAACAGTTATCCAACCCATATAATCGGGGATTTCCAAAAACAGTCTGTGCAAGGATACTTTAATTAAGGCTCCGCCATAAGCCTCTAATAAGACTTCTATCTTGGTGTCTGAGTCATCAAAGGGTAAACGTCTGTCCTCAATAAAGACAGATAACTCCCTGTGTCTTGAAACGTAGTGACGTTAACTAACCTTTTTTCGTCGAGGCCGACTTTTCCTGTAGCAACGTAAGATTCCATGGCCTCGCGTACCTCAGTCTCAGAGTGTAGTCATCTCGTCTGTTGGGTCTCTGGACGGGACGATTCCAAGTTCGTTCCTACAGCCCGGGCTATAGCTTGGACCTGGGAGGAGATCACTTGAGTAGGGTATCTCCTGGGGATTTCATAGTTCCGTTCATTTTTCTTTCTACATTGGTTGTCCAAATGTCCCGATTTGTGGCAGTAATTACAAAACCGTTGGGGAACATCTTCCTTTTTTAAGACTCAATTGTTTTCCATACATGGAATTACTATCCCAGTTTGGAGAACGCGCCGTCTACGCTCTTCTTTGAAACTTTGAGTCTTGGGATTCTTCCGAAAAGCCTCTTGACGTTTACTTTTACCCGTCATCTGGTGAGCTATCTCATAATGGTCGAAGCAGTTTCTATTAGCGTTGTGGCGGAGAGTCCGATAAGGTCATCCTTCAAATAACTGAAGTCTTCATTTAAAATTAACTGAGAAAGGGATTCCACTGTATTGCAATTTGAAGCCCTAAGCCATCCGCTAGGAATTTTTATTGACCTAAGAAAAGCGTTTGACACAGTAGACCACGGCATCCTACTCCACAAACTTGACCATTATGGTATAAGAGGCCATGCGCTTGCATATTTCAAATCCTACCTTACTAATAGGTATCAGTATGTCAACATTAAAGACAGCCTCATCAAACGCTGCCTGTTTTCCTCGGGCAAACTCTACCCAGGACTGCTGTGGGTTGAGCTTCAAAGTCCGGAATGACCGTAGATAACTGGCAGGCAACAAGTCGTAAGCGTCCAATACAGTTTTCTTTATCGTCTCATACTGAGAGTATTGGTCGAAGGGTAAGGACGCCGTGCTAGCCTGTGCTTTTCCCGTCAACGTAGTGTGTATCAGGGCAGCCCAATGTTCCCTGGGCCACTTCATAATTTGAGTCTGGTTTTCAAAGGTTTAAAAAAATGCGTCGAGGTTTTCCCTCACAGAATCTGGGAACCATGGCGGCCGCTTGATGAATATTGAACGTCTCGACTCATGGTGTCGGACGAGACTCAGTTTTTCCTGGGTCGAGTTGTCTATCATGTCTGATGGATTCTCTTTCAAACTCTTCTTGTTTAAACTTACGTTGGGCTTCAATGTACGTAGTTTGTAATATCAAGAAGCGTTCTAATCTCTCGAATTGTTCAGGAGAGTGGATCTCTGGAGGAATTTGTATGGAGTTCCATTGGGAAAACTCTGGATTATTCCTCACAGGAGCTCTGGGTTCCGTTAACGTAGAGAATGTGGCAGTTCTTGGTATACTACCGGTGAAGTCTAGGGTTTTCCAAGTGGTCTGAGCTTGAGACGAAACTGGTCTTGGAGTCTTAGGTCTCGTTGATGTGTCCTTAGTTGCTACTGAAGGCACTTCAATGTCATTTATTAATGACTGCTGGTCAAATTGTGAAATTAGACTTTCATTATCTTCTAATTCCTCGCCGGAGTCTTCTTCTGGGGCTTCTGGAAAAAGTAAATTCCGAATGATCGCCCGTAGGGTAACAGCAGTATAGTGTTTATCATATTTGATACTTGACTCCAAGCGATTTGGCTATTTGCCAGCATGTTTGTAACTTTATCGTATTCAGTCGTTTAACTGTAAGGTCTTCAAACCTGCCGGATAATTCAGCCATTTTTATAAGTTTGTATGCTTAAAGGTGTGTATTTCAAAGTTCAGTATCCCGGACAGTGGGTCCCCATTTATTACGATAAACTTTATAAACCATAGGTGATGTTAGTCTAGGGGAGTTTTAGGGAGAATTATTCTCCAGTTATATCGTAATAAGGTTATAAGGAGATCGAAAAAACTTTGTAAAATGTATCTTTAATATATAGTAGATATCGTTAGAGACGTAAGGACCTGCCTAGTATGGGCCAACAGGCCTGCTGCAGTGTTCCTCCTTTCTTATGTTCTTATGTAAGATATTTAGTTGTACCTTTTTTCTTAATTATATATAAACAGACTTTATACACCACTTATAAATTAAGAAGACCTTCATTCATAGCTGAATGGACCTTTAATATACAGTTGAACAAAAAGTTACGTCATCCTCTATGTTCTAAGGAGATTAAGCTGTTGACTTGGAAAACTTGAAGTCTCTACACACGAGAACTTCTATATAATGAAAATTCCACAATTTCTGGTGACTTTAGCGAATAAAGCTCTAGCCCAAATGCTTCACCGTTTATGTTAAAAGGAGTAAGCCGTGGAGACCCTCTGTATACCGAGAGATGTGCTGTACTGCTTAATATATCCCACTCACACCTGACGTCAGCTCGCTTCAGGCGAGTGTTGTAGAGGTGAGGCCATACAAACAAATTGGTCGTTACCCATTTCCTCACCAGAATAAATATATATACATATAACGAAAAAATGGTAAAGATGAAAATGAATATTTAATATTATAAAGCTGATTACTCTGGTTTAGCATTTAACGATAGTAATCGCAATGTAATATTAGAAAGATAAACAAATATGAAAGACATATATTATAACTGCATCTCGGCGTAACAATCTCCCTGCCAGTTCTCTGCCCCTCTAAACCTTGTGCAGGAAATTCCTTATGCCTGTATAGTCCCCTCTCTTGTAATTGGGCTTCAGTCGTCTTGCCCATCCTGCTTCCCTCTCCACATGTAATTCTATTAAGTATTTGAACCTGAGAACCACATGATCCCTAGCCCCTGGGGGTCTTTTATATGTGATGTGCTCAATATATGCACTACTCAAGGTAAATACTAGGTCCAGTCTTGCCAGTTCGTCCTCTCTCTCTCTCTCTGGTAGTGTCCGTGTACATGAGGTTTTTCCAGTGCCTCCTCCATCATCTTAGCCCTCCACGTTTCTGGGCCCCCATGTGGCTCCAGGTTTTCTCATCTATTTCTTAGTGATTGAAGTCACCCACAATCAGTAACTTTGCCCAGCCCACATGCGCCCTTCTGGCCATGTCAGTCAGTGTGTCAACCATTGCTCTGTTACTCTCATCATATTCTTGCCTTGGCCTTTGTTATTCTGTGGTAGGTTATACATCACTACAATTACCACCTTGGGACCTTCGGACTGAAGTGTTTCTATTATGTAGTCTCTTGCTTCTCCTCTGTCCCCTCTTTCCATCTCCTTAAAATCCCATTGGTTTTTGATGAACAGTGCCCCTCCTTCACCTCTGTTCCCTCTGTCTTTCCTCAGTATCTGGTATCCAGTTGGAAAGATAGCATATATTATTCCTGTCAGCTCAGTTTCTGTAAGAGCTATGATGTCTGTTGAGGCCTCTTTAATTTTTTTGTGCCAGTCATCTCACTAATTCGTTATTCCATCAGTGTTGGTGTACTATACCTTTGGATTCCTCTCCAACACTGTATTCTTGGTGGCTTGTGGGGTTTGGGGGAGTGGGGGTGCTGGCAGGGTACTATGGGATTCCACTGCATACTGTGAGTGTGGAGTGTGATTTGTGTTGGGATAATATGTTTGGCTGTGGGATTCTGAGGGTGGTTCTGTGAATGTTTGTGTTCGTTGCTCTGCTCGGCTCTGGTTGTCCCTTGCTAACTATCCTTGTCTCTCTTTCTAACCCTTTTCATTTCTGTGTCCTCTCCCTCAGCTGCTCTCATTCCATTCTCATTCTGTCACAATCTAGGAACACTCTCCTGTATGTTGATGATTCCTTCATCTGTGGTTTCTCCTGCACTATCCTGTTCCTCACTATTTTTGTCTTGAAGATCTGTCTGATCGACCGATTTCTTCCCACCGATTACCCCCCTATTCTCTGAAAATTTACTAACTCATTCATGTCCTCCTTGTATATGTGTTTGATGATGTTTTCAATCTCTTGTTTTTCTTTCTGCTGTCTTTCATTGTATGTCTTCTCCTTGCTCTCATGAAGTCCATGAATAAAAACTGACGTCTCCCTCTCCTCCTCCCATTGCCTTTCCCTTCAAATCTCTGGGTCCCCGTGTGCACATAGCCCTTGTCTCCCTTATTATTCCCTGTAATTCTTGGTAGCCTGGTCGTGCCTCTGCTTGGGATCACCTTCTCTACTTGCACCCACCCTTACTTACTCCTGTTCCTGCACCCAACAGCTTGCCACCTTTGTTCCTCGGCCTTGCCTGATGGCCTGATAGGGCCTTAACCTAAGTCTTGTCTCTTTCCCTTCCTTTAAATCCCTCCTTTAATAGGGGTGTACCTGCTCCAGATGATGTATCCCCTCAGGGCACTTGAACTCCAGGAGCCAATTGCTGGACCAGGCCTGCAGCCTGTCCAAATCCCTTTGTAGCTCTTCCTGGTCCTCGTCCGACTGAATTCTTCTCATCAACTTCACATCATCTGCAAACAGGGACACTTCGGAGTCTACTCCTTCCTTCATGTCGTTCACAAATACCAGAAACAGCACCGGTCCCATGACTGACCCCTGTGGAACTCCACTCGTCACAGGCACCCATTCTGACACCTCACCACGTACCATGACTCGCTGTTGTCTTCCTGATAGGTATTCCCTGGTCCATAGTAGCGCCTTCCCTGTTATACCTGCTTGGTCCTCCAGTTTGTGCACCAATCTCTTGTGTGGAACTGTGTTAAACGCTTTCTTACAGTCCAAGAAAATGCAATCTACCCATCCCTCTATCTCTCTCATGTCTTACTGCTGTCACCCTGTCACAGAACTCCAGTAGGTTTGTGACACAGGATTTCCCATTCCTGAAACCGTGCAGGTGGTCATTGATAAGCTCATTCCTTTCTAGGTGCTCCACGACTCTTCTCCTGAAAATCTTCTCCATGACTTTGCATATTATACACGTCAGTGATACTGGTTTGTAGTTTAATGCTTCGTGTCTGTCTCTTTTTTTAAAAATTGGGACTACATTTGCTGTCTTCCATACCTCAGGTAGTCGCTCTATTTCGATAGATATGTTGTTAGGGGTACACATAGCACAAGGGCTCATCCTGGCTTTCTCGTTATTTCTATTGCCCTTGAGTACAAACCTCTCATGAGCTTCCTTGAATATTGTTGTTACATATTCCATCATCTCTGTCCCACTGAACCCCGTGCAGGAAATTCTTCATGCCTGTGTAGTCCCCTCTTTTGTAGTTCGGCTTCATTCGTCCTGCCCTTCCAGCTTCCCTCTCCACTTGTAACTCTACTATGTATTCGAAGCTCAGAACCACGTGATCACTGGCCCAGAGGGGTCTTTCATATGTGATGTCCTCAATATTTGCACTACTCAAGGTGAATACTAGGCCCAATCTTGCTGGTTCATCCTCTCCTCTCTCTCTGGTAGTTTCCTTTACGTGTTGGTACATGAGGTTTTCCAGTACCATCTCCATCATGTTAGCCCTCCACATTTCTAGCCCCCCATGAGGCTCCAGATTCTCCCAGTCGATTTCTTTCTGGTTAAAGTCTCCTGATAATCTTCTCTATGACTTTGCATACTATACATGTCAGTGACACTGGACTACAGTTTAGTGCTTCATGCCTGTCTGCTTTTTTAAAAATTGGGACTACATTTGCTGTCTTCCATACGTCAGGTTATTTCCCTGTTTTGACAGATGGGGTACACATAGCACCTCTGCTCTCTCTCTCAGGACGCATGGGGAGATGTTATCCGGCCCCATTGTCTTTGAGGTATCTAGCTCGTTCAGCAGCCTCTTCACTTCTTCCTCGGTTGTATGTATTGTGTCCAACACTTGGTGGAGTACACCACCTATCCGTCTTTCTGGAGTCCCTTCTGTCTCCTCTGCTGACTTTCCTGCCAGTTCTCTGTCCCACTGAACCCCGTTCAGGAAGTTCTTCATTCCGCGTAATCCCGTCTCGTAGTTTGGCTTCATTCGTCTGGCCCTTCCTGCTTTCCTCTCCACTTGTAATTCTACTGTGTATTCGAAGCTTAAATCCACATGATCATTGGCCCCAAGGGGTCTTTCAAATGTGATGTCCTCAATATCTGAACTACTCAAGGTCAATACTAGGTCCAGTCTTGCTGGCTCATCCTCTCCTCTCTCTCTGGTAGTGTCCCTTACATGTTGCTACATGACGTTTTCCAGTGCCACCTCCATCATCTTAGCCCTCCATGTTTTCTGGCCCCCATGTGGCTCCAAGTTCTCTCAATTGATTTCCTTGTGGTTGAAGTCACCCATGATCAGTAACTTTGCCTTGCTTGCATGAGCCCTTCTTCCTACTTCAGCCATCGCTCTATTACTTTCATGATACTCTTGCCTTGGCCTCCTACTGTTCTGTGGTGGGTTATACATCTCTGCCGTCACCACCTTGCAACCTCCAGGCTGATGCGTTAGTACTATGTAATCTCTTGCTTCTCCACTGTCTCCTCTCTCCAGCTCATCAAAATCCCATCGGTTTTTGATCAGCAGTGCCATTCCTCTCTCCATCCCCTCTGTTCCCTGTCTTTCCTCAGGATCTGATATCCCGTTGGAAAGATGGCATCTGTTATCATACCTGTGAGCTTAGTTTCTGTGAGAGCTACAATGTCCGGTGATGCCTGTTTGACTTTTTCATGCCACTCCTTCCACTTATTTGTTATTCCATCAGCATTGGTGTACTATACCTTCAGTTTCCTCTCCAGTGCTGTGTTTTGGGGGTTCTGTAAGAGTGGGGGACCTGACAGTGTACTGTGAGATTCTATAGCTGAGTGCTGGGTGGGAGCTGTGAGTGTGGATTGTGGTATGTGTTGGGATAGCATGATTGGTTGTGGGGTTCTGGGGATGGTTCTGTGTATGCTTGCTCTTGATGCTCTGCCCTGCTCTGGTTGTCCTCTTCTGATTCTGTCCTTGTCTCTCCTCCTAGCTCTTTTCGCTTTAGTGTCCTCTCCCTCAACTGGTGTCGTTTAGTTTGTGTTCTGTCTAGGTCTAGGAACACCCTCTTGTATTCTGCCAATTTCTTCAACCATGGTATCTCTCGGAGGATCCTGTTCCGCACTGTTTCTGTCCTGAAAACCAGCTTGATGGGTCGTTTTCTCCCCTTCAAGTACTCCCCTATTCTCTGAAAATTTACAAACTTGGACATGTCCTCTTTACCTATTTCTGTGATGATGTTCTCAATCTCCTTTCTTTCTGTCTGCCGTCTTTCAATGTGTGTCCTTCCCTCGCTCTTCTGAAGCCCATGAATAAACACCTCCCATTTTCTTTCCCTTTGTGATTCTGGTTTCTGTCTGTACATGGCCATTTTCTCCTATGTTTTTTCCTGTAGTACTTGGTGGCATGGTCGTGCCTCTGCAGTTGACGTATCCCCCTCTCCACCTGCACCCAGATTCTCTCCCCCTTCACTCCTTGGCCCTGCTTGGTAGGTTGATAAAGCCTTAACATAAGTTATATCTCCTTCCTTCTCGTTGGACCTCTCAGCTTCGGATGCTGTGTCTTCTCTTGGTTACCTCATCTTCTAGGACTCTTATCCTGGCTACTGCAGTTTCGACTTGTGACTCGCAATTCTTCTTCTACTCCTCCAACCTCTTTTTCAACTTCACATAAAGCTGTGTGTGTAAGTGTGTGTGTGTGTGTGTGTGTGTGTGTGTGTGTGTGTGTGTGTGTGTGTGTGTGTGTGTGTGTGTGTGTGTGTGTGTGTGTATGTGTGTGTGTGTGTGTGTGTGTGTGTGTGTGTGTGTGTGTGTGTGTGTGTCCAATCTCTGGAACATCCTGTCTTTGTCCAACTTGTCAATTCCTCTCAGTATTTTGTATGTCGTCATCATGTCCCCCCTATCTCTCCTGTCCTCTAGTGTCGTCAGGTTGATTTCCCTTAACCTCTCCTCGTAGGACATACCTCTTAGCTCTGGGACTAGTCTTGTTGCAAACCTTTGCACTTTCTCTAGTTTCTTTACGTACTTGGCTAGGTGTGGGTTCCAAACTGGTGCCGCATACTCCAATATGGGCCTAACACACACGGTGTGTGTGTGTGTGTGTGTGTGTGTGTGTGTGTGTGTGTGTGTGTGGTGTGTGTGTGTGTGTGTGTGTGTGTGTGTGTGTGTGTGTGTGTTTGTGTGTTCGTGGGTACTTGTGTGTTCATTTGTTAGCGTACTGGTGGATCCCCACACTAACTAACCTTCATCACACTGCCTTAACTCACCTACATCTTAGTAAATGCTATTTAATTGTTGGTAGATGCTGTTCACTCTAGTTCTGAAAATTCCAGGAATGAGTGACCCTTTAGTTTCCAGCATGCAGAGGCTTGGCCCTATTGCAACCTACCTCAACCCCCAACTAGATGAGTATTACTTGCATCTGGCAGAAATGCCTCCTTTTTTTTCGCTGCTGCTCTCTGCTGAGAGAATGTCTTACTCTCCGATTTCCTGATCCTATGATAACCTCACTTATCTGAAATATATATATATATATATATATATATAATATATTATAATATATATATATATATATATATATTATATATATAATATATATATATATATATATATATATATATATATATATATATATATATATATATATATATATATATATATATATATATATATATAATATATATATATATATTTGTGTATGTATGTATGTATAATTCTTCACACACCCCTCAAATATTTTCTCTTTAACTGCTGGTAACTTCAATATTTTCCTTATTTATGACACACAACCTGACTATGGCAGGATCTTCACTACTGCCAACCTTCACTGATACTTTTATTTTGTTTTCACTTTCTTCCTAATGCTTGTTTGTTGTTTTTTCGTACTTGGTATATGCTGCCTCACAGTTCACTCACTGACCAACTTGACTTTTACTTGACTTCCTGACTTTGGGTTTACTTGTCTTTGTTAAGTTGATTATTTGTAGCTCTGTGGCAGCTGTGCCTTCTAGGCCTCTAACAGTTTTTGGCACTTTCAAATGTCTGAAATATTATTATGGGTTGTTCACTGACCCAGGCACTATCACTAGTTTCTGCTAAGAACTAAAACACGCACTAAAAACACTAAAATTCTGGGAGCCTTGTTGCCTCTCCACTCTGACTGCCGCCGCCGTCGTGTGTCGTGTGCATGTGTGTGTGTGTGTGTGCGCGCGCGTGTGTGTTGGTGTGTGTGTGTGTGTGTATGTGTGTGTATGTGTGTGTACTCACCTAACTCACCTAATTGTGGTTGCAGGGGTCGAGACTCGGCTACTAGGTCCTCTCTCTCTCTGCTTTCTGAGCTTTGTCATACCTCGCCTTCAAGCTATGTATGGCTCCTGCCTCCACTGCATCACTTGCTGGGCTATTCCACTTCCTGACGACTCTGTGACTGAAGAAGTACTTCCTAACATCCCGGTGACTCGTCTGAGTCTTCAGCTTCCAATTGTGACCCCTTGTTTCTGTTCCCTCTCTGAAACATCTCTGGAACATCTCTGTCCACATTGTCTAATCCACGCATTATTTTGTATGTTGTTATCATGTCTCCCCTGACCCTCCTGTCCTCCAGTGTCGTCAGTCCGATTTCCCTCAGCCTTTCTTCGTAGGACATTCCCCTGAGCTCCTGTACTAGCCTTGTTGCAAACCTTTGTACTTTCTCTAATTTCTTGACGTGCTTGACCAGGTGTGGGTTCCATACTGGTGCTGCATACTCCAGTATGGGCCCGACGTACACAGTGTACAGTGTCTTGAACGATTCCTTGCTAAGGTGTCGGAACACAATTCTCAGGTTTGCCAGGCTCCCATATGCTGCAGCAGTTATCTCGTTGATGTGTGCCTCCGGTGATGTGCTCGATGTTATGGTCACTCCAAGATCTTTCTCTTTGAGTGAGGTTTGCAGCCTTTGTCCACCTAGCCTATACTCTGTCTGCGGTCTTTTTTGCCCTTCCCCAATCTTCTTGACTTTGAATTTGGCAGGGTGGAATTCGAGAAGCCAGTTGCTGAACCACGTGTCCAGCCTGTCCAGATCTCTTTGTAGTCCTGCCTGATCCTCATCCGATTTAAACCTTCTCATTAACTTCACATCATCTGTGAACAGGGACACTTCAGAGTCTATCCCCTCCATCATGTCATTCATATATATAAAAAATAGCGCTCATCACGTAATATGACTCGTTGTTGCCTCCCTGTCAGGTATTCTCTGATCCAGTGCAGTGCCCTTCCTGTTATACGTGCCTGATCCTCTAGTTTCTGCACTAATCTCTTGTGAGGAACTGTGCCGAAGGCCTTCCTGCAGTCCAGGAAAATGCAATCAACCCACCCCTCTCTTTCGTATCTTACTTCTGTTACCTTGTCATAAAACTCCAGATTGTTTGTGACACAGGATTTCACTTCCATGACTCCATGCTGGCTGTCGTTTATAATCTTGTTTCATTCCAGGTGCTCCACCACTCTCCTCCTGATAATCTCCATGACTTTGCATACTATACACGTCAGAGACACTGGGCTGTAGTTTAGTGCTTCGTTTCTGTCTCCTTTCTTAATAATTGGGACTGTATTTGCCGTCTTCCATACCTCAGGTAGTTGCCCAGTTTCAAGGGATGTATTGAATATTGTGGTTAGTGGCATGCACAGCACCTCTGCTCCTTGTCTAAGAACCCACAGGGAGATGTCCTGACCCCTCGCCTTGAGGTATCGAGGTCACTTAGCAGCTTCTACACCTCTTCCTCCGTTGTTTGTATGTCATCCAGCACCTGTTGGCATATTCCCTGTTGGTGTTCCCCTCTGTGCTGTTTTCTCAGAGCCCTTCCTGTCTCTACTGTAAATACTTCCTTAAATCTCACGTTGAGCTCCTCACTTACCTTGTGATCATTTCTTGTGAGTCCCCCACCTTCTTTCCTCAACCTGATCACCTGGTCTTTGACTGTTGTCTTCCTCCTAATGTGGCTGTACAGCAGTTTCGGGTCAGACTTGACTTTCGATGCTATGTTATTTTCATACTGTCACTGGGCCTCCCTCCTTACTTGTGCATACTCTTTCCTAGCTCTTCGACTAATCTGTGTTCTTCGCCTTCTGTACTTTTTCAGTCCTCTTCTGCATTTAGTTTTTGCCTCCATACACCGTCGGGTAAACCATGGACTCGCTTTGGTCTTCCCATTATTTCTGTTGCCCTTGGGAACAAACCTTTCCTCTGCCTCCTTGCATTTTGTTGTTACGTATTCCATTATTTCGTTTACCGACTTTCCTTCCAGTTTTCTGTCCCACTGAAACTCTTGCAGGAAGATCCTTAAACCTATATAGTCTCCCCATTTGTAGTCTGGCTTTTCCCATTCAACTCCTGTTACCCTCTCCACTTGTAAATCTACTATGTATTCAAAGCACAGAACCACGTGGTCACTAGCTCCTAGGGGCCTCTCATATGTGATGTCCTCAATGCCTGAACTGCTTAGGGTGAACACAAGGTCCAGTCTTGCTGGTTCATCCTCCTCCCTCTCTCTCTGGTAGTGTCCTTAACATGTTGATGCATGAAGTTTTCCAGTAACACATCCATCATCTTGGTACTCCATATTTCGGGAGCCCCGTGTGGCTCCAGGTTTTCCCAATCGATCTCCCTGTGATTGAAGTCATCATAACCAGGGATCGAGTGAAGCTCCTTGAACCGCCTCTTCACTGGCCGCTACTAGGTCAGCCTTCCAGCTACATGAGCTTTATCATACCAGTTCTTAAAGCTATGTACGGATCCTGTCTCCACTTCATTATTTCCCATACTATTCTACTTCCTGACAACTCTGACTTAAGAAATACTCCTAAAGTCCTTGTGAATCACCCGAGTCTTTAACTTCCAATTGTGACCCCTTGTTGCTGTGTGTGTGAGTGTGAAGACTCCATCAACAGCTCACCAGCTGAGTTGTAACTCCCACCTGTATGTTTCTCACCAGCTGCCTGATGAACATTCCACCTGTTTCTTACCAGCTCTCTATTCAGGCTCGAATTATCTGTCTCACCAGCTGAATGTTGAAATGCTGAAGCACACCATCTGTCACACCACCTGAATTTTGAAGCCAACCGTCTGTTTCACCAGCTGAAGCTTGAAACGCTGAAGCACACAAACTGTCACACCACCTGAATGTTGAAACAAACCATCTGTCTCACTAGCTGAAGGTTGAAAGCTACTATCTGTCTCACCAGCTGAAGGTTGAAAGCTACCATCTGTCTCACCAGCCGCTGGTTGAAATGCACCATCTGTTTTACCAGCTGAATGCCTGGCGTTTTTCATAAAAATATTATTTGCTGAATGTAGGTGGAAACTGCCTCACCCAGCACCACCCTCACCCAGCACCACCCTCACCCAGCACCACCCTCACCCAGCACCACCCTCACCCAGCACCACCCTCACCCAGCACCACCCTCACCCAGCACCACCTTCACCCAGCACCACCCTCACCAGCACCACCTCACCCAGCACACCAACCTCACCCAGCACCACCCTCACCAGCACCACCTTTACCCAGCACCACCCTCACCCAGCACCCCTCCCTCACCCCAGCACCACCCTCACCCAGCACCACCTTCACCCAGCACCACCCTCACCCAGCACCACCCTCACCCAGCACCACCTCACCCAGCACCACCCTCACGCCATCAAGCACCACCTCACCCAGCACCACCCTCACCCAGCACCACCCTCACCCAGCACCACCCTCACCCAGCACCACCCTCACCCAGCACCACCCTCACCCAGCACCACCCTCACCCACAACCACCCTCACCCAGCACCACCCTCACCCAGCACCACCCTCACCCAGCACCACCCTCACCCAGACCACCCTCACCCAGCACCACCCTCACCCCCAGCACCACCCTACCCAGCACCACCCTCACCCAGCACCACCCTCACCCAGCACCACCACCCCACCCACACCAACTCACCAGCACCACCCTCACCCAGCACCACCCTCACCCAGCACCACCCTCACCCAGCACCACCCTCACCCAGCACCACCCTCACCCAGCACCACCCTCACCCAGCACCACCTCACCCAGCACCACCCTCACCCAGCACCACCCTCACCCAGCACCACCCTCACCCAGCACCACCCTCACCCAGCACGAACCCTCACCCAGCACACCCTCACCCAGCACCACACCCTCACCCAGCACCACCCTCACCCAGCACCACCCCACCCAGCACCACCCTCATCCAGCACCACCCTCACACCCCTCAGCACCACCCTCACCCAGCACCACCCTCACCCAGCACCACCTCACCCAGCACCACCCTCACCCAGCACCACCCTCACCCAGCACCTCACCAGCACTCACCCAGCACCACCCTCACCAGACACACCCTCACCCAGCAAACCCCCCTCACCCAGCACCACCCTCACCCGCACACCTCACCAGCACACCATCACCCAGCACCACCCTCACCCAGCACCACCCTCACCCAGCACCACCCTCACCCAGCACCACCCTCACCCACACCACCTTCACCCAGCACACCCTCACCCAGCAAACACCTCACCCAGCACCACCCTCACCCAGCATCCACCTCCACCCAGCACCACCCTCACCCAGCACACCCTCACCCAGCACCACCCTCACCCAGCACCACCCTCACCCAGCACCACCCTCACCCAGCACCACCCTCACCCAGCACCACCCTCATCCAGCACCACCCTCACCACCACTCAACACACCCTCACCCAGCACCACCCTCACCCAGCACCACCTCACCCAGCACCAATCACCCCTCACCCACAGCACACCCTCACCCAGCACCACCCTCACCCAGCACCCTCACCCAGCACCACCCTCACCCAGCACCTACCCACCACCCTCACCAGCACCACCCTCACCCAGCAACACCCTCACCCAGCACCCACCCTCGCCTCACCACCCTCACCCAGCACCACCCCCTCACCCACACCACCCTCACCCAGCACCACCTCATCAGCACCACCCTCACCCACCCAGCACCACCCTCACCCAACACCTACATCACACACCACCACCTCACCCAGCACTAACCATCAACATCACCACCCTCACCAGCACCCTCACCCACACCATCCTCACCCAGCAACACCCTCACCCAGCACCACCCTCACCCAGCACTACATCACTCACCCCTGCACACCTCACCCAGCACACCCTCACCGCACCACCACCTCACACCAGCATCTACCCTCACCCACCAACCCTCACCCACCAACTACCCTCACCCCACCACCACCCTCACCCTAGCACCACCCTCACACCACCACCACCCAACCACCTCACCCAGCCGCCCCTCACCCAGCAACACCTCACCAGCATCACCCTCACCACAATCACCTTACTCACAGGACACCTAACACACATCCATGTAGCAGCTGTAGCACCATATCACCCAGAATCCTGACACACCCAACACTAGAACTCACCGGAGGGTAAGATCATCAGTCCCTGTCTCAGTTATCCATTTCCTCAGCTGGGAAACGTTGAGGAGAAGGTTCAGATCCCAGGCAGCCTCACTCAGGTTACCTGAGACAGTCTTGTTTACTCTAGCGTGCAGCCAGGCGATATTTAGAGTGTAAGAGCATCGCTTGACGATAATGGATCTAATCCCTTAACCCTCCTGAGACCGAGCACCGGAAGCCTCTAAACTGAAGCTGGGGTTTAATATTCTAAGTGGTAGAAAGATTAGACACCGCCACACACTGTCTGAGGGCAGTGTATGAAGCAGTATGTCAACGGTTCATTTTTTGCAAAGCGTTTATTTCTGCGCGATCTAAGTAATGACATAGATTATGCATTCAAAATCACAGAACAAGAGGTGAGTTGTAATACTCACCTGCCAGGGGTTCGAATTCCACCCGTTCTCTCGTCTTCGTCTTCTCTCTTCTCATCTTCCTTCTCTCTCTCTTCTTCGCTCTCTCTGTTCTCTCTCTTTCTCTCTCTTCTCCTTCTCTCTCTCTCTCTTTTTCACACACGTGTGTGTGTGTGTGTGTGTGTGTGTGTGTGTGTGTGTGTGTGTGTGTGGTTGTGTGTGTGTGTGTGTGTGGTATGAGTGTGTGTTGTTGTGGTGTGTGTTACTCACCTAGTTGTACTCACCTAGTTGAGGTTGCGGGGGTCGAGTCCGAGCTCCTGGCCC
>NC_069401.1:37205322-37317822 GCF_026875155.1 Cherax quadricarinatus | reverse complement strand
GTGTGTGTGGGGTGGTGAGTGTACTCACCTTTTTGTGGTTGCAGGGGTCGAGTCCTAGCTCGGGCCCCGCCTCTTCACCGGTTGCTACTAGGCCCTCTCTCTCCCCGCTCCATGAGCTTTATAAAACCTCGTCTTAAAACTGTGTATGGTTCCTGCCTCCACAAACGTCATTTTCTGGGCTATTCCACTGCCTTACAACCTATGACTGAAGAAATACTTCCTACTATCTCTCTGACTCATTTGTGTCTTCAACTTCCAATTTGGCCTCTTGTTTCTGTGTCCCCTCCTTGGAAATCCTGTCTTTGTCCACCTTGTCTATTCCACGCAGTATTTTATATGTCGTTATCATGTTCTCCCCTGACCCTCCTGTCCTCCAGTGTGGTCAGGCCGATTTCCCTTAATCTTTCCTCATAGGACATTCCCCTTAGCTCTGGAACTAACCTTGTCGCAAACCTTTGTACTTTCTCTAGTTTCTTGACGTGCTTTATCAAGTGCGGGTTTCCAAACAGGTGCTGCATACTCCAGTATGGGGCCGACATACACGTGTACAGGGTCTTGAATGATTCCTTACTAAGGTATCGGAATGCTGTTCTCAGGGTTTTCCAGCGCCCATATGCTGCAGCAGTATCTGATTGATGTGTGCTTCCGGAGACATGCTCGGTGTTATACTCACCCCAAGATCTTTCTTCTTGATGAGGTTTGCAGTCTTTGGCCACCTAGCCTATACTCTGTCTGTGGTCTTCTGTGCCCTCCCCCATCTTCATGACTTTGCATTTGGCAGGATTAAATTCGAGAAGCCATTTGCTGGACCCGGTGTCCATCTGTCCAGGTCTCTTTGAAGTCCTGCCGGTCCTCATCAGATTTAATTCTCCTCATTAATTCACATCATCTGCAAACAGGGACACTTCTGAGTCAACCCTTCCGTCATGTCGTTCCATAACCAAAAATAGCACTGGTCCTAGGACCGACCCTGGGACCCCGCTCGTCACAGGTGCCCCCTGTGATAATCATTTACGTACCATGACTCGTTGTTGCCTTTCCCCGTCAGGTATTCTCTGATCCATTGCAGTGCCCTTCCTGTTATATCGCCTGATGCTCTAGCTTCTGCACTATCTCTTGTGAGGAACTGTGTCAAAGGCCTTCTTGCAGTCCAAGAAGATGCAATCAACCCACCCCTCTCTCTCTTGTCTTACTTCTGTTATTTTATCATAAAACTCCAAGGTTTGTGACACAGGATTTGCCTTCCGTGAATCCGGCTGGTTGGCATTTATACTCTGTTCTGTTTTCCCGGTGTTCCACCACTCTCCTCCTGATAATCTTCTCCATAATTTTGCATACTATACACGTCAATGACACAGGGCTATAGTTTTAGTGCCTCTTTTCTGTCTCCTTTTTTAAAAATGGAACTACATTTGCCGTGTGAGTGTGTGTGGGGTGTGTGTGTGTGTGGTGTGTGTGTGTGTGTGTGTGTGTGTGTGCAGCAACAAGCCACGAGGTGGGGGCAATCTTAAACTCAAGATTTCACACTTCTCAGTGCGTCATCAGGAGCTATGCAATGTTGCAGGAGACCAACTAAAGAAGGGAGAGAGTTCTCAGATTAGCGTTGTGCCGATGTGTCACTGGTCATGGTCGGTGCCAACTCCCCCCTACCACCATCCCCCTACTCCCCATATGGGTAGTAGGGTTTCTGAGTGTCAAGTATGAAATTATAAGACATAATAGCCAGCCCCAAGCTTTTTCTAGTCGTTTGCAACAGGTCAGTGGTTTTGGGAAAATACCTTTCTTTTTATTGATTGCAAATTCATTTTTTGGTCAAATGATATGGCCCTGGATACATTCTTAAACCCAACTTAACGCTTAGTCCCTCTATTAAATTCACCATGGAAAAAGAGGTGGCCTGTAAACTTCCATTCTTAGCTTGTTGATACACCGGGCACTAAGCCGTTTTGAAAGTTATTTCATCAAATCCTGTCACATGCAAGTGGACAACAAAAGAGATTTGAAATGCTTAAACAATTCGGAAACAGGCGAAATTTTTTACAAACATTGTCCCCCTAAAGTCCACAGCAGGACTCGAACCCGCTAACTCTTATCAGAGTCCACAGTACTTTACCACTGAGCTAGACCCAAGATAAGTATGGACGCTTAGCCCAAGCAAGCGATGCTATCCCATACCCCCGGGCATTCCCGCATGTGGCAGGATTTGATGAAATAACTTTCCAAACGATCTTGGGGCCCGGGTTTTGGGGCAACATCTCTTAGCTTCGGTTAAGCGCCAATACTTATCTTGGGTCTAGCTCCGTGGTAAAGTACTGTGGACTCTGATACAGAGTTACCAGGTTCGAGTCCTGCTGCGGACGTAGAGATAATGTTTGTAAATAATTTCGCCTGTTTCCGAATTGTTAAGTGTATATAATATATATATATATATATTTTATATATATATATATATATATATATATATATATATATATATATATATATATATATATGTCGTGCCGAATAGGCAGAACTTGCGATCTTGGCTTAAATAGCAACGCTCATCTTGCCATATAGGACAAGCAAAAATTTGTGTATGGAATAATTTCGCCAAAATCATTATGAACCTAACGAGAAAAATATATTTCACTGTGTTTGTTTAGTATTAAATTATTGTAAACAAATCTAAAATATATTTAGTTGGGTTAGGCTAAAATAAATTGTTCTTGTTATAATAAGGTTAGGTAAGTTTTCTAAGATTCGTTTGGTGCAAAATTAAAAATTTTTACATTAACATTAATGAAAAATATATATTTTTAAACGTATAAGAGAAATTTCTAGAACGGTCTTAATTTTAAATGAGTTCTTGCTAATTGACCAGTTTTACATATTCGGCACGACATATATATTATATATAATTTATATATATATATATATATATATATATTATATATATATATAAAATATATAAAATAAATGCCGGGAGCAATGGGCTAGTAACCCCTTCCCCTGTAGACACTTACTAAAAAAGATAAGAAGAAAAGCTTTATAAAACTGGGATGCTTAAATGTGCGTGGATGTAGTGCGGATGACAAGAAACAGATGATTGCTGATGTTATGAATGAAAAGAAGTTGGATGTCCTGGCCCTAAGCGAAACAAAGCAGAAGGGGGTAGGAGAGTTTCAGTGGGGGAAATAAATGAGATTAAATCTGGAGTATCTGAGAGAGTTAGAGCAAAGGAAGGGGTAGCAGTAATGTTAAATGATCAGTTATGGAAGGAGAAAAGAGAATATGAATGTGTATATTCAAGAATTATGTGGATTAAAGTAAAGGTTGGATGCGAGAAGTGGGTCATAATAAGCGTGTATGCACCTGGAGAAGAGAGGAATGCAGAGGAGAGAGAGAGAGATTTTGGGAGATGTTAAGTGAATGTATAGGAGCCTTTGAACCAAGTGAGAGAGTAATTGTGGTAGGGGACCTGAATGCTAAAGTAGGAGAAACTTTTAGAGAGGGTGTGGTAGGTAAGTTTGGGGTGCCAGGTGTAAATGATAATGGGAGCCCTTTGATTGAACTTTGTATAGAAAGGGGTTTAGTTATAGGTAATACATATTTTAAGAAAAAGAGGATAAATAAAATATACAAGATATGATGTAGGGCGAAATGACAGTAGTTTGTTGGATTATGTATTGGTAGATAAAAGACTGTTGAGTAGACTTCAGGATGTACATGTTTATAGAGGGGCCACAGATATATCAGATCACTTTCTAGTTGTAGTACACTGAGAGTAAAAGGTAGATGGGATACAAGGAGAATAGAAGCATCAGGGAAGAGAGAGGTGAAGGTTTATAAACTAAAAGAGGAGGCAGTTAGGGTAAGATATAAACAGCTATTGGAGGATAGATGGGCTAATGAGAGCATAGGCAATGGGGTCGAAGAGGTATGGGTAGGTTTAAAAATGTAGTGTTAGAGTGTTCAGCAGAAGTTTGTGGTTACAGGAAAGTGGGTGCGGGAGGGAAGAGGGCGATTGGTGGAATGATGATGTAAAGAGAGTAGTAAGGGAGAAAAAGTTTAGCATATGAGAAGTTTTTTACAAAGTAGAAGTGATGCAAGGAGGGAAGAGTATATGGAGAAAAAGAGAGAGGTTAAGAGAGTGGTGAAGCAATGTAAAAAGAGAGCAAATGAGAGAGTGGGTGAGATGTTATCACAATTTTGTTGAAAATAAGAAAAAAGTTTTGGAGTGAGATTAACAAGTTAAGAAGCCTAGAGAACAAATGGATTTGTCAGTTAAAAATAGGAGAGGAGAGTTATTAAATGGAGAGTTAGAGGTATTGGGAAGATGGAGGGAATATTTTGAGGAATTGTTAATTGTTGATGAAGATAGGGAAGCTGTGATTTCGTGTATAGGACAAGGAGGAATAACATCTTGTAGGAGTGAGGAAGAGCCAGTTGTGAGTGTGGGGAAGTTCTTGAGGCAGTAGGTAAAATGAAGGGGGTAAGGCAGCCGGGATTGATGGGATAAAGATAGAAATGTTAAAAAAGCAGGTGGGGATATTTTTTGGAGTGGTTGTGAAAATTATTTAATAAATTTTGGGAAAGGGGGTAAGGTCCTGGGATTGGCGAAGCATGCTGTTCCTTTGTAAAAAGGAAAAGGGGATAAAAGAGAGTGCAAAAATTATGGGGGGAAAAGTTTTGGAGTATCCCTGGAAAAGTGTAGGGTAGGTTTTTTGAAAAAATTTAAAGGAAAGAGGAGAAAGGTAGCAGATGAACAAGGGGCTTTGGGAAAAGGGTAGGGGGTGGTGGACCAGGTGTTTACAGTAAAACATATGGGGAACAGTTTTTTAGATAAGGCTAAAGAGGTCTTTGGGGCTTTATGGTTTTGGGAAAAAGGCGTATGACGGGGTGGATGGGGGGGCAAGGGCAGATGTTGAAGTGTTGGTGTGGAGGTAGGTTACTAAAAGCAGTAAAGGGTTTTTTACGAGGATAGGGGGGCCTAAAAGTTAGAGTATGTAGGAAAGAGGGAAATTATTCCTAAAGTAGGCATTAGACAAGGATTGTGATGTCACCGTGGTTTTTTAAATATTTTATAGATGGGGTTGAAAGGGAAAGTAAATCGGGGGTCTTGACAAGAGGCTTGGGTTAAAAAATAAAGAACACACACAAAGTGGGAGTTGTCACAGGCTCTTTGCTGATGACCTGGGCCTTGGGGGATTCGAAGAGAAGTTGCGAGATTGGTGGATGAATTTGGCAGGTGTGCAAAAAAAGAAAAAATTAAAGGGTACAGGAAAAGTAAGGTTAGAGGATAAAAAAAAAATTAGGTGAAAGATTGAATATCAGATTGGGGGGAGAGTGTAGGAGGAGGGGAAGTATTTAGGTATTTGGGAGTGGGCGTGTCAGCGGAGGGTCTATGAAGATAGGTGAATCATAGAATGATGAGGGAAAAAGAGTGAGGGGGCCTTAGGAGTCGGGAGACAAAAACTTTTCCTTGGAGGGAAAAAAGGAATGTTGAGGTATAGTTTTACCCAAAGCTTTATATGGGTGGAAGCATGGGTGTTTAAAGTTGCGCGGGGAGAAGGCTAGAGGCAGTGGAGGTCTGTCTAGGGGGAAGTGTGGTGTGAAAAAATAAGCAGAAATTCGTATTTGGAATTAGGAGGGGTGCGGGATTTCCAAAACTGTTGTCCGGGGTGAGGGGAAGGGGTTTTTGAGGTGGTTTGGAATGTAGGGAAGGAGCGAAACAGAAGACTTCAAAATGTAAGTCTGTAGTGGAAGGAAGGAGGGTAGGGGTCGGCCTAGGGGAAAGGTTGGGGGAGAGGGGGTAAAGGGGTTTTTTTGGGGCGAGGGGGTTTTGGACTTCCAGCGGTAGCGTGAGCGTGTTTGTAGGAGTGAAAGGAGACAAAAGGTTTTTTTTAAAACTTGCGTTGTTTGGGGGTGAGCAAAGTAACATTTATGAAGGGGTTCGGGAAAAAGGCAGGCCGGACTTTTAGTCCTGGAATGGGAAGTACAGTGCCTGCAACCCGAAGGAGGGGTGTTAATGTTTTTGTTTGAAAATGTAGGGGTTTAAAACCCTTCTGGCAAGACGTGAGGAGGAAAGATGGTGAAAGTTTTTTTTTTTTTTGGGCCACCCCGCTTGGGGGAAACGGGCCCTGTGAAAAAAAAAAAATAATAAATATATATACACGATCACTGGTTGAAGCTGACTCGAACCCACGAACCTTGGAACAAGTACGCAGTGCTTTACCAATCTACCCACACTGGACTCCAAGGTATTGTCCAGTGTGGGTGTTCCAAGGTTCGTAGGTTCGAGTCTCCTTCAGCCAGAGATCAGTGTTCATATGTATATATATATATATATATATAATATATATATATATATATATATATATATATATATATATATATATATATATATATATATATAAACATACACAATTAACCAGATCTCACTTTACTTTTGCATTCTTTATTTTTTGTTTTTATCACAAATACATTTTACAATATTAATTTCCAGTTACTAGCACTTGTATTCATTCATTTATATCTCTATTTATCTTTCGTTAATTTCCTCTAATCATTTAGTTATTAACTGGGCTATTACATTTCTTTTTTGAGGGGAAACATAGTGAGAGTGAGGCGAGAGGAAGAGTTTACTGCTAAGAGGCAAGAGTATATGACAGTAAGAGGTCTCTTTATAAGACGGGTTAATGGGGGTTAAGGAAGAACTAGTTTCATGGGAGGATTAGATTTTGCTACTGAAGTGGCACCAGCGTCAGAAACAGCCCCAGCACCAGCCCAGCACTAGCCAAGCACCAGCCTCAGCACCAGCCCAGCACCAGCCCAGCCCCAGCCCCAGCCCCAACCTCGACACAAGCCCCAGCCCCAGCGCCAACCCCAGTGCCAGCCCAGAACCAGCCCAGCACCAGCCCCAGCCCAGCACCAGCCCAGTACCAGCCCAGCACCAGCCCAAGCACCAGCATCAGCACCGACCCCAGAAACAACCCAGCACCAGCCCCAGAAAAAGCGTAGCATCAGCCCAGCACCAGCCAAGCACCAGCCCCAGCACCAGCCCAAGCACCTGCCCAGCACCAGCTCCAGCACCAGCCAAGCACCAGCCCCAGCACCAGCCCCAGCACCAGCCCCAGCACCTGCCCAGCACCAGTCCAGCACCAGCCAAGCACCAGCCCCAGCACCAGCCCCAGCACCAGCCCCAGCACCAGCCCAGCACCAGCCCAGCACCAGCCCAGCACCAGCCCAGTACCAGCCCAACACCAGCCCAAGCACCAGCATCAGCACCAGCCCCAGAAACAACCCAGCACCAGCCCCAGAAAAAGCGTAGCATCAGCCCAGCACCAGCCAAGCACCAGCCCCAGCACCAGCCCCAGCACCTGCCCAGCACCAGCTCCAGCACCAGCCAAGCACCAGCCCCAGCACCAGCCCCAGCACCAGCCCCAGCACCTGCCCAGCACCAGTCCAGCACCAGCCAAGCACCAGCCCCAGCACCAGCCCCAGCACCAGCCCCAGCACCAGCCCAGCACCAGCCCAGCACCAGCCCAGCACCAGCCCCAGCACCAGCCCCAGCACCAGCCCAAGCACCAGCCTAGCACCAGCATCAGCACCAGCCCCAGAAACAACCCAACACCAGCCCCAGAAACGGCCCAGCACCAGCCCAGCACCAGCCAAGCACCAGCCCCAGCACCAGCCCCAGCACCAGCTCCAGCACCAGCCCCAGCACCAGCCCAGCACCAGCCCAGCACCAGCCCAGCACCAGCCCCAGCACCAGCCCTGCACCAGCCCAGCATCAACCCAGCACCAGCCCAGCACCAGCCCCAGCACCAGCCCCAGCACCAGCCCAGCATCAGCCCCAGCACTAGGCCAGCACAAACCCCAGCACCAGCCCAGCACCAGCCCCAGCCCCAGCACCAGCCTCAGCTCCAACACCAGCACCAGCACCAGCACCAGCACCAGCACCAGCCCCAGCACCAGCCCAGCACCAGCCCCAGCCCCAGCACCAGCCTCAGCTCCAACACCAGCACCAGCCCCAGCACCAGCCCAGCACCAGCCCCAGCACCAGCACCAGCCCCAGGACCAGCCCCAGCACCAGCCCAGCACCAGCCCAGCACCAGCCTAGCCACCAGCCCCAGCACCAGCCCAGCACCATCCCCAGCACCAGCCCAGCACCATCCCCAGCACCAGCCCAGCACCAGCCCCAGCACCAGCGCAGCACCAGCCCCAGCCCCAGCACCAGCCTCAGCTCCAACACCAGCACCAGCCCCAGCACCAGCCCAGCACCAGCCCCAGCACCAGCCCAGCACCATCCCCAGCACCAGCCCAGCACCAGCCCCAGCAGTAATCAGTCCCTCAGCCTTGGAGTTAGTGTTCACAGCATCGTGGTGGAGGATAATCTGGAGCAAAGGCAAGAAGACTGGCGGTTATATAGGCGTCAGTGGATAAGGACATGTAGCAGACGATTCTGTGAACACCAACTCCAAGGCTGAGGGACTGATTACCTCATCATTTGTATACAGTTCTACTGTCTTCTAATTATGTCCTAGAATCTGTATTGATAAAGCCACTGGATGGCGAAACGTCTACAATAAAGATATCCAGATGTTGCACATGTGTCTTAACTTTCATCATGTCGGTATTTTATACCTTTCTTGCACAGATGATGAATCTATACATCGTTTCAGACCTGAGAGCTTGATCATGTCAGTGTCCATAAGCTGCGGTACAGAGAGCTGCATGTCAACTCCCTTCAGGTGAAGTGTCTTGATGCCAGTGAAGGTCTCTGGGCACCAAGGAACTGAAGCTGTCTCTCCCTTGGTAGACAACGCCAAAAAGAAATAGACACCGATAGCAAAAAAAAGCTTTTCATTTAAAACAACGTTTCGCCCAAGGCTGGGTTTTATCAAGTAAACAAGAATATAGAGATACACGGTCTTATAATAATAATAATAATAATAATAATAATAAATAATAATAATAATAATAATAATAATAATAATAATAATAATAATAATAATAACAGTAATAATAATAATAATAATAATAATAATAATAATAATAATAATAATAATAATAATAATAATAATAATAATAATTTTAAACTGTTTTTTACAAGTAGCAAGTGCAACTTCAACAGACCATAGCTGACATCAGTGTCATCCTACTATACAGAAAGCCCTTTGTTATGCAGAACATTTCGGGAAAATTATGTTAAATTTGTTCCCAGGATGTTACCCACACCAGTCGGCTAACACCCAGGTACCTACTTACTGATAGGTGAACAGGAGTAGCAGATGTCATAAGGAAACATGCCCATTTTTACCACCCGTACCGGGGATCGAACCACGGACACTCCGTGTGTGTGCTGAGTGCGCTACCAACCTTGCTACGAGCACCCTGAGGTCAAGCTCGGAAAGACACAAGTCACATGAAATTGCAAGATGAAGTCAGGTATATGTGAAGTCAGGTATTAGGGCGAGTAGGAAGGTGGTGCTAAGGTGACACTTTTATTATATTGATTATATGACTCATGTACAATATAGTCAACAGGTCCAGATATGGGAGGAAGTGCAAAATAAGCCCCGTGAGGAGCAGGGGTGCGGTGGGGGGACAATAAGGGAACACTGTATCAACATCCGGGGTCCCAGACTATTTAATATCTTTCCAGAAGATATATCAGAAACGTGGCTGGAGCAAGTGTAGAAGCCTTCAATAGGAAATTGAACAAGTATCTTCACCAGGTGCCAGACCAAAAAGGCTGTGATGGATGTGGGGCAGCGGGCCTCCAGCAGCAACACCCTGGTTGACCAGGCAAGCACCAAACAAGCCTGGCCCATGGCCGGGCTACGAGAGTAGTGAAACTCTCGAAACTCTTCAAAGGTATATAAAACGTACAAAGGTAAAGTTATTGTCTACATTCCACTGTTGTGCTCAATGGTCTTGGTGAGGTGGATCACAGCCGCTTCCAAAATTCTGAGTCTGGTTCTGTCGTTCTCGCTGTGTAACAGCTGTGTTATCCAACCCATGACGAGACAATGTAGGCTGCGATGAACCACGCAGGACTTTCACCAAGCCTGCTGTCAGGCTGCTCATTTGCCTTATAAAGGCGGCGTATTTGCTTATTCCTGAATACTTGATAACGCGCTGCATTGGGTGAAACGTCGCATTAAAATCAATAATAAGTATTTCAGCTACCAATGTCTGTCTCAGTCCTTGTCGTGGATCAGATCTGATTATTTCTCATCTTTTAAAGCGCTGTGTGACCCTTAAAGCTCAAGTATTTTACGCATAAATGTAAATTCATGGATCTCAGCTCTTGTAAAATAATGTCAGTAGATAAATGCTCACTCGACTCACCCGAAGATTAATATACCTAGTATAAAAAACATATTGATGATAATTCAGGAGTATTGAGCATATTTAAGTGCTATTCCATGTTGTTATATTGCACTGCGATTACTGTATTGTCAGGCTGTGAATTAACACTGGTGAAATAATGTGTTTCATTGTAACAACTCCCTTCACCGAGTGAGGGGACATGGTGCGCGCGTGTGTGTGTGTGTGTGTGTGTGTGTGTGTGTGTGTGTGTGTGTGTGTGTGTGTGGTGTGTGTGTGGTGTGAGTGTGGTGGTGTGTGTGTGTGATGTGTGTGTGTGTGTGTGTGTGTGTGTGTGTGTGTGTGTGTGTGTGTGTGAGTGTGTGTGTGTGTGTGTGAGTGTGTGTGTGTGTGTGTGTGTGTGTGTGGTGGTGTGTGTGTGTGTGTGTGTGTTGTGTGTGTGTGTGTGTGTGTGTGTGTGTGTGTGTGTGTGAGTGTGTGTGTGTGTGTGTGTGTGTGAGTGTGTGTGTGTGTGTGTGTGTGTGTGTGTGTGTGTGTGTGTGTGTGTGTGGTGTGTGTGTGTGTGTGTGTGTGTGTCTGTGTCTGTGTGTGTGTGTGTGCGTGGTGTGTGTGTGTGTGTGTGTGTGTGTGTGTGTGTGTGTGTGTGTGTGTGTGTGTGTGAGTGTGTGTGTTGTGTGTGTGTGTGTGTGTGTGTGTGAGTGTGTGTGTGTGTGTGTGTGTGTGTGTGTGTGAGTGTGTGTGTGTGTGTGTGTGTGTGTGTGTGTGTGTGTGTGTGTGTGTGTGTGTGTGTGTGTGTGTGTGTGTGAGTGTGTGTGTGTGTGTGTGTGAGTGTGTGTGTGTGTGTGTGTGTGTGTGTGAGTGTGTGTGTGTGTGTGTGTGTGTGTGTGTGTGTGTGTGTGTGTGTGTGTGTGTGTGTGTTGTTGTGTGTGTGTGGTGTGTGCGTATGTGTGAGTGTGTGTGTGTGTGTGTGTGTGTGTGTGTGTGTGTGTGTGTGTGTGTGTGTGTGTGTGTGTGTGTGTGTGTTGTGTACTCACCTAGTTGTACTCACCTGGCTGAGGTTGCAGGGGTCGAGTCCTAGCTCCTGGCCCCGCCTCTTCACTGGTCGCTACTAAGTCACTCTCCCTGAACCGTGAGCTTTATCATACCTCTGCTTAAAGCTATGTATGGATCCTGCCTCCACTACATCGGCTTCCCAAACTATTCCACTTACTGACTACTCTGTGGCTGAAGAAATACTTCCTAACATTCCTGTGATTCATCTGTGTCTTCAACTTCCAACTGTGTCCCCTTGTTGCTGCGTCCCATCTCTGGAACATCCTGTCTTTCTCCACCTTGTCAATTCCTCTCAGTATTTTGTATGTCGTTATCATGTCCCCCCTATCTCTCCTGTCCTCCAGTGTCGTCAGGTCGATTTCCCTTAACTTCTCTTCGTAGGACATACCCCTTAGCTCTGGGACTAGTCTTGTTGCAAACCTTTGCACTTTCTCTAGTTTCTTTACGTGCTTGGCTAGGTGTGGGTTCCAAACTAATGCCGCATACTCAAATATGGGCCTAACGTAAACGGTGTACATGGTCCTGAACGATTCCTTATTAGGATGTCGGAATGCTGTTCTGAGGTTCGCTAGGCGCCCATATGCTGCAGCAGTTATTTGGTTGATGTGCGCTTCAGGAGATGTGCCTGGTGTTATACTCACCCCAAGATCATTTTTCTTGAGTGAGGTTTGTAGTCTCTGGCCCCCTAGACTGTACTCCGTCTGCGGTCTTCTTTGCTCTTCCCCAATCTTCATGATTTTGCACTTGGTGGGCTTGAACTCCAGGAGCCAAGTGCTGGACTAGGTCTGCAGACTGTCCAGATCCCTTTGTAGTTCTGCCTGGTCTTCGATCGAATGAATTCTTCTCATCAACTTCACGTCATCTGCAAACAGGGACACTTCGGAGTCTATTCCTTCTGTCATGTCGTTCACAAATACCAGAAACAGCACTGGTTCTAGGACTGACCCCTATGGGGCCTCGCTGGTCACAGGTGCCCACTCTGACACCTCGCCACGTACCATAACTCGCTGCTGTCTTCCTGATAAGTATTCCCTGATCCAGTGTAGTGCCTTCCCTGTTATCCCTGCTTGGTCCTCCAATTTTTGCACTAATCTCTTGTGCGGAACTGTGTCAAACGCCTTCTTGCAGTCCAAGAAAATGCAATCCACCCACCCCTCTCTTTCTTGTCTTACTGCTGTCACCATGTCATAGAACTCCAGTAGGTTTGTGAGACAGGATTTCCCGCCCCTGAAACCATGTTGGGTGCTGTTGATGAGATCATTCCTTTCTAGGAGTTCCACCACTCTTCTCCTGACAATCTTCTCCATGACTTTGTATACTATACATGTCAGTGACACTGATCTGTAGTTTAGTGCTTCATGTCTGTCTCCTTTTTTGAAGATTGAGACTACATTTGCTGTCTTCCATGCCGCATGCAATCTCCCTGTTTCAATAGATGTATTGAATATTGTTGTTAGGGGTACACATAGAGCCTCTACTTCCTCTCTCAGGACACATGGAGAGATGTTATCTGGCCCCATTGCCTTTGAAGTATCTAGCTCACTCAGAAGCCTCTTCACTTCTTCCTCGGTTGTGTCTACTGTGTCCAGCACTTGGTGGTGTACCCCACCTCTCCGTCTTTCTGTAGCCCTTTCTGTCTCCTCTGTGAACACTTCTTTGACTCTCTTGTTGAGTTCCGCACATACTTCACGGTCATTTCTTGTTGTCTCTCCTCCTTCCTTCCTTCCTTATCTTGATTACCTGGTCCTTGACTGTTGTTTTCCTCCTGATGTGGCTGTTTAACAGCTTCGGGTCAGATTCGGCTTTCGCTGCTATGTCGTTTTCATATTGTCGTTGGGCCTCCCTTATTAGCGCATATTCGTTTCTGGCTCTACGACTGTTCTCCTTATTCTCCTGGGTCCTTTGCCTTCTATGTTTCTTCCATTCCTTAGCACACTTGGTTTTTGCCTCCCTGCACCTTTGGGTGAACCATGGGCTCATCCTGGTTTTTTCATTATTCCTGTTACCCTTGGGTACAGATCTCTCCTCAGCCTCCTTTCACATTGTTGCTACATTGCGTGTGCATGTGTGTGTGTGTGTGTGTGTGTGTGCTCGCGCGCGCAAATGTGTGAGCTCGTGAGAAATAAATGAAGCAAAACATTGACTTGGACAAGATGAAAGCTCACAGGAGCTCCCTTTGTGTTATGTTCACCTCTGGCTTCCCTAGTGACAAAATTTTGTGTAAATTGCCCCCAGATTAGACCGAAAAGTTGACTTACGTAAAGGTCAGAGTTCAACACAGCTACGAGTTAAACGCTGCTAGAGACATAGTCCCCTTCCACTTCCTGCATATCTTACCCCCAAATCTCCCTTAAACTCTTCCCTCTGACTCTCCCTTCACGTTTTCCTTTCTCATCGACTTCCACCTCTTTTCCCTCTTACATCTTCTGTACACCTTCCCCCCCTCACTACTTCCTCTCTCCTTCGAGTTAGATAAATACAGTGAAAGTCATGAGTCTGTTTTGCGCTAGACACATGCTGATCCACCGCATTACCTTAATAATAATAATAATAATTATAATAATAATAATAACAATAATAATAATAATAATAATAATTATTATTATCTTCTCGTCACTTCTCCCACATTGACTATTCTCTCCTTTCTATTTCGTCTGCAGGAGCTGAGGCAGGACGTGGCAGAAGGATCCCCGCCTCCGACGCAGCAAGATTCCTCAGAGGTGGAGGTATGGAATGATTTGGAGATCCTGACGTACCACATCCAGTCGTTGGTGATTTCGCGTTACGCTGTCACCACCGTCACCTGCAGGATACGCAATCCTATGCTAGACGCCCAGGAGGCTTCCTTCAGCATCCTCCTTCCAGTAAACGCCTTCATCAGCAACCTCACCATGTGAGTACCTCTCTGGTTTCAGCAGGAATTTATACCTGGAAAAACATAAAGGTATCAGATTAGGCTTTGTGAATATAACAGAATCAGAACTTTGCTGATAAAAAAGAGAATTGCATACGTTAGTATCTTGCTCCACCTATTGTTCTTGTGTCACGGAAATGACGGTTCCTTGTATTACATGTACCAGTAGCGGTAGCAACAATACCAATAGCACAAGTGGCATAAACAGCAACAGAATCTGTAACAATAGCAGTAGTAACAGCAACGTATCAGTAACAACATCAGCAGTCACACAGCATTATCTGTATATTTTGTTTCCCATAATAATACCAGGTTAGCAAGAGGTACCGAGGTCGCTTCTCGGTATAGTGAAACTCTACTGGCAGAGTTCCTTTCTCCCGTTCGCCCTTGTTTACCTACCAGTGATTGGAACCCCTGGGTAAATATCCACTGAAGGACCGGACTGATCTGCTAATGCCTTTGCTGAAGGGTTGTCTGTGAGAACATAAGAACATAAGAAAGGAGGAACACTGCAGCAGGCCTGTTGGCCCATACTAGGCAGGTCCTTTACAATTCATCCCACTAACAAACATTTGACCAACCCAATTTTCAATGCCACCCAAGAAACAAGCTCCGATGTGCAAGTCCCACTCAAATCCAACCCGTCCCACTCATGTGCTTATCCAACCTAAATTTGAAACTACCCAAAGTCCTAGCCTCAATAACTCAACTAGGTAGACTGTTCCACTCATCAACCACCCTATCTCCAAACCAACACCCTCCCATGTCCCTTCCAAATCCAAACCCATCCAACTCAAATCCACCACTGCGGGCTCTCTCTTGGAGAGACATCCTCAACACCCCGCCAACATCCCCCCCATTAACACCCATCTTCCACTAATTCACCAACCCCCCCCAGAAAAGCTCTTGAGGCCGTTGACCACGATAAAGAACCTGATATTGCCCACCTAGACCCTAGCAAGGCACTAGACAAACTTACTGACGCAAGCCTGCCTGACAAACCCACTGACGCTCTTCAGTAGAACACCTGAGGCAGCTGACAGTGACAAGGAACATGACACTGCCCATTTGGACCCCAGTAAAGCCTTCGACAGAGCACCCCACAAGAGACCCCCAAGAAAAGTGGCAGCTCATGGTATAGGAGGCAAAGCTCTAGCATGGACTGAGGCATGGCTCACCAATAGAAAGCAGAGAGCCACCACCAATGGAGAGAAATCTGAATGGGGACCAGTCACCAGTGGCGCCCCACAAGGATCAGCCCCAGGCCCCCTCCCGTTCACAATCCACATTAACGACCCTGATGAAGGGACCACCAGTGACATGAGCAAACTTGCTGATGATACAAAGACAGGCCGCACAATTCACTCTGAGGAGGACATCAACGAACTCCAAGACGACTTGAACAAACCAATGTCTTGGTCTGAAAAATGGCAGACAAAGTTCAATGTGGACAAGTGTAAGGCACCTGCCCTTGGTAATGAAAACAACCCTCGAAGCCACAATCTAGGTGAAGTAGAGCTTGGTCATGCAGAATGCGAAAAAGACCCGGGAGAAGCTCGACCTTCCTGTACATTCACCCACTCTGTGAGCTTGTAACCTGTTCTTTAGTGGCAGAGCACTCAGCTCATAACCAAGGTGACTTGAATTCAATTTCTCGGCTGGGGGTAAACGTATGGGCAATCCTACTTATACATGTCCTTGTTTGGCCGGCGATAAACTGGAACTTGGGTGTTAGTCAACTGGAGCCTGGGTGTTAGTCAACTGGTACCCGGGTGTTAGTTAACTGCTGGGCACCGCGTCCTAAGGGATTGTTAGGACACTTAAATACTTCATATATTAAGCAAAAATCGAATGGCCATGCTTCGTGTTGCTACAGATCCAGTGTTAAAAGAAATGTTTAAGTTGTAGTGGGAGAGTGTTTATCCTGATTGTTACACCTGAGTGTTTATCCTGATTGTTACACCTGAGTGTTTATCCTGATTGTTACACCTGAGTGTTTATCCTGAGTGTTACACCAAAGTGTTTATCCTGAGTGTTACACAAGACTGTTTCTTCTGATTGTTTCTATTAAGCAGCAGGCCTGGTGGGCAGCAGGAAGCGACAGGCAAGGTAGGCAGCGGAAAGCGGGCAGATCTGTTTGTACTCACCTATTTGCTTCTTCAGGCGTCAAGTCACAGCTCTTGGCCCCCAAAGTTGTGACGTCAATCAATAAAATATATTTCAGTTGATACGAAACAGTCATTCAGAGTACACCAGAAGTGATTTCACTGAGACACAACCGAACAGTCCGAGCTGTAAGGTGAGACAACATATCTCAGCATCTGGAGTGTAATGGGACACATGAGAGTGAACGCCAAGTGTAGTGGGACACATGAGAGTGAACACCAAGTGTAGTGGGACACATGAGAGTGAACACCAAGTGTAGTGGGACACATGAGAGTGAACACCAAGTGTAGTGGGACACATGAGAGTGAACACCAAGTGTAGTGGGACACATGAGAGTGAACGCCAAGTGTAGTGGGACACATGAGAGTGAACACCAAGTGTAGTGGGACACATGAGAGTGAACACCAAGTGTAGTGGGACACATGAGAGTGAACACCAAGTGTAGTGGGACACATGAGAGTGAACACCAAGTGTAGTGGGACACATGAGAGTGAACGCCAAGTGTAGTGGAACACATGAGAGTGAACGCCAAGTGTAGTGGGACACATGAGAGTGAACGCCAAGTGTAGTGGGACACATGAGAGTGAACACCAAGTGTAGTGGGACACATGAGAGTGAACACCAAGTGTAGTGTGACACATGAGAGTGAACACCAAGTGTAGTGGGACACATGAGAGTGAACACCAAGTGTAGTGGGACACATGAGAGTGAACGCCAAGTGTAGTGGGACACATGAGAGTGAACACCAAGTGTAGTGGACCACATGAGAGTGAACACCAAGTGCAGTGAGACAGATGAGAGTGAACGCCAGGTGTAATGAGACAGACGAGGGTAAACACCAAGTGAACTGTCACACATAATGAACACAAAGCGTAGTGGGACACATGAGAATGAACACCAAGTGTAGTGGGACACAGAGTGAACACCAAGTGCAGTGAGACAGATGAGAGTGAACACCAAGTGAAGTGAGAGAGATGAGAGTGAACACCAAGTGTAATGGGACACATGAGAGTGAACACCAAGTGTAGTGGGACACATGAGAGTGAACACCAAGTGTAGTGGGACACATGAGAGTGAGCACCAAGTGTAGTGAAACACATGAGAGTGAACACCAAGTGTAGTGGGACACAGAGTGAACACCAAGTGCAGTGAGACAGATGAGAGTGAACACCAAGTGAAGTGAGAGAGATGAGAGTGAACACCAAGTGTAGTGGGACACATGAGATTGAACACCAAGTGTAGTGGGACACATGAGAGTGAACACCAAGTGTAGTGGGGCACATGAGAGTGAACACCAAGTGCAATGAGACAGATGAGAATGAACATCAAGTGCAGTGAGACACATAATGAACACCAAGAGTAATGGGACACATGAGAGTGAACACCAAGTGTTGTGGGACACATGAGACTGAACACCAAGTGCAGAGAGACAAATGAGAGTGAACACCAAGTGAAGTGAGAGAGATGAGAGTGAACACCAAGTTTAGTGGGACACATGGGAGTGAACACCAAGTGCAGTGAGACAGATGAGAGTGAACACCATGTGTAGTGTGACTCATAATAATGAACACCAAGTGTAGTGTGACTCATAATAATGAACACCAACTGTAGTGGGACACATGAGTGTGAACACCAAGTTTTTGCTACAGATGAGAGTGAACACCAAGTGTACTGTGACAAATAATGAACACCAAGTATAGCGGGACACATTACAGTGAACATCAAGTATAGTGGGACACATTATAGTGATCACCAAGTATAGTGGGACACATTATAGTGAACACCAAGTATAGTGGGACACATTATAGTGAACACCAAGTATAGTGGGACACATTATAGTGAACACCAAGTATAGTGGGACACATTATAGTGAGCACCAATATAGTGGGACTCATCATAGTGGGCACCAAGTATAGTGGGACACATAATAGTGGACACCAAGCATAGTGAGACACATTATAGTGAACACCCATTATAGTGGAACACATTATAGAGAACACCTAGGATAGTGGGACACATTATAGTGATCACCAAGTATAGTTGGACACATTATAGTGAACGCCAATTATAGTGGGACACATTATAGTGAACAACAAGTATAGTGGGACACATTATAGTGAACGCCAATTATAGTGGGACACATTACAGTGATCACCAAGTATAGTGGGACACATTATAGTGAACACCAAGTATAGTGGGACACATTATAGTGAACACCAAGTATAGTGGGACACATTATAGTGAACGCCAATTATAGTGGGACACATTACAGTGATCACCAAGTATAGTGGGACACATTATAGTGAACGCCAATTATAGTGGGATACATTATAATGAACACCAAGTATAGTGGGGCACATTATAGTGAACACCAAGTATAGTGGGATACATTATAATGAACACCAAGTATAGTGGGACACATTATAGTGAACGCCAATTATAGTGGGACACATTACAGTGATCACCAAGTATAGTGGGACACATTATAGTGAACGCCAATTATAGTGGGATACATTATAATGAGCACCAAGTATAGTGGGGCACATTATAGTGAACACCAAGTATAGTGGGATACATTATAATGAACACCAAGTATAGTGGGACACATTATAGTGAACGCCAATTATAGTGGGACACATTACAGTGATCACCAAGTATAGTGGGACACATTATAGTGAACACCATGTATAGTGGGACACATTATAGTGAACGCCAAGTATAGTGGGACACATTATAGTGAACGCCAATTATAGTGGGACACATTACAGTGATCAAGTATAGTCGGACACATTATAGTGAACACCAAGTATAGTGGGACACATTATAGTGAACGCCAATTATAGTGGGATACATTATAATGAACACCAAGTATAGTGGGGCACATTATAATGAACACCAAGTATAGTGAGACACATTATAATGAACACCAAGTATAGTGAGACACATTATAATGAACACCAAGTATAGTGGGACACATTATAATGAACACCAAGTATAGTGGGACACATTATAATGAACACCAAGTATAGTGGAACACATTATAATGAACACCAAGTATAGTGGGACACATTATAATGAACACCAAGTATAGTGGGACACATTATAGTGAACACCAAGTATAGTGGAACACATTATAATGAACACCAAGTAGAGTGGGACACATTATAATGAACACCAAGTATAGTGGGACACATTATAATTAACACCAAGTATAGTGGAACACATTATAATGAACACCAAGTATAGTGGGACACATTATAATGAACACCAAGTATAGTGGGACACATTATAATGAACACCAAGTATAGTGGGACACATTATAATGAACACCAAGTACAGTGGGACACATTATAATGAACACCAAGTATAGTGGAACACATTATAATGAACACCAAGTATAGTGGGACACATTATAATGAACACCAAGTACAGTGGAACACATTATAATGAACACCAAGTATAGTGGAACACATTATAATGAACACCAAGTATAGTGGAACACATTATAATGAACACCAAGTATAGTGGGACACATTATAATGAACACCAAGTACAGTGGGACACATTATAATGAACACCAAGTATAGTGGAACACATTATAATGAACACCAAGTACAGTGGGACACATTTATAATGAACACCAAGTATAGTGGAACACATTATAATGAACACAAGTATAGTGGGACACATTATAATGAACACCAAGTATAGTGGGACACATTATAATGAACACCAAGTATAGTGGAACACATTATAATGAACACTAAGTATAGTGGGAACACATTATAATGAACACCAAGTACAGTGGGACACTTATAATGAACACCAAGTACAGTGGGACACATTATAATGAACACCAAGTATAGTGGGACATATAATGAACACCAAGTACAGTGGGACACATATAATGAACACCAAGTATAGTGGGAACACATTATAATTAACACCAAGTATAGTGGGACACATTATAATGAACACCAAAAGCACCACCAAGTTATCTAACAATAAATGATATATAAACAATACTGGAAGGAAGATGTAGAATAACCGAATTATTATATTTATAACGAATACCAATAATTAAGGATCAGGCTTGTAAATTTAAAATTCATTTGTTGATAACTAACTATAATAGGTGTCAACAGTTGTGGTTCATTATACCACAAATATCCATTGACGAGTAACGTGATGCAATAATTATCTTTTTCAACATTAATCAGTGGTATAAGAGGCGACAGTTTATTATAAATTTTTTTCTAATTTTTTTGTGTAAGAGTGTAATTAAATAACTGGTATATAACAAGATTTTTTTTATAGAAATTTGATTGGGGATTGATTACCTCCGGCTCCTCCTCTTATTCCACCTTTCTTCTTTGTAATGGACTGATGAAGCCAGTGTGTGGCGAAACGTTTCCTCAGTATTGCCAAATGTTGGACAACTGTCTCATTCTTCAACTTGTGGGAATTCCAAACCATCGGATACACAGAAACTTCATCTCGAGTTGTCAAAGGCAGATTAATTTTACACATAATTAACATTTATTAACTGAACCTTTGAAGCATTTCCCATCAAGAGGATGTGAAGGATAAAAATATTTTAAACTGAAGCGGTACAAGCGGCCGTCGCTATGCTGTTCACAATGAGAAAAGTTTTTTTTATTGTTTTAACCAATTTTATCATTCATGAAGGTTTCTAGTTTTGTTTCTCGCCATGTATAGAACGGGAGGAGAGTTTGTAGAGTCTGATGACGGTGAATATTTACTAGATGATCTGTTGTTGTTGTATTGATTTACAAAGAGACAGACAGACACACACATACATACACAGACACACACATACATCCACAGACACACACATACACACACACACACATACACATACATACACACACACACACACACACACACACACACACACACACACACACACACACACACACACACACACACACACACATACACACACACACGTATATGAAGAGAGCAACAGAGCAATGGTGGACACACTTGCTGAGGTGGCAAGAAGAGCTCACTCCAGCAGAGCAAAGTTGCTGGTTATGGGGGATTTCAACCACAGGGAGATTGACTGGGAAAACCTGGAGCCACATGGGGGTCCCGAAACATGGAGAGCCAGGATGTTGGACGTGGTGCTGGAAAACCTCAATGCACCAACATGTTAAGGACACTACCAGAGTGAGAGGGGAGGATGAACCAGCAAGATTGGACCTTGTGTTCACCCTGGGCAGCTCAGATATTGATGACATCAAGAATGAGAGTCCCCTAGGAGCTAGCGACCACGTGGTTCTGTGCTTTGAATACATAGTAGAGCTGCAAGTGGAGAGAATAACAGGAGTTGAATGGGAAAAGCCTGACTATAAAAGAGGGGACTACATAGGATTGAAGAACTTCCTGCGGGAGGTCCAGTGGGACAGAGAACTGGCAGGAAAGCCAGTAAATGAAATGATGGAATATGTAACAACAAAATGCAAGGAGGCAGTGGAAAGGTTTATTCCCAAGGGCAACAGTAACAACGGGAAGGCCAGAACGAGCCCCTGGTTTACCCGACGGTGTAATGTGGCAAAAACAAAGTGCAATAGAGAATGGAAAAAGTACAGAAGGCAGAGAACACACGAAAATAGGGAGATCAGTCGCAGAACCAGGAATGAGTACGCACAGGTAAGGAGGGATGCCCAGCGACAGTATGAAAATGACATAGCATCGAGAATCAAGACTGACCCGAAACTGTTGTACAGCCACATCAGGAGGAAGACAACAGTCAAAGACCAGGTGATCAGATTAAGGACAGAAGGTGGAGAACTCACAAGAAATGATCAGGAGGTATGTGAGGAGCTGAACAAAAGATTTAAGGAAGTTTTTACAGTAGAGACAGGAAGGGCTGTGGGAAGACAACACAGAAGGGAACATCAAGAGGGAATATACCAACAAGTGTTGGATGACATACGAACAACTGAGGAGGAGGTGAAGAAGCTCTTAAGTGACCTTGACACCTCAAAGGCGATGGGACCGGACAACATCTCCCCATGGGTCCTTAGAGAAGGAGCAGAGATGCTGTGCGTGCCTCTGACCAGTGCTATTTTTGATATATGTGAACGACATGATGGAAGGAATAGACTCTGAAGTGTCCCTGTTCGCAGATGAGGTGAAGATGATGAGAAGAATTAAATCGGACGAGGATGAGGCAGGACTGCAAAGAGACCTGGACAGGCTGGACATGTGGTCCAGCAACTGGCTTCTCGAATTCAATCCAGCCAAATGCAAAGTCATGAAGATTGGGGAGGCGCAAAGAGTATAGGCTAGGTGGACAAAGACTACAGACCTCACTCAGGGAGAAAGACCTTGGGGTGACCATAACACCGAGCACATCACCGGAGGCACACATCAACCAAATAACTGCTGCAGCATACGGGCGCCTGGCAAACCTGAGAATAGCGTTCCGATACCTTAATAAGGAGTCGTTCAAGACACTGTACACTGTGTATGTTAGGCCCATACTGGAGTATGCAGCACCAGTCTGGAACCCACACCTGGTCAAGCACGTCAAGAAGTTAGAGAAAGTACAAAGGTTTGCAACAAGGCTAGTCCCAGAGCTCAAGGGAATGTCGTACGAGGAAAGGTTAAGGGAAATCGGACTGACGACACTGGAGGACAGAAGGGTCAGGGGAGACATGATAACGACATACAAGATACTGCGGGGAATAGACAAGGTGGACAGAGATAGGATGTTCCAGAGAGGGGACACAGGGACAAGGGGTCACAACTGGAAGCTGAAGACTCAGACGAGTCACAGGGACGTTAGGAAGTATTTCTTCAGTCATAGAGTTGTCAGCAAGTGGAATAGCCTAGCAAGTGAAGTAGTGGAGGCGGGAACCATACATAGTTTTAAGAAGAGGTATGACAAAGCTCAGGAAGCAGAGAGAGAGAGGATCCAGTAGCGATCAGTGAAGAGGCGGGGCCAGGAGCTGAGTCTCGACCCCTGCAACCATAATTAGGTGAGTAGGTGAGTACATACACACACACACATACACACACACACACACACACACACACACACACACACACACACACACACACACACACACACACACACACACACACACATACACATACATACACACACACACACACGTATGTCCTACGAGGAGAGGTTAAGGGAAATCAACCTGACGACACTGGAGGACAGGAGAGATAGGGGGGACATGATAACGACATACAAAATACTGAGAGGAATTGACAAGGTGGACAAAGACAGGATGTTCCAGAGATTGGACACAGTAACAAGGGGACACAGTTGGAAGTTGAAGACACAGATGAATCACAGGGATGTTAGGAAGTATTTCTTCAGCCACAGAGTAGTCAGTAAGTGGAATAGTTTGGGAAGCGATGTAGTGGAGGCAGGATCCATACATAATTTTAAGAAGAGGTATGATAAAACTCACGGCTCAGGGAGAGTGACCTAGTAGCGATCAGTGAAGAGGCGGGGCCAGGAGCTCGGACTCGACCCCCGCAACCTCAACTAGGTGAGAACTAGGTGAGTATACACACACACACATACACACACACACACACACACACACACACACACACACACACACACACACACACACACACACACATACACACACACATACACACACACACACACACACACACACACACACACACACACACACAAACACACACACACAACACACACACTACATACACAAACACACACACACACACACACACATATACACACACACATACACACACACACACACACACACACACATACACACACACACACACACAAATACACACACACACACACACACACCACACACACACACACACACATACACACACACACACACACGCACACACACATACACACACACACACACACACGCACACATACACACACGCACACACACACACCACACACACACACACACACACACACACACACACACACACACCACACACACACACACACATAGCGCTAACATAAACCAAGCCTACAGATATGATAACAGATGCCATCTTTCCAACGGGATACCAGATCCTGAGGAAAGACAGAAGGAACAAGGGGGGTGGAGGAGTGGCACCCGCTGATCAAACACCAATGGAATTTTGATGAGCTGGAGAAAGGAGACAGCGGAGAAGAAAGTGATTACATAGCGGGAACGCTTCACTCTGGAGGTCCCAAGGTGGTAATTGCAGTGATGTATAACCCACCACAGAACAGCAGGAGACCAGGGCATGAGTATGATGAGAGCAATAGAGCGATGGTTGACACACTGGCTGCAGTGGCAAGAAGAGCTCATGCATGCAGGGCAAAGGTCCTGATCATGGGCGACTTTAACCACAAGGAGATCGACTGGGAGAACTTGGAGCCACATGGGGGCCAAGATACATGGAGGGCTAAGATGATGGAGGTGGTACTGGGAAACTTCATGTACCAACATGTAAGGGACACTACAAGAGAGAGAGGAGAGGATGAGCCAGCAAGACTGGACTTAGTATTCACCTTGAGCAGTGCAGATATTGAGGACATCACATATGAAAGACCCCTTGGGGCCAGCGATCATGTGGTTTTGAGCTTCGAATACACAGTAGAGCTACAAGTGGAGGGGGAAGCAGGAAGGCCAGGCCGAATGAAGCCAAACTACAGGAAAGGGGACTACATGGGAATGAGGAACTTCCTGAACGAGGTTCAGTGGGACAGAGAACTGGCAGGGAAGCCAGGAGAGGTTTGTACCCAAGGGAAACAGGAATAATGAAAAAACCAGGATGAGCCCATGGTTCACCCAAAGGTGCAAGGAGGCAAAAACCAAGTGTGCTAGGGAATGGAAGAAATATAGAAGGCAAAGGACCCAGGAGAATAAAGAGAGCAGTCGTAGAGCCAGAAACGAATATGCACAGATAAGAAGGGAAGCCCAACGACAATATGAAAACGACATAGCAGCGAAAGCCAAATCTGACCCGAAGCTGTTATACAGCCACATCAGGAGGAAAACAACAGTCAAGAACCAGGTAATCAGACTAAGGAAGGAAGGAGGAGAGACAACAAGAAATGACCGTGAAGTATGTGAGGAACTCAACAAGAGATTCAAAGAAGTGTTCACAGAGGAGACAGAAGGGGCTCCAGAGGGACGGAGAGGTGTGGCACATCACCAGGTGCTGGACACGGTACACACAACCGAGGAAGAAGTGAAGAGGCTTCTGAGTGAGCTAGATACCTCAAAGGCAATGGGGCCAGATAACATCTCTCCATGGGTCCTGAGAGAGGGAGAAGAGGCGCTATGTGTACCCCTAACAACAATATTCAATACATCTATCGAAACAGGGAGATTGCCTGAGGCATGGAAGACAGCAAATGTAGTCTCAATCTTTAAAAAAGGAGACAGACATGAAGCACTAAACTACAGACCAGTGTCACTGACATGTATAGTATGCAAAGTCATTGAGAAGATTGTCAGGAGAAGAGTGGTGGAACACCTAGAAAGGAATGATCTCATCAACAGCACCCAACATGGTTTCACGGACGGGAAATCCTGTGTCACAAACCTACTGGAGTTCTATGACAAGGTGACAGCAGTAAGACAAGAGAGAGAGGGGTGGGTGGATTGCATTTTCTTGGACTGCAAGAAGGCGTTTGGCACAGTACCACACAAGAGATTAGTGCAAAAACTGGAGGACCAAGCAGGGATAACAGGGAAGGCATTACAATGGATCAGGGAATATTTGTTAGGAAGACAGCAGCGAGTAATGGTACGTGGCGAGGTGTCAGTGTGGGCACCTGTGACCAGCGGGGTCCCACAGGGGTCAGTCCAAGGACCAGTGCTGTTTCTGGTATTTGTGAACGACATAACAGAAGGAATAAACTCTGAGGTGTCCCTGTTTGCAGATGACGTGAAGTTGATGAGAAGAATTCATTCGATTGAAGACCAGGCAGAACTACAAAGGGATCTGGACAGGCTGCTTGCCTGGTCCAGCCATTGGCTCCTGGAGTTCAACCCCTGTACACCGTGTACGTTAGGCCCATATTGGAGTATGCGGCACCAGCTTGGAACCCACACCTAGCCAAGCACCTAAAGAAACTAGGGAAAGACTAGTCCCAGAGCTAAGGGGTATGTCCTTCGAGGAGAGGTTAAGGGAAATCGACCTGACGACTCTGGAGTACTCTGGACACACACACACACACACACACGAGCTATGCCTCGAACCCGGCAACCACAAATGGGTGAGTATACATATACGCGTGCACTTGGTGGGGTTAACTTCCAGGAGCCAGTTGCTGGCTGACAGATCCCTTTGTAGTGCCATTTGATCCTCATCCGATTTAATTCTTCGCATTAGATTCACATCGTCTGCAAACAGGGACATCTCTGAATCTATCCCTTTCGTCATGTTATTCGCATATATCAGAAACAGCATCCACCCTAGGGCCGACCCTTGTGGAATTCCGCCTGTGAAGAGCGGAGTTCCACAAAAGCCGGTGCCGTTTCTGGTAATATATTTGAATGAATTGAGGGAAAGGATAGATTCAGACTCAACAACTGGTTCCTGGGGTTTAACCCCACCAAGTACAAAGTCATGAAGATTGGGGTGAATATAATACCGAGCACATATCCTGAGGCACACATCAATCGAATAATTGCCGCATTATGTGGGTGCCTGACAAACCTAAGAACAGCGTTTCGACACCTAAGTAAGGAATCATTCAAGAGTCTACACCGTGTATGTCAAGTCCGTATTGGAATATGCAACACCAGTATGGAACCCACACCTGGTTAAACACGTCAAAAAATTAGAGAAAGTGCAGTGGTTTGCAACAATACTAGTCCCGGAGCTAAGGAGTATATTCTACGAGGAGAGGTTAAGGGAAATCATCCTGACGACACTAGAGGATAGGGGTATACTTGATAATAACATAAAAAATGCTAAGAGGAATTGACAGGGTAGTAAGGACAGGTTGTTTCAGAGATGGGACACAGTAACAAGGGGTCACAATTAGAAATTGAAAACTCACATGAATCACAGGAATGTTAGGAAATATTTCTACAGCCATAAAGTTGTCAGGAAGTGGAACAATCTGGAGAGTGATGTAGTGGAGGCAGGATATATACATAGCTTTAAGAAGAGATACGACAAAGCTCATGGAGCAGGGAGAAAGAGTGGACCTAGTAGCGACCAGCGAAGAGGCGGGATGAAATACACACAATCGAGAAGGTGAAGAAGCTTTTTTGTGAACTTGATACCTCAAAGGCGATGGGACCAGACAACATCTCTCCGTAGGTCTTAGAGAGGGAGCAGAGATCCTGTGTTGTGCCACTAACAAAAATCTTCAACACATCTACTGAAACTGGCCAACTACCTGAGGTATGGAAGATGGTAAATGAAGTCCCAGTTTTTAAGAAAGGAGACAGACACGAGGCATTAAACTACAGACCTGTGTCACTGACGTGTATAGTATGCAAAGTTATGGAGAAGATCATCAGGAGGAGAGTGGTAGAGCACCTAGAAAGACACAAGCTTATAAACGACAACCAGCACGGTTTCAAGGAAGGAAAATCTTTTGTCACAAACTTACTGGAGTTTTATAGGAAGGTAACAGAAGTAAGACACGAGAGAGAGGGGTGGATAGACTGCATTTTCTTGGACTGCAAGAAGGCCTTCGATACGGTTCCTCACAAGAGGTCAATGCAAAAGCTAGACGATCAGGCAAGCATAACAGGAAAGACACTGCAATGGATCAGATAATATTTCAAAGGGAGGCTAAAACGAGTCATAGTACATGACGAGCTGTCAGAGTGGGCGGCTGTGACGAGCAGGTTTTCACAGAGGTCAGTCCTAGAACCTGTGCTGTTTTTGGTATATGTAAATGACATGAAGGAAGGGATACCTGGAGTTTACCTGGAGAGAGTTTCGGGGGTCAACGCCCCCGCGGCCCGGTCTGTGACCAGGCCTCCTGGTGGATCAGCGCCTGATCAACCAGGCTGTTGCTGCTGGCTGCACGCAAACCAACGTACGAGCCACAGCCCGGCTGATCAGGAACTGACTTTAGGTGCTTGTCCAGTGCCAGCTTGAAGACTGCCAGGGGTCTGTTGGTAATCCCCCTTATGTGTGCTGGGAGGCAGTTGAACAGTCTCGGGCCCCTGACACTTATTGTATGGTCTCTTAACGTGCTAGTGACACCCCTGCTTTTCATTGGGGGGATGGTGCATCGTCTGCCAAGTCTTTTGCTTTCGTAGTGAGTGATTTTCGTGTGCAAGTTCGGTACTAGTCCCTCTAGGATTTTCCAGGTGTATATAATCATGTATCTCTCCCTCCTGCGTTCCAGGGAATACAGGAGTGTCCTTGTTTGCAGATGATGTGAAGTTAATGAGGAGAATTAAATCGGTCGAGGATCAGGCAGGACTACAAAGAGACCTGAACAGGCTAAAAGCATGGCCCAGCAGCTGGCTCGTAGAATTTAACCCCGCCAAATGCAAAGTCATGAAGACCGGGGAAGGGCAAAGAAGACCGCGGACAGAGTATAGTCTAGGTGGCCAAAGACTGCTAACTTCACTCAAGGAAAAAGGTCTTGGGGTGAGTATAATACCAAACACATCTCCTGAGGCGCACATCAATCAGATAACTGCTGCAGCATACGGGCGTCTGGCAAACCTAAGAATAGCGTTCCGATACCTCAGTAAGGAATCGTTCAAGATTCTGTACACCATATACGTCAGGCCCATATTGGAGTATGCAGCATCAGTTTGGAATCCACACCTGGTCAAGCACGTCAAGAGCTTAGAGAAAGTGCAAAGGTTTGCAACAAGACTAGTCTCAGAGGTAAGGGGACTGTCCAACGAAGAAAGGTTAAGGGAAATAGGCCTGACGACACTGGAGGACAGGAGGGTCAGGGGAGACATGATAACGACATATAAAATACTGCTAGGAACTGACAAGGTGGACAAAGACAGGATGTTCTAGAGATGGGACACAGAAACAAGGGGTCACAATTGGAAGTTGAAGACTCCTACTAGTGAAAGGAACGTTAGGAAGTATTTCTTCAGTCACAGAGTTGTCACGAAGTGGAGCAGCCTAGAAAGTGACGTAGTGGAGGCAGGAACCATACATAGTTTTAAGACGAGATTTGATAAAGCTCATTGAGCAGGGAGAGAGAGAGGACCCAGTATCAGTCAGTGAATAGGCTAGACCAGGAGCTATTACTCGACCCCTGCAACCACAAATAGGTGAGTACACAATTTTTTTTAACCTACGGCCAGAGGAAACAACGCGGATCATAAAACCAAGAATTTCTCCAGCACAAGCAACTATTCTTTGTATGTGTGTGATAAAGGCTATCAGTAGTAGTGTTTACTGCTGATGTTGCGTAAGTTACTAGTGTTCACTACTGTTCTTGCGTAAGTTATTAGTGTTCATTGCTGTTGTTAAGTTACTATTGTTTACTGCTGATTTTTCGTAAGTTACTAGTGTTCACTACTGTTCTTGCACAAGTTACTAGTGTTCATTGCTGTTGTTGTTTAAGTTACTATGCTCACTGCTGTCCTTTCATAAGTTACTAGTGCTGACGCTTGTCCTTGCGTAAGTTACTATTGGTTACTGCTGTTGTTGCACAAGTCACTGCTGTTCTTATGAAATACAGCAGTAAAGTGCTACACAGTCTGAGGTAAAGATGGTCGATGCTCGTCTTATATATAAAACTGATGAACGGCATTTCATGCAAAACAAACAACACACCACACAGAGGAACTTATCAGGTTACTGCAAACCTCTGCAAGATGCTCAACCTTAAGGAGGTTACAGAAAATCCTAAGGAAACTTTTGACGTAATAATAATAATAATAATAATAATAATAATAATAATAATAATAATAATAATAATAATAATAATAATAATAATAAATATTATCATAATTATTATAGTTATTATTATTATTACTATTATCTTCATTATTATTATTATTATTATTATTATTATTATTATTATTATTATTACTATTATCTTCATTATTATTATTATTATTATTATTATTATTATTATTATTTTTATTATTATTATTATATTAAATCTTCATTATTATTATTATTATTATTATTATTATTATTATTATATTATTATTATTATACCAAATAATACTAAAAAATATCAATATTACTAGCCAAATTAACGATAATTAAAGTATTTTAGGGTAAGGCGCTGTATAAATACACAGTGTTGTGTGTATTACGGGATAAGAGAATGTGTACAAATTGCTTTAGAAAATTGGGAGGTGATTCAGTATTGCGTGATGAGGAATATAACCCGGGGAGGAGACCAGCATGGTTGTCTCTCACGCGTCCCAGGTGAAGCAGTCTCCCACTGTGATGAACGTCCCTCCCACGGTGATGGTGGTGTCAAAAGTACACAGTATTTTCGCCACTCATCAAGAGCCGAGATATGTATGGGCTCCCAGCGGAAGCTAAACGATCACTCCCCATGGGCTAGGCGTCCATACTTATATTATCTGGGATCTCTCTTTTTCCCTTTACTTCTTGGTTATTAATTTCTCTCACAAAACAAGCATGAAAGTGAAAAAAAAAACCTAGACGTTTTAAAATCAAAATTTCGTTTTCATATAAATCCTGAATCTATGCATTTTTCCTGCATTATGTAAACTAGAAATGCCACAAATTACAGTTAAATCAAGAATACATAAAAATATTGTAAACATTTTTGGTACATTTAAAATTCTTAAATACTCAATATTAGCACTTTGATCATAACATAATTTTTTCTAATTACAAAAGAACCCGGGCAAAAATAAAAAGAGGCTTCTTAACTCGACGACGTCGGGGAGTGAGAGTGAAGTTTGTGAGGCGCAAACTGCAACACTTTATATGTTAAAATAAATGTGAAATTTATCTTAGATATATTTTGGTATATCTCCTTTGATCTGTTTCATTGTTCAGTGACTGATACATCTCGTGAACATGATAGTACCCATGACTGATACATCTCGTGAACATGATAGTACCCATGACTGATACATCTCGTGAACATGATAGTACCCATGACTGATACATCTCGTGAACATGATAGTACCCATGACTGATACATCTCGTGAACATGATAGTACCCATGACTGATACATCTCGTGAACATGAAAAGAAACCCATGACTGATACATCTCGTGAACATGATAGAAACCCATGACTGATACATCTCGTGAACATGATAGTACCCATGACTGATACATCTCGTGAACATGATAGTACCCATGACTGATACATCTCGTGAACATGATAGTACCCATGACTGATACATCTCATGAACATGATAATACCCATGACTGATACATCTCGTGAGCATGATAGTACCCATGACTGATAGTACCCATGATAGTACCCATGACTGATACATCTCGTGAACATGATAGTACCAATGACTGATACATCTCATGAACATGATAGTACCCATGACTGATACATCTCGTGAACATGATAGTACCCATGACTGATACATCTCATGAACATGATAGTACCCATGACTGATACAATCTCGTGAACATGATAGTACCCATGACTGATACATCTCATGAACATGATAGTACCCATGACTGATACATCTCGTGAACATGATAATACCCATGACTGATACATCTCGTGAACATGATAGTACCCATGACTGATACATCTCGTGAACATGACAGTACCCATGACTGATACATCTCGTGAACATGATAGTACCCATGACTGATACATCTCGTGAACATGATAGTACCCATGACTGATACTACATCTCGTGAACATGATAGTACCCATGACTGATACATCTCATGAACATGATAGTACCCATGACTGATACATCTCGTGAACATGATAGTACCCATGACTGATACATCTCATGAACATGATAGTACCCACGACTGATACATCTCATGAACATGATAGTACCCACGACTGATACATCTCGTGAACATGATAGTACCCATGACTGATACATCTCGTGAACATGATAGTACCCATGACTGATACATCTCGTGAACATGATAGTACCCATGACTGATACATCTCGTGAACATGATAGTACCCATGACTGATACATCTCGTGAACATGATAGTACCCATGACTGATACATCTCGTGAACATGATAGTACCCATGACTGATACATCTCGTGAACATGAATAGTACCCATGACTGATACATCTCCATGAACATGATAATACCCATGACTGATACATCTCGTGAACATGATAGTACCCATGACTGATAGTACCCATGATAGTACCCATGACTGATACATCTCGTGAACATGATAATACCAATGACTGATACATCTCATGAACATGATAGTACCCATGACTGATACTACATCTCGTGAACATGATAGCACCCATGACTGATACTACATCTCGTGAACATGATAGTACCCATGACTGATACATCACATGAACATGATAGTACCCACGACTGATACATCACATGAACATGACAGTACCCACGACTGATACATCTCATGAACATGATAGTACCCATGACTGATACATCTCATGAACATGATAGTACCCATGACTGATACATCTCATGAACATGATAGTACCCATGACTGATACATATCGTGAACATGATAGTACCCATGACTGATACATCTCGTGAACATGATAGTACCCATGACTGATACATCTCGTGAACATGATAGTGCCCATGACTGATACAACTCATGAACATGATAGTACCCATGACTGATACATCTCATGAACATGATAGTACCCATGACTGATACATCTCGTGAACATGATAGTGCCCATGACTGATACATCTCATGAACATGATAGTACCCATGACTGATACATCTCGTGAACATGATAGTACCCATGACTGATACATCTCGTGAACATGATAGTACCCATGTCTGATACATCTCATGAACATGATAGTACCCATGACTGATACATCTCGTGAACATGATAGTGCCCATGACTGATACATCTCATGAACATGATAGTACCCATGGCTGATACTTCATCTCATGAACATGATAGTACCCATGACTGATACATCTCATGAACATGATAGTACCCATGACTGATACTACATCTCATGAACATGATAGTACCCATGACTGATACTTCATCTCGTGAACATGATAGTACCCATGACTGATACATCTCGTGAACATGATAGTACCCATAATGTGTGTATTAGTAAGTTTACCATTATAGTAAAAGTATTATACAAACGTTGGAATCACTGGAGTCTGTACTGTACCTGGAGAAAGCTTCTTCCGGACGGCTTCATATTTTAGAGGTTGGTGTGGTTTCCTGAAGGAAGATCCGCTCTCTTACTGAGCGGCGTGAGGCCCAGTTTGTCAGTTTTATAGACGAATAACAGTGGTATTGCCTTACATTCAATACCTAAGGAATGCCTCTCCTTATCGGCACTGGAATATTCACGCTGATGTAACCGTAAGAAGGAAGATGCCTAATAATTTCAGTCTGGGCAAATGTGAAATTTTACTGACTTTCTTCAAAAATTGCAGTAAATAAAGCGTTTTCCACTTAATACCTGGAGAATGCCTCTTCTGATTGGCTTTAAACCTTAAAGGCTGGTTTACTTTTTTGTATATTGATTTTGAACTGCGTGGGTGTTAGAATGCCAATTTTGAAACATTTTATCAAGTTGGAATTACTTAAAGAAAAGCAATAAAATATTTTTTTCTCATAAGGATTGTGGAGAATTTTAATTAGAATGTAAATGACAAAAGAAAACCGAAAAATACTGAAAATTCGCATTTTATACAAATTCTTATTTTAAGTACATTCCCAATATTTTTATGTGTTTACTCCAAAGTTTTCTGTTGTATCTCGAGAACTTCTTCTTCGATCGGCTTCAAATTTCAGCACTGGTGTGCTACATTAACTGCAGGAGTCACTGAAATATTTGCTCGTGCAGGTGCACTGTGTTCAGTGTGTGGAATAAGAATTGTAGGTACAGTTCACGACATTTATTAAAGAGAACGTTTCGCCATGAGTGACTTCTTCAGCCCTCCGGGCGAAACATTTCCTTTAATAAATATCCTGAATTGATAATACGTGTTTTCTACCACATCTCGGTATTACCATAACATTTCTCACTCAAGTCAGTGTTACATAACCCATTCCCTGCCATCCTACCTCTGGCTTGACAGCCATCCTACCTCTGGCTTGACAGCCATCCTACCTCTGGCTTGACAGCCATCCTACCTCTGGCTTGACAGCCATCCTACCTCTGGCTTGACAGCCATCCTACCTCTGGCTTGACACCCATCCTACCTCTGGCTTGACAGCCATCCTACCTCTGGCTTGACAGCCATCCTACCTCTGGCTTGACAGCCATCCTACCTCTGGCTTGACAGCCATCCTACCTCTGGCTTGACAGCCATCCTACCTCTGGCTTGACAGCCATCCTACCTCTGGCTTGACAGCCATCCTACCTCTGGCTTGACACCCATCCTACCTCTGGCTTGACAGCCATCCTACCTCTGGCTTGACAGCCATCCACCTCTGGCTTGACAGCCATCCTACCTCTGGCTTGACAGCCATCCTACCTCTGGCTTGACAGCCATCCTACCTCTGGGTTGACAGCCATCCTACCTCTGGCTTGACAGCCATCCTACCTCTGGTTTGACAGCCATCCTACCTCTGGCTTGACAGCCATCCTACCTCTGGCTTGACAGCCATCCTACCTCTGGCTTGACAGCCATCCTACCTCTGGCTTGACAGCCATCCTACCTCTGGCTTGACAGCCATCCTACCTCTGGCTTGACAGCCATCCTACCTCTGGCTTGACAGCCATCCTACCTCTGGCTTGACAGCCATCCTACATCTGGCTTGACAGCCATCCTACCTCTGGCTTGACAGCCATCCTACCTCTGGCTTGACATCCATCCTACCTCTGGCTTGACACCCATTCTACCTGTGTCTTGACACCCATCCTACCTTTGGCTTGACACCCATCCTACCTCTTGCTTGACATCCATCCTACCTCTTTCTTGACACCCATCCTACCTCTGGCTTGACACCCATCCTACCTCTGTCTTGACATCCATCCTATCTCTGCCTTGACACCCATCCTACCTCTATTTCTTGACATCCATCCTACTTCTGGCTTGACATCCATCCTACCTCTGGGTTGACACCCATCCTACCTCTGGCTTGACATCCATCCTACCTCTGGCTTGACACCCATCCTACCTTTGGCTTGACACCCATCCTACCTCTGTCTTGACATCCATCCTATCTCTGCCTTGACACCCATCCTACCTCTATTTCTTGACATCCATCCTACCTCTGGCTTGACACCCATCCTACCTTTGGCTTGACACCTATCCTACCTCTGCCTTGACAGTCATCCTACCTCCCGCTTGTCAGCTATCTTACCTCTGGCTTGACTGACATCCTACCTCTGGCTTGACAGCCATCCTACCTCTTGCTTGACAGCCATCCTACCTCTAGATTGACACTCAACCTACCTCTGGCTTGACTGACATCCTACCTCTGGCTTGACATCCATCCTACCTCTAGCTTGACACACATCCTACCTCTGGCTTGACTGACATCTTACCTCTCGCTTGACAGCCATCCTACCTCTGGCTTGACAGTCATCCTATCTCTCGCTTGATGTGCATCCTGCTTCTGGCTTGACTGACATCCTACCTCTGGCTTGACAGTCATCCTACCTCTGGCTTGACAGCCATCCTACCTCTGGTTTGACAGCCATCCTTCCTCTGGCTTGACAGCCATCCTACCTCTGGCTTGACAGCCATCCTACCTCTGGCTTGACAGCCATCCTACCTCTGGCTTGACAGCCATCCTACCTCTGGCTTGACAGCCATCCTACCTCTGGCTTGACAGCCATCCTACCTCTGGCTTGACAGCCATCCCTACCTCTGGGTTGACAGCCATCCTACCTCTGGCTTGACAGCCATCCTACCTCTGGCTTGACAGCCATCCTACCTCTGGCTTGACAGCCATCCTACCTCTGGCATGACAGCCATCTCTGTTGTTGGTTAAATGGGGGGAGCGTGTTGCTGCTTGTCATGAAGTGATAGCTTCGTCTGTCAAGTCAAGGTCCTGCTTCATCTAGGTCCAGTTTCCAGCTGGTCACTCACACCGAGGTGTTTCCAGCTGATCACTCACACCCAGGTGTTTCCAGCTGATCACTCACACCCAGGTGTTTCCAGCTGGTCACTCACACCCAGGTGTTTCCAGCTGGTCACTCACACCCAGGTGTTTCCAGCTGGTCACTCACACCCAGGTGTTTCCAGCTGGTCACTCACACCCAGGTGTTTCCAGCTGGTCACTCACACCCAGGTGTTTCCAGCTGGTCACACACACCCAGGTGTTTCTACTGGTCACTCACACCCAGGTGTTTCCAGCTGGTCACTCACACCCAGGTGTTTCCAGCTGGTCACTCACACCCAGGTGTTTCCAGCTGGTCACTCACACCCAGGTGTTTCCAGCTGGTCACTCACACCCAGGTGTTTCCAGCTGGTCACTCACACCCAGGTGTTTTCCAGCTGGTCACTCACACCCCAGGTGTTTCCAGCTGGTCACTCACACCCAGGTGTTTCCAGCTGGTCACTCACACCCAGGCGTTTCCAGCTGGTCACTCACACCCAGGTGTCTCCAGCTGGTCACTTACACCCAGGTGTTTCCAGCTGGTCACTCACAGGAAGGTGTTTCCAGCTGGTCACTCACACCCAGGTGTTTCCAGCTGGTCACTCACACCCAGGCGTTTCCAGCTGGTCACTCACACCCAGGTGTCTCCAGCTGGTCACTCACACCCAGGCGTTTCCAGCTGGTCACTCACACCCAGGCGTTTCCAGATGGTCACTCACACCCAGGTGTTTCCAGCTGGTCACTCACACCCAGGTGTTTCCAGCTGGTCAGTCACACCCAGGTGTTTCCATCTGGTCACTCACACCCGGGTGTTTCCAGCTGGTCACTCACACCTAGGTGTTTCCAGCTGGTCACTCACACCCAGGTGTTTCCCAGCTGATCACTCACACCCAGGTGTTTTCCAGCTGGTCACTCACACCCAGGTGTTCCATATGGTCACTCACACCCAGTTTTCCAGCTGGTCCCCTCACACCCAGGTGTTTCCAGATGGCACTCACACCCAGGTGTTTCCAGCTGGTCACTCACGCCCCAGGTGTTTCCAGCTGGTCACTCACACCCAGGTGTTTCCAGCTGGTCACTCACACCCAGGTGTTTCCAGCTGGTCACTCACACCCAGGTGTTTCCAGCTGGTCACTCACACCCAGTGTTTCCAGCTGTCCTCACACCCATGTGTTTCCAGCTGGTTACTCACACCCAGGTGTTTCCAGCTGGTCACTCACTCCCAGGTGTTTCCAGCTGGCCACTCACACCCAGGTGTTTCCAGCTGGTCACTCACACCCAGGCGTTTCCAGCTGGTCACACACCCAGGCGTTTCCAGCTGGTCACTCACACTCAGGTGTTTCCAGCTAGTCACTCACACCCAGGTGTTTCCAGCTGGTCACTCACACCCAGGCGTTTCCAGCTGGTCACTCACACCGAGGTGTTTCCAGCTGGTCACTCACACCCAGGCGTTTCCAGCTGGTCACTCACACCCAGGTGTTTCCAGCTGGTCACTCACACCCAGGTATTTTCAGCTGCTCACTCACACCCAGGTGTTTCCAGCTGATCACTCACACCCAGGTGTTTCAAGCTGGTCACTCACACCCAGGCGTTTCCAGCTGGTCACTCACACCCAGGTGTTTCCAGCTGGTCACTCACATCCAGGTGTTTCCAGCTGGTCACTCACACCCAGGTGTTTCCAGCTGGTCACTCACACCCAGGCGTTTCTAGCTGGTCACACACCCAGGCGTTTTCCAGCTGGTCACTTCACACCCAGGTGTTTCCAGCTGGTCACTCACACCCAGGGGTTTCCAGCTGGTCACTCACACCCAGGTGTTTCCAGCTGGTCACTCATACCCAGGTGTTTCCAGCTGTCACTCACACCCAGGTGTTTCCAGCTGGGCACTCACACCCAGGTGTTCCAGCTGGTCACTCCACACCCAGGTGTTTCCAGCTGGTCACTCACACCCAGGGGTTTCCAGCTGGTCACTCACACCCAGGTGTTTCCAGGTGGTCACTCACACCCAGGTGTTTTTCCCGCTGGTCACTCACACCCAGGTGTCTCCAGCTGGCCACTTACCCCAGGTGTTTCCAGCTGGTCACTCACACCCAGTGTTTCCAGCTGGTCACCACACCCAGGTGTTTCCCCCGTTGGTCACTCACACCCAGGTGTCTCCAGCTGGCCACTTACACCCAGGTGTCTCCAGCTGGCCACTTACACCCAGGTGTTTCCAGCTGGTCACTCCACAACCCAGGTGTTTCCAGCTGGTCACTCACACCCAGGTGTTTCCAGCTGGTCACTCCACACCCCAGGTGTTTCCAGCTGGTCACTCACACCCAGGTGTTTCCAGCTGGTCACTTCACTCCCAGGTGTTTCCAGCTGGCCACTCACCACCCAGTGTTTCCAGCTGGTCACTCACACCCAGGTGTTTTCCAGCTGGTCACTCACACCCAGGTGTTTCCAGCTGGTCACTCACACCCAGGTGTCTCCAGCTGGCCACTTACACCCAGGTGTTTCCAGCTGGTCACTCACACCCAGGTGTTTCCAGCTGGTCACTCACACCCAGGTGTTTCCAGCTGGTCACTCACACCCAGGTGTCTCCAGCTGGCCACTTACACCCAGGTGTCTCCAGCTGGCCACTTACACCCAGGTGTTTCCAGCTGGTCACTCACACCCAGGTGTTTCCAGCTGGTCACTCACACCCAGGTGTTTCCAGCTGGTCACTCACACCCAGGTGTTTCCAGCTGGTCACTCACACCCAGGTGTTCGGCAGCTGGACAAAACATTTTCTGCTCACCTTCGTATTTACAGTTTTAATTTGTCTTACTAAGTAAGAGATATGTTATGTATTGGACTCTGCAACCTCTAATTTACTAATTTTATTAATACAAATTTGGGGGTATAAAGTGTGTTAAGATCACTTAGTATTTGAAGTATCATACTGCGAGACTAGACACACCTTAAAAACATTAAAAACTTGGTACACTGCGTCATTTTTTTTGTGCAGTTAGATGTTCTGGTCATGAGATATTATAATTTTTTTACCTAAAATTTCCAAAAAATATAAAATATTTAAGTTGAATTTAAAATAATATTTTTTTTTCCATTGCTGTAGTCTGGTATGTGTCCTTTCACAGTGGAATAACGAGTGTAACTTTGATTAAGTTCGGTTGATTCGGTTGATTGGTTGATTGGTTGTTGACCAACTCCCTGAATATAAAAAAAACACAAAACGATTTTTAAGACACTGAACACGAACTGTTGCTTTGAAAGTAATTGTTAAGATTTAACTCAACGGGGAAACGCCCCCCTCCCAGTATCGCATGAATACAATGCATATACATGTATGCACACAAGGATACAGACACATACATAGGTACTGCTTAGCAATTCGCAAACGGGTGAAATTATTTATAAGCAATATCTCTCAGTCTACAGCAGGATTCGAGCTTACACACGCTGCATCAAAGTTCGTAATACTTAGGCTACTCAGCCATATCCCAGCTGGGATCTGGCTAAGTGACGTATGCACTACGTACTTTGATACATAGGTACATGCATATATATGAAGAGGTATACATATATGCGCAAACACATACACAAAGGTATTTATACATATGCAGTGTTGCGGGGGTGTTGATGGCTGTGCAGTACTGGAACACATTTCTCATATGCTGCAGCAACAGTTTTTATTGACACTGGGACACGGGTGACACAGTGCCAGGGAAATTTAAGGAAGATCCAGTTCTTTGGATGAGGAGCCCCTCGCATAGTTGAAGGTCGGTCCGTTCACTTTCCTTTGAGGGGATTTGCATACATGGCACCAGATCTCAGATTAGTACTGTAGTATTGCTGTGATAATCACAAACTCTCGCTGAACTGGGATGGTTCCACTGGGATGGTTCCACTGGGATGGTTCCACTGGGATGGTTCCACTGGGATGGTTCGACATCACAAGGAACTTCTTTAATATAATAATCATTTATGCACACACACACACACACATACACACACGCACACACACACACACACACACACACACACACACACACACACACACACACACACACACACACCACACACACACACACACACACACGGGCCCAGTGTCAAATCGACATGTGCCTAGGACAAAATGGTAACTAACACACACACCTACACACACACACACACACACACACCTACACAACACACACACACACACACACACACACACACACACACCTACACACACCTACACACACACACCTACACTCACACACACCTACACACACAACAGACCTAGTGTCAAATCGACATGTGCCTAGGACAAAATGGTAACTAACTAACACACACACACACGCACACACACACACGCCACACACACACACACACACACACACACCACACACACACACACACACACAACACACACACACACACACACACACACACACACACACACACACACACACACATACACACACACACACACACACACACACACACACACACACACACACACACACACACACAAAACACACACACACATACAAACACACACACACACAACACACACGCACACACACACACACCACAAGTAGGGATAACAGGAAGGCACTACAATGGATCAGGAATACTTGTCAGGAAGACAGCAGCGAGTCATGGTACGTGGCGAGGTGTCAAGTGGGCACCTGTGACCAGCGGGTCCCACAGGGGTCAGTCCAGGATCAGTGCTGTTTCTGGTATTTGTGAACGACATGACGGAAGGAATAGACTCCGAGGTGTCCCTGTTTGCAGATGACGTGAAGTTGATGAGAAGAGTTCATTCGATCGAAGACCAGCAGAAATACAAAGGGATCTGGACAGGCTGCAGACCTGGTCCAGCAACTGGCTCCTGGAGTTCAATCCCACCAAGTGCAAAGTCATGAGGATTGGGGAAGGGCAAAGAAGACCGCAGACGAGACCAAAAGGGGGGAAAACCATTTTAACCCCACGGGGACCCCCAGGGGAAAAAAGGCTGAAAATCGTGCAAAGGTTTGGAAAGACTTCCCAAACAAGGGGTAGCCCAGGGAAGGGGTTGGGAAATAATTTGGGGAACGGGGGGGTAGGGGGGCAGGTTTCGTTTTAAAAATATTTTAAAAAATTTGAAAGGGGAAAAGCCAGGGTTCCCAAGGGGCCCTGGACACCAGTAAACGGGGCCAGGGAAGGTTTGGATACCCATGAATCAAAAAAAGGAAGTACCAAACCACCAAAAAAAAACATTTAACCAACCAACAAGCAAGAAACAAAACCCCAAAACCCACAAGGCCCTTTACACCAAACCCAACTTACCACCATCCAACCCAAAAGGGAAAACAACACCCACAAAAACACACAACACCCCCACACCAACCCAAAAAAAACAACAAAACACAAACGCAAAAACAAAAACAAAAAAAAAACATAAAACCCCAACACAAGGAACACAAAACAAAACTCCCAAACAAAACAACAAAATTTTCCCCAAAATTTGTTTGGGGAAAAAGAAATAAAATTTGGGTTTTAAAAAACCCCATAAAAAATTTTTGGGGAAAATGGAAAAATGAAAAAGTTGAAAAATCCCCGACATTTAGGACCAAAGCCCGGGGACAAAAAAAGAAAAATTAATTAAAGAAACCCCCAAAAAGGGGGAAATGAAGGAGAAGGGGGGAGGGGGGGTTTCGAAAAATCAAAAAGGGGGTTTTGGTGGAACAGGGGCGGGAAGGTTGGAAAAAGCTACTTGAGGGAAAAATTCGTGGGGGAAAATTTTAAAATGGGAGATGATTAAACCCACCTGGGGGCCGGAAGGGAAAAGAAAAAAAGGGTGTTTGGGGGCCCAAGGTAAAAGGGGGGAACCCGGTGGGGAATGGAATGGGGGGGGAAACCACAGGGAACCCGGAGAAGGGGGGAAAAGGGAGACCCAAGGGTGAGGGAAATTTTTGTTGTTAAACGGGGGGGGGGGGGGGAGGGGCCGAAAAGCGGTTTTGGGTTCAGGGGGTTTAAAATCGGGGGGACACATCACTTAGGGAGAGGGGGGGCCTTGGGGGGTAGGGATCATGGGTTCTGATTTTTTAAACTTTATATTAGATTTTCAATTTGGAAAAGGTTAAAAAGGCCCAAAGGGGGCCCCCGGCCCCAAAAAAAGGGGGGGCTACCCAGGTTGAGAAAACTTCCTGCAGGAGGTTCAGGGGGGGCCCGGAAAGGTGGAAAAATTTTGGAAAAACCGAGTTTGAGGGAAATTTATTTTGGCAAAAAGTGAAAGGAGGCAGGGAAAAAGTTTTTTTCCCAAAAGGGCCCCCGTAATAGGAAAGCCCCCCGAACCCTTGGTTTCCCCCCAAGGTGTGGGAGGAAAAAACAAAGTCCCCCCCGAAAAGGGAAAACCGGTCCAGGGGGGCAAAGGACCCGGGAAAAACAAGGGCCTTCTGGGCCCCCCCCGCAGTAATCGCAGTAAGGAGGGGCCCCCCGGCCAGAAATAAAAAACGACATAGCATCAAAAAGTAAAAATCTGCCCCAAAAAATTTGCGCTTTAGCCACTTGGGAAGGAAGACAACAGTCAAGGACCCGGTGAAAAAGGTAAAGGAAAAAGAAGGTGGAAAAATCCCCAAAAAAACGTTTCAAGAGGTATTGGGGAAAAGCTCAACCGAGATTTTAAGGAAAAATTTTCAGTAGGACGGGAAAAGGACTCTGGGGGGACAGCCCAAGGGGGGACACCAAAAAGGAATAAAACAAACAAGTGTTGGACACAAAACATACAGATGAGGAGGAGGTGAAAAAATGCTAAGGGACTCGATCCCTCAAAGGAAATTTGGGGCCCGGAAACCAACATCTCCCCCAGGGGTTTCCCTTAGAGGGGGGAAGCAGATATTTGTGCGAAAACCCCCAATTTTACCACAATCTTCAACACATCCCCGGAAACTGGGAAATTTTACCTGAGGTAGGGAAGACGGCAAATGTAGTTCCCCAAATTTTAAAAAAAGGAGACAAAAAAAGAGGCCAAAACAATAAACCTGTGTCTTAAAACGGTATAGTATGCAAAATATGGGGGAAAAATTATCAGGGGGGAGAGTGGTGGAGCCCGGGGAACGGAACAGGAGTAAAAATTTCCCAACCAGCAGGGAAATTCCCGGAAGGCAAATCCTGTGTCAAAAACCCTTTCTGGAGTTTTAACGATAAAATAAACAGAAGAAAAAGGAAAAAAGGAAGAGAGAAGGGGTTTGGGTTGATTGCATTTTCCCTTTGGACTGCAAAAAAGGCCCTTTGGGAACAGTTCCTCACAAGGATTAGTGCAGAAGCAAAGAGCATCAGGGCATATAACAGGAAGAGCACTGAAATTGGATCGGGAAAATTTCCCTTTCAGGGAGGGCAACAAAACGAGTCTTTGGTTTGTAATTTATGTATCAACAAGGGCACCTGTGACGGGGGGGGGTCCCCGGGGTCGGGCCTAGGCCCGTGCTATTTTTTGGGATTTGTGAACACATACGGGAAAGGGTTTGATCAGGGGAAATGTTTCCCCGTTTTCAATGTTTTGAAGTTAATGGGGAATTAAATCTGATGGGACCGGCAGGACTTTAAAGAGACATGGCCCCAAAAAGGCCCCTGGGGCCCGCAAATTTGGCCCTTTTCGAAAATTTTAAACCTTTAAATGCAAAGGGCATGAAATAGGGGGAAGGGCACAGGAAAACCAAAGACAGAAAATATAGGCTAGGTGGGCCCAAAAACGCAAACCTCAAATCCAAAGGGGAAAAATCTTGGGGGGGGGTATAACACCCAGCATGTCTCCGGAAACACACCCAAACAGAAAACTGCGCAGCATTTGGGCGCCCGGCAAAAACCGAGAACGCTTCCGACAAACCCTTTGTAAGGAAAACATTCAAGACCTGTTAAAAACCGTTTTATGTCAGGCCCCAAAAGGAGTTTTGCAGCACCTGTTTTTTGGGAACCCCCCACTTTATAAAAACACGTCAAAAAAAATTGAGAAAGAAAAAGGTTTTCCCAAAAAGGTTAGTTTCCCGGGGCAAGGGGAAAGTCCTATAAAAAAAGATTAAGAAATCGGGCCCGGGCGAAAAGGAGGACAGGAGGGGCAGGGGGAAAAACATGATAACACATATAAAATACTGCGTGGAATAGAAAAAGGTGGACAAAGGAAAAGGATGTTCCCGGGAGGGGGGCACAGAAAAAAGAGGCCCAATTGGAAGTTGAAGAAAACAAAGAGTCCCGAAAATAGTAGGGAAATATTTCTTCAGTCCTAGAGTTTTTAAGGCCGTGGGGAAAAGCCTAGAAAATACGTAGTGGAGGCGGAACCCTCACATTTTTTAAAACGAGGTTTGATAAAGCTCATGGAAACGGGGGAGAGAGGGGGGTTTGTAGCAACCGGTTTAAAAGCGGGGGGCCCGGGGTAGGACCGACCCCTGCAACCACAAATAGGTTTTTTACAAATAGGTGGTACCTCCCCCACACACCCAAACACAACACCCCACACACACCCACACACACACACACAAACAAACCACCCAACACACACACACAAACCCCACACACACACACACACACGCACACACACACCGCACCCACCCACACAAAACCCCCCACACACACACACAACACACACACACACACACACACCACACCCCCCCCCCCCCCCCCCCACAAACACGCACGCACGCACGCACACCCCCACACACACACCCACACCACACGCACACAAAAAAACACACATAACCCACATAAAACACCACGCACACACACACACCCCAAAACAATTTCACACGCAAACACAAAAACCCCCACACCCAAACCCCCACACACAAAACACACCCCGCACCCACACACAAGCACACCCACACAAAACACACAAAACCCCACACACACCCCAAACACAACACAACACACACCACCACCCGCAAACACACACCCAAACACCACCCACACACACACACAACACAAAGCACACCCACACACACCACCCCAAACACACACACACCACACACACAACGCACACACACACACACATACACACAAAACACCAACCCCACGCAAAAAAAACCAAAAACCACGCCCCACACCAAAACACACACACACACACAAAACCACGCACCACCACACACACGCCCCACACCACACAACCCCAAAAACACCAAAACCCCACAACACACACCCCAACCCCAAACCCCAAAACACACCCCACACCAAACCAACCACCACACAACCACACACCCAACACACACACACACAAAACCCAAACACACACCCCCCACACCCCTTCGAACAGACCCCCTTAAAAAATGTTCCCCAAACCCACACCAAACGGGGCCCCAAAACCACCAAACCCACACCACAACCGAAAGAAAATTTTTAAAAAAAGTTCAAAGGTTTCAACCAACTTTGGGCCCAATTGGGTATGCCAAAGGGTTGGGGAAAAAACCTAGCCCAAGGAGGGGGAAAGGGGGAAAAAGGGGGAAATTGAACAAACAAAAACTAAGGGGGTTTTTCCAGGGGAAAAAGGGAAAAATGACGAATTTGGGGACAAGAAAAGGGGGGAAAATTGGAATAAGGGAAAAAAAATACGGGGGAGGAATTACCAAGGGGGAAAGCAGGAAGTTAAAGTTTTGGGAAAAATTTAAAAGGGGGGGCCCGGGGCCAAACATAGTTTAGGCAAGGGATGGTAAAGCTTCCCGGGCCCCCGGGGGAGTCCATAAATGGAAAAGTTGGGGAAGGGGGGGGGCCCGGACCTCAACTTTCGAAGAAAAATCAACCCCAGGGGAGTACCAAAAAAAAGGTAGTAAACGGGGGAACCACCACCCCCGCAAACCCAACAGGAAACAACAAACACCCACACACACACACACCCACCACACCCACACCACCCACACACACCTACAACAACACACAACCACACACACACACACACAACAACGCCCCACACACACACACCACCACACAACACAAAAACCAAAAAACACACCCCCACACACACACACACAAAACAACACACACACAAAACCCACCCCACAAACACACCACAAACACACACACCACAACACACACACACACACAAACACACAACCACACACACACCACCACAACACACACCAAAACACACACCCACACACACACACACACACAAAACCACACACACAACACACACAACAACACCCAACACCAAAAAACACAACCGGCGAAAAAACAAAACAAACACAACCCAAACCCACAACCCAAACAGAGACCGGAAAGGGACATAACAAAGGAAAACATTGAAGGGAAAGGCTGGAAAACCCAAAACTGTAAGAGGGTCCCAAAAATAAACCAAAAATGGGGGGCCAAAAAGGGGGACAGGAAACCACTAGGGGAAGGGAATAAAAAAAGGATTGGAAGGGGGCCCCAAATTGGAAAAGGGAACCTGGCATGGGCAAGGAACCCTTAACCGAAACCTTTTTGGGGGCCCGGAGGAGGGAAAAAAGGATTTTAAACCAAAGGGGAAGGGGAAGGGGGGGATAACCCCGGGGAAGGGAGAAGGGGGAAAAAAGGGAAAAAGGGAAACCCCCAAAAAACAACATTCAAGGAAATTTTCTTTGGGGGGCACGGTGAAGGGAAAAAAGGGGGGTTTCCCGGGTTTGTCCCCATGGGCCAAGAAACAAAAAGGGGAAACAATGAAAAAAAGGGGGAGAAAAAAAAAAGAGGGAAATAAAAAGGGAAGGGGGGGAATAACCCAGGTTCAAATTTTTGGGGAAAAGGGGGCCCCAGAAAAAATCGGCCCCCAAAAGAACAAGGCAAAAAAATCCAAACCCCCAAAACCCCCGATCCCCCTTTTTGGGAAAGAAACAGGTTAAGGAACAGGAAATTGGAAGGGGTTTTTACCCCTCGTTGGGGAAAAGAAAAACCCGGAGAAAGGAAGAAAAGAAAGAGAGGAGAATGGAGGAAGAAAAAAAGGGGGAAAACAGAAAAACCCCCCCAAAAGGGTCCAAATGGGAAAGAAAGGGGGGGGGGGCCCCCCGAAAAAAACCGAAGAAAACGAAAAAGGAAGGGAAAATAAAAAAATCCAACAGACCCCTTTTGTTTAGGAAAACCCCAAAAGGTTTCAGTATTAAACCCCAAAGAATGGGAAAGGAAAAGGGAAAATTTTAAAAGGAACCGAATAAAAATAAAAATGGGGAACAATGGAGGTCCCCCCGGAAACTGCATTCCCGAAACAAAATTTTTGGGGGCAAAAAGATTCAAAACCCGGAACCAATGGGGCAAAAAAAAAGGAAAGGGCCCGGGGGGGAGGGGGGGCCCCCTGCCCCGTTTAAAAAAAACCCGATGAAGGGGGGGAAAAGGAAAAAATTGGGTTTTGGACCCGGGGAGAAAGGGACTAAATAAACCCCGGGTACACCAGGGTTTTTGGGGAAACAAAGTGGCTTTCAAATGGGGAAGAAAAACCAAACAGGGGAACCCGCAAAAAAAAGGGGGCCCCAAAGGGGAATATTTGGGGGGCCAAAAGAGGAAAAAGGGGAAAGCCAGGGGAAAGAAAGAGCTATTCCCCAAAAGCAAAGGCTGGAAAGGGGTTTTTTACAAACCAAAAAAGGGGGAAAGGCCGGGAAAACCGGGGCCCCGGGGGGGGCCCCAACTTTTAAAAGGGCCCAAAGTTTAATGGTGGAAAAAGACCCAACAGAAGGGAAAACCGAATAAAGGGGGGGATTAACCGCAAGAGGGGTTTAGTTCACCCTGGGGGAGGGCCCCCAAAATTGAAAAACATAAAATGAAATCCCCGACTGCAAAAACTGTTTTGCCCCCGGGGGAAACAAAGTAAAGCCAAGGTTTAAGAAAAAAGGAAGGGAATGGAAAACCCACAAAAAGAGGGGGTTTTTAGGGTTTAAAGGGGAATTTCGGGAAATTTTAGGGCAGGGGAAAAATTTGGGGAAAGCCAAAAAAATGAAAATATAAATGTTAAAACAAAATGAAGGAGGGAAAAGGTTTTATTCCCCCAAAAGGGGGAAAGGGAAAAAACCGGGGAAGGGCCCGAAAAGCCCCCGGTTTAACCCACTTTTAAAAACAAAACCCAACGGGCAATAGAGAAAAGGGAAAAAGTAAGAAACCCCAAAAAAAGGGAAAAAAAAGGGAAAATCCCTTTTTTGCAGAGGTCCCAGGAAAGATTTTCCCCAAAGGAAGGGGGGCCCAAAGGGAAAAATATAAAAAAGAAAAAGCAGGGAGGGAACAAACTTTTACCAAACCCCGGGGTTTTTTACCAAAACAGGATGACCAAAAGTGGGGGGTGATTCGTTTTAAGGCAGGAAAAGGGAAATTCCCCAAAAGGGGGAAATGGGGTCAGGGAGTTTAAAAAGGGGGGGAGCTGGGAAAGGAATTTAAGGGGGGAAAAATTTTTTTCATGGAACGGAAAGGAAAAAGTGGGCGCCACGAAGGGGCCCAAAGGGGAATTTTTAAACCAAGGGGTTTTTTTTTTAATTTAAAGAAAAATGAAAGGAAAGGGGGTTTAAGGCCCTTTTTAAACGTGAATTTGGAAAATTAAAAAAGGGGATTGGCCGGACTCAAACCCCCCTGGGGCCCTTAATGGGGCCCGAAATGGGGTTCCCTTTTTAACCACAAAATTTTTAAAATCCCCGAAATTGGGGGGGAAAACCGAGAAAGGAAGGCAGGTAAAAGGTTTTCCCCCCCCCCCCAAAAAAGAAGGGGGAAAAAAACGAGGGACAAAAACAACCGGGTCCAAAAATTTAATTTTTGCCCAAAACATTGGGGTTAACCGAGAATGGCCCAAACCTTAAAGGAACCCCAAAATTTATAAAATGAAAACCCAATGGGTAAAGGAGGGAAATCTTTTAACCAAACCTTTTGGAAGTTTTAAAGAAAGGAAAAAAAAGGTTTTTAAAAAACGGAGAGAGGGGGGGGAATGGTTTTTCCCCGAGGAAAGTGTTTGGGCCCCTTTTACGAGCGGGGTCCCACAGGGGTCATTTCTGGACCAGTGCTATTTTGTATATGTAACGACAGGGAAGGAATAGATCTGAAGTGTCCCTTTTCTCAGATGAGGGAATTTTGATGAGAAAAAAAAAAAGGGGAGGGATGAGGACTGCAAAGGCCCTGGAAGGCTGACTTGGTCCGCAACTGGCTTCTCGAATTCAATCCACCCCAAATGCAAAAATCTAAAGATTGGGGGGGGGAAGGACCGCAGACAGGTATAGGTGGGTGCAAAGAACAGACCTCACTCGGGGAAAAGACCTTGGGGGTGCCCTAAAACCGAGCACATCACGGGGTAAAAAATAAAAATAACTGCCCCCAGCATAGGGGCGCCTGGAAAACCTGAAATAGCGTTCCGATCCCTTTAAAAAGGAATCGTCAAGACCTGTACACTGTGTATGTTAGGCCCATACGGAGTATGCAGCACCAGCTGGAACCCCAAACCTGGTCAAGACGTCAAGAAGTTAGAAAAAAGACAAAGGTTTGAAAAAGGCAGCCCCAGAGCTCAAGGGAATTTTCCCCCGGGGAAAGGTTGGGAAATGGGGACGACGACCGGGGACAAAAGGGTCGGGGGCAGAAACGACGTACAAGATACTGCGGGGAATAGCAAGGGGACGAGATAGGTTTTCAGGAGGGACACAGGGAAAAGGGGGTCACAAGTGGAAGCGAAACTCAGAGATCACAGGGCTTGGGAAGTATTTTTCAGTCTAGATTGTCAGCAAGTGGAATACCCCTGAAAGTGAAGTAGTGGAGGCAGGAACCATACATAGTTTTAAAAGAGGATGACAAAGCCGGGAAGCAGAGAGAGGAGGACCAGTAGCGACAGTAAAGAGCGGGGCCGGGAGCTGATTCTCGCCCTGCAACCAATTAGGTGGTTAATTAGGGAGTAAACACCCACACACCACAAACACACACACCCCAAAAAGACGACATGGGGGACAGGAGGATGGGGGGGACATGATAAGCATACAAAAATACTGAAGGAATTGACAAGGGGACAAAAAAGGATGTTCCAAATTGGACACAGTAAAAGGGGGACACATTTGGGAAGCTGAAGACCAGATGAATAAAGGGAGTTGGGGAAGTATTTCTTCACCCACAAGTAGTCAGTAAGGGAAATGTTTGGGAAGCGATGTAGGGGGGCGGCCCCCTACATAGTTTAAGCAGAGGTATGATAAAGCCCCGGGCTCGGGAGGGGAAAACCTAGTAGCGATCAGTGAAGGGCGGGGCCAGGACCCGGGACTCGCCCCCCGAAACCTAAAACTAGGTGATAAACAGGTGAACACACAACAGGGGTGGGTCCGGGGACCAGTGCTATTTTTGGTTATGTGAACGACATGAGGGAAAGGGGTTTAGACCGAAGTGCCGTTTGCAGAGGTGAAGTTAATGGGGAGAATTAAATTGATGAGGCCCAGGCGGACTTCAAAGAGACCTGGAAGACGGGAAACCCCGGGCCCAGAAAGGGGCTTCTCAAATTTAACCCTCCCAAAATGAAAAGTCTAAAGTGGGGGAAGGGCACAAAGACCACAGCAGAGTATGGTGGGTGGCCAAAAGAAAAAACCCTCACAAGGAAAAGATCTTGGGGTGAGTATAACCCCGAGCATGTCCCCGGGAAGCACACATCAACAATAACTGTGCGTAGGGCCCCTGGAAAACCCTGAGAAAGCATTCCGACCCCTTAGTAAGGAACTTAAAAACACTGACACCGTGTATGTGGGCCCCCATACTGGAGTAGCAGCACCTGTTTGGAATCCGCATTTGAAAAGCCGTCAAAAATGGGAAAAAGTACAAAGTTTGCAAAAAGGTTATTCCAGAACAAGGGGGAATGTCCTATAAAGAAAATTTTTAAGGGAAATGGGGCCTGACGAACTGGAGGAAGGGGGCGGGGGGGAAACAGAAAACAAAAATAAAATACTGCGTAATAGACAAGGGGACAAGGAAAAGAGGCCACAATTTGGGAAGTTGAAGACACAAATGAGTCGAGAGATAGTAAAGATTCTTCAGTCATGAGTTGAAGGGCAGGGGATAGCTAAAAAAAAAAAGACGTATGGAGGCAGGAACCTACACGTTTTTAAGACAGGTTTGTTTAAAGTCTGGAGGGGGGGGGAGAGAGGGCCTAGAGCAACCGGTAAGAGGCGGGGCCGGGAGCTAGGACTCGCCCCCTGAAACCCACAAATAGGTGAGTAAAAAAGGGTCACACACGCACGCACCACAACACCCACACACACCACACCCCCCACACACCACACACACACACACACACACAAAAAAAAAAACCACACACACACACACACATACGCCCCACACCCCCACAAACACACAACCCACACACACAAAACCCACACACACACACACACACACCACACACACACACGCACACCACACACCACACCGTCGTGTTGTGGAAAATTAAGGCATCAAAAATTTGTTATAAAACCCCAACAAATACAGTTTATAAAATGAAAAAACAACGTGACATAAAGTGGGTGGCCCGGCCCAAGCACCCCCCCGTCCCGCCCATGTGAAAGGTCGCCCACCCACCCCCAACCCTACCTACCTAGCGTGCCTCCAGGGGTCGAGGCTCAGGCCCCACGCATAAAAGTTTTTATTCTACCGACGTTCCCGGAATGACTGTTCTTTTTCCTTCACCAACTCGTTCTCTAGCTCCCCCAAATTTTGATGTAATAAAAAAAAAAGTTTTTCTGAGCGCCCCTTTGGTAGTTCTGCAAGGTTTGTGTTCCCCCCCCCCGATCTCTTTTGACTCTCTTCTTCTTCTCCTCCCTTTTCCCCTTCTTATCTCTCTTCTCTCATCTCTTCTTCGCCTCTGCGCTTATCTTCGTCGTAAATTAATTTACCCGGGGTTGATACGCTGGAGTAAATCCTGCCGGAGGTTTTTTACGTATATTGGGAAACCGCGGGGGCCCAAAAACACGACCCTCAGGGATCTTTATTCCCCTCGGCTCACGCTGTACCTCCTTTTCACTCCGTTCTTCATACCCTCTTTTATCACTCTTTTTTCATACCTTCTCGCTCATTTTGTCCGCTTTTGCTTATGGCGCTTTTCGTTCCATTTAAAAGTCACGCTAACACGAGAATGAACATAAGAACTGAAATGGCCCCCCGTAATAAAATTTTTTGGGTTATTTATTTTCCCGAACCCACCCCCCCACCACTAACAACTCCCCCCCCCACGCACACACACAACCCCCCGCACACCAAAACAAGAGGGAAGGGATAGCCCAAAGGTGTCCCGTTCAAGATGATGTAAAGATAATGAGGAAATTAAATCTGATGAGACAGGCGGGGAATTCAAAGAGACGGGACAGGCTGGACCCCGGGTCCAGAGACTGGCTTCTCGAATTTGCCACGCGAAATGCAAGATCGGAGAAGGGAAAAGAAGCCGCAGATAGATATAGGCTAGGGGGCCCAAAGACTGAAAACCCTCCTCAAGGGAAAGTATTGGGGTGGAGTATAAACCGAGTACCCCCCGGAAAGCACACGTCAACCGAAAACTGCTGCACCCTAGGGGCGCCTGGCGAACCGAGATTAGTGTTTGATGTAAGAAAGGAACTTTAAAAACACCGTAACTTGTACGTCGGGCCGATTGGAGAAGAAGCACCTTTTTGGGCCAAAGGGGGTCAAGCACGTTAAAAAAATAGAAAAAGTGCAAAGGTTTGCAAAAAGGGTTTTAGATCCAGAGCTAAGGGGAATGCCCTACAAAAAAAATTTTGGGGGGAAATCGCCCTGGAAAAGGAGGACGGAGGGTTAGGGGGAACAGGGAAAAAGACATCAAAATAGCGTGGAAATAGATAAGGTGGAAGAGACGGAGTTCCCGAGGGGACACAGAAACAGGGGGGTCATTTGGAAGTTAAGACTCAGACGGTCACGGGAAAGTTAGGAAGTTTTTCTTCGTATAAAGTTGTCGGGAAGTTGAACAATCTGCGAGTGCTGTAGGGGAGGCGGGGAACCCATACATAGCTTTAAGACGAGGTAGAAAAAAACTCTAAAGAGGGGGAGGGGGCCCCTTAGCGTTCAATAAGAGGCATGCCAGGGCTGATCCGACATCGCCCCCACAATTGGGTTTAGTCAATTAATGAATACACACACACTTACGCTACCCCCCATATTCCCTACCAAACAGGGCAAAAGAGGAAGGGGAAGAGCATGGGTGCAGGTGGAGAGGGGGATACTTTAAAATGCATAACAACAGCAAACCCAAGAGCAAACGGAAAAAAAAAGGGAGAAAATGGCCACTACACTATGTGCCCAGAGTCACATAGGGAAAGGCAATGGGAGGAGGAGTTGCGAAGTCAATGTTTATTCAGGGCTTCAGAAGAGCGAGGAAAGGACACACTGAAAGCGGCAGGCAGAAAAAAAGGAGTTTGAAAACACCATCAAGAAATAGAGAAGGGGAATGTCTGGATTGTAAATTTTCAGAGAATGGGGGGTTATCTAAAGGGAAAGAAAACCGAAACTGATTTTTGGACAAAAACAGTGGGGAACAGGACCCTCCGGAAAACCCCACAGTTGAAGGTGGGCCAAAATACAAGAGGGTGTTCCAAACCCGAACAAAATAAAAAACGAAGAGAGTAGCTGTGAGCAAAAACAAAAGCGAAATGGGGGAGAGAAAAGGACAGAATTAGAGGGAAAACCCAAACCCAGGCAGAAAAACAAGAGAAAGCACATACAAAAAACCCCCCAAAAACCCCAAAAACCAGTATGTTATCCAACACAAACAAAATCCACACTCACAGCCCCCCCCCAGCACTCAGCATAAATCAGAAAGAGTCAAAAAGGCATCACCAGACATTTAGTCTCACAACCCCAAAGCCCAGGTAGAAAAGGTGCCATCTTCCAAGGGGATGTCAGACCTGGGGGAAAAAAGAGGGAAAGAGGGTGTGGAGGAGTGGCACTCTGGTAAAAACCCGATGGATTTTGGTGAACTGGAGAAATAACATTGGAGATGCAAGAATTAATAGAATGCTTCAGTTGAAGGTCTTATGGGGTAACCAGTGAATTTAAACCCCCCACAAAACAGCAGGGGGCCCAAAGGGCAAAAGCATGGTGAAAATAAAGGTGTTGATTGACACACGGCTGAAGGGGCAAAAGGGCTCTAAAGGCAGGGCAAAACTATGATCGGGAGCTTAAAACCAAAGGAAATCGTTGGGAAAAGGCGGAGCCACATCGGGGGCAAGAAACGTGGAGAGAAAAAGATGACTGAGGGGGTAGGGGGAAACTCAGGTACCAACGAAAGGGGGACAACCAGAGGAGAGGAGAGGATGAACCAGCAGATTGGATTTAGTATTCCCCTTGATTTGGCAGAATTGAGGACTCACAATAAAGCCCCCTTGGGGCCCAAAAACATTGGGGTTTTTAAAGTTTCGAATCACAGTGGTTACAAGTGGAGGGGGGAACGGGAAGAGCAGAAAAAATTTTAAGTGAAACAAAGAAGGTGAAACGCGGGAAAGAAGAATTTCCTGACGGGGTTCAGTGGTAAAAAAAGTTGGTAGAATTCCCGAAAATATGTAAAGAAAAAGGCAAAGTGCAACAAATTGACATTTTTTGTGGCAATGTTTCGCTTCCCCGGGAGCTTTATCAAGCTTGATAAAGTCCGGAGAGCGAAACGTTGCCACAATAAAATGTCCATTTGTTGCACTTGTGTCCTTTTTCTTTACGGGTTAGTGGGACAGAGAATGGGAGGGGAAGTCGAAACGAATTTATGGAATATGTGACAAAAAATATTTAAGGAAGCTGGGAAGGGGGTTTTTGCCCCAAAGGGAACCGGAAAAATGAAAAAACGAGATGAACCCGGGATCACCGAAAGGTCAGGGGGGCCAAACCCAATGTGTCAGAGAGTGGAAGAAGTATAGAAGGGAAGAGTAGAAAATAAGGAGAGCAAACGTTTAAAACCCCAAAAGATATGCACAGGGAGAAGGAGGCCCCAAAAAAACAATATGACCCAAAAAGGGTTTTACAGTCAATCAGGGGGAAAAAAACAGTCAAGGACCAGGTAATAAAAAAAAGGAAGGAAGGAGGAGAGATACAGGAATGACCCTGAATAGTGGGAAACAAAGGGGACTCCGAAAGACGGGAAAGGGGGGGTGCACCCCCAGTGGTTTGGGAAAAAAATACACCAAAGGAAAAAGTGAAGAGGCTTCTGGGGAGCTAGACACGTCAAAAAGCGGGGGCGGGAATATCTCTCCATGGTCCTAAGAGGGTGCAGAAGTGTATGTGAAACCCCAACAACCCAAAACTCAAACATTTCGAAACGGGGGATTACATGAGGGATGAAGACGCAATGTAGTCCCCTTTTTAAAAAAAGGGTACAGACAAGAAGCACTAAACTATAGACCAGTGTCATGACTGTATGTATGCAAAAATCATGGAGAAGATTATCAGGGAAGGGGGTGAAAATTTAAAAAAAATGAGCTTATCAAAAACAGCCCAAACGGTTTCAGGGACGGAAATCCTGTTCACAAACCTACGGAGTTTTAGACAGGGGACAGTAGTAAAACAAAAGAGAGAGGGGTGGGAAGGATTACATTTTTTTGGGGGTAAGAAAGGTGTCGACACGTTTCATACAAGGGAAATAATGCAAAACTTTTTGGAAAGGGGGAGGGATAACAGGGGAAACACTACAGCTGCCTCTTGGGCACTTGACCCCACCCCCCTCATCCAACCCCCACTCACAACAACCCCCCCTAGGCCCCCACCAGGGCTCCACTACCCCAACCCCCAAAATTCTCCAGGACCCAGTGAAGAAAAAAAGCTGAAGGTTTGGAATAACAAATAAAATTTAAGAGTGACATGAAAAAATCAATGAGAAATCCCCCAGACATCACAACGTCACGAAACGAAACCACTAACAAAAGATGAATCTTCAACTGGGGGGTACGATCTAGGAAAGATAGAAGGGGGTGAAGGGCAGGGGGCGCACTGCTCGTAAAAAAACCCCATGGGGTTTGAGAAAAAGGAGGCATGGAGAGATTGGAAAAAGGGGTACATATAGGGCAATTCGCTGGGGGGCTGTGTAGTCATTGGGTGATGTATAACCACCATGGGAAATGCAAAAGGCCAAAAAAGGAGTCGAAGAAAACAAAAGAGCGATGGTGGACACACTGGCTGGGTTGCAAGAAGAGCTCACTCGAGCAGAGAAAAAATTATGGGGTTTTGGCAATTTCAACCCCAGGGAGATCGATTGGGGGAAAACCCGGAGCCCCATGGGGGGTCCCCAAACATGGAGAGCCAAGATGATGGATGTGGTACTGGAAAACCCATGCAAACATGTCAGGGACATACCCCCAGAGGAGGGTAGGATAACACAAGATGGACCCTTTTGTTCACCCAAACACCAGTGTTTAAAACATCACTTATGAGAGGACTTTTGAGCTAATGATCCGTGGTTCTAAGTTTTGAATGTATAGAAGAGTTACACGTGGAGGGGTAAAAATAAACAGGGAGGACTACCAGGGAAAGACGAACTTCCCGCGGAGGTTCAGTGGGGCAGTCAGTACGAAATGATGGAATGTGTAAAAACAAAATGCAAGGAGAAGAGGGAAAGCTTGTTCCCCAAGGGATTAGAAAAATACGAAAACCAAAAACGAGTCCCCGGTTTAAAGAAGGTGTAGGGAGGCAAAAAAATTTAAATGTACCCAAAAAGGAAAAAGGTAGGGAGGCAAAAAGGGCCCAGGAAAAAAGGGATTTGTCGAAGAGCCAGAAACGGTTGCACAAAAAAGGAGGGGGCCCCGCGCAGTACGAAAAAAGACATAGCACCAAAAAACAAGTTGACCCCAAAACTGCGCATAGTCACTTTTAGGAAGACAACAACAATCAAAACCGGTGACAGGTGGGAAAGAAGGTGGGGAACTCACAAGAAATGATCAAGTGTTTGAAGGGGGCTTAAATGAGACTTAAGGAAGTTTTATAGTGGAGACCGGAAAGGCCTCTGGGGGGAAGAACAGATGGGGACTCAACAAGGATATGCCAAAAAAATTTGGATGAATTCAACAACTCAGGAGGAGGTGAAGAATGCTAAGAGACTTGATACCCAAAGGCAATAGGGGTGGACAACACTCCCATGGGTCCTTAGAGAAGGAGCGAAATGTTTGTGTGCACTAATAAATCTTCAAAAACTACCTTTAAACGGGCAATTACCCGAGGTATGGAAGATGGCAAAAGTATTCCCCTTTTTAAAAAGGAAAAAGAAAAAAAGGGCCTAAACTATGACAGTGTCACTGACGTGAAAAGTTTTGCAAAATCATGGAGAAGTATCAGGAGGAGAGTGGTGGAGCACCTGGAATGGAACAAAAAGGGATAAATGCAAACCAAAAACCCCCCTTCTGGGGTTTTAGATAAAGTAACAGAAATAAGAACCCGGGGAGAGGGTGGGGTTTATTGCATTTTTGGACGCAAGAAAGGGGTTGACACAGTTCCTCAAAAAAATTAGTGCAAAACTAGAGGATCAGGAAGGGCACTGCAATGGATAGAGAAAACCTGACAGGAAGGCAATAGCGATCATGGTACAAAGAGGTTCCAAATGGGCCCTGTGATGAGCGAGGTCCCAAGGGGTTGGTCCTAGGACCGTGCTTTTTTTTTTGGGTTTTAAAGAAGAATGATGGAAGGGTTAGACTCGAAGCCCCGCTGTTCACCGATGATGTGAAGTTAATGAGGGGAAAATTAAAAACAGATGAGGGTCAGGCAGGATTCCAAAAGACCTAAAAGGCTGGACACGTGGGCAGCAATTGGTTTCTCGAATTTTAACCCCCCCAAATGCAAAAGTCATAAAATCGGAGAAAGGCAAAAAAGGCCGCGACGGGTATAAACTACGTGGCCAAGTGCAAACCTACTCAAGGAGAAAGATTTTGGGGGGGTATAACAGCGAACATCTCCGAAGCACACACAACCCGAAACTCCTGCAGATATGGGCACCTGGCAAACCTGAGAACAGCGTTCCGATACCCTTTGTAAGGAAACGTTCAAGACACTGTAAACGTGTACTCGGGGGCCCCTACTGGAGTTTTGAAACACCTGTTTTGAACCCACACTTGTCAAAACGCAAGAAAATTTGAGAAAGTGCAAAGGTTTGTGTAAGGGGGTTCCGAGTAAGGGGGTGTCCCATGAAGAAAGGTTAAAGGGAAAAACGGCCTGAGACACTGGAGGGCGGGGGTCAGGGGGAAAAATAAAAAGACATACAAAAAAACTGGGGAATAGTAAAGGGGGAAGAGACAGGATGTTCCAGAGAGGGGACACCGAAATAAAGGGGGACAATTTGGAAGTCGAAGACCAGATGGTCGAAGGGTGTTAGGAAGTATTTTGTCAGTCATAGGTAGTCAGGAAAGGGGCAGCCCAGCAAATGACGTAGTGGAGGGAGGAAAGAGGCTTGATAAAACCATGGGGGCGGGAGAGAAAGGACCCGTAGAACCTGAAGAGGGGGGCCAGGAGCAACGACTCAACCCCTTCAACCCCAAATGGGTGAGCACAACCCACACACACCACACACACAACCATAGTAATTCACTTTAATGTTAGTCTTCTCGTCCTTGACGTTTGGGTTTACAGAAAAAGAAATGTTTGGGAGACTCTTCTTTTAGAGACTAAGCTTGTTTTAAAGGGCACGTATAGGGACCACAAAGATCTGACCCCCCATTAAGCTAACAAGGGGCCCGCTTGTGGAGTTTAAAATTTTGTGTAGGTCTTGTTTTTTTGTTTGGTATGACCCTTTTAAACCCTTTTTGGCTTTTGCTTGTTGTTCTGAGAAGAAAAATGCCCTTACTAATGTGAAATGTTAGGGTCCTGTCATAGTGCCATCCAAATGATCTTCTCTGGGGGGTTCATCACACAAAGGTGAAGGCAAAGATCGTCGTCTGAAAGCTCGGTGACACGCACCAACTTCCACATTGAGTTCCATGGTTCGATCTCCGGTATGCGTTGAACAGTGAAAAGTGTTTTCTTACACCTGCTGTCCCCCTTAACTAGCTTATTTGGGGGGCACCTGTCGAAAAAACCTGCATAACAAAAGGGGTTCTTGGGGGTATATACGATGTCAGTGGGCTGTATAAAAGAATTATGTAACTGTGGAAATAAAGAAATTATTATTATTTGTAGAGTAAAAAGAGTGTAGTAGTGTAGTGTAGTAGTAGTGGTGGTAATAGTAGAGTAGTAGTGTAGAGTAGTAAAAGTAGTAGTAGGGTAGTAGTAGTGTATAATAGTAGTAGTAGTAGTAGCAAAAAGTAGTAGTAGTGTAAGTATAAAGTAGATAGTAGGGATAGTAGAGTTAAATAGTAGTAGTAGTAGTAGTATGTAATAGTAGTAATAGCAAAAGTGTGTAGTAGTTTAGTGAAGTAGTGTAGTAGTAGTAGTAGTGTAGTAGTAGTAGTAGTAGTAGTAGTAGTGTCGTAGTCCCGTTCACCTAGCAGCAAAATGGGGCCGGGTGTTAGCGACGGTGTGGGTGCTTGGGGGGACAAGATAAGGGCCCCAATGGAAATAAAATTGACGTCCCGATGACGCATGATTTTTTTAGGGTTTTCCTGGGTGGGTAAACCCCCGGGGGTTAAAAATCCAACGAAATCTTTTCTTATCTTATCTTTCTTAGTAGTAGTGTAGAAGTAGTGTAGTAATTGTAGTAGTAGTAGCAGTGTGAAGTAGTATATTAGTGTATAGTAGTAGTAGTAGAAGTATAGGTAGTAGTAGTAGTAGTTAAAAATAGTGTAGTAGTAGTAGTAGTGGTGATAGTAGTATGTAGTAGTAAAGTGCCCCAGTAGTAGTGTATAGTATTAGGTAGTGTAGTAGTGTAGTAGAGTGTATTGTAGAAGTAGTAGTAGTAGTAGTAGTAGTAGTAGTGTAGTGTAGTAGTATAGTAAAAGTGTATAGAGTTGTAGTAGTAGTAGAACTTCGGGGTCTCTGCCAGTCGTTGTTGGGACGACCATTAGGATTATTATTATATCTAGTTTATTTTTGGGAAAATTAGTTTTAGAGACAGATTTCCCCCGCTGGGGGAGGTGTTGTTTACCGCCACCCAAATTTAACCTTACTAAGGTCCGCCCTCTTCAATGGCTTCCAGACCCTTTTAAAATTTAAATTCTGCCTTCACCCTTTTTTACTAATGGTCAAACCGGGACTGAAAGGAATTAAAACCCAAATTTTGCTTTACGTTGTTTTTTTTTTCACTAAAAAAGTGTGGAAGATATTAGATATTGTTTTCTGGATGCACGATAAATAAGACAGAGAACTGGCGGGAAAGCCAGAAAAATGAAAAGGGTGAATAGTAACAAAAAAATTCAAGGGGGCCCGAAAAGGTTTATTCCCAAGGGCAACAGTAAAAAGGGGGAAAAGGGCCAAAGAGCCCCTGGTTTACCCGAGGGTTGTAAAAAAGGCAAAAAAAAAGTGCAATAGAAAAATGGAAAAAGTACAAAGGCAGAGAACACACAAAAAAATAGGGAGACCCTTCGCAGGGGCCCGGGAAAATGAGTACGCACAGGAAAAGGGGGGGGCCCAGCGATAGTATAAAAAATGACATAGAAACGAGAATAAGACTGCCCCGAAACTGTTGTATAGCCAAAATCAGGAGGAAAAAACCACCCAAAGACCGGGTGATCAGTTTAAAAGGAAGAAGGGAGAACTCACAAAAAATGATCGGGATTTTTATGTGAGGAGCTGAACGGGAGTTTTTAAGGGAAAGGGTTTTTTTTCAGTAGAGAAAAGGAAAAGGACTGGGGAAGACAGCACGAAGGGAACATAAAAGGGAATATACCAAGGGTTTTGGATGAAATACGAACAACTGAGGAGGAGGTGAAGAAGCTTTTTAAGGGGCCCCTTTGACCCTAAAAGGCTTTGGACTGGACAACACCCCCCCAAATGGGCCCCTTAAAAAGGAGCAAAAGTTTCGTGCACCTCAAAACCACAATCTTCCCAACCATCCCTTAAAACTGGGAAATACCGAAAAAAAGGGAAGAAAAGCTAATGTTTTTTCCCCCCCCCCAAATTTTAAAAAAAGGGAAACAGAAACGGGGCCCTAAACTCCCGACCTGTGTCCTGAAAATGAAATTGGGTGTGCAAAGTCATGGAGAAGATTATCAGGGGGAGAGTGGCGAACACCGGGAAAGGAAAAAGGGTTTTAAAAAATAAAAAACCAATGGGTTTCCGGGAAAGGCAAATCTTGAATCACAAACCTCCGGGAAAGTTTTTTTTTGAAAAGGGTTAACAAATAAACACGAGAGAGGGGGGGTGGGTAGTTTGCTTTTTCCTAGACTGCGGGAAGGGTCTTTTTAAACCCCGTTTCCCCAAAAAGAGTTTTGTGCAGAAGCTGGGATCAGGCGCACGAAAAAAAGGGAGGGCACTCCCAATGGATAAGAGAAAACCTGACGGGGACCCCAACCCACGAGCCCATGGTACTGAAAGGTATCACAGTGGGCCCCCTTTTACAAAGCGGGGTCCCACAGGGGGGCCCAGTTTTTAAAACCAGTGCTTTTTTTTGATAATATTGAACGACAGAGGAAGGAATAGACTCTGAAGTGCCCTGTTCTCAATGAGGGAATTTTTGTGAGAAAAATTAAATGGGACGGGGATGATCGGGAAACTCCCAAAGAGACCTGGACGGGCGGGACTTTGGGGGTCCGAAAACTGGTTTCCCTCGAATTCAATCCAGCCCAAATCCCAAAAATCAGAAGTTTTGGGGGAGGGGAAAGAAGCCCCGCAGCCCAGAGAAATAAAGGCGGGTTGCCAAAGACAACAGCCCCTCACCCAGGGAAAAAAACCGGGGTTGACCAAAACCCAACCGAGCAAAATCCCCGGGAGGCCCCCAAAACAACCAAATAACGCTGCACAAACGGGCCCTTTTAAAAACCTGAGAATAGCTTTTCCGATCCCTTTAATAAGGAATCGCTCAAGAAAACTGGAACACTGTGAAATTTTAGGCCCATACGGGAGTTTTCAGCCCCAAGTAAAACCCCAAACACCTGGTCAACCACCCCAAAATTTTAGAAAAAAGTAAAAAGGGTTTTTGCAAAAAGGGCAAGTCCCAGACTCAAGGGAATGTCCTCCGGGGAAAGGTTAAGGAAATGGGGACAACGACACGGGGGACAGAAGGGTCAGGGGAGACTGATAACGACGTACAAGTACTGCGGGGAATAGCAAGGGACAAGATGGGGATTTTCCCAGAGAGGGAAAAACCCAGGGACAAGGGGGTCACAAGGGAAGCTGAAACTCAGAGGGATCCCCAAGGGACTTGGGGAAGTATTTCTTCATTCGGGAGGTTGTCAGCAAGGGGGGAATAGCCCTAGAAAGTAAAGTAGGGAGGCAGGAACCTTTCATAGTTTTAAAAAGAGGATGACAAAGCCGGGAAGCAAAAGAGAGGTTTCCAGTAGCGACAGTGAAAAGGGCCGGGCCAGGGCTGATTTCCTCGCCCCCCTTCAACCACAATTAGGTGATTTAATTTTAGGTGAGTAAACACAAAACACACACCCACAAACACACACACACACCCCCCCCGACGACAATGGGGGACAGGAGAGATAGGGGGGACATGATAACAAACATCCCAAAATACTAAAAGGAATTGAAAAAGGTGGACAAAGACGGGAAATGTTCCCAAGTTTGGGAAACACAGTAAAAAGGGACACATTTAAAGCTGAAGACCCAGATGAATCACAGGGAGTTGGGGAAGTTTTTCCCTTCACCCACAAAGTAGTCAGTAAGGGGAATAGTTTGGGAAGCGATGTAGGGGGGCAGACCATACATAGCTTTAAGCAGGGGTATGATAAAGCCCCGGGCCTCGGGGAGAGGACCTAGTAGCGATCATTAAAAAAGGGGGGGGCCGGGAGCTCGCCCTCAAACCCCCGAAAACCTTTAAACGGGTGATACAACTAGGTGAAACACACACAAAAGGGGTCGCCCCCCCGGGCCCAAATTGCTATTTTTGGTTATGTGAACGACATAAACGGAAGGGTTAAAACCCCCAGAAGTGCCCCTGTTTGCAGAGGAGTGAATTTAAATGGGGAGAATTAAATCTGTTTGAGGACCGGGCGGGGCCCTTTTAAAAGAGACCTGGACAGACGGGACACCGGGTTCCAGAAAATTTGGCTTCCCCGAATTTAATCCTCCAAAAATGCAATTTCTAAGATGGGGGAAAAGGGGCACAAAAAGCCCAAACAGACAGAGTATAGCTAGGTGGAAAAAGGGATGCAAACCTCCCCAAGGAAAAGATCTTGGGGGGAAAATTATAACACCGAGCATGTCCCGGGGAAGCACACATCAACCAAAAAACGCTGCAGAAATAGGGCGCCTGGAAAACCCCTGAGAACGGGCTTTCCCGACACCTTAGAAAGGGAAAACCTTCAAACACGAAAAACCGTGTAATTTCGGGCCCCCATACTGGGGGAACCCGCACCTGTTTGGAATCCGCACTTGAAAAGCCTTTAAAGGGAAACTAAGAAAGTAAAAAGGGTTGCAAAAAGGGGGTATTCCAAACAAAGGGAAAATTTTCCAAATGAAGAAAGATTAAGGGAAATGGGCCTAAACACACTGGAGGACGGGAGGGCGGGGGGAACATGATACAAAATATAAAAAACTGCTTTAATAGAAAAGGGTGGACAAGGAAAAGAGGCCAAAATTTTGGAAGTTGAAGCAAAAAAGAGCCCGAAAAGATAGTAAAGTATTTCTTCGGGGGGTCAAAATTTTTGAAGCAGGGGAATAGCCTAAAAAAATTACGTATTGGAGGCGGGAAACCCATACCCCAGTTTTAAAAACAGGTTTGATAAAGCTCGGGAGCGGGGGGGAGAGAGGGCCTAGAAGCAACCGGTAAAGAGGGGGGGGCCGGGAGCTGGGACTCAAACCCCTCCCAACCCACAAATAGGTGAGAAACAAAAATGGGGTAAAACAAAACGCACGCCCCCACACAAAACACACACACACACACACACACACACACACCACACACACACACACACACACACACAAAACCCCAACACACACACACACACATCCCAAACACACACACCACAACACACACACACACACACACACAACACACACCACACACACACACACACACACAACACACACCCCGGGACACACACACACCAAAACACGTCGTGTTTTTTGGATAATTAAGAGCATCAAAAAGTTCTTATCCCAACACCACAACAAATACATTTTTAAAAATGATAAACAAAAGGTGACATAAAATTTGGTGGCACCTGACCAAGCACCGCCCCGCCCCGCCCATGTAAAAAGGCCCCCCACCCACCCACCAACCAAACCTACCTAGCGTGCCCCCCAGGGGTCGAGGCTCAGGCTCACGCAAAAAAAGTTTTTATCAAACCGAAAGTTTCCCCGGAACTGACTGTTCTTTTTTCCTTCACCAACTCGTTCTCCTAGCCCCTCCAATTTTGATGTAATAAAAAAAAAAGTGTTTCGAGCGCCCCCTTTGGAAATTCTGAAAGGGTTTGTTTTTCCCCCCCCCCCGATCTCTCTCTACTCTCTCTCTCTCTCTCTCCCCCACCTCTCCCCTCTCTATCTCTCTTTTCCTCACTCTCTTTCCTTCGCCATCTGGGGCTTATCTTCGTCTCAAGCTTCACATATCAGGGGTGTTTACGCTGGATGTAAATCCCTGCCGGAGGTTTTTAACGTATTTTAAAGGGAAATCCGCGGGGGTCCAAACACGCCCCCTCGGGATCTTTATTCACCCTCTGGTCCACGCTCGTACCTCCTTTTTTAATCACCCCCTAGCTTACTCTCAACCCTTTTTTAAACACTCTTTTTCTCAAAACCTTCTCGCATCACTTTTGCTAAAGGCATTTTCCCCCCCTTATGGCGTTTTTTCGTTCCATTTAAAAAAGTCACCCCAAAAAACACAAAGAAGGGAACAAAAAGGGAACATGGAAATTGGCCCCCGTACACCCCCCCCAGTTGTGGGGGTTTTTTTATTTTCCCGAATGGCCACCCCCCCCCCACTAAACCCCCAACCCCCCTCCCCCCACCCCCCGCACCCCACCCACCCCCCGCACGACTCCCCCAACAAACCCCCACTTTGAGGGAAGGGATAGCCCAAAGGTGCCCCGTTCATAGTAAGTAAAAATAATGAGGAAATTAAATCTGTTTGAGGACAGGCGGGACTTAAAAGAGACCGGGACAGGCGGGGACCCCCGGGGCCAGAGACTGGCTTCTCGAATTTGGCCACGCGAAATCCCAAAAAACCGGAAAAGGGGAAAAAGAAGCCCCGCAGATAGATATGGGCAAAGGTGGCCAAAAACTGCAAACCTCCTAAAGGGGAAAAGAAAATTGGGGGGGGATATAAAAACCGGTACCCCCCGGGGAAAGCACACCCCAACCCCGAAAACTGCTGCAGCCTAGGGGCGCCTGGCAAACCCCTTAGATTATGTTTAATGCCTAAGAAAAGGAATCTTTAAAAGACACCGTCCCACTTGTACGTCGGGGGCCGCCCCGGGAGAAGGGAAGCACCCTTTTGGGCCCCAAAAAAAACCGGGGTCAAGAAAACGTTAAAAAAATAGAAAAAGTGAAAAAGGTTTGCAAAAAGGGGTTTAGATCCAGAGCAAAGGGGGGAATGTCCAACAACAAAAAATTTTTTTGAGGGAAATCGCCCTAAACGATAAGGAGGCCCAGGGGGGGTTAGGGGGAACATGGAAAACGACATAAAAAATTTACCCCGGGGGAATAGATAAGGGGGGACAGAGACGGGAAAGTTCCCGAAAAGGGGACACAGAAAAAAAGGGGGTCACTTTTGGGAAAGTTAAAAGCCCTCAGACGGTCACGGGAATTTTTAGGAAGTATTTTTTCCTTTATAAAGTTTTAAAGGAATTGAACAATCGGGCAAAGTGTTTGTAGTGGGGGAAAAGGAACCATACAAGCTTTAAGACGAGGAAATGATAAACTCATGAAGCAGGGGGAGAAGGACCTAATAGCGTTAAATGCAGAGGGCATGCCAGGAGCTGTTTCTCGACATCGCCCACCAAAAAATTGGGTTTGGGGTACAATTAATGAATAAACACCCCCACTTACGCTCCCCGCCATATTGCCTACCAAACAAGGGCAAAAAGAGTGAAGGGGAAGAGAAACTGGGGTGCAGGTGGAGAGGGGGATACTTTAAAAAATGCAGTAAAAAACGAACTTGAAACCCAAGAGCAAACGGGAAAAAAAACAAGGGAGAAAATGGCCACTAAAACTATGTGACCGGGAAGTCACAAAAAGGGGGGGGCAATGGGAGGAGGAGATTGCGAAGTAAAATTTTTTTTCCCCATGGGCTTCGGGAGAGCGAAAAAAGGAAAACACTGAAAGACGGCAGGCAGAAAGAAAGGAGATTGAAAAAACCATCACAGAAATAAAAGAAGAGGAAAGCCCGGGAAAATTGAAAATTTTTTCAGAGAATGGGGGGAAAAATTCGGAAGGGGAAAGACACCCGAAAACGGGTTTTCTGGACAAAAACCATTTTGGGGAACAGGATCCCCCCAAGAAAAACCCAACATTTTAAGGATTTCGGCAGAAAAACCCCCAAGAGGGTTTTCCAAACCCGGAAACAGAATAAAAACAGAATGAGAGAGCGATAACGAAACAAAACCCAAATGACCCTAGGAGAGAAAAGGGGACAGAATTAGCAGAGGAAAACCCAAACCCGGGCAGAGAAACAAGAGAAAGCACATACAAAAACCCCCCCAAACCCCACAACCAGTCAGGGTTATCCAACACAAACACAACCCCAACACTAAACAGCTCCCAGGGGCCACACTCAGCAATAGAATCACGAAAGAGTCAAAAAAGGCTTTCACCAGACATTATACTCCCCCCACAACCCCAAAAGCCCCAGGAAGAAAAGGGATGCCATCTTTCCCCCCGGGATGTCAGATCCGGGGAAAAAAACAAGGGAACAGAGGGGGGAGGAGGGGGCCAAAACTCGGGTTTAAAAAACCCCGATAGGTTTTTTTGGTGAACGGGAGAAAATTTAAAATTGGGATGCAAAAATTTAAACATAGGAAGGGCTTCACCCTGAAGGTCTTATGGTGGAACCAGTGAAGTTAACCCACCACAAAAACCAGCAGGGGGCCCAAAGGAAAAAGCAGGGTTTGGGGAAAAAAAGAGTGTTAAAAAATTGACAACAGGGCTGAATGGCAAAAGGGTTTCATGAAGCGGGGCAAAACTACTGATAAAGGGGAGTTTTCAACCAAAAGGAAACGTTTGGGAGAAGGCGGACCACATGCGGGGGAAAAAAAACCCTGGAGAGTTTTAAGATGACTGAGGGGGGGTACGGGGGAAAACTTCGGGTCCCAAACCCTTTAAGGGGGAAAAAAAACCAAGAGAGAGGAGGGGGATGAACCAGCGAGATTGGACCTATATTCACCTTGAGTAGGCAGATTTTTGAGGACATCAAAATAGAATGCCCCTTTGGGGGCCCCAGCAACCTTTTGGGGTTTTTAAGATTCAAATTTCCACATTTTAGATTTTCAAGTGGGGGGGGGGAACAGGAAAGAGAAACAAAATTAAGTGAAACAACAAGAAGGGGGACAACGCGGAAAGAAGAACCCCTGAACGGGGTTTCAGGGGGTAAAAAGGGTTGGTAAATTTAAACCAAACAATATGAAAAGTAAAAGGCCCCCAAGGCAACTAATTTGACTTTTTTTTGTGGCAATGTTTCGCTCCCCCCGGGAGTTTTAAATTTAAAGCTTGATAAAGCTCCGGGAGAGCGAAACGTTCCCAACAATAAAATGCCCAATTTTAGTTGCACTTTGTCCTTTATTTAAACGGGGTTCAGTGGGAAAAAGAGAACGGGCAGGGAATTCCAGTAAACGAATGATGGAAAAGTGACAACAATTTTCAAGGAAGCTGGGGAAAAGGGGTTTTTTGGGGCCCAAGGGAACCCGGGAATAATAAAAAAGCGGGGAATAAACCCCCCGGGGATCACCGAAAGGTCGGGGAGGCCAAAACCCCCAAGGGTTGGGGCCCAGAGAGGGGAAGAAGTATAGAAGGCAAGGGTCCAGAAAATAAGGAGAGCAATCGTAAACCCACAAATAAATATGCACGGGTAAAAAGGGAGCCCAAACAAAAATATGCCCCAAAAAGCTTTGTACAGTCACCTCAGGAGAAAACAAAAGTCAAGGACCAGGTAATCAAAAAAAGGGAAGGAAGGAGGGGGAAAATCAAAAGGGGAAGGGACCGTGAAGTAGTGAGGAAACAAAGGGGGACCCCCCGAAAGACGGAAAAGGTTTTGGGGTGCACCCCCCAGGGGTTTTTGGACCAAAATCCCACCCCGGGAAGAAGTGAAGAGGCTTCTGAGGGAGCTAGACACGAAAAAATTGCGATGGGGCGGAAAATTTTTATCTCCCATGGCCCCTAAGAGGGTCAAAAGTGCAATGTGGAAACCCCAACCCAACCCAATACTCAACACATCAATCGAAACGGGGGAGATTACATGGGGGAAAGGGAAGACGAAAATGTAGCCCCCAATTTTAAAAAAGGATACAGCCCAAGAAGCACTAAACAATAACCAGTGTCACTGACATGAAAATAGTAGGGGAAAAGTCATGGAGAAGATTATCAGGAAAGGGCGGTAAACTTTAAAAAGAAATGAGCTTATCAAAAACAGCCAACAGGGTTTTTCGGGGGAGGGAAAATTTCCTTTCACAAACCTACGGAGTTCTAGAAGGGGACAGTAGTAAAAACAAAAAGAGAGAGGGGTGGGAAGATTACATTTTTTATGGGGCTTAAGGGGTGTCGGACAAAAGTTTCAAACAAGAACTAATGAAAAAATTTTGAAAAACCCGGGGGGGAAAACAGGAAAGCACTACACTGCCTCTAGGGGGCACCCCTAAACCCCACCCCTCCCCATCAAAAACCCCCCCCTCACACCACAACCCCCCATAGGCCCCCACCCAGGGCCCCCAACTACCCCAACCCCAAAAATTCTCCCAGGACCACAAATGAAGAAAAAAAGCTGAAGGTTTTGGAATAACAAATAAAAATAAAGTGACATGAAAGAAACAATGAGAAATCCCCCCGAAAATCAAAAAACATCCCCAGAAACCCAAAACCCACTAACAAAAAGAGCAAACTTCCCAAATGGGGTATCAGATCCTAGGGAAAGATAGAAGGGGTAGAAGGGCAGGAAAGGCTGCACTGCTTTTGTAAAAAGACCCCATTTGGGGTTTTTAGAAAAAGGAAAGGCAAGGACGAAGGGTTGGAAAAAAGGGGGTACAAGTAGGTACAATTCCCGCTGGGAGCATGTTGGGAGTCATTGGGTGATGTATAACCCCCCATGGGAAATGCAAAAGGCCCAAAAAAGAAATACGAAGAAAAAAAACAGAGCGATTTTTTGGGCACACTGGCTGAGGTTGCAAGAAGAGCTCACTTTGACAGAGAAAAGTTTCTGGTTGGGCAATTTTTACAACCACAGGGAGATCGATTTGGGGAAAACCCGGAGCCCCCTGGGGGGTCCCGAAACATGGAGAGCCAAGAAGGGTGGATTGGGACTGGAAAACCCCAAGCACAACATGTAGGGAAAACTACCCCCAGAGAGGGGTAGGATGAACCAGCAAGGGCTGGACCTTGTTTCACCCAAACACCCCGATGTTGAAAACATCAAATTTTGAGAGGCCACTTTTGAGCTAATTTATCACGTGGGGGGGGGGGGTTTTGGGGGGTTTTTTTTTAATTTAATTTTTTTAAAAGAAGGTTACAAAGTGGAAGGGAAACTACCAGGGAGGACTACACAGGGAAAGACGAACTTCCTGCGGAGGTTCAGTGGGACAGTCAGTAAAAAAAATGATGGAATGGTAAAAAACAAAATGCAAGGGGACAAGGGAAAGCTTTGTTTCCCCCAAGGGGATTAGAAAAAAAACGAAGACCAAAAGCGAGTCCTCGTTAACCGAAGGTGTAGGGAGGCAAAAATTAAGTGTTTCCAAGAAAGGAAAAGGTAGGGAGGCAAAAAGGGCCCAAGGGAAAAAAGGAGATTAGTCGAAGAGCCAGAAAAAGATATGCCCCAAGAAAAGGAGGGGGGCCCAGCGACAGTTAAAGAAAAAAACAAAAGCCAAAAGTCAAATCTGACCCGAACGCTGCATAGTCACTTTTAGGGAAGGGCAAACAACAATCAAAACCAAAGGGGACAGGTGAGGAAAGGGAAAGGGGGGGAATCACAAGAAATGATCAAAGGGTTAAAGAAGGGGCTTAACAAAGAGACTTAAGGAAGTTTTATAGGGAGGGCCCGGAAGGCCTCTGGGAGGACAGAACAGAGGGGGACAAACAACAAGGAATATGCCAACAATATTGGATGACATTTAACAACTCAGGAGGAGGTAAAAAACTGCTAAGAGACATTTTTAAACCCAAAAAGGGAATAAGGGCTGGACAACACTCCCCCTGGGTTTCCCTTTGAGAAGGGAGCAGAAATGGTTTTTGTGTGGCACTAACTACAAACTTCAACACATACCTTGAAACGGGGAATTACCTGAGGTATGGGGAAAATGGCAAATGTATTTCCCATTTTTAAAAAAGGGAAAAAGAAAAAAAGGGCCCCCAAACTATAGACCATGTCACTGACGTGAAAGTTTTGCAAAATCTGGGGAAGATTTTCAGGGGGGAGAGTGGTGGAGCACCTGGAATGGGAAAAAGAGTAAAAAATGCCCAAACCCAAAACCCCTTCTGGGGTTTTTTTGATAAAGTAACAGAAGTAAAACGAGAGAGAGGGTTGGGGGGATTTCATCTTCCCGGGGCGCAAGAAGGCCGTTGACAAAAAGTTTTTCCCCAAAAAGATTAGGCAAAGCTAAAAGGGGTCAGGAAAAGGGGAACTGCAAAGGATCAAGAATACCTGACAGGAAGGCAATAGCGAGTCATGGTTTCACCCAAAGAGGGATCCAAATGGGCCCTGTGATGGGGCCCAGGTCCCCCCCAGGGGTGGTTTCCTTTGGACCCGTGCAATTTTTTTGGGATATATGAATGACATGAAGGGGAAAGGGTTTGAAATCCAAAACCTCGCTGTTTTACCGATGAAGTGAAGTTAAAAAGAGGGAAAATTTAAAACAGATGAGGAACAGGCAGGGCCCTTCCAAAAGACCTGAACAGGGGTGGACACGTGGGCCCCCAATTGGTTTTTTCGAATTAAACCCCGCCCCAAAAGCAAAAGTCAATTAAGATCGGGGAAAGGGAAAGAAGGGCCGCAGACCCGGGGTATAAGCTACGTGGCCCAAAAACTGCAAACCTCACTCAAGGGGGAAAACTTGGGGTAGTATAACAGGGGGAAACCTTTTTCCGGAAGCAAACAAACAACCAGAAACTCCCCGCCAAACATATGGGCCAAACCCGGCAAACCAGAACAGCGTTCCGATACCTTAGTTTAAAGGAAACGTTCAAGACACTGTAAACCGGTAAATTTGGGGGCCCCAAATGGAGTTTTGAAACACCTTTTTGGGAACCCCCACTTTGATCAAAACGTCAAGAAAATTTGAGAAAAATGCAAAGGTTTTGGGGATAAGTTAGTTTTCCCGAGCAAAGGGGGAAAGTCCCCATGAAGAAAGGTTAAAGGGAAAACGGCCGGGGGACACTGGAGGGCGGAGGGTCAGGGGGGAAAAATAATAACGACATAAAAAATACCGCGTGGGGAAAAGATAAGGTGGGCAGAGACAGGAAATTTTCCCGAGAGGGGGACACCGAAATAAAGGGGGACAATTGGGAAATCGAAGAACCCAAAATGATCGAAGGGATGTTAAAGGGAAATAAATTTTTGTTTATCCCTAGAGTAGTCAGGGAGTGGAGCAGCCCAGCAAGTGACGTAGTGGAGGGAGGAAAAAGAGGCTTGATTAAAACCCCCATGGGGCGGGGGAAAAGGACCTAGTGCAACCGTTTAAGAGGCGGGCCAGGGGGGCCAACGACTCAACCCCTTCAAAACCCCAAAGGGGGGGACACACACACACACACACACACACACACAACCAAGTAAAATTTCACATTTAATTTTGCTTTTTCGTCCCTTGCGTCTTGGGATCACCGAAAAAAGGAAATGTTTGGGAGACTCTTCTTTTAAAAGACTAATGCTTGTTAATGGGCCCCGCTACTAGGTTTACCCCCAAAGATCAAAAGACCCCCCAATCACAGCTAATCAAAAGGGGGGGCCCCTGCTTGTGGGGTTTAAAATTTTTTTTGTAGGTCTTGTCTTTTTTGTTTGGTAGTGGGCCCAAAAACACCCCTGTTTGGCTTTTGCTCTGCTTGTTTTTGAGAAAAATGTTTACCTTACTAAGTGTGACCGTTAGGGTCCCGTCATAAATGCCATCCAAGTGAAACCCTTTTCTTTGGCGTTCACACACAAAAGGGGAAACAAAGATCGTCTGTCCCCGAAAGCTCGGTTTACAAAGGGACAAACCTTCCCCATTGAGTTCCCATGGTTTTGATCCCCCCGGTATGCGTTTAAAGTGAACGTTTTTTTCCCTTTCACCTGCTTTTCCCCCCTTAACCTAGCATTTAAAAAAGGGGGCACCTGCTCGAAATACCCTGCATAACAAAAGGGCCTTTTTTATGGGGGTATATCACGATGCAGCAGGGCGTATAAATTAAAAAATTTTGTAAAATGTGGAAATAAAGAAATTAAATTTTAAAAAGTAGTAGTAAAAGTAGTAGTAGTAGTGTATAGTAGTAGTAGTGGTGGTAATAGTAGAGGGAGTAGTGTAGAAATAGTAAAAGTAAGTAGTAGTAGTAGTAGTAGTAAAAGTAGTTTGTAGTAGTAGCAAATAGAAAAAGTAGTAGTAGTAATAAGTATAAAATAGATAGTAGGGATAGTAAATAAATAAATTTGTGTATAGTAGTAGTTATAGTTTAAAAGTAGTTATTTGAAAAAATAGGGAGTAGTAGAAATAAATAGAAGTAGTAATTAAAAAAGGTTTGTAGTAGGGAATAGGGAGGGAGTAGTAGAGTAGTAGTAGGGAGTCGTGTCCTGTTCACCTAAACAGCAAAATAAATTTCCTGGGTGTTATTTGACTGGGGTGGGTCGCATCCTGGGGGGACAAGATTTAAAAAGGGCCCCCAAAGGAAAAAAATTAGACCGTCCCCGTGACGGGACTGACTTTTCTTAGGTTATCCTGGGGGGCCCAATCCCCCCGGGGTTTAAAAAACCCAACGAAATCTTAAAATTAAAAATTTTCCTTTCTTAGTAGTAGTAGTTTGAAGTAGTAGTAGTAATTTGTAGTATATTTGGGGAGAAATTGAAGTAGTATATTAGTAGTATAGTAAAAAAATAGTAAAAAGTAGTAGTAGTATAGTAGTAGTAGTAAAAAGTAGTAGTAGTAGTAGTATAGTAGAATAGAAGTAGTAGTATAGTAGTGTAAAGTAGCCCCCAAATAGTTTGTAGTTAGTAGTAGTAGGGGAGTAGTAGTAGTAGTAGGAGTAAATAGTAAATATAGAAGTAGTAGTAGAGTATTTGTAGTAGTGTAGTAGTAGTAGTAGTATAGTAAAAATAGTATAGATAGTAGGAGTAGTAGAACCCTTTGGATCTCTGAACCAGTCAAAGTTTGTTGGTACGACCATTAGGATTAAATTTTTAAAAAAACTATGTTTTAAAAAAAAATTTTGAATTATTTGAAAAGACAGATTTCCCTCCCCTGGGGAGGTGTTTTTTTTACCCCCCCCACCTAAATTTAACCTTACTAAGGTCCCCCGGGGCCCCCTTCAATGGCTTCCAGACCTTTCAATTTTCAAATTCTGCCTTCCACCCTTTTTTAACCCAATGGTCCCCAAAACCCTACTGAAAATAAAATTTAAAACCAAATTTAGACTTTTTACGTTGTTTTTTATTTATCACTTTAAAAAAATCGTGGAAAATATTAGATATTGTCCTTTTGGTATGGGCCCCGATAAAACCAATTAAACAATAGTGCCCGTTATTAAATATATAAATGGGAGTTGGGGTTGTAAACTATTGATACACCCCAGTGGTAGTGTGGTATGGGTACGTTTAACCTTAATGAACCCGTTTTGTACACCGGTGCACCTCGCTAATTTTGGGAGCAAACATCCGATTGTGAAGCCTTGTTGGGACAGGGAGATGTATGGTAAAAAATTTTATGAACCCTTGGTGCAACCCTTTGGGGTTTTTTGGTAGCAAGGGCCCGCATTTCCAAAACCCTTTTTTTTGCAACTCAGGGATGGTTTTTTTGCAAATGTTAGCTTAAACCCTTTTGGGGACCTCATGTTTGGGGTGTGATCTGTGTTGTGGTCACCTTTGGGTTTAACCCCTGAGTTTTTAGGGAAAAGCCTGTGTGAAGAAAATTTAAAGGGCCTTACGACTGAAAAGGGAAAGGGGGAAGGGGGAAAAGGAAATTTCCTATCCTTCAAAAACAACAACGGGAAAACCCCGAGTATCAGGGGGAAAATTTAAGGGGAAAAGGGCCCCCAGGACGGTGGGTTTTTTTTTAAAAAAGAAACGATAAGCTGAAAAGGATCCCAGAAGGGGGGTTTGAAAAATACAGATCAAAAAACTTATTTCTGTCCCCCAAATGGGTTATTATTTTAACCTAAGATAGAAGGGAAAAACAGATAATAAGTCTTTAATTTTTATCATCATGATTTAAAAAATCACATTAATGACATCGCACTCATAATATTACCCAAAAATGGTATTAGGGCTTTTTTCCTGAGTTGGGCAGGGCAACATTCCCGGTAACCTTTGGAAAAAAATGCTTTCCAGGGCCCTGTTTTCAAATTTTCCCCTGAACCAAAGATGGGCCCGGGCCTTTCATTAGACTTTTTTGATTGGGGGAATTTTTGGGGCCCTGCCCAAAAAAATCGCCGCTGTAAGTGACCCTTTTATTTAGGGAACAGTCAGACAAGAGACTTGAAATGTAAAGTTGGGTCTGACGATAATTCCTGTGAAAAACCGTGATCTGAAAACCAAATTTAAATACAAACAGTAAAAACCAAACCTACTAAAATGATAATTGACTAAAATGAGAATGGACAATGGCCCTATTTTTTGAAGACGGGTTTATTTCGTTTACCAAATTACCTAATGACGAATGAACATGAAAAAGAAACAACAAGTTTAAAACCCCTACCCATCATTCCCAAGGGGTTGCAATATCCTGTTAAGGGCCCGGGGGAGAAATTACATGATCAAATTCTAATAAAATAAATTTGGGTTTCATAAAATTTTGATACAAAGCTTGATGCCAAAACTCCAACCCCCAAAATTGTACTGGGATTCCCGCACAAAGCATAGCAGTGGTTTTGGGGAAAAATGTTGTACCATAGCATGAAGGGGGGAGGTGTTGGTGCTGTGTTGTGTCTCACGGTGAACCTCACTATGAAGGTGTGTTGCGGGTTGTGTCTCACTGGTGTACCTCAGTATGGGGGTGTGTGATGCCTGTTTTGTTCTCACTGGTGTACCTCAGTATGAGGGGTGTGATCGTTTGGGGTCTCACTGGGTACCTCAGTAGAGGTGGGGTAAGCCCTTGGGTTTTGGGGTCTCAAATGGTGAAACCCCAGTAAAGAGGTGTTTTTATGGGTGGTTGTGTCTAAATGGTGTAAATCAGTAAAGAGGTGTGTGAGCGTGTTGTGTCTCACTTTTGGGGTACCTCAGTATGAGGTGTGGATGCTGTTTTTGTGTCCCCCACTGGTGTACCTCCGATGAGGTGTGTGATCTTTTTTGTGTCCACTGGTGGACCCATAAAGGGTGGGGGTGATGCTGGTTTTGTCCCCACGGGGGGCAAAAACCGAGTGGAAAAGAAGGCCGGGGGGAGGGTTTATGTCCGATCTTTGGGGGGTTGATATGAAACTTGTGAACGAATGCTTTCTCCCCTACTACTTATTTTGGGGTTTTTCCTTTTTGTATTAAATAAAAAATGTTGAATTTTTGGGTTTTTTTGCGTTTTTTGGGGGTGGGTTTTTGTGGGGTGTGTGTGTGTGTGGGGTGTTTTGTTTGTGTGTGGTGGTGTGTTTGTGGGTGGTGTGTGTGGTGTGTGTGTGTGGTGGGGTGTTTTGTAAGTTTTGTGTTTGTGTGGGGTTTTTGTGTGTGTTGTGGGGGTTTTGGGTGGGGTTTGTTGTTGTGAGTTTACCACCTAATTGGGATGCAGGGGGCGAGACTCAGCTTTCCCAAACCCCGCCTCTTCCTTTAACGCTATAGGTCCCCTCCCTCTCCGCTTTTCCCGAGCTTTTTCATACCCCCTTTTTTAAAACTATGTTTTAGTTTTCCCCGCCCCCACTACTTCACTACTAGGCTATTCCCCTTCCTGACGACTCTATGACTGAAGAAATACTTCCTAAAAGGGCCCCCTTTACTCGTCTGAGTCTTCAGCTTCCAGTTGTGACCCCTTTTTTTCTGTGTCCCCCCCCTCGGAACATCCATCTCTGTCCAATTGCTATTTCCCCCCAGTATCTTGTATGCGTTAAGTCTTCCCCTGGCCCCCCTGTCCTCCAGTGCCCCCAGTCCCCAAATTTCCCCCCAACCTTTCCCCCCGTACGACATTCCCCTTTACTCTGGGACTAGCCTTGTTTTAAAACCTTTTAAAATTTTTCTAAAATTCTTTGACGTGCTTGACTAGGGGTGAGTTCCAGACTGGTGCTGCATACTCCAGTTTGGGCCTAAAATACACAGTGTACAGTGTCTTGAACGATTCCTTATTAAGGTATCGGAACGCTATTCTCAGGTTTGCCAGGCGCCCGTATGCTGCAGCAGTTATTTGGTTGATGTGTGCCTTCGGTGACGTGTTCGGTGTTATGGTCACCCCAAGGTCTTTCTCCCTGAGTGAGGTCTGTAGTTTGCATAGCAATGGTTTTGGCCTCCAATTTGCATGACTTTGCATTTGGAGATTTTATTCAGAACCGTTTCTGCACCACATGCTTCACGTCCAATCCTTTATGAGATCGTCCTCATCCTCGATCGATGTTATCCATCTTTCTCACATCACTTCACATTGAGGCTGATGACCTCATTCTTTCCTCCTCATCTGTCGCTCTTGGCGATCATGTGTGGTTTCTGATAAGTTCCACCATATGTACTCATATTTAGGGTTCGGTGTATCTTGTCACTAGCCTCTGCGCGCTCTTCCTTTGCCCTCCCTATCCTTCATGACTTTGTCATTTAGCGATTGAATTGAGAAGCCAGTTTCTGGTACCACTGCTCCACTCTTCAATTCTCTTTGCAGGCCTTGCTCTCCTCATCCGATTTAAATTCTTCCATCAACTTCACTTATCTGCGAATGGACCTTCAGATCTATTCCTTCCTCTTGTCGTCGTCCATTGTGTGTAACTCACCGTTTTGTACTCACCTATTTGTGGTTTAGGAGGTCGATCATGTCTCCCCTGCCCCGCCTCTTCACGTGTTGTCTAGGCCTCTCTCCCTGCTCCATGTCTTTAGACATACTCGCCCTTAAAACTATGTGGATGTCCTGCCTTCCAACCTTCACTTTCTAGCTATTTCGACGGCTTGATCCTATGACTGAAGACAATACTTCTAAGATCCCTTTGTGTCATTGAGTCTTTTCACGTTCAATGTGTGACCTTTGTGTTGTGTCCTCTCTGTGAACATCGTTTTTGTCGCCTTTTCTTTCGCGCAGTATATTTATATGTCGTTATATCATGCTCTGCCCCTGACCTCCTGGCCTCCTGTGTCGTCAGGCGATTTCCCTCAACCTTTCTTCGTAGGACAATCCCCGTAGCTCTGGGACTAGTCTTGTTGCAAACCTTTGCACTTTCTCTAATTTCTTGACGTGCTTGACTAGGTGTAGATTCCAAACTGGTGCTGCATGTGGAGTGTGTGTGTGTGTGTGTGTGTGTGTGTGTGTGTGTGTGTGTGTGGTGTGTGTGTGTGTGTGTGTGTGTTGTGTGTATGTGTGTGTTGTGTGTGTGTGTGTGTGTGTGTGTGTGTGCGTGTGTGTGTGTGTACTCATTTGTACTTACCTAGTTGCGGTTGCAGGGGTCGATTCATAGCTCCTGGCCCCGCCTATTCACTGACCGCTACTGGCCAGTGAGCTTTATCATACCTATGCTTAAAGCTATGAGTGGATCCTTCCTCCACTACATCGCTTTCCAAACTATTCCACTTCCTGACTACTCTGTGACTGAAAAAATACTTCCTAACATCCCTGTGATTCATCTGTGTCTTCAACTTCCAACTGTATCCCCTTGTTCCTGTGTCCCATCTCTGGAACATCCTGTCTTTGTCCACCTTGTCAATTCTACTCAGTATTTTATATATCGTTATCATGTCCCCCTATCTCTCCTGTCCTCCAGTGTCGCCAGGTCGATTTCCCTTAACTTCTCCTCGTAGGACACGCCCATTAGCTCTAGGACTAGTCTTGGCTAATTGTGGGTTCCAAACGGGTGCCGCATACTCCAATATGGGTCTAACGTAAACAGTATACAGGATCCTGAACTATTCCTTATTAAGATGCTGGAATGTTCTTGAGGTTTGCTAGGCGCCCATATGCTGCAGCAGTTATTTGGTTAATGTGCGCCTCAGGAGATGTGCCTGGAGTTATACTCACCCCAAGATCTTTTTCCTTGAGTCCTTGAGTTAGGTCTGTGGTCTCTGGGCCCCTAGACTATACTCCATCTGCGGTCTTCTTTGCCCTTCTCCAATCTTCATGACTTTGCACTTGGTGGGGATGAGCTCCAGGAGCCAAATGCTGGACCAGGCCTGCAGCCTGTCCAGATTCCTTTGTAGTTCTGCCTGGTCCTCTTTCGATTTAATTCTTCTCATCAACTTCACATCATCTGCAAACAGGGACAGTTCGGAGTCTATTCCTTCCTTCGTTCACAAATACCAGTAACAGCACGGTCCTGGATCTGACCCCTCTGGAACCCCACTCGTTACAGGCGCACACTCTGACACCTCGCCACGTACGATGACTCGCTGCTGTCTTGCTGACAGGTATTCCCTGCTTCATTGTAGTGCGTTCCCTGATATCCCTGCTTGGTCCTCCAGTTTTTGCACTAATCTCTTGTGTGGAACTGTGTCAAACGCCTTCTTACAATCCAAAAAAAAAATGCAATCTACCTACCCCTTTTGTCTCACTGGTGTTACCATGTCAAAGATTTGTGACACAGGATTTCCCGTACCTGAAACCGTGTTGGCTGTTGTTGATGAGCTCATGTCTTTCTAGGTGTTCCATCACTCTTTTCCTGATAATCTTCTCCATATACATATCAATGACACTGGTCTATAGTTTAGTGCTTCTTGTCTGTCTTCTTTTTTTAAAATTGGGACTGTATTTGCTGTGTTCCATACCTCAGGTAATCTCCCTGTTTCGATAGATATGTTGAATATTGTTGTTAGGGGTACACATAGCACCTCTGCTCACTCTCTCAGGACCCATGGAGAGATGTAATCCGGCCCCATCGCCTTTGACGTGTCTAGTTCGCTCAGCAGCCTCTTCACTTCTTCCTCGGTTGTATATATTGTTTCCAACACTTGGTGGTGTACCCCTCCTTTTCGTCCTTCTGGAGTCCCTTTTGTCTCCTCTGTGAACACTTCTTTGAATCTCATGTTGTCGTTTCTTGTGATCTCTCCTCCTTCCCTCCTTAGCCTGATTACCTGGTCCTTGACTGTTGTTTTCCTCCTGATGTGGCTGTACAACAGCTTCGCGTCAGATTTGCCTTTCGCTGCTATGTCATTCTCATATTGCCATTGGGCCTCCTTTCTTACCTGGGCATATTCATTTCTGGCTCTACGGCTTCTCTCCTTATTCTCCTGGTTCCTATGCTCTCTATACATCTTCTATTCCCTAGCATATTTGGTTTTTGCCTCCCTGCACCTTTGGGTAAACCATGGGCTCATCCTGGCTTTTTCATTATTCCTGTTACCCATGGGTATAAACCTCTCCTCAGCTTCCGTGCATATTGTTGTCACATATTCCATCATCTCGTTTGCTGACTTCCCTGCCAGTTCTCTGTCCCACTGAACCTCGTTAAGGAAGTTCTTCATTCTCATTAGTCCCCTTTCTTGTAGTTTGGTTTCATTCGTCTGGTTCTTCCTGCTTTCCCCTCCACTTGTAACTCTACTGTGTATTCGAATCTTAAAACCACATGAGTACTTGACTTGCACTCGTTGGAACGCAGGAGGGAGAGATACATCATAATCTACACTTGGAAAGTCTTGGAAGGAATGGTCCCAAATCTGCACACAGAAATCACTCTTTACGAAAGTAAAAGACTGGGCAGGCGATGCAAAATGCCCCCAATAAAAAGTAGGGGCGCCATTGGTACACTAAGGGAAAATACCATAAGTGTCCGGGGCCAAGACTGTTCAACAGCCTCCCATCAAGCATTAGGGGAATTGCCAATAAGCCCCTGGCTGCCTTCAAGAGAGAGCTGGACAGATACCTAAAGTCAGTGCCGGATCAGCCGGGCTGTGGCTCGTACGTTGGACTGCGTGCGGCCAGCAGTAACAGCCTAGTTGATCAGGCCCTGATCCATCGGGAGGCCTGGTCATGGACCGGGCCGCGGGGGCGTTGATCCCCGGAATAACCTCCAGGTCTCTCCAGGTAAACTCCAGGTAACCTCCAGGTAAGGGGTCTTTCATATGTGACGTCCTCTACATTTGCACTACTGAAGGTGAATACTAGGTCCAATCTCGTTGGTTCATCCTCTCCTCTCTCTCTGATAATGTCCCTTACATGTTGGTAAATGAGGTTTTCCAGTACTTCTTCCATCTTCTTAGTCCTCCATGTTACTTGGCCCACATGTGGCTCAAAGTTCTCCCAGTCGATTACATTGTGGTTGAAGTCACCTATGATCAGTGTCTTTGCACTACTCACATGAGCCCTTATTGCCACTTCAGCCAGGGTGTCAATCATCACTCTGTTACTCTCATCATACTCTTGCCTTGGCCTCCTGCTGTTCTGTGGTGGGTTATACATCTCTGCAATTACCACCTTGGGACCTCCAGACTGAAGTGCTCCTACTCTATAATCTCTTTCTTCTCCTCTGTCTCTTCTCTCTAGCTCAACAAAATCCCATTGGTTTTTGACCAGCAGTGCCACTCCTCCACCCCCTCTGTTCCCTCTGTCTTTCCCCAGGATCTAATATCCCATTGGAAAGATGGCTTCTGTTATCATAATTGTGAGCTTGGTTTCTGTGAGGGCTATATTGTCTGGTGATGCCTCTTTCACTCTTTCATGCCACACCTCCCACTTGTTTGTTATTTCATCAGCAATGGTGTATCATACCTTCAGTTTCCTCTCCAACACTGTGTTTTGGGTGGTCTGTGAGGGTGGGGGACCTGGCAGTGTACTGTGGGATTCTATAGCTGAGTGCTGGGTGGGAGCTGTGAGTGTGGATTGTGGTATGTGTTGAGATAGCATGATTGGTTGTGGGGTTCTGGGGATGGTTTTGAGTGTACTTGCTGTTGTTGCTCTGCCCTGTTCTGGTTGTCCTCTTCTGATTCCGTCCTTGTCTGTCTTCCTAGCTCCTTTCGCTTTTGTGTCCTCTCCCTCAGCTGCTGTCGTTCTGTTTGTACTCTGTCTCGGTCTAGGAACACCCTCCTGTATTCTGCCGAGTCCTTCAACCGTGGTTTCTCTTGGAGGATCCTGTTCCTTACTGTTTCTGTCCGGAAAATCATCTTGATTGGTCGTTTTCTCCCCTTCAAATACCCCCCTATTGTCTGAAAATTTATAATCTCAAACATGTCCTCTTCACCTAATTTTGGTGATGATATTCTCATTCTACTTTCTTTCTGCCTGCCGTCTTTCAGTATGTGTCCTTCCCTCACTCTCCTGATGCCCATGAATGAACACTGACTTCACCATCTTCTCCTCCCATTGCCTTTTCCTCTCTGACTCTGGTTCCTGTCTGCACATGGCCATTTTCTCCCTTGTGTTTTCCTGTAGCTCTTGGTGGCATGTTCGTGCCTCTGCATTTAACCTATCCCCCTTCTTCATCTGCACCCAGCTGCTCTTTTCCTTCACTCCTTGGCCCTGCTTGATAGGCAGATATGGTCATAGTGTAAGTTATACCTCCTTCCTTCCCGCTGGGCCTCCCAGCTTCATATGCCGTGCCTTCTTTGGTCAATACCCCTGTAACTCGCTTCAACTTGGTTACCTCATCTTCTAGGACCCTTATTCTGGCTACTGCAGTTTCGTCTTGTGACTCCAGATTATTCTTCACCTCCTCCAACCTCTTTTCCAATTTCACAGGAAACTCTGTCTCCATTTTTGTAGAAAGGTCTCCTAGTTTTCTCTCCCACTTTTGTTCCATCCTTTTGCACTGCTCTTCCATTCACTCCTCCCTACCAGAAACATTCTCCCCAGATCCCTGGTTCCTTCGAGTCCCCTTCTGACCCAGCATTTCTTTTTTCTTTAGAGGAAAGAAGGGGAAGGTAGAGGGAAAAGAAAGAGAGAGAGAGAGTGAGAGAGAGAGAGAGAGAGAGAGAGAGAGAGAGAGAGAGAGAGAGAGAGAGAGAGAGAGAGAGAGAGAGAGAGAGAGAGAGAGAGAGAGAAGGGAGAGAGAGAGAAAGAGAGAGAAGGGAGAGGGAAGAGTGAGAGAGAGAGCAGGTAGAGGTAGAGGGGAAAGGAAGAGAAAGAGATAGGGAGAGAAAGAAATGGTGAGAGAGAGATGGTGCCACTAAGTGGCACCAGTCACTGGATGAATCCAAAGTCAGCTGTGTGGTAGCACTGGACATTGCTGGCGCTTTCGACCGGGTGTGGCACCAGGGCCTCTTAGCAAAACTTCAAGCACTGGGAATTGCAGGCTCTACGCTATGTCTCCTCAGTGATTACCTTCATGGTAGATCTCTAAGTGTAGTTCTCAATGGAACGGAATCAGCAAGACATCCTATTGGGGCAAGTGTTCCACAAGGAAGCGTGCTGGGTCCATTGTTATGGAATGTCTACTTCAACGACCTTCTTCATCTCATCCCAGAATCACATGCATATGCAGACGACTGTACACTGACATTCACTTATCCAAGAGAAGAAATGTCAGCTGTTCTAAGCTACATCAATCACCAGCTGAGAGCTGTATCAGCTTGGGGAAATAGATGGCAAGTAACATTTGCACCTGAGAAAATGCAAATGATGATCGTCTCTAGGCACCATGATGGTAATGCTGGGGCAGTAGTAAGGATGAATGGGAGGGTGTTGGCACCTGGAGAAGAAGTTGATATCCTTGGGGTGAAATTTGACTCCAAACTAACCATGAAGAACCATGTTGTAAATCTTGCAAACAAGGCAGCCAGGAAGCTTACAGCACTTCGCCGTATCTCGCATCTGTTTGACAGTAGGGGTTGCAAGATCCTGTACGAGGCACAAGTACGCTCACACCTTGAGTATGCTCCACTTTCTTGGTTTGCCTGCCTCCCCCCTCTCATCTGCGACTGCTTGACAGAGTAGAGAACAGAGCAAGACGTCTCATCTCTCGCCTGGACCCATCCTGGATAGATCTGTCATTTCAGCAGAGCCTTCAACATAGGAGGGATGTGGGTGGCCTTACTGTTATGTACAAGGCCAATATTGTCAAAATACCACACTTGGATCCACTTCGAGGACAGCGTGAAACAAGCTTTTATGCCACAAGACGGGCAGAAAGCAGCAACTTCACTCTGGCTGTACCCTTCTCCAGAACATCACTCCATCTGAGATCATACATACCCAGGATGACTCGAGTATGGAACACATTTGTACAGCATAATGATGTCAACGAGATAAAGTCAGTTGATCAAATGAAAATGCTGGCCCACAGATGGCTCCAACTTCATCCTGTTTCCTACTTGTATGTCTCATAACAATAAAAATGCTTTCAAATGAGCTGATGTAGGTAACAGCTCTTAGCTTGCCAATAAAGTTAGGAATCCTTAACCTGTAAATAGCTTGTCAATAAAGTTAAGGATCCTTAACCTTGTCAAACCCTGTGTAAAAAAAAAAAAAAAAGGGAGAGGATAGGAGAGAGAGGATTAGGGAGGTGGGTGGGGTGGGTGGGCCGGAGTAGGATTTGGGGAGAGGAGGCTGTTGGGGGTCGGGAGACTGTGAGTCAAGAGAGAGAGAGAGAATGTTGTGTGTGTGTGGTGTGTGTGTGTGTGTGTGTGTGTGTGTGTGTGTGTGTGTGTGTGTGTGTGTGTTTGTGTCGGAGTGTATGGCTGTAATAGCGAAGGTCGACTGGGGGTAATTTTTGCGTTCCTTGCCTCGTTATAGCAGGGAAGGGGAGAATTTGTCAGGATTCCGTCAGCACGAACCTTAAACCTGCACTGGTCAACCACTGAGGTCTTAAAGACCATATCTGTGTTATATCACTGAGATACATCACTGAAGAGGACATAACTAGAATACATCTCAGAGACGTATTGCTGAACATAACATATTTCTGCCTTTCCTCCTGATATTCACTATTGTTCTGGGAGCACAGTCAGTCTGGGAGTAATTTTACGGATATTCTGACTTCCGTAATGATGATTGGGTTGGTGGACTCCGAAGTAGAGTGAGTGTGAGTGCAATCACCAAGTTGTGTTGCATGAGTCGTTTAACAGTTGTCAAAATGACCTCTCATTACACTTCGTAAATACGTACTCTTGAAACTGTGAATAGACTTTTTGCCTCCACCACATCCTCATTTAACTTCTCTACCACGCCCAATATAGATATTATTATTATTATTATTATTATTATTATTATTATTATTATTAGTAGTAGTAGTAGTAGTAGTAGTAGTAGTAGTAGTAGTAGTAGTATTTTTATTATTATTATTATTATTATTATTATTATTATTATTATTATTATTATTATTATTATTATTTATATTATTATATTATTATTATTATTATTATTATTATTATTATTATTATTATTATTATTATTATTATTATTATTATTATTATCATTATTATTATTATTATATTATTATTATTATTATTATTATTATTAAACTATCCATGGAAGTTGCTAAACCTTGAGGGTTATTTAGTGCTAAGAAATGTTTCCTGACATTTCTATGGCGCATCTGTGACTTCAGCTTTCACCTCTGTTCCATTGTACTTGATTCCCTTCCGTCGAAATGCCAATCACTGACATGCCATTTTTATCAAGATATTTTCGTCGTAATCAGGGGAGTTAACTAGATCGACCAAAAAATTATCACAATCTAGTTTTTGTATTTAGGCGAGGGTCGGAACACATGGCAAGCCTGCCTGGGGGAAGCAGATGGTGACAGACACACATGAAATGGCATCTGGAGTGAGGGCGGCACTCTAGCAGGGAAACCTGGGGCAGCGGCGGGTGCCAACCCTCCAGAATCTGATGCCCATAACTATGTTTATTGAAAACGGTATAAAATACCCACTAGTTGATGATTAAGACACATGTGAAACAGTTGGGTATCTTAATTGTTGAAGCGTTTCGCCTACACAGTAGACTTCTTCAGTCAAATACAGAGGCAGCAAGTGTAGAAGTGAAATGAAAATGTAATTAATCTATCAACCTTGGAGAAATAGTGTTTGAGGTGGTCAGTCCTTCAGCCTGGCGAAGAGATCAGCTAGATGGTCTGGAATGAAATCGTTACAGGCTGAGGGACTGACCACCTCAAATAATATTTATCTAAGGTTGATGAACTGATTATATCATCATCATTTCACTACTACACCTGCTGCCTCTGTATATGACTGAAGAAGCCTATTGTGTAGGCGAAACATTTCAACAGTAAAGATACCCAACTGTTTCACATATGTCTTAATCATCCCCCAGCTATTACCCTCAAATCCCTAACTTCTGTCCTCTATCAGAACACTATTGCCCAACACACAGAGAGGCTACACTTTTCAACACATCATGACACCTGCTGCGAGCCTTATTTACTGATTTAACAATCATGGGAGAAACGATAGTTTCTACAATTCGCTTTCATGGTCGTGAGTGCGAAAACCTGTTGGGAGACTATAGTCAAGCCCATAGTCAGCCACATTACCAACTTCGCCTTGACGTGCGAGAGACAAGTAAACACGTTACTTAAAATGCCCATAGATGGTGATGACTCTAGCAGCTAGAGTAAGTCGACATCGTCTGCTAGATGCTAACCAGACGCAGAGATGACAAGCAGCTAAACGATAGTTATAAATAACGAAGGCCATTAATTAATCACTCTCAAGGTACGTCAAAATCATGTCCATAAGTTTAATTCCTTGAAACTGCACACTGCGTTCCTTTCATCTCTGGAACAAGTTTTTGCCAGGTTTAAAGCTTCTCTAGCTTTTGCGCATCCTTCATTTTTTCATTAAGGTTTCTGAGGATTATTGTGAAATTTGCTGAGCTTCCTTATACTGGTGATATTTCACTGTTTATATGTCCTTGGTGATATGTGTGCTGTTATGATGACCCGGGTTTTTCCCCCCCTCTAATATGAACAGTTCTCTTCTGCCTCCTTCATTCCTCACCAGAGGCTTCATTTGTTCTGTGGTCTTCCTTCTCTCCTCCGATCCTCATTAACTTGTATTTCTTTGGGCTAAACTCCAGAAGTTATTTGTCTGAGTGCAGTTTTTTGACCGCCCAAGTTTCCCTGGAGTGCCTGTCTGTCCTTCCACTTTTTACCCTTCAAATTAATTTCACATTGCCGGAAAACAGGGATAAGTGGGTGAGCTTCGATCTCATCCATTAGATCATCTACGTGCGGTGAACGTAGCTCCTCTCCTTGACAACAACTTAAGACTCGCCCCAGCGAACCAACTCAGAAGGAACCATAATTCCCACACCAACACCATCCCAGCTAGCACAAACCCACCCAAACCCACACCATCCTAGAAGGAGCAATCCTCCCTATAACCACACCAACCCAGGTAGCACGAACCCACTCACACCCACACCAGCCTTCTCACACTCACACCAATTCAGGTACCACCATCATCCACACCAAACCAAGCCACATCCCTGCCTCCTACACCCACACAATTCATATTAAAACAGAAGCAGAAATAACACTAGCAAGAACCTGGAGACGTTGTAGCAGCCTCGGCATGCCTGAAGGAAAATAACTCGCCAGAATGGGTGAAGTCTGCAACAGTCATGCGAGAGGGAGGAGGCAGAGAGGCATGAGAAGGAGGTAGAAAGACAGGGGGGGAAGGAGAGAGAGAACAGAGTGGGGGAAAGAATTCTGGTGGAAAGGACAGAGCTGAAGTAGTTCATGAGAGGAGAAAAGGGGGAGGAAAGGAAAAAGAAGTAAAGAGAGAAAATTGGATAGAAGGGAATGGGAGCTGAAGGGAAGGACAGGGGTGAAAAGACGGGAAAGAAGGGAAGGGAAAGGGAGAAGCGAGTGACTAATCCTCCGGATAGAGAATCATAATAGAGAGGGCTATTTGAGTAATATCCTGTCCATTACTATGAAGTGCGGGGCAGAGTTTTGCGTTTGTGCTGAGTCATCACGACTCAGCATTTATCTACTGGTCTTTGTACACCATCCTTCACACAGAGGGTAACATGTACTGCAAACCTCCACCGACCAAGCTTGCAAGGACGAATTTCTGCGAAACTGTTATTATGTTAATGAGGAAGCGCTAAGCACATAGGGGTTAAAAGTACTTCTAAAACTATAAAATACCAACGCCAAGAGATGCGCTGCAATAAACAATAAGCCGACAGGTGGAAAAGAATTCAAGAAACAAAATAAATAAATCGGGAATAAATGATGAATTATATATATATATATATATATATATTATATATATATTTATATATATATATATATATATTATATATATATATATATATATATATATATTATATATATATATATATATATATATATATATTATATATATATATATATATATATATATATATATATATATATATATTATATATATATATATATATATATATATATATATATATATATGTATATATATATTATATATATATTATATATGATATATATATATATATATATATATATATATATATATATATATATTATATATATATATATGTATGTATATATCAATAAAATCACGAAACAAGTGATTTTTATTCATTTACCAAACTGACGCGTGACGACACCCGACGCATAAGAAAGGAGGAACACTGCAACAGGTCTGTTGGCCTATACTAAGCTAGGCCTTTGCAATCCATCCCACTAACAAAATATTTGCCCAACCCTAATACTCTACCCAAGAATTAAGATTTATTATTTGTTTAATATATTATTAAAATTTTCCCAAATTTTATTAATTATAAATGAATCTAATTTATATAAACCAAAGGAAATATTCATATTATTTTCAGAACTGCTTTTTATGAAACAAGATTCCACCTTTAACTTATATTTTTAATTTATCTCTTCAAACAGGTGTAGTGTCTGATATGTGGAAGATGGCTAATGTAATTAGTATTTTTAAATCAGGGGACAAGTCGTTACCGTCAGATTACCGCCCAATAAGCCTGACCTCAATTGTAGGCAAATTACTAGAGTCAGTTATAGCTGATAATATAAGAAGCCATCTCGACAGGCATAATTTGATTAATGATACTCAACATGGATTCACCAGGGGCCGTTCCTGCCTAACTATTTTATTAACTTTCTTCAGTAACGCTTTTCAGGACACTGATCAGGATAAAGAATTCGATATTGTTTATTTGGATTTTAGTAAGGCTTTTGATAGAGTACCACAACAGAAATTTAAAGAAAGTGGCTGCTCATGGCTATGAGGGAAAAGTGCTGTCATGGATCGAGTCATGGCTCATCAATAGGAAGCAGAGAGTGTGCTTAAATAGGGTTAAATGTGAGTGGGGATCTGAAACAAGTGGCGTACCGCAGGGATCGGTTTTAGGCCCGTTGTTGTTTGTAATATATATAAATGACCTTGACGAGGGAATTACTAGTGATATAAGCAAATTTGCTGATGACACAAAGATAGGTACGATAATCAATTCAGACGTTGATGTCTTGGAACTTCAGAAAGATATAGACAAAATCAATTCGTGGTCAGAAAAGTGGCAGATGCAGTTCAGTGCAGATAAATGTAAAGTTCTAAAGCTCGCAATTGTTCATAACCCTAATACCTACCACCTTAATGATGTTGAACTTAGCCCTACAGAATGCGAAAAGGATTTGTGGGTTGTGGTAAGCAAAAACCTTAAACCAAGACAACAATGCTTAAGCATACGTAATAAGGCAAACAGTTTACTGTAATTTATATCAAGAAGTGCAAGCAACAGAAGTCCAGCTGTTATACTACAGCTGTTATACTACAGCTGTTATACTACAGCTGTTATACTACAGTAAGGCCTCACCTAGGTTATGCAGCTCACTTCTGGTCTCCATTTTACAGAATGGATATAAATTCGTTAGAAAACATTCAGCACAGAATGACAAAGTTAATACATACCAATAGAAATCTTCCTTATGAAGAAAGATTGAAGACCGTTAAATTACATATATTCTTCCTTGAAGCCTTTTTATCCACTTCTCCGAGGCTGTGGGTTCCACAATTTATATATATGATATATATATATATATATATAAATATATATATATATATATATATATATATTATATATATATATATATATATATATATATATATATATTGTGGGATCCATAGCCTCGGAGAAGTGGATAAAAGGCTTCAAGGAAGAATATATACACACATATACGCAAACACACACACACGCACACATATACACAAAGACACACACACACACACACACACACACACACACACACACACACCACACACACACACACACACACACACACACATACACACACACACACACACACACACACACACACACACACACACACGCGCGCGCGCGCGCGCGCAGCAGCAGCACGAGAACAAAGAGAGAAGCCGAACATTAAAAAAGGGGACTACATTGGAATGAGAAGTTTCCTGCATGAAGCGCGGTGGGAAAGAGAACTAGATGGAAAGACAGTAAATGAAATGATGGAAATAGTGACCACTAAGTGCAGGGAGGCAGAGGAAAGATTCACACCAAAGGGCAACAGAAAAAATGGTAAGACCAGAGTGAGCCCATGGTTTAATTGGAGGTGTAAAGACGCCAAAACCAAGTGTGCTAGAGCATGAAAAAGGTATAGAAGGCAAAGGTCTCAAGAAAACAAGGAGCTGAGCAGAAGAACCAGAAACGAATATGCAGGGATAAGGAGAGAGGCCCAGAGGCAATACGAGAACGACATAGCATCAAAAGCCAAATCTGAACCAAAGTTGTTATACAGTCACATTAGGAGAAAAACAACAGTCAAGGACCAGGTAATCAGGCTGAGGAAAGAAGGAGGGGAGCTGACGAAGAGTGACCAAGAAGTATGTGATGAACTAAACAAAAGATTTAGAGAAGTATTCACAATAGAGTCAGGAATGTTTCTAGCAAACTGTGGAGGTAGGGTGCACCAGCAGGCGCTGGACACAATACACATAACCAAGGTAGAGATGAAGAAACTGCTAGACGAACTCGATACCTCAAAGGCGGTGGGTCCAGATAACACATCTCCATGGATACTGAAAGAGGGAGCAGAGGAACTGTGTGTGCTGCTAGCAGCAATCTTCAGTAAATCTATCGAAACTTGGCAGTTGCCTGAGGCATGGAAGACAGCACATGTAGTTCAAATTTTTAAAAAAGGCAACAGACAGGCAGCATCAAACTATAGACCAGTGTCACTGACTTGTATAGTATGTAAAGTCAAGGAAAAGATTATCAGGAGAAGAGTGGTGGAACACATTGAAAAGATTGGGCTCGTACATGACAGTCAGCACGGCTTCAGAGATGGGAAATCCTGTGCCACAAATTTACTTGAGTTCTACGATAAAGTAACGGATGTAAGACAGGAGAGAGAGGGATGGGTAGATTGCATCTTTTTAGACTGCAAGAAGGCTTTTGTTACAGTACCACAGAAGAGACTGGTGCAAAAATTAGAGGAGCAGGCAGGAATAACTGGGAAAGTACTGCAATGGATCAGGGAGTACCTGACAGGAAGGAAACAACGAGTGTTGGTACGTGCTGAAGTGTCGGAGTGGGCGCATGTGTCGAGTGGGGTTCCACAAGGTTCAGTCCTAGGCCCGGTGCTGTTTCTTGTATACGCGAATGACATGGTAGAAGGAATAGATTCAGAAATGTCACTGTTCGCTGATGATGTGAAACTGATGAGCAGATTACAAGTGGGCGAGGATCAGTTAAGATTATAATAGGATCTGGACAAACTACAAGTATGGTCCGAGAAATGGCTCCTGGAGTTTAACCCCAGTAAGTGTAGGGTCATGAAGATTGGGGAAGGACACAGAAGACCGCAGACGGAGTACAGTTTAGGAAACCAACAGCTGCAAACGTCAATTACAGAAAAGGATCTTGGGGTAGGCATTATAACGAACATGTCCCCAGAGGCACACATCAATCAAATAACTGCTGCAGCATATAGGAGATTGGCAAACCTGAAATTGGCGTTTAGACATCCGTGTAATGAGTCATTCACGACATTGCACACCGTGTACGTAAGGCCTATACTGGAATATACAGCGCCAGTATGGAACCCTTACTTAGTCAAACACGTCACGAAATTGGAGAAAGTGCAAAAATTTTGCAACACGATTAGTCCCGGAACTGATGGGTTTGTCTTATGAGAAGAGGTTAAGGGAACTCAACCTGATTACATTAAAGGATAGGAGGGATAAAGGGGACATGATAACGACATATGAAATACTGAGAGGCATTGACGAGGTGGACAAGGGTCGAATGTTTCAGAGATGGGATACAGAAACAAGGAGACACAGTTGGAAACTGAAAACCCAGATAAGTCATAGGGATGTTAGGAAGTATTTCTTTAGTCTTAGAGTTGTCAGGAACTGGAATAATCTGGAGAGTGAAGTAGTGGAAGCAAGTTCCATAAATAGCTTTAAGAAGAGGTATGACAAATATCATGGAGCAGGGAGAGAGTAAATTAGTATCGACCAGGAGCTATGACTCGACCCCTGCAACCACATATAGGTGAGTACACAGGAACAACTGGTCAGGCACTTGTAAAAGCAGGAGTACACACGCACACACACACACATACACAGGATTTCATACCTTCCTGTAAATTGACCTGATAACCCTCCCTCTAACATTCCACTATCCACTATCCCCCCCCCTCTCTTTCTCTCTCTCTCTATACCTATCTCTCTCTCTACCTATCTCTCTCTACCTATTTCTCTCTCTTCCTATCTCTCTCTCTACCTATCTCTCTCTCTCTACCTATCTCTCTACCTATCTCTCTTTCTCACTACCTATGTCTCTACCTATCTCTCTCTCTACCTATCTCTATCTACCTATCTCTCTCTTTACATTTCTCTCTCTATCTCTCCCCTCTCCCATCTCTCCCCTCTAACATCCCTCCCCTCTAACATCTCTCCCCTCTCCCATCTCTCCCCTCTAACATCTCTCCCCCTCTAATGTCTCTCCTCCTCTAACATCTCTCCCCCTCTCATTATCTCTCCCCTCTCCCATTTCCCATCTCTCCCCACTCTGTCCCCTCTTCCCCTCTCTCTCCCCTCTCCTCTCTCTCCCCTCTCTCTCTTCCATCTCCCCCCTCTCTCCCCCTTCTCCCCTGTCTCTCCCCTTCTCCATTCTCTTTGCCCCCTCTCTTCCCTCTCTCCCCTCTCTTCTGTCTCTTCTCTCTCTTCTTTCTTTCTCTCTCTCTCTCTCTCTCTCTTCCATCTCCCCCCTCTCTCCCCCTTCTCCCCTGTCTCTCCCCTTCTCCACTCTCTTTGCCCCCTCTCTTCCCTCTCTCCCCTCTCTTCTGTCTCTTCTCTCTCTTCTTTCTTTCTCTCTCTCTCTCTCTCTCTCTCTCTCTCTCTCTCTCTCTCTCTCTCTCTCTCTCTCTCTCTCTCTCTCTCTCTCTCTCTCTCTCTCTCTCTCTCTTTTACACAGGGTTTGACAAGGTTAAGGATCCCTAGCTTTATTGACAAGCTATTTACAGGTAAAGAATTCTCTCCCTCTCTCTCTCCCCTTTTCCCTTCTCACTCTCCCCCTCTCTCCTTCTACCTTTACCTTCTCCCTCTTTCCCTCTCTCTCTCTCTTGCTCTCTCCCTTCCCCCTTTTCCCTTCTCACTCTCCCCCTCTCTCTCTCTCTCCGACCTTTCCCTTCTCTCTATTTTTTCTCTCTCTCACTCTTCTCTCTTTCAAAAAAAGAATAAAAAAAAAGAAAAGGAAGAAAAGGGTAAAAAAAATGGTGGGGACTCGAAGGAACTAGGGATCAGAGGAGAAGAGTTCTGGAAGGGAGGAGTGGATGGAGGAGCAGTGGAAAAGGATGGAACAAGAGTGGGACAGAAAATTAGGAGACCTTTCTGAAAAAGTGGAGACAGAGCTTTATGTGAAATTAGAAAAGAGGTTGGGGAAGGATAAGAAAAATTGGGAGGCACAAGTCGAAACTGCAGTGGCCAGGACAAAGGTACTAGAAGATGAGGTAAACAGGCTGAAGCGAGTTACAGGGGCATTGACCAGAGAAGACACAGCATATGATGCTGAGAGGCTGAACAGGAAGGAAGGAGATATGAATTATGCCAAGGTCATATCAGCCTGCAAAGAAGGGCCAAGGAGTGAAAGGGGAGAGTAGCTGGGCGCAGATGGATAGGGTGATAAGTCAAGTGCAGAGGCACAACCATGCTACCAAGATCCACTGGAAAAAACAAGGGAGAAAATGACCACCTACAGACAGGAACCAGAGTCACAGAGGGAGAGGCAATGGGAGGAGGAAAGGGCAAAATCAGTGTTTATCCATGCGCTTCAGAAGAGAGAGGAAAGGACACACACTGAAAGACGGCAGGCAGAAAGAAAGGAGATTGAGAACATCATCACAGAAAAAGATGAAGAAGACATGGGCGAGATTGTAAATTTTCAGAGAAGGGGATGAAATTACCGATCAAGCTGATTCTCAGGACAGAAACAGTGTGGAACAGGATCCTCCAAGAGAGACCACGGCTGAAGTACTTGAAAGAGAGCAAGAGGGTGTTCTTAGACAGAGACAGAGCACAAACAGAATGACAGCAGCTGAGGGAGAAGACAAAAAAGTGGAAAGGAGCTAAGAAAGGAAACAAGGAAGGAACCATCAGAGGTCAATCAGAGCAGGACAGAGCAGCAAGGGCAAGCACACACAGAACCATCCTCAGAACCCCACAACCTATCACACCATCCCAACACAAACTGCAATCCATACTCACAGCTTCCACCCCACACTCAGCTATAGAATCCCACAGTACACTACCAGGTCTCCCACCCTCACAGGCCCCCCAAACCACAGTGTTGGAGAGGAAACTGAAGGTATAGTACACAAATGCTGATGGAATAACAAATAAGTGGGAGGAGTGGCACAAAAGAGTCAAAGAGGCATCACCAGACATCACAGAAACCAAGCTTACAGGTATGATAACAGATGCCATCTTTCCAATGGAATACCAGATCCTGAGGAAAGACAGAGGGAACAGGGGGGGTGGAGGAGTGGCACTGCTGATCAAAAACAGATGGAATTTTGATGAGCTGGAGAGAGGAGACAGTGGAGAAGCAAGTGATTACATTGCGGGAACGCTTCACTCTGGAGGTCCCAAAGTGGTAATTGCAGCGATGTATAACCCACTACAGAACTGCAGGAGGAAAGGCAAGCGAATGATGAGAGCAATAGAGAGATGGTTGACACACTGGCTAGAGTGGCCAGAAGAGCTCATGCATGCAGGGCAAAACTCCTGATCATGGGTGACTTTAACCACAAGGAAATTGATTGGGGAAACTTTGAGCCACATGGGGCCCAAGATACATGGAGGGCTAAGATGATGGAGGTGGTACTGGAAAAGTTCATGTACCAACATGTAAGGGACACTACAAGAGAGAGAGGAGAGGTTGAGCCAGCAAGATTAGACCTAGTATTCACCTTGAGTACCGCAGATATTGAGGACATCACATATGAAAGACCCCTTAGGGCCAGCGATCATGTGGTTTTAAGCTTCAAATACACAGTAGAGCTACAACTGGAGGGGGAAGCAGGAAGGCCAGGGCGAATGAAGCCAAACTACAAGAAAGGGGACTACACGGGAATGAGGAACTTCCTGAACGGGGTTCAGTGGGATAGAGAACTGGCAGGGAAGCCAGTTGATGAGATGATGGAATATGTAGCAACAAAATGCAAGGAGGCTGAGGAGAGGTTTGTACCCAAGGGTAACAGGAATAATGAAAAAGCCAGGATGAGCCCACGGTTCACCCAAAGGTGCAGGGAGGCAAACACCAAGTGTGCTAGGGAATGGAAGAAATATAGCAGGCAAAGGACCCAGGAGAATACGGAGAGCAGTCGTAGAGCCAGAAATGAATATGCACAGATAAGAAGGGAGGCCCTACGACAATATGAAAACGACATAGCAGCGAAAGCCAAATATGACCCGAAGCTGTTATACAGCCACATCAGGAGGAAAATAGCAGTCAAGGACCAGGTAATCAGGCTAAGGAAGGAAGTAGGAGAGACAACAAGAAATGACCGTGAAGTATGTGAGGAACTCAACAAGAGATTCAAAGAAGTGTTCACAGAGGAGACAGAAGGGGCTCCAGAAAGACGGGGAGGTGGGGTACACCACCAAGTGCTGGACAGAGTGCACACAACCGAGGAAGAAGTGAAGAGGCTTCTGAGTGAGCTAGATACCTCAACGGCAATGGGGCTGGATAACATGGGTCCTGAGAGAGGGAGCAGAGGTGCTATGTCTACCCCTAACAACAATATTCAATACATCTATCGAAACAGGGAGATTGCCTGAGGCATGGAAGACACCAAATGTAGTCCCAATCTTTAAAAAAGGAGACAGACATGAAGCACTAAGCTACAGACCAGTGTCACTGACATGTATAGTATGCAAAGTCATGGAGAAGATTATCAGGAGAAGAGTGGTGGAACACCTAGAAAGGAATGATCTCATCAACAGCAGCCAACATGGTTTCAGGGACGGGAAATCCTGTGTCACAAACCTACTGGAGTTCTATGACATGGTGACAGCAGTAAGACAAGATAGAGAGGGGTGGGTGAATTGCATTTTCTTGGACTGCAAGAAGGCGTTTGACAAAGTTCCACACAAGAGATTAGTGCCAAAACTGGAGGATAAAGAAGGGATAACAGGGAAGGCACTACAATGGATCAGGGAATACTTTTCAGGAAGACAGCAGCGAGTCATGGTACGTGCCGAAATACCAGAGTGGGCACCTGTGACCAGCGGGGTCCCACGGGGGTCAGTCCTAGGACCAGTGCTGTTTCTGGTATTTGTGAACTACATGACGGAAGAAATAGACTCCAAAGTGTCCCTGTTTGCAGATGACGTGAAGTTGATGAGAAGAATTCATTCGACTGAAAACCAGGCAGAACTACCAAGGGATCTGGACAGGCTGCAGACCTGGTCCAGCAATTGGCTCCTGGAGTTCAACCCCACCAAGTGCAAAGTCATGAAGATTGGGGAAGGGCAAAGAAGACCGTAGACGGAGTACAGTCTAGGGAGCCAGAGACTATGAACCTCACTCAAGAAAAAATATCTTGGGGTGAGAATAACACCAGGCACATCTCTTGAAGCGCACATCAACCAAATAACTGCTGCAGCATATGGGCACCTAGCAAACCTCAGAACAGCATTCCGACATCTTAATAAGGATATTTCCTCATCTATGGAAATATCCAAAATTTATGAAATAGGTAATGATTTAAAATACCCAAGAAATGTAATTGACAAATCTTTTAAAGTTGCTAGAAATACTTTTTACAATCCAAAAAGGGACAACCAGCCTTATTCAACTAAAAATATGATGGTTCTCCCTTACCATGAAAACTTGGTTGATATGCCTTCTCTTCTTAAGACTTTTAATATTAAAGTTGTATTCAAAAATCTTGATACAGTAAAAAAAACTTTTCATAAAGAATTCCCCCCAAAATGCTGATGGATGTGTCTATAAGATTCCTTGTAAAATTTGCGATAAAGTTTATTACGGTCAAACTGGTAAAAATCTCGAACTAAGATTAAAACAACATAAATATAGCATTAGAACTGGACAAGATTCCAATGCTCTATTTATTCATGTAAGAGATTTTAACCATCCAATTGATTTTCAAAAAGTTGAGAAAGTAGTATCAAGCAAGTCCATGGTCGACAGGAATATAATTGAATCTTGTTTCATAAAAAGCAGTTTTGACAATAATATGAATATTTCCTTTGGTTTATATAAATTAGATCCATTTATAATTAATAGAATTTGGGAAGAATTTAATTATACACTGGACAAATAATTTTTTAATTTTCTTGGGTAGAATAGTTTGTGGGGTGAGTTGTGCAAAGGACCTATCCAAGTTGGGTCGGCGCGCGTCAGGTGTTTAACCGTTGTGGGATCTGATAGTGTGGTGCTGGCCAGACCCCTTATATAGCTTCCTTGGATGCTTTACTTTCATAGTTCCTTGATAATGTGAGTAGTTACGAAAGCGCTTGGAATTTCTCTATTCTTTCTGAGTGGTTGTTTTGCATATTCTGAAATCACCTGTTTACTGTGATCTTATTGCATATTATATATATATTATATATATATTTATATATATATTTTATATATTATAATATATTTTATATATATATATTTATATATATATATTATATATAAAGTGGGATTGTCACAGTGCTCTTTGCTGATGACACTGTGTTCTTGGGAGATTCTGAAGAGAAGTTCCCAGAGATTGGTGGATGAATTTGGTAGGGTGTGCAAAAGAAGAAAATTAAGGTGAATACAGGAAAGAGAAAGGTTATGAGGATAACAAAAAGATTGGTGATGAAAGATTGAATATCAGATTGGGAGGGAGAGAGTATGGAGGAGGTGAACGTATTCAGATATTTGGGAGTTGACGTGTCAGCGGATGGGTCTATGAAGATGAGGTGAATCATAGAATTGATGAGGGAAAAAGAGTGAGTGGTTGCACTTAGAAGTTGTGGAGACAAAGAACTTTGTCCTTGGAGGCAAAGAGGGGAATGTAAAAGGGTTTTATAGTTTTACCAAGCTCTTATATGGGTGTGAAGCGTGGGGGGATGAATGTTGCAGCGAGGAGAAGGCTGGAGGCAGTGGAGATGTCATGTCTGAGGGCAATGTGTGGGGGTGAATATTAATGCAGAGAATTCGTATTTTGGGAAAGTTAGGAGGAGGTGCGGGATTACCAAAACTGTTGCCCAGAGGGTGGGGAAAGGGTTGTTGAGGTGGTTCGGACATGTAGAGAGAATGGAGTGAAACAGAATGACTTCAAAAGTGTATCAGTCTGTAGTGGAAGGAAGGCGGGGTAGGGGTCGGCCTAGGAAAGGTTGGAGGGGGGGGGTAAAGGAGGTTTTTTTGTGCGAGGGGCTTGGACTTCCAGCAGGCATGCGTGAGCGTGTTTGATAGGGGTGAATGGAGACAAATGGTTTTTTAATACTTGACGTGCTGTTGGAGTGTGAGCAAAGTAACTTTTATGAAGGGATTCAGGGAAACCGGCGGGCCCGGACTTGAGTCCTGGAGATGGGAGTACAGTCCCTGCACTCTAAAGGGGGGTGTTAATGTTGCATTTTTAAAAACTGAAGTGTAAAGCACCCTTCTGGCAAGACAGTGAGGAGTGAATGATGGTGAAAGTTTTTCTTTTTCGGGCCACCCTGCCTTGGTGGGAATCGGCCAGTGTGATAATATATATATATATATATATATATATATATATATAATTATAAAATATATATATTATATATTTTTTATATTATACATACATATATATACATATATATATATATATATATTTTATATATATATATAATAAATATATGTATATATATATATATTATTTATATATATATATTATATATTTATATTTATATATATATTTTAAATTAATATATATATATATAATATATATATATATAATTATTTTATATATATATATTATTTATATATATTATATATATAATCATTGAAACCACGAAACAAGTGGTAATGAATCATTTACCAAACTGCTGCAGGCCAGGATTCGACCCATGACACACTGTCCCGCCTCAAGAGACAATGTCATAGTGGATAGGGTGACACGTATGTTGTGTTGTTTTCTTGAGGTAGGACAGTGTGTCGTGGGGTCGAATCCTGGCCTGCAGCAGTTTGGTAAATGATATATATATTTTATATATATATATTATATATATATATATTATATATATATATATTATATATATTATATTTATATATATATTATATATATATATATTATTTATATATATATATATATATATATGATATTTTTTTATATGTATTTTTTCATTTATGTTCTATTACAAGATTCTTAAATTCCTGTAAGAAAAAAAATAATGGATTTATATTTGCAAGAAACTGGAATCGTCGTATCTTACATAAGGTATTAAACAAGGACAACCGAAGGATCGCATTGAAAGCTTGCAAGCTGCCACATCCAGAGTTTAGTAACACTCCAAAACTTCCTCTAAGTAAGACACATTAGTATTGAAAGTTTGAAGCCAGTCGAATAAGGCATTCACAAATTAATATATGGAAACTCTTGCTTCCAATTTCCTCAATGATTTCATCACATATAGAAGTACTTCTACAAGATAAAGTTGATAAATTAGCCAAAGTTCATTGAAGGAACAAAATGGACAGTAACCTTTGTATATTTGTGTCAAACATCAGAAATATTATTAGAGCAGACGTGAATAAGGTATTAGAAAGTCATAGTAATAGAACTCTGAGTAGATCTATAATTCAATGTAACAGCATGAATGTGGATATGTTTTTTACGAAGGAATTTGCAGTGTAAATAAACTGACAAATAGTGTACTAGCTTAGCATAGGACTGGTTATAAGAACTGGCAATTTGATATGTACACCGATGATGCGCAGACTAAATAAAGAAATGAGTGGTCAGCCTTATCGTCACTCTCATACACAATGTTCTTGATTGCCCACTTAATGAGAAATCTAGACATTATAATAACCTACGAGATATATCAAGGTATCTTTTCAATAAAAGTAAGATGTCAATCATTTTATTCAAATATTAAAAAAATTGTTGCAACAGATTAATCTCAATTGTAAATATAACTCTTGATGAAATTCTTTTAACTTTTCAGGAGCCTCGTTCTTAGACCTGTTTGTAGACGTGTGTTCTTGTGGTGACGTTTCGGCAGTAAGCAAGCATTGCACATGTGTCTAATTCATCTATTCGTCAATATTGTATTCCATGTGAATACATGAGATACTTGTGCAACATTTGGGTATCTTTTTCATTTGTCAAGACCTGACTCGTGCCAGGCAGTGCACTAGTGAATATTTAATTAAGTTATTTCACGGAGAAAATACGATGTTATTATGAATTTAAAAGTAACAAATTGTCGCCTACACACTCCAAAACCAGAAGAGGCTCTCTCAAGTTGTAGCATAGAAATCAAAATTGGAAAGCGATATATATATATATAAAATATATATATATATATTATATTTTATATATATATATATATATATATTAATATTATTTTATTTTATTATCACACTGGCCGATTCCCCCCAAGGCAGGGTGGCCCGAAAAAGAAAAAACTTTCATCATCATTCACTCCATCACTGTCTTGCCAGAAGGGTGCTTTACACTACAGTTTTTTAAAATGCAACATTAACACCCCTCCTTCAGGTGCAGGCACTGTACTTCCATCTCCAGGACTCAAGTCCGGCCTGCCGGTTTTCCCCGAAACCTTCATTAATGTTACTTTGCTCACACTCCAAAAGCACGTCAAATATTAAAAACCATTTGTCTCCATTCACTCCTATCAAAAAACGCTCACGCTGCCTGCTGGAGTCCAAGCCTCTCGCACACAAAACCTCCCGTACCCCTCTCTCCAACCTTTCCCAGCCCGACCCCTACCCCCCCTTCCTTCCACTACCCGATGATACACTTTTGGGAAGTCATTCTGTTTCGCTCCATTCTCTTACATGTCCGAACCACCTCAACAACCTTCCTCAGCCTCTGGACACACACACACACATTTTATATGTATATATAATTTTTATATATATATATATATAATATATATATATATATATATATATATATATATATGCATACATACTGATCAGTTTTGCATAAATCTTTGTTCTGTTTTTGAACACCAGTATTAAAAATTTGAAGATATTAAGATGATTCGTTCTCAAATTATAAACAAAAAGTTTAGAGGAAGAAAAAAAATCTACAATTTGCAACTACTCCTTCAGGGACACCAAAAAAAAAAAAAAAAAAAAAAAAAAAAAGAATTATTTCAACAATAAAAATAATAAACAACATTTTTTAAAGAATTTCTTGAAACAGCTTAACGAAGAATGAAAATAATTTTATGGTGTTAATTGCCGAAGTTTAAAAACAATTAAAAAAAAAATTGAGAATGAGGATAATTTAGGAAGGTTGACGTAGCGCGGTGCTCTTACCACGGAGAAACTTGCTCAAATTATAAGGCGAATTTAATGAGGTAATGAGCGAGAGAGGAGGAGCTTGGCAGAAAATTGGTGCGCATGTTGCCAGCAGGTGTTATGCTAATTACCTGTGAAGCCAGTAGCTCGTCACCCCCCCCACAAAATGCCCTATCACTCTCCCCCTCCCCCCTCACTCATCCACCATGTCCCATCCTTCATCCACCTGACCTCCCCCCTTTTCTCTCCACTTGGCTTCTCTTTGGTCCTTCCCAAAGAGATGGGTTAGTTGTAGTAGTAGTTGTCGTAGTCGTGAAGGTTCTGAGGACATGTACATAACCTTCACGACTACGACAACTACTGGCTTCTCTTTATTCATCCATCTGGCTTCCCCTCATTCACCCACCTGACTCCCCCTCCTTCCTCACTCATTCACCTAGCTTCCCCTCACCCTTCCACCTGGCTTCCTCTCACTCATCCACCTGACTTCCCCCTCCGCCACAATTCAACAATTTACCTCACTGTTCACCTAGCCACTCTTCTCTCCTTCATCCTCCTCACCTATCCCTCCCTCACATCCTTCCCATCTCACCTACCACTCCTTCCATCACCCCAATTCAACCTTCAACCCCTATTAACTCCCCCCTCCCCATTTTTTACCTTTCCACTCTATACAAAATACAGTCATAAACAAATAAGAAAATACGAGAACAATGCATCAGTAACCCGCACATAGGAGACAGAAATTTACGAATACGTTTCGCACCGATTACAAAGTCACAGTGACTTTGTAAATGGTCCAAGTTGGACCGAAACGTCGTCGTAAGTTTCTCTCTCCTATGTGCAGGTTATTTATGTAATGTTCCAGTCAAGGTGTTGTGCCTTTTTCGTTCTTTACAAAAGCAATAAATCGTCACATTAAACAAAAAAAATTTGTAAGTAAGTTGAGGAGCTGACAGTGAAGACGTGTGAGCTGACAGTGAAGACGTGTGAGCTGACAGTGAAGACGTGTGAGCTGACAGTGAAGATGTTGTGAGCTGACAATGAAGACGTGTGAGTGACAGTAAAGACGTGTGAGCTGAAATGAAGACGTGTGAGCTGACAGTAAAGGGACGTGTGAGCTCACAGTGAAGACGTGTGAGCTGACAGTGAAGACGTGTGAGCTGACAGTAAAGACGTGTGAGCTGACAGTGAAGACGTGTGAGCTGACAGTGAAGACGTGTGAGCTGACAGTGAAGACGTGTGAGCTGACAGTGAAGACGTGTGAGCTCACAGTGAAGACGTGTGAGCTCACAGTGAAGACGTTTTGAGGACAGTGAGACGTGTGAGCTGACAGTGAAGAGTGTGAGCTAACAGTGAAGACGTGTGAGCTGACAGTGAAGATGTGTGAGCTGACAGTGAAGATGTGTGAGCTGACAGTGAAGACGTGTGAGCTGACAGTGAAGATGTGTGAGCTGACAGTGAAGATGTGTGAGCTGACAGTGAAGACGTGTGAGCTGACAGTGAAGACGTGTGAGCTCACAGTGAAGACGTGTGAGCTGACAGTGAAGACGTGTGAGCTGACAGTGAAGACGTGTGAGCTGACAGTGAAGACGTGTGAGCTGACAGTGAAGACGTGTGAGCTGACAGTGAAGACGTGTGAGCTGACAGTGAAGACGTGTGAGCTGACAGTGAAGACGTGTGAGCTGACAGTGAAGACGTGTGAGCTGACAGTGAAGACGTGTGAGCTGACAGTGAAGACGTGTGAGCTGACAGTGAAGACGTGTGAGCTGACAGTGAAGACGTGTGAGCTGACAGTGAAGACGTGTGAGCTGACAGTGAAGACGTGTGAGCTCACATTGAAGACGTGTGAGCTGACAGTAAAGACGTGTGAGCTGACAGTAAAGACGTGTGAGCTGACAATAAAGACGTGTGAGCTGACAGTGAAGACGTGTGAGTGACAGTGAAGACGTGTGAGTGACAGTGAAGACGTGTGAGCTGACAGTGAAAGAGTGTGAGCTGAAAAGTGAAGACGTGTGAGCTGACAGTGAAGACGTGGGGAGCTCACAGTAAAGGGACTTTGTGAGCTGACAGTGAAGACGTGTGAGCTCACAGTGAAGACGTGTGAGCTGACAGTGAAGACGTGTGAGCTCACAGTGAAGACGTGTGAGCTCACAGTGAAGATTTGTGAGTGACAGTGAGACGTGTGAGCTCACAGTGAAGACTGTGAGCTCACAGTGAAGACGTGTGAGCTGACATTTGAAGACGTGTGAGCTCACAGTGAAGACGTGTGAGCTCACAGGGGAAGACGTGTGAGCTCACAGTGAAGAGGGAGTGAGCTGACAGTGAAGACGTGTGAGTGACAGTGAAGACGTGTGAGCTCACATTGAAGACGTGTGAGCTGACAGTAAAGACGTGTGAGCTGACAGTAAAGACGTGTGAGCTGACAATAAAGACGTGTGAGCTGACAATGAAGACGTGTGAGCTCACAGTGAAGACGTGTGAGCTCACAGTGAAGACGTGTGAGCTGACAGTAAAGACGTGTGAGCTGACAATGAAGACGTGTGAGCTCACAGTGAAGACGTGTGAGCTGACAGTAAAGACGTATGAGCTGACAGTAAAGACGTGTGAGCTGACAATAAAGACGTGTGAGCTCACAGTGAAGACGTGTGAGCTGACAGTGAAGACGTGTGAGCTCACAGTGAAGACGTGTGAGCTGACAGTGAAGAGTTGTGAGTGACAGTGAAGACGTGTGAGCTGACAGTGAAGAAGTGTGAGCTGACAGTGAAGGACGTGTGGTGACAGTGAAGACGTGTGAGCTGACAGTGAAGACGTGTACCTGACGTGAAGACGTGTGAGCTGACAGTGAAGACGTGTGAGCTGACAGTGAAGACGTGTGACCTGACAGTGAAGACGTGTGAGCTGACAGTGAAGACGTGTGAGCTCACAGTGAAGACGTGTGATCCGACAGTGAAGACGTGTGAGCTGACAGTGAAGACGTGTGAGGTACAACACCTCACAATTAAGAGGTGATATACGCCATACTTTCCGGTCATTATGTTGGTTACTCTTAATTTAACCTTAATTACCCCCCCCCCTCTTTTTTTTAACCTCTTACCAGGTACAGCTGTGAGGACTGGCCAGGTGTGTGTTACAGATGTGTGTGTGTATGTGTGTGTATGTGTGTGTGTGTGTGTGTGTGCGGCAACTCTCTTATTACAGGTGTCAGTGCCAGGACGGCACTGACGTAACTTCCCTATTCACCAAAGTACCTACTACACAAGCCATCGATCTCCTGCGCAGAAAAATTGACGATTCACTTCATCTTCCTATTCCAGCCAGCGATTTCATCGACCTCATTGAACTATGAGTCGGCTTTACGTGTTTCTCTTTCGAAAATCACCTCTTTCAACTGACTTTTGGTCTACCCATGGGCTCGCCACTCAGTGCCTTTCTGGCGAACTTATACATGGAACATCTGGAAGCCGAGCGTTTCTCCACCATTATTCCTTCGACTGTCACCTGGCTCCGTTATGTTGACGACATTCTCCTCATAACTCACAGGCGCTTCAACGTTCAAGCTCTCCAAGACAAGCTCAACCAGGTCGAGCCCTCAATTCAGTTCACACTTGAAGAAGAAGCCGACAACACTCTTCCTTTCCTTGATGTTCTTCTCTGCAAAGCTGACCATGAACTTCGTTTTAAAGTCTATCGAAAACCAACCAACCAAAACGGTCTTCTCCACTTCTACTCTCACGACGACACCAAAACTAAACGTGGTGTAATTATAGGCTTCTTCCTGCGCGCACTCAGAATCTGCAGCAATGAGTTCCTTGAGAAAGAATGTACTATAATTGAACAAGTATTTTCTAAACTCCACTATCCTCGTCACTTCATCAGAGACTGCAGAGGGCGGGCATTAAACATCTTCAACACACCCAGAGAAGACACTGCCGAGAAGAGATACATAGTCCTCCCCATCAACTCCATTGCCAAACATGTTTCCAACATAAGAACATAAGAACATAAGAAAGGAGGAACACTGCAGCAGGCCTGTTGGCCCATACTAGGCAGGTCCTTTACAATTCATCCCACTAACAAACATTTGACCAACCCAATTTTCAATGCCACCCAAGAAATAAGCTCTGATGTGCAAGTCCCTCTCAAATCCAACCCCTCCCACTCATGTACTTATCCAACCTAAATTTTAAACTACCAAAGTCCTAGCCTCAATAACCCAACTGGTAGATGTTCCACTCATCAACTACCCTATTTTCCCAAAACCCAAAACTTTCCCCTGTCCTTTCTAAATCTAAAACTTATCTAATTTAAATCCCTTACTGCGGGTTCTCTCTTGGAGAGATATCCTCAAGACCTTGTTAATATCCCTTTATTAATACCTATCTTCCACTTTTTACACTTCGATCAGGTCTCCCCTCATTCTTCGTCTAACAAGTGAAAGTAACTTAAGGTCTTCAAACTTTCTTCATAAGGAAGATTTCTAATGCTATGTATTAATTTAGTCATCCTACGCTGAAAAGTTTTCTAACGAATTTATGGCCATTCTGTAATATGGAGACCAGAACTGGCTGCATAATCATGAGGCCTTACTAATGATGTATAAAGCTGCGTATGACCTCGGATTCTTTTTGTTTACATTTTGTAAAAAAATCCCAGTAATCTATTTCCCTTATTACTACGCTTAGGCTTCTGTCTTGGTTTAAGGTTGCGTCACCAAAACCCCCAAGTCCTTTTTCGCAATCTGTATGGCTAAGTTTACATTATTTAACTTAAAGTGCTAGGGTTATGGACATCCGAGCTTCAGAACCTTGCTTTTTTCTACTTGAACTGCATCTGCCACTTTTCTGACCAAGAGTAGAGTTTGTCTAAATCCTCCTGAAGTTCCCTAACATCTACGTTTGAATCAATTATCCTACCTATCTTCGTGTCATCGGGCGAATTTGCTCATATCACTAGTAATTTCTTCATCAAGATCATTGATATATATTATAAACAACAAGGGGCCCAAGACTGTTTCCCTGGGAACGCCACTTGTTACTGATCCCCACTCGGATTTAACCCCCATTTATGGACACTCTCTGCTTCCTGTCTGTGAGCCATGATTCGATCCACGAGAGCACCCTTCCCCCAATGCCATGAGCTGCTACTTTCTTAAAACAGTCTTTGGTGCGGAACTCTATCAAATGCCTTACTAAAATCTAAGTAAATAATATCAAATTCTTTATCGTGGTAAACAGCCTCAAAAGCTTTACTGAAGAAAGTTAATAAATTTTAGACAAGACCGGCCTCTTGTGAATCCTGCTGAGTATCATTAATCAAGCTATGTTTAAATCGAGATGGCTTCTTATAATCTCAGCTACAATTGACTTTTAGTAATTTGCCTACAATTGAGGTCGGGCTTATTGGGCGGTAAATTTGACGGTAACGACTTGTCCCCTGTTTTAAAAATAGGAATTACATTAGCCATCTTCCACATATCAGACACTACACCTGTTTGAAGAGATAAATTAAAAATATTAGTTAATGGTTCACAGACTTCCATTTTGCATTCCTTTAGAAAACCCCTTTAAAAAACCTCATCAGGACCCGGTGACTTATTTTGCTTCAGTCTGTCTACCTGCTTCACAAACCATTTCCACTAGTGGACTGTGATGTTACATAATTTATCTTCTTCTGGCCCACTATAAAAATTAAAATTTCCGGAATATTATTAGTGTCTTCCGTGTAAAAACCGAGGAAAATAATTATTTAAAATCGAGCACATTTCATTCTCTTTGTCAGTAAGGTGCCCATAGTTATTTTTAAGGGGACCTATCTTATCTCTGATTTTGTTCTATATACCTGGAAAAAAACTTTTTGGGGGTTAGTTGTTAGATCCCTAGCAACTTTAATTTCATCGTCCCTTTTAGCTTTTCTTTATCCCCTTTCTTTAATGTCCCTCCTTAATGTCAATTTATGATTCATAAGATGACCGTCGCCTCTTTGATACGCCTATAAATCTTCTTATGCCTAGTAGAATATTCAGCCTTAATTCTTCCATGTTGGGTCATTTCTATTTGATCTAATTTCTTTATAAGGGATAAAAAACGTTCTTTGAGCAGCATGTATTGTGTTCAGAAAACTGTCATTTGATAGCTCTCTTCGTTACCCCAGTCAACAGATGATACGTGTTCTCATTTAAGCCCATCGTAATCTGCCTAAGCGAAAATCTGGCTGTTACTGAGTTATCCCTACGATCATACTTCCATTCAATTCTAATTGTAATTGATTTGTGGGTCGCTAGCACCCAGTTCCTCTAAAACTTCGAAATTATTCATTAACAAGGGATTCATTGTTTGCAGCACTAAGTCAAGCAGGTTATTACCCCGAGTAGTTCTGTCACAAACTGCTACAAAAAAACAATCCTGAACTACTTCTAAGAAGCTCGTATGATTCTAAATTCCCAGTCAAGAAATTCTCAATCATATGACTAAAAGTTAAAAGTCTCCTAGAATTATACATTATCGTGCCTTGTGGCCCTAACATTTCCTCCCATTAGTAGTCTCCCTGGTACCCACTATCTAAATTTGGGGGACGGTATATCACACCTAAAATTTAATTTTTCCATGCCCCTCTGAAAATTTCTATCCAAACAGGCTCTGTATGTGTTACTTCAGACTGAATACCCGTTTTTATGCAACAGCAGTTCAAGCGATCTCGGACATACGTGCCACCCCACCCTTCCGTTACTTTCTATCTACTTGGAACAATTTAAACCATGAATGTGCATTCTGCAGGCATGTCCGCTTCTTTTTTGGAATTAAACCACCGGTCTCAGTAAATGGCAATACATATATGTTTACTGCACTTAGCAACTAGTCTCAACTCGTCCATCTTATTCCTGCACTGCGACTATTTGTGTAATAAATGCTTTAAAGACCCTCCTCTCTCTTTACCCTTCCTGACTTCCTTTCTGTTATTTCACTAAACCTATACTGTCCTTGTCTATTAGTGCCACTGGCTTTCCAATATCCACTTTATTTTGCCTATTACTAGTTTCTCCTAGTACTCATAGTACTTACCCTGAGACTTCACAGTTTTCCGCCACCAAAAAAAACCATCAATAACTATTCCTAGTTTAATGACCTAACAGCTCCCTCCACTGCGTTGGCCAGTGCTCCCACCCCAACACCTAAAAAATGAACCCCACCCCCGGGCAAAAATGCTTTTTCTGCCATAGAAGAGGTCCCATTGTCAATGAATGTTACCGCATTTTCCTTACAGTATTTGCCCACCCCGCAATTGAACCAAATTGCCGGACAACCCATTCATTTCCAACTCCTCCCCTTTGGGAAAAATGCCCATTGCGGGTTTTCCCCACCCTTCCCCCTAATTATCTCTATTGTGACCTATACCTCAAACAGGCTCACTCCTAGTCTCCCAAACATCGTTGCCTCCAGCACTGAGACAATAATGGGATTGTCCATTCCCTCTCATGATGTCATCCAGACGGCAAACTTTTCCTTCATCCCACCCCGGGGAAAACACACTCTCTGCCTCCTCTCCTTCCTTCAAGCAGAATGCCCTACCCAGTACCAAATCTGGCTACCCCCAACAAAAACAATTTTTTTAAACCTTCCTTGGCGTCGTCCGTCGTGACTCCGAGTAGTCGACTCACATTCCCAGGTAGCATTACACCACTTGTAGAATTCGTCAAGACGTTCTCGATGGTTTCATTGGGGTTTTTTAGGGATTCTCACCACGTCTGCCAATGCTTTTTTGGTGCTCGTTGTGGAATTCCCCGTAGAACACTCACATTTGTCAGGAGCCCGAGAATGGGTTTGGGAAGTTTCCAAGGTAGTCTTCTGGTTTCTCGTTGTTTCTGCCTCTCCAACCGTTTTTCTTGATCTTCAGCTTGGTTCCATGTTGCCCGGCCACTGACCAAGCTCCCCTCTTTAACCCGGGGGGGTCACAACAGGAGGGTTACTACGAACCTCTTGTTCTCCTCCGTTAATCCCCGTATCTCCCTCTTAGCAACTCTGACTCTTCTCCAGCTGCTGGGAAAGTTGCTCAAGAGAGGGGATCCTGGGTTTGATTCACAGAGAGCACACAAAACAGGTCTTTTTACATCTTTTCCAAAAACATCATTCCAAATATCTACCTCCCCAACCACGACCCTCAAAGGGCATCACCGTAGTAGACAGGGCAAGCTTCCATCCCCTTTCAGGGGTTACATAAATCCCTTGTAATAACTGCAACAAATTATACGTGGGGCGAAACATCAAGAGCATCCCAAAAACTATTTCAGAACACCAATACGCAAACAGGGACGGGGGATTTCCAATGCCCGTTACAAAACGCAATTCACACAACCATTTAATTAACTACAGAAACTCAAGGGGCTTATGCCCAGAGGACAACACTCAATACCAAAAAATCCTGCAATCATCGCTTATCTCTATAACCAACAATTTCAACCAGAACAATGCTTTCTATAACATAGCTGAACCACTTGCCAAGAAACTTCTTCATCGCTATCCCACATAAGAACATAGAACACTGCAGAAAGTCTACTCACACTTGTCCAATACCGTTGTTAGGTAAGACACATATGCAACAGTTTATTTCGAAACGTTTCGCCTACACAGTAGGCTTCTTCAGTCGAGTACAGAAAAGTTGATAGAAGCAGAAGAGACTTGAAGACGATGTAATCAGTCCATCACCCTTAAAGTTTTGAGGTGGTCAGTCCCTCAGTCTGGAGAAGAGCATTGTTCCGTAGTCTGAAACAATATGGAGTAGAAGTGACAGGATGGAGCCTTATATAGCGCCAGGAGGTGAGACGTAGGTCACTAGTAGAATGTCCAATACCCCTGCCAAGCTACCCAAGACTCTATAACCCCACCCGGTAGATCATCAGATGCAGCATTCTCCACCTGACCTCAACATTCTGACTATAAATACTCTCGTACCTTCCAACCCCAGGTAGATCCGTGTGTGACTTGAAAAAGCCCACTGTGTGGGTGAAACGTTGTCAATAAAGGATCACATTATACTGCATTTGTGTTTATATTTCCATCAGATCATCAGATGCAGCATTCTCCACCTGACCTCAACATTCTGAACCTGACTATAAATACTCCCGTACCTTCCACCCCAGGTAGATCTGTTTGTGACTTGAAAAAGCCCACTGTGTGGCCGAAACGTTGTCAATAAAGGATCACATTAAACTGCATATGTGTTTATGTTTCCACCTTTCTGCTTTGTACTAGAATTATGAAGCCACTGTGTAGCGAAACGTTTCCTAAATAAAGATTCCCATATGTTGCATAAGTGTCTCAATCTTCAGTGTTGTCCTCTGTTTGAGAGTGTTTGTGTTTCAGACCTGGGCAGCTGTGGGGAGCTTCACCCCCCCCCTCTCACTGTTATTCCAACTCAGTTTTTTCTTGTATTTCTTGGCACTTCCTTAATTTGGTTGTACTTGTAATTGTAGAAATACATACATGATTATTATTATTATTATTATTATTATTATTATTATTATTATTATTATTATTATTATTATTATTATTAATATTATTATTATTATTATTATTATTATTATTATTATTATTATTATTATTATTATTATTATTATTATTATTATTATTATTATTATTATTATTATTATTATTATTATACTATTATTATTATCATTTTATTATTATTATTATTAATATTATTATTTATTATTATTATTAATATTATTATTATTATTATTATTATTATTATTATTATCACTGTTATTATTATTATTATTATTATTATTATTATTATTGTTATTAATATTAATATTATTATTATTATTATTATTATTATTATTATTATTATTATTACTATTATTAATATCATTTTTATTATTATTATTATTATTATTATTTATTATTATTATTATTATTATTATTATCATTACTATTATTATTATTATTATTATTATTATTATTATTATATATATTATTATATTATTATCATTTTTATTATTATTATTATTAATATTATTATTGTTATTAATATTAATATTATTATTATTATTATTATTATTATTATTATATTATTATATTATTATTATTATTATTATTACTATTATTATTATCATTTTTATTATTATTATTATTATTATTATTTTTATTATTATTATTATTGTACAAGTGGAAGATGGATATTAATAAAGGGGATATAAATAAGGTCTTGAGGATATCTCTCTAAGAGAGAACCCGTAATAATGGATTCAAATTAGATAAGTTTAGATTTCGAAAGGATATAGGAAAGTACTGGTTTGGTAATAGGGTAGCTGACGAGGAAATGGTATGGTGATACCGACAAGATGTGGAAAAAGACACTTATGTACAGTTCAGGACATTTATTAAAGGAAACGTTTCGCCACAAATGGCTTCTTCAGTCCTAATACAGAGAAAACTAAGAAAACATTTATATATATAGTGGCAGGAGTCAGGTGAGGTGACGGGTGGGTAGAGGTGGTAGTAGTAGTAGTAGTAGTAGTAGTAGTAGTAGTAGTAGTAGTAGTAGTAGTAGTAGTAATGGAACTAAGGAGGTGAGCAAGAGAGGGACTGCTGGCATTAGTAACACCAGTTTCCCCAAAATGGGT
>NC_069401.1:37176132-37201132 GCF_026875155.1 Cherax quadricarinatus | reverse complement strand
ACATCCTCTTGATGGGAAATGCTTCAAAGGCTCAATTAATAAATGTTAATTATGCGTAAAATTAATCTACCTTTGACAACTCGAGATGAAGTTTCTGTGTATCCGATGGTTTGGAATTCCCACAAGTTGAAGAATGAGACAGTTGTCCAACATTTGGCAATACTGAGGAAACGTTTCGCCACACACTGGCTTCATCAGTCCATTACAAAGAAGAAAGGTGGAATAAGAGGAGGAGCTGGAGGTAATCAATCCCCAATCAAATTTCTATAAAAAAAATCTTGTTATATACCAGTTATTTAATTACACTCTTACACAAAAAAATTAGAAAAAATTTTATAATAAACTGTCGCCTCTTATACCACTGATTAATGTTGAAAAAGATAATTATTGCATCACGTTACACGTCAATGGATATTTGGGTAATATGAACCACAACTGTTGACACCTATTATAAGTTAGTTATCAACAAATGAATTTTAAATTTACAAGCCTTGATCCTTTAATTATTGGTATTCGTTATAAATATAATAATTCGGTTATTCTACATCTTCCTTCCAGTATTGTTTATATATTCACTTTACTTGTTAGATAACTTGGTGGTGCTTTTGGTGTTCATTATAATGTGTCCCACTATACTTGGTGTTCATTATAATGTGTCCCACTATACTTGGTGTTCATTATAATGTGTCCTACTGTACTTGGTGTTCATTATGTGTCCCACTATACTTGGTGTTCATTATAATGTGTCCCACTGTACTTGGTGTTCATTATAATGTGTCCCACTGTACTTGGTGTTCATTATAATGTGTCCCACTATACTTAGTGTTCATTATAATGTGTTCCACTATACTTGGTGTTCATTATAATGTGTCCCACTATACTTGGTGTTCATTATAATGTGTCCCACTATACTTGGTGTTCATTATAATGTGTTCCACTATACTTGGTGTTCATTATAATGTGTCCCACTGTACTTGGTGTTCATTATAATGTGTTCCACTATACTTGGTGTTCATTATAATGTGTCCCACTGTACTTGGTGTTCATTATAATGTGTCCCACTATACTTGGTGTTCATTATAATGTGTTACACTATACTTGGTGTTCATTATAATGTTTTCCACAAATTTTGGTGTTTTTTTAAAATGTTTCACCTGTACTTGGTGTTCTTAAATGTGCCCCATTTTAACTTGGTGTTCATTTTTATTGTGTTCCACTATACTTGGTGTTCAATAATGTGTCCCATTACTTGGTGTTCATTATAAGTGCCCCACTTACTTGGTGTTCATTATAATGTGCCCCCACTATACTTGGTGTTATTATAATGTGCCCCCTTTTAATGGTGTTTTTTAAATGTGTTCCACTATACGGTGTTTAATTATAAGTGTCCCACTATATTGGTGTTCATTTAATTTTTTCCCATTATTTGGGGTTCATTATAATGTGTTCCACTTATTTGGGTGTTCACTTAATGTGCCCCACTATCTTGGTGTTCTTTATAATGTGTCCCACTATATTGGTTTTCTTTAAATGTTTTTCCATTTTGGTGTTCATTATAAGGTCCCATATATTGGTTCTTATAAGGTCCCCATCTTGGTGTTATTAAAATGTTTCCATATATTGGGTTCATTATAATGTTCTCACTATATTGTTTTCATTATAATGTGCCCCACTTTATTGGTGTTCATTATAATGTATCCCATAATTGGCGTTCACTAAAATTTTTCCCACTAACCCTTTTGGGGTTCATAAAATGGTCGACTATATTGATCACTGTAAGTGCCCCACTAAAATTGGCGTTCCAAAATGTGTCCCACTATACTTGGGGTTCTATAATGTGTCCCACTTTTACTGGTTTCACTAAAATGTGCCCCACTATACTTGGGTTTGACACTGTAATGTGTCCCATTTAAAATTGGGTTCATATAATGGTCCCCTTATTTGGGGTTTTCTTTTAAAAGTATCCCACATACTGGTTTTCCCCTATAATGTGCCCACTTACTTGGGCTCTTTATAATGTACCCCACTAAAATTGGCGTTCATTTAAATGTGCCCCACTATACTTGGTGATCAGTATGTGCCCACATAATTGGCGTTCACAAAATGGCCCCCATATTTGGTGTCCTTAAAATGTACCCCACTATACTTGGTGTTCATTTAAAATGTCCCCACTTTACTTGGTGTTATTAAAAATGATCCCACATAATTGGCGTTCACTAAAATTTTTGCCCCACTATACTTGGTGATCACGTAATGTGTCCCACTAAATTTGGCGTTCACAAAAATGTGTCCCTATATTGGTGTTCACTATAATGGCCCCATTATTTGGGTTTTTTACTATAATGTGCCCCATATATTTGGTGATACGAATTGCCCCCCATAATTGGCTTTCACTAAAATGTGCCCCCCTATATTTGGTGTTCATAAAAATGTGCCCCACTATAATTGGCTTTTCACTAAAAATTGTCCCTAACTTGGGTCACATAATTTCCCACTATTAGGTTTCTCTTAAGGGTTTCCCCACTTAATGGGTGTTCATATATGTTTTCCCACTATGTTTGGGTGTCCATTTTTTTTGTCCCACTTTTTTGGGTGCCCCTATGTGACCCCTTTTGGGTGCCACAAATGGGGCCCAAATTTGGTGTTCACTATTTGTTCCCACTAATTGGTTTCACTTAATGGTCCCACTATATTGGTGTTCACTATAATGTGCCCATATTTTTGGTGATCACTATAATGTGCCCAAATACTGATGTTCCTGTAATTGCCCCGCATACTTGGTGTTATTATTTGTCCGTCATTGGTGTTTCTCATCTTAGCAAAAATTGGGTTCACACTATGTGTCCCACTACGGGTTGGTGTTCAAATTATGATCACACTACACTGGTGTTATTTTTATAGTCACCTCCCCAGGGGTGTTCCTCATCTGTTCACTCCCTTTGGTGTTCACTCCCTTTGCCCCAACAATTGGTGTTACTTCATCTCTCTCACCACTTGGTGTTCACTCTATTTGTCTCTCTGCATTTGGGTTCAGTTATGTGCCCCAAAACATTGGTGTTCACTCTCATGTGTCCCATTACTCTTGGTGTTATTTGTGTCTCATGCACTTGATTTTAAAATTTAATCTGTCTCATTCCCCTTGGTGTTCACTTCATGTGCCCCACTAACTTGGTGTTCACTTATGTGCCCCCTAACTTGGGTTAAAATTCATGTGCCCCATACATTTGGGTTTTCCCCTTCATCTCTTCACTTTTGGGTGTTCACTCTATCTGTTCACTCACTTGGTTTTCCTCTGTGCCCCACTACACGGGTGTTCCTTCTGGTTTCATACACTTGGTGCTCACCCCCCAAGGGCCCACTACACTTGGTTTCCTCTCAGTGTCCCCAACATTGGTTTTTTCCTCTCATGGTCCCTTTTCATTTGGTGTTCCTCTCTCTTCTCTCCTTAACTTGGTTGTTCACCTCTAATCTGCTCACTGATTGGTTTTTCACTTGTGTCCCTAATTTTGGTTTATTTCATGTGTCCCCTACGTTTTGGTTTCTTAGTGTGACGTTCCTTGGTGTTACCCTCGCTGCCCAATTACCTGGCTTCCTCTCATCTGTCTCCTCATTTGGTGTTCACTCTCATGTGGTCCACTACACTTGGTGTTCACTCTCATGTGTCCCATACATTTGGCTTTCATCTCATGTGCCCCACTAAATTTGGTTTTTCACTTAATGTGTCCCATACACTTTGGTGTTCCTTCTGTGCAAAATACATTGGTTCCCTCTCATGTGTCCATAATTGGGTGTTAAAATCCATGTGTCCCATACACTTGGCTTCACTTATTGTCCCTACATTGGCGTTCATCCATGGTCCCCTACATTTGGGCGTTCACTTATGTGTCCCATAACTTGGTGTTACTCCCAGGTCCCAATACATTTGGTTTTTCACTTCTGTGTATACCTTGGGTTCATCTCAGTGTCCACTACATTGGTGTTCATCTATGGTCCCATACATTTGGTGTTCCCTCTCAGTGCCCATAATTGGCGTTCACCCATGTGTCCCCCTACAATTTGGTGTTCACTCTCATGTGTCCCCACACTTGGTGTTCACTCTCTGTGTCCCACTAACTTGGTTTTCACTCTCAGGGCCCCACTACATTGGCTTCATTCAGTGTCCCACTACACTTGGCGTTCACTTCATGTGTCCCACTCACTTGGTGTTCACTTCATGTTCCCACTACATTTGGGTTTTTCCTTCATTGTCCCAATACACGGGTTTTTCATCTCTGTGCCCACTACACTTGGCTTTCATTCATGTGTCCCCTCCCACTTGGCTTCACTCTCATGTGTCCCACACAGGGGGGGTTTCCTCTTTTTCCCCACTCACTTGGGTTCATCTCATGTGTCCCACTACACTTGGGTTCACTTCATGTGTCCCCACACTCCAGTGCTGGGATGTTCGGTTGTTCTCAATGAAATCACTTTTTTGAAAATTGAATGACTGTTTCGTTTCAACTGAAATATTATATTTTATTGATTGACGTCACAACTTTGGGGGCCAAGAGCTGTGACTTGACGCCTGAAGAAGCAAATAGGTGAGTACAAACAGATCTGCCCGCTTTCCGCTGCCTACCTTGCCTGTCGCTTCCTGCTGCCCATCAGGCCTGCTGCTTAATAGAAACACTCAAGAGAAACACTCTTGTGTAACACTCAGGATAAACACTCTTGTGTAACACTCAGGATAAACACTCTTGTGTAACACTCAGGAGAAACACTCTTGTGTAACACTCAGGATAAACACTCTTGTGTAACACTCAGGATAAACACTCTTGTGTAACACTCAGGATAAACACTCTTGTGTAACACTCAGGAGAAACACTCTTGTGTAACACTCAGGATAAACACTCTTGTGTAACACTCAGGATAAACACTCTGGTGTAACACTCAGGATAAACACTCTTGTGTAACACTCAGGATAAACACTCTTGTGTAACACTCAGGATAAACACTCTTGTGTAACACTCAGGAGAAACACTCTTGTGTAACACTCAGGATAAACACTCTTGTGTAACACTCAGGATAAACACTCTTGTGTAACACTCAGGAGAAACACTCTTGTGTAACACTCAGGATAAACACTCTTGTGTAACACTCAGGATAAACACTCTGGTGTAACACTCAGGAGAAACACTCTGGTGTAACACTCAGGAGAAACACTCTTGTGTAACACTCAGGATAAACACTCTGGTGTAACACTCAGGAGAAACACTCTGGTGTAACACTCAGGAGAAACACTCTTGTGTAACACTCAGGATAAACACTTTGGTGTAACACTCAGGATAAACACTCTGGTGTAACACTCAGGAGAAACACTCTGGTGTAACACTCAGGAGAAACACTCTGGTGTAACATAGGGGAAATACTCTGGTGTAACACTCAGGATAAACTCTCTTGTGTAACACTCAGGAGAAACACTCTGGTGTAACACTCAGGAGAAACACTCTGGTGTAACACTCAGGAGAAACACTCTGGTGTAACACTCAGGAGAAACACTCTGGTGTAACACTCAGTAGAAACACTCTGGTGTAACACTCAGGAGAAACACTGGTGTAACACTCAGGAGAAACACTCTGGTGTAACACTCAGGAGAAACACTCTGGTGTAACACTCAGGAGAAACACTCTGGTGTAACACTCAGGAGAAACACTCTGGTGTAACACTCAGGATAAACACTCTGGTGTAACACTCAGGAGAAACACTCTGGTGTAATACTCAGGAGAAACACTCTGGTGTAACACTCAGGAGAAACACTGGTGTAACACTCAGGATAAACACTCTGGTGTAAAACTCAGGAGAAACACTTTCGTGTAACACAGGTGAAACACTCTGGTGTAATACTCAGGAGAAACACTCTGCTGTAACACTCAGGAGAGACACTCTGGTGTAACACTCAGGAGAAACACTCTGGTGTAACACTCAGGATAAACACTCTGGTGTAACACTCAGGAGAAACACTGTGGTGTAACACTTAGGAGAAACACTCTGGTGTAACACTTAGGATAAACACTCTGGTGTAACACTTAGGAGAAACACTCTTGTGTAACACGTAGGATAAACACTCTGGTGTAACACTTGGGATAAACACTCTGGTGTAACACTTAGGAGAAACACTCTGGTGTAACACTCAGGAGAAACACTCTGGTGTAACACTCAGGTTAAACACTCTGGTGTAACACTCAGGTTAAACACTCTGGTGTAATACTCAGGAGAAACACTCTGGTGTAACACTTAGCATAAACACTCTGGTGTAACACTTAGGAGAAACACTCTGGTGTAACACTTAGGATAAACACTCTGGTGTAACACTCAGGAGAAACACTCTGGTGTAACACTTAGGAGAAACACTCTGGTGTAACACTCAGGAGAAACATTCTGGTGTAACACTCAGGTTAAGCACTCTGGTATAATACTCAGGAGGAACACTGTGGTGTAACACAGGGGAAACTCTCTTGTGTAACACAGGGGAAACTCTCTTGTGTAACGCTCAGGATAAACACTCTGGTGTAACACTCAGGATAAACACTCTGGTGTGATACTCAGGAGAAACACTTGGGTGTAACATAGGGGAAACACTCTGGCGCAACACTCAGAATAAACACTCTTTTGTAACACTCAGGATAAACACTCTGGTGTAATACTCAGGAGAAACACTCTGGTGTAACACTCAGGATAAACACTCTGGTATAACACTCAGGAGAAAGATAGTACAGATGTAGGAGAGGAGTCTCCTCCTTCTTCCTCTACTGAGGAAAGTAGATGGAATCCAGGACGGGGTGGCCCTGGCTTGGATACTGAGGATAATAGTGCAGTCCCAGAACCTGCAGAAATTGACAACACACCTCCCAATAATTCTATCCAACCAAAGGTGAATTTGTGCAAATATTATTATTCTTGGGGCATTTGTAAGCATGGAATATCAGGAAAAAAAATGGGACATGAAACTTTGAGCATCCCAAAAAATGTAGCGACCTCCTGTCTAAAGGAGTGTGCCGTTCTTCTTCCTGTACTTTCATTCACCCAAAAATGTGTCACTCCTCGGTCTTCCAGAAGCAGTGTTACAACATCGACTGCCCTGTATACCATCTAAAAGGGACCAGGAAGCACAGATCCCACAAGACAAACAATAGTAGCTACGACAACTCAACTCCAGGTGATTTTTTTAGTGGCAGGAAACGGAAAAAGAAAATGGAAGGAAATAACAGGAATAGTCCACCACCTTGGAGCCTTGTTGGACTGAAGGCGCAGCCAGTGGCCACCCATGACCCTCCAGAACTACAACTACTGATGCCAATAACAAAATCCCCCCAACAAACACAGAATACGACCTCGTTCATATTTGCTAATATACAGGGCCTTAAACCATCCACCAACAACGAAATACCTTTTATCAGTGGACTTCTAGAGGAGTCTAATGCAATGTTTGCAGCCTTCACAGAGACTCTCACAAAAAATCACTTTGACAGTGAAATATGGATAAGTGGTTACAACCTTTTTAGATGCGGCAGAAAGAACAGGCAACAAGGGAGGGTTGGCCTGTATGTCAAAGTCCCTCACCTGCACGGAGTTGCTGAACACCAGAAATGAAGTAGTTGAAGTTCTATCAATAAAGATCGAGAACCAAAACCTAGTCATTGTGGTTGTACATAAGCCACCAGATGCAACCTCCCAACAGTTCAAGGAACAGCTGCTGAAAATTGATTACTGTCTGGAAAACCTTCCAGCTCCATCCCCAAACATCTTACTGCTTGGTGATTTCAACCTAAGGCATACAAAATGGAAGAATGTAGCAAATAATGTTATAGCAGAAACAATCCCTGGAGGTAGTGCAGATGAAAGGTTGCACACACATGAGCTACTAAGTCTCTGCGATAAACACACCTTAAGCCAGCAGATAGTGGAGCCAACAAGACTAGAAAACACACTTGACCATATCTTCACAAATAATGAGGACCTGATAAGAGACATAAGAATATCAAAAACAACTAATTCCGATCACAATCTAATAGAAGGCCAGACGTACACGCATAGGGGTCCTGATCAGCCGAATGCATGTACCTGTGAAGGTGTCTTCACAAAATACAACTTCAACAACAAGAACATCAACTGGGACCAGGTAAACTGTCTTAAATGAAACATGTTGGGAAGATATCTTAAATGACATGGATCCAAACCAGTGCCTTGAAAGGATCAACTTCCTGGCAGCTGAAGCATGTTCTAGGCATTTTCCCCTAAGAAAGAAGAAGAGCAGGAGTAAACTGGAGAGAGAAAGACGCTCCCTCTACAGAAGACGACGAAGAGTCACTTATCTCCTCAGGAATGCTAGAATATCTGATACACGAAAGGAGGCGCTGACCAGGGAAGTGGAAACTATCGAACTTAAGTTAAATGACTCTTACAGGAACCAAGAAAGACAGGAGGAGCTTAAAGCTATTAGTGAAATTGAAAGAAATTCGAAATATTTCTTTTCATATGCCAAAAACAAGGCAAATACCACATCTAGTATCGGGCCCTTACTCAGACAGAATGGGACTTACACAGATGACAACTAGGAAATGAGTGAAATACTGAAATCCCAGTACGACTCTGTGTTTAGTGAGCCACTAATCAGTCTGAGGATCGACGACCCAAACGATTTCTTCATGAATGAGCCTCAAAACTCCATAAATGTATGCAAGATTTCCGACATTACCGTAACTCCGATAGACTTCGAAAAAACCATTGAAAACATGTCCATGCACTCAGCCCCGGGCCCAGACTCGTGGAACTCTGTATTCATTAAGAACTGCAAGAAACCCCTCTCACATGCCCTAAGTACACTATGGAGGAGGAGCTTGGACATGGGTGAAATTCCACAGTCACTTAAAGCAACGGATATAGCCCCACTCCATAAAGGTGGCAGCAAAGCATTAGCTAAGAACAATAGACCAATAGCTCTGACGTCCAACATCACAAAAATCTTTGAAAGCGTGCCAAGAAGCAGGATTGCAAATCACCTGGATTCCCAAAATCTGCACAATCCAGGGCAACATGGGTTCAGGGCAGGTCGCTCCTGCCTCTCACAACTACTGGATCACTATGATATGGCCTTGGATGCACTGGAAGAAAATCAGAATGCAGATGTAATATACACAGACTTTGCAAAAGCGTTTGACAAATGCTATCATGGCGTCATAGCGCACAAAATACGTGCTAAAGGAATAACTGGGAAAGTGGGGAGATGGATCTTCAACTTCCTAACAAATCAAACACAAAGAGTAGTGGTCAACAGAGTTAAATCGGAGGCTGCCATAGTGAAGAGCTCTGTTCCACAAGGCACAGTACTCGCTCCAATCTTATTCCTCATCTTCATATCAGACATAGACAGAGATATACACCACAGCACCGTATCATCCTTTGTGGATGATACTAGGATCTGCATGAGGCTGTCTTCTGCTGAGGATGCGGTTAACCTCCAAGAAGATATAAACAAAGTTTTCCATTGGGCAACGGAAAACAATATGATGTTCAATGAGGACAAATTCCAACTACTCCGTTATGGAAAACCGGAGGAGATAATAACTAGAACAGAGTATACTACAAACTCTGGCCATACAATAGAGCGGAAAAATAATGTAAGGGACCTGGGAGTGGTAATGTCAAGGATCACAACAGTGCCACGGTCACAAATGCAAAGAAAATCATAGGATGAATAATGAGAACGTTCCAAACGAGAGATGCCAAGCCAGTGATGATCCTTTTCAATTCACTTGTTCTCTCTAGGCTGGAATACTGCTGTACATTAACATTTCCATTCAAAGCAGGTGAAATTGTAGATCTAGAGAGTGTACAGAGATCCTTTACCGCATGTATAAGTTCTGTCAAGCACCTTAACTACTGAGAACGCTTGGAAGCACTTGACTTGTACTCGTTGGAACCCAGGAGAGAGATATATCATAATCTACACTTGGAAAATCCTGGAAGGAATGGTCCCGAATCTGCACACAGAAATCACTCCCTACGAAAGTAAAAGATTGGGCAGGCGATGCAAAATACCCCCAATTAAAAGTAGGGGCGCCATTGGTACACTAAGAGAAAAGACCATAAGTGTCCGGGACCCAAGACTGTTCAACAGCCTCCCATCAAGCATTAGAGGAATTACCAATAAACCCCTGGCTGCCTTCAAGAGAGAGCTGGGCAGATACCTAAAGTCAGTGCCGGATCAGCTGGGCTGTGGCTCGTACGTTGGACTGCATGCGGCCAGCAGTAACAGCCTAGTTGATCAGGCCCTGATCCACCGGGAGGCCTGGTCATGGACCGGGCCGCGGGGGCGTTGATCCCCGGAATAACCTCCAGGTAACCTCCAGGTAACACTCAGGAGAAACACTCTGGTGTAACACTCAGGAAAAACACTCTGGTGTAAGACTCAGGAGAAACACTCTGGTGTAACACTCAGGAGAAACACTTTGGTGTAACACTCAGGAGAAACATTCTGGTGTAACACTCAGGAGAAACATTCTGGTGTAACACTCAGGAGAAACACTCAGGTGTAACACTCAGGATAAACACTCAGGTGTAACAATCAGGATAAACACTCTCCCACTACAACTTAAACATTTCTTTTAACACTGGATCTGTAGCAACACGAAGCATGGCCATTCGATTTTTGCTTAATATATGAAGTATTTAAGTGTCCTAACAATCCCTTAGGACGCGGTGCCCAGCAGTTAACTAACACCCGGGTACCAGTTGACTAACACCCAGGCTCCAGTTGACTAACATCCAAGTTCCAGTTTATCGCCGGCCAAACAAGGACATGTATAAGTAGGATTGCCCATACGTTTACCCCCAGCCGAGAAATTGAATTCAAGTCACCTTGGTTATGAGCTGAGTGCTCTGCCACTAAAGAACAGGTTACAAGCTCACAGAGTGGGTGAATGTACAGGAAGGTCGAGCTTCTCACAGACAACCCTTCAGCAAAGGCATTAGCAGATCAGTCCGGTCCTTCAGTGGATATTTACCCAGGGGTTCCAATCACTGGTAGGTAAACAAGGGCGAACGGGAGAAAGGAACTCTGCCAGTAAAGTTTCACTATACCGAGAAGCGACCTCGGTACCTCTTGCTAACCTGGTATTATTATGGGAAACAAAATATACAGATAATGCTGTGTGACTGCTGATGTTGTTACTGATACGTTGCTGTTACTACTGCTACTGTTACAGATTCTGTTGCTGTTTATGCCACTTGTGCTATTGGTATTGTTGCTACCGCTACTGGTACATGTAATACAAGGAACCGTCATTTCCGTGACACAAGAACAATAGGTGGAGCAAGATACTAACGTATGCAATTCTCTTTTTTATCAGCAAAGTTCTGATTCTGTTATATTCACAAAGCCTACTCTGATACCTTTATGTTTTTCCAGGTATAAATTCCTGCTGAAACCAGAGAGGTACTCACATGGTGAGGTTGCTGATGAAGGCGTTTACTGGAAGGAGGATGCTGAAGGAAGCCTCCTGGGCGTCTAGCATAGGATTGCGTATCCTGCAGGTGACGGTGGTGACAGCGTAACGCGAAATCACCAACGACTGGATGTGGTACGTCAGGATCTCCAAATCATTCCATACCTCCACCTCTGAGGAATCTTGCTGCGTCGGAGGCGGGGATCCTTCTGCCACGTCCTGCCTCAGCTCCTGCAGACGAAATAGAAAGGAGAGAATAGTCAATGTGGGAGAAGTGACGAGAAGATAATAATAATTATTATTATTATTATTATTATTATTGTTATTATTATTATTATTATAATTATTATTATTATTATTATTAAGGTAATGCGGTGGATCAGCATGTGTCTAGCGCAAGACAGACTCATGACTTTCACTGTATTTATCTAACTCGAAGGAGAGAGGAAGTAGTGAGGGGGCGAAGGTGTACAGAAGATGTAAGAGGGAAAGGAGGTGGAAGTCGATGAGAAAGGAAAACGTGAAGGGAGAGTCAGAGGGAAGAGTTTAAGGGAGATTTGGGGGTAAGATATGCAGGAAGTTTAAGGGGACTATGTCTCTAGCAGCGTTTAACTCGTAGCTGTGTTGAACTCTGACCTTTACGTAAGTCAACTTTTCGGTCTAATCTGGGGGCAATTTACACAAAATTTTGTCACTAGGGAAGCCAGAGGTGAACATAACACAAAGGGAGCTCCTGTGAGCTTTCATCTTGTCCAAGTCAATGTTTTGCTTCATTTATTTCTCACGAGCTCACACATTTGCGCGCGCGAGCACACACACACACACACACACACACACACATGCACACGCAATGTAGAAACAATGTGCAAGGAGGCTGAGGAGAGATCTGTACCCAAGGGTAACAGGAATAATGAAAAAAACAGGATGAGCCCATGGTTCACCCAAAGGTGCAGGGAGGCAAAAACCAAGTGTGCTAAGGAATGGAAGAAATATAGAAGGCAAAGGACCCAGGAGAATGAGAGTAGTCGTAGAGCCAGAAACGAATATGCGCTGAAAAGAAGGGAGGCCCAACGACAATATGAAAACGACATAGCAGCGAAAGCCGAATCTGACCCGAAGCTGTTAAACAGCCACATCAGGAGGAAAACAACAGTCAAGGACCAGGTAATCAAGATAAGGAAGGAAGGAAGGAGGAGAGACAACAAGAAATGACCGTGAAGTATGTGAGGAACTCAACAAGAGAGTCAAAGAAGTGTTCACAGAGGAGACAGAAAGGGCTACAGAAAGACGGAGAGGTGGGGTACACCACCAAGTGCTGGACACAGTAGACACAACCGAGGAAGAAGTGAAGAGGCTTCTGAGTGAGCTAGATACTTCAAAGGCAATGGGGCCAGATAACATCTCTCCATGGGTCCTGAGAGAGGGAGTAGAGGCTCTATGTGTACCCCTAACAACAATATTCAATACATCTATTGAAACAGGGAGATTGCCTGCGGCATGGAAGACAGCAAATGTAGTCTCAATCTTCAAGAAAGGAGACAGACATGAAGCACCAAACTACAGATCAGTGTCACTGACATGTATACTATACAAAGTCATGGAGAAGATTGTCAGGAGAAGAGTGGTGGAACTCCTAGAAAGGAATGATCTCATCAACAGCACCCAACATGGTTTCAGGGCGGGAAATCCTGTCTCACAAACCTACTGGAGTTCTATGACATGGTGACAGCAGTAAGACAAGAGAGAGAGGGGTGGGTGGATTGCATTTTCTTGGACTGCAAGAAGGCGTTTGACACAGTTCCGCACAAGAGATTAGTGCAAAAATTGGAGGACCAAGCAGGGATAACAGGGAAGGCACTATACTGGATCAGGGAATACTTATCAGGAAGACAGCAGCGAGTTATGGTACGTGGCGAGGTGTCGGAGTGGGCACCTGTGACCAGCGAGGTCCCATAGGGGTCAGTCCTAGGAGCAGTGCTGTTTCTGGTATTTGTGAACGACATGACAGAAGGAATTGACTCCGAAGTGTCCCTGTTTGCAGATGACGTGAAGTTGATGAGAAGAATTCATTCGATCGAAGACCAGGCAGAACTACAAAGGGATCTGGACAGTCTGCAGACCTAGTCCAGCACTTGGCTCCTGGAGTTCAAGCCCTCCAAGTGCAAAATAATGAAGATTGGGGAAGAGCAAAGAAGACCGCAGACGGAGTACAGTCTAGGGGGCCAGAGACTACAAACATCACTCAAGAAAAAAGATCTTGGGGTGAGTATAACACCAGGCACATCTCCTGAAGCGCACATCAACCAAATAACTGCTGCAGCATATGGGCGCCTAGCGAACCTCAGAACAGCATTTCGACATCTTAATAAGGAATCGTTCAGGACCCTGTACACCGTGTACGTTATGCCCATATTGGAGTATGCGGCATCAGTTTGGAACCCACACCTAGCCAAGCACGTAAAGAAACTAGAGAAAGTGCAAAGGTCTGCAACAAGACTAGTCCCAGAGCTAAGAGGTATGTCCTACGAAGAGAAGTTAAGGGAAATCGACCTGACGACACTGGAGGACAGGAGAGATAGGGGGGACATGATAACGACATACAAAATACTGAGAGGAATTGACAAGGTGGACAAAGACAGGATGTTCCAGAGATTGGACACAGTAACAAGGGGACACAGTTGGAAGTTGAAGACACAGATGAATCACAGGGATGTTAGGAAGTATTTCTTCAGCCACAGAGTAGTCAGTAAGTGGAATAGTTTGGGAAGCGATGTAGTGGAGGCGGGATCCATACATAGCTTTAAGCAGAGGTATGATAAAGCTCACGGTTCAGGGAGAGTGACCTAGTAGCGACCAGTGAAGAGGCGGGGCCAGGAGCTGTGACTCGACCCCTGCAACCACAAATAGGTGAGTACAAATAGGTGAGTACACACACACACACACACACACACACACACACACGCACCATGTCCCCTCACTCGGTGAAGGGAGTTATTACAATGAAACACATTATTTCACCAGTGTTAATTCACAGCCTGACAATACAGTAATCGCAGTGCAATATAACAACATGGAATAGCACTTAAATATGCTCAATACTCCTGAATTATCATCAATATGTTTTTTATACTAGGTATATTAATCTTCGGGTGAGTCGAGTGAGCATTTATCTCGCTGACATTATTTTACAAGAGCTGAGGTCCATGAATTTACATTTATGCGTAAAATACTTGAGCTTTAAGGGTCACACAGCGCTTTAAAAGATGAGAAATAATCAGATCTGATCCACGACAAGGACTGAGACAGATATTGGTAGGCTTGGTGAAAGTCCTGCGTGGTTCATCGCAGCCTACATTGTCTCATCATGGGCTGGATAACACAGCTGTTACACAGCGAGAACGACAGAACCAGACTCAGAATTTTGGAAGCGGCTGTGATCCACCTCACCAAGACCATTGAGCACAACAGTGGAATGTAGACAATAACTTTACCTTTGTACGTTTTATATACCTTTGAAGAGTTTCGGGTTTCACTACTCTCTACCCCGGCATGGGCCAGGCTTGTTTGGTGCTTGCCTGGTAAACCCAGGGTGTTGCTGTGGAGGCCCGCCCCCCACATCCATCACACCCTTTTTTGGTCGGCCCTGGTAAAAGATACTTGTTAAATTTTCCTATTAAAGGGCTTTTACATTTGCTCCAGCCCGTTTCTGTATATTTCGGAAAGATATTAAATAGTCTGGGACCCCGGATGTTGATACAGTGTTCCCTTATTGCCCCCCCACCGCCCCCCGCTCCTCACGGGGTTTTTTGCACTTCCCCCCATATCTGGCCCGTTGACTATTTTACATGATTTCTAAAATCAATATAATAAAAGTGTCCCCTTTAGCACCCTTCCTACTCCCCTAATCCCTGACTTACTATACCTGACTCATTTGCATTTCTGGACCGTGTCTTTCCGGCTTGACCTCAGGGTGCTCGTAAAGGTTGGTAGCGACTCAGACAACCGGAGTGTCCGTGGCTCGACCCCCGGTCGGGGGGAAAAAGGGTTTTTTCCCTTATGACATCTGCACTCCTGTTCACCTATCAGTAAGTAGGTCCCGGGGTGTTACCCGAGGGTGGGGTAAACCCTGGGAAAAATTTAACAAAATTTTCCCCCGAAATTTCTGCAAAAAAAAAGGGGTTTTTCTATATAGTGGGATGACATATGTAGCTATGGTTGTTGAAGTTCACTTGCTACTTGTAAAAAACAGTTTAAAATTTTTTATTTTTTATTTTTTATTTTTATTATTATTTTTTTATTTTTGTTGTTTTTTATTATTATTATTTTATTATTTTTATTTTTATTTTTTATTATTATTATTATTATTATTATTTTATTATAAGACTTTGTATCTTAATTTCTTTTTTTACTTGAAAACCCCAGCCTTGGGCAAACTTTGTTTTAAATGAAAAGTTTTTTTTTGCATCGGGTCTATTTCTTTTTGGCGGTTGTCTACCAAGGGAGAGACAGCTTCTTCCCTTTGGTGCCCAGAGACCTTCCTGGCATCAAGACACTTCCCCTAAAGGGGTTTAAATGCAGCTCTCTGTACCGCGCTTATGGACACGACATGACAAGCTCTCGGGTCTGAAACGGTATTTTTTATCTCTGTGCAAAAAAGGGGAAAAAAAATTTACCGACTGATAAAAGTTAAGAACTGTGCAACATCTGGATATCTTTATTGTAGACGTTTCGCCACCCAGTGGCTTTATAAATACAGTTTCTAGGCATAATTTGAAGACAGTAGAACTTTTAACAAATGTGGGGTATCAGCCCCTCACCCTTGGATTTGGTGTTCACGAATCGCTGTCTGTCCCATCCACTGAGCCCATATAACCCCCAGTTTTGCCTTTGCTCCGTTATCCTCACACGTGCTGGAACACTAATCCAAGGCTGAGGGACTGATTACTGTGGGGCGGGGTGGGCTGGTGCTGGGGATGGTCTGGGTGGGCTGGGGGTGGTGCTGGGTGGTGCTGGGGCTGGTGCTGGTTTGGAGTGAGGTGGTGCTGGGGCTGGGGTGGTGCTGCGCTGGTGCTGGGGTGGTCTGGGCTGGGGCTGGGGGGTGGTGTGGGCTGGTGTGGGGATGGGGTGGGTGGTGTGGGGTGGTGCTGGGTGGTGCTGGGTGGTGTGGGCTGGTGCTTTTGGGGGTCCGGGGGGGTGGGGGCTGGTGCTGGGGTGGTGGGGCTGGGCTGGGGCTGGTGTGGGGTTGGGGCTGAGGTGGGGCTGGGGCTGGGGCTGGTGTGGGCTGGTGCTGGGGTGTGCTGGTGCGGTGTGGTGCTGGGCTGGTGTGGAGCTGAGGCGGTTTTCTGGGGGGGGGTGGGGTGGGGTGGTGCTGGGGTTTGTGCTGGCCCTAGTGTGGGGCTGATGCTGGGTGGGCTGGGGCTGGTGCGGGGTGGTGTGGGCTGGTGTGGGTTGATGCTGGGTGGTGCAGGGGGTGGTGCGGGGGTGGTGCTGGGGGGGTGCTGGGTGGTGCTGGGCTGGTGGGGGTGGTGTGGAGTGGTGCTGGGGTGGGGCTGGGGCTGGTGCTTGGTGGTGCTGGGCTGGTGCTGGGGCCCTTTCGGGGTGGGTTGGGTTGTTTCTGGGGCTGGTGCTGATGTGGTTAGGGGGGTGCTTTGGGCTGGTGCTGGGGTGGTGTGGGGCTGGTGCTGGGCTGGGTGGGCTGGTGCTGGGCTGGTGTGGGGTGGTGCTGGGTGGTGTGGGGTGGTGCTTGGCTGGGGTGGACTGGTGTGGGAGGTGCTGGGGCGGTGCTGGGGTGGTGCTGGGGTGGTGCTTGGTGGGGCTGGGGTGCTGGGCAGGTGCTGGGGTGGTGTGGGGCTGGGGCTTTGGTGGTTTTGGCTGATGTCGCTTTTTCTGGGGCTGTGTGGGTTTTTTCTGGGGCTGGTCTGTGTGGTGTTGGGCTGGGTTGGGCTGGTACGGGGTGGTGTGGGGGGGGGGTTTGGGGCTGGTTGGTGCTGGGGGGGTGGGGGGGGTGGTGTGGGGCTGGTGCTTGGTGGTGCTGGATGGTGTGGGGAGGTGTGGGGCTGGTGCGGGGGGTGCGGGGGGTGGTGTTGGCTGGTGTGGGGTGGTGCTGGGCAGGGCTGGGGGGTGCTGGGGTGGGGGTTGGCTGGTGCTGGGGGATGCTACGTTTTTTTGGGGCTGGGCTGGGGTTTTTTCTGGGGGGCGGTGGATGTGGTGCTTGGGGTGTGGGGTGGTACTGGGGGTGGGGCTGGGGTGGTGCTGGGCTGGTTTGGGCTGGCATGGGGGGTTGGCGCTGGGGCTGGGGCTTGTTTCGAGGGTTTGGGGGTGGGGTGGGGGGCTGGGCTGGTGTGGGGGGTGGCTGGTGCTTGGTAGTGGGGTGGTGCTGGGGCTGTTTTTGACCTGGTGCCCCCTTCAGTGCAAAATCTAATCCTCCCAAAACTAGTTCTTCCCTTTAACCCCCCTTAAAACCCTTTTAAAAAGGGCCTCTTTTGTCAATACTCTTTCCTCTTAGCGTAAAAATCTTCCCTCGCCTCACTCTTTGTTTCCCTCAAAAAGAAATGTAATAGCCCAGTTAATAACTAAAGATTAGAGAAATTAACGAAAATAAAAAGAGATTAAATGAATGAATAAAGTGCTAGTAACTGGAAATTTAAAATTGTAAAATGTATTTGTGATAAAAAAAAAAAATAAAGAATGCAAAAGTAAAATGAGATCTGGTTTAATTTTTGTTGTTTATATTAAATATAAATTTTAAAATATATATATATTATATATATATATAAATTTTATAATAATTTTATATTTACTATGAACACTGTCTCTGGTGAAGGAGACTCGAACCTAAAACCTTTGGGAAACACCACACTGGACAATACCTTGGAGTCAGTGTGGGTAGTTTGGTAAAGCACTGCTTTTCCTTGTTCCAGGTTTTGGGTTCGATCAGTTTAACATGACGTGTATATATATTTTTTATTTTTTTTTATTATCACACGGGCCCGATTCCACCAAGGGGGTCCCCGAAAAAAAAATTTCACCATCTTACCCCCATCATGTCTTCCCAGAAGGGGGTGTTAACACTACATTTTTAAAACTAAAAACATTAAACCCCCTCCTTCGAGTGCAGGATGTATTCCCCTCCCAGGACTCAAGTGGGCCTGCCGGTTTCCTGAAACCCCTTATAAAATTTACTTTGCTCAACTCCAAAAGACGTCAAATATTAAAAACCTTTGTCTCCTTCACTCCAAAAAAAAAACCCCTCACGAACCCGCTGGAAGTCCCAAACCCCTCGCACACAAAAACCCCTTTTCCCCCCTCTCCAACCCTTTTTTAGGGCCCACCCCTACCTGCCTTCCCTTCCCTACGATGTTCACTCTTTAAATCATTTGTTTCGCTCCATTCTTTCGTCCGAAACCCCCTCAAAAAAAACCCTTCCTCAGCCCCTTGGGAAAAAGTTTTGGTAAACCCGCACCTCCTCCCAACTTTCCAAAAATACGAATTCTCTGCTTTATTCACACCACCATTGCCCCCCAGACATGACATCTCCTGCCCTTTTAGCCTTTCCCCGCTGCAACATTATCACCCTGCTTCACACCCCTTAAGAGCGTTGGGAAAATATATTCTACATTCCCCTCTTTGCTCCAAAGGGCAAAGTTCTTTGTCCCACAGATCCTAAATGCCCCTCACTTTTTTCCTCATCAATTCTTGATTCCCCTTTCAAACCCATCCCCTGACCGTCCATCCCCAAAAACCCGAATACATTCACCTCCCCCCTACCCCTCCCTCCAATTGATATTCAAATTTTACCCCAATCTTTTTTTATTCAAAAACCCTTTCTTTTCCTGTATTCACCTTTAATTTTCTTCTTTTGCACACCCTGCCAAATTCATCCACCAATCTCTGCAACTTCTCTTCAGAATCTCCCAAGAGCACAGTGTCATCAGCAAAGAGCAGCTGTGACAACTCCCACTTTGTGTGTGATTCTTTATCTTTTAACTCCAGCCTCTTGCCAAGACCCTCGATTTACTTCTCTTACAACCCCATCTATAAATATATTAAACAACCACGGTGAATCACACATCCTTGTCTAATGCCTACTTTTACTGGGAAATAATTTCCCTCTTTCTACATACTCTAACTTGAGCCTCACTATCCTCGTAAAAACTCTTCACTGCTTTCAGTAACCTACCTCCTACACCATACACTTGCAACATCTGCCACATTGCCCCCCTATCCACCCTGTCATACGCCTTTTCCAAATCCATAAATGCCACAAAGACCTCTTTAGCCTTATCTAAATACTGTTCCTTATATGTTTCACTGTAAACCCCCTGGTCCACACACCCCCTACCTTTCCTAAAGCTCCTTGTTCATCTGCTATCCCATTCTCCGTCTTACTCTTAATTCTTTCAATAATAACTCTACCATACACTTTACCAGGTATTACTCAGCAGACTTTTCCCCCTATAATTTTTGCACTTCTTTTATCCCTTTGCCTTTATAAAAAGGAACTATGCTGCTATTGCCAACCCCTAGGTACCTTACCTCTTCCCAACTTTTTTAATAATTGCCCCAACCCACTCAAAACTATATCCCCCCCTGCTTTTAAAATTTTCTTCTTTACCCCATCAATCCCGGCTGCCTTCCCCCCTTTATTTTACTACGCCTAAAGAACTTCCCCCCACTCACAATGGTCTTCCTCACCCTACAAGATTTTTTTTTCCCCCTTTGCCCTATACACAAAATCACAGCTTCCCCTATTTTCTCAACTTTTAAAAAAATTCCTAAAAATTCCCCCCATCTTCCAAAACCTTAACTCCCCTTTTAAATTAACTCTCCTTCCTTTTTTAACTGACAAACCCATTGTTCTTGCTTTCTTAACTTGTTAATTCACTAAAAACTTTTTCTTATTTTCAAAAAAATTTTGTTGATAAAATCTCCCCCATTTCCTCTTTGCTCTCTTTTTACTTTGCTTCCCACTCTTTAAACCCTTCTCTTTTTCTCCTATCTCTTCCCTCCTTGCATCACTTCTATTTGTAAAAACTTTCTATGCTAATTTTTCCTTCTACTTCTTTAATCATCTTTCCCACCTCGCTCCTTTCCCCTCCCGCACCCATTTTCCCTGTAACCACAAACTTCGTGAACACCAAACACTAATTTTTAAACCTCCCATACCTCTTCGCCCATTGCCTATCTTATTAGCCATCTATCCCCCAATAGTGTTTATATTTCCCCTAACTCCCTCCTCTTTTAGTTTATAAACCTTCCCCCTCTCTTTTCCTGTGTTTTATTCTCTTTTTTCCCCTTCCCCTTTTACTCTCATGTAGCTAAAACCCTGAAAGTGATCTGATATTTGTGGCCCCCCCCCTATAAAAACATGTCTCTGAAGTCTACTCAACAGTCTTTTATTACCAATACTAAACCAACAAATACTGTATTTCGCCCCTACATCATTTTGTTTCTTATTTATCCTCTTTTTCTTAAAATATGTATTTCCCTTAACTAAACCCTTTCTATAAAAGTTCAAACAAGGGCTCCCCTTTCATTTACACCCGGACCCCAAATTTTCTACCACACCCCCCCTCTAAAAGTTTTCCTACTTTGCATTCAGGGCCCCTACCCCATTTTCTCTCCCCCTTGTTCAAAGGTACATTACCCTTAACAATCTCCCAAAATCTCTCTCCTCTCCTCTGATTCCTCTCTTTCCGGTGCTCACGTTATTTTGGACCCCCTTTTCCGCATCCAACCTTTCTTTAATCACATAATTCTTGAATTACACATTATATTCTCTTTTCTCCCTTCCCTAATGATCATTAAATTATGCTACCCTTCCTTTGCTCTAACTCTCTCAGTCTCCGATTTAATCCATTTTTTTCCCCCACGAAACTTCCTACCCCCTTCTGCTTTGTTTCGCTTAGGGCAGGCTCCAACTTCTTTTCATTTTTTAAACCCCAAATCTCTGTTTTTGACGCACTCATCCAGCCATTTAAGCACCCAGTTTTATAAAACTTTTTTCTTTCTTTTTTTGTAAGTGTCTACGGGGAAGGGGGACTGCCCCGCTCCGGCATTTTATTTATATTTTTTTTATTATAATTATAAATTTTTTATTTTTAATATTTTATTTATTTAATTTTTATTATATATAAAATTGTGTGCCGAATATGTAAAACTGGTCAAATTTGCAAGAATCATTAAAATTTTAAAACCCTTTTAGAAATTTTCTTATACGTTTAAAAATATTATTTTTCTTAATGTTTAAAGTAAAAATTTTTTAAATTTTTCCCCCAAACGAATTTAGAAAACTTACCTAACTTATTATAAAAAAGAACAATTTTTTTTAGCTAACCCAATAAAAAATATTTTAGATTTGTTTTCAATAAATTTTAATATAAACAAAAAAGTGAAATATATTTTTCTCGTTAGGGGGTTTAAGATTTTGGCGAAATTATTCCTACACAAATTTTTGCTTGTCCTATATGGCAAGATGAGCGTTGCTATTTAAGCCAAGATCGCAAGTTTGCCTATTCGGCACGACATATATTATATATATATTATATATATATTATATATATATATATATATATTTATTATATATATATTATATATATATATTATATATATACACTTAACAATTCGGAAACAGGCGAAATTATTTACAAACATTATCTCTACGTCCGCAGCAGGACTCGAACCTGGTAACTCTGTATCAGAGTCCACAGTACTTTACCACGGAGCTAGACCCAAGATAAGTATTGGCGCTTAACCGAAGCTAAGAGATGTTGCCCCATACCCCGGGCACCAAGATCGTTTGGAAAGTTATTTCATCAAATCCTGCCACATGCAGAATGCCCGGGGGTATGGGATAGCATCGCTTAGCTTCGGCTAAGCGTCCATACTTATCTTGGGTCTAGCTCAGTGGTAAAGTACTGTGGACTCTGATACAGAGTTAGCAGGTTCGAGTCCTGCTGTGGACGTAGAGACAATGTTTGTAAATAATTTCGCCTGTTTCCGAATTGTTAAGCATTTCAAATCTCTTTTGTTGTCCACTGCATGTGACAGGATTTGATGAAATAACTTTCAAAACGAGCTTAGTGCCCGGTGTATCAACAAGTCTAAGAATGGAAGTTTACAGGCCACCTCTTTTTCCATGGTGAATTTAATAGAGGGACTAAGCGTTAAGTCTCGGTAAGAATGTATCCAGGGCCATATCATTTGACCAAACATGAATTTGCAATCAATAACAAGAAAGGTATTTTCCCAAACCACATGACCTGTTGCAAACGACTAGAAAAAGCTTGGGGCTGGCTATTATGTCTTATAATTTCATACTTGACATCTCAGAAACCCTACTACCCCATATGGGGAGTAGGGGGATGGTGGTAGGGTGGAGTTGGCACCGACCACTGACCAGTGACACATCGGCACAACGCTAATCTGAGAACTCTCTCCCTTCTTTAGTTGGTCTCCTGCAACATTGCATAGCTCCTGATGACGCACTGAGAAGTGTGAAAATACTTGAGCTAAAGATTGCCACCACCTCGTGGCTTGTGCTGCACACACACACACACACACACACACACACACACACACACACACACACACACACACACACACACACACACACACACGGCAAATGTAGTTCCCATTTTTAAAAAAGGAGACAGAAAAGAGGCACTAAACTATAGACCTGTGTCATTGACGTGTATAGTATGCAAAATTATGGAGAAGATTATCAGGAGGAGAGTGGTGGAACACCTGGAACAGAACAGGAGTATAAATGCCAACCAGCACGGATTCACGGAAGGCAAATCCTGTGTCACAAACCTTCTGGAGTTTTATGATAAAATAACAGAAGTAAGACAAGAGAGAGAGGGGTGGGTTGATTGCATCTTCTTGGACTGCAAGAAGGCCTTTGACACAGTTCCTCACAAGAGATTAGTGCAGAAGCTAGAGCATCAGGCGCATATAACAGGAAGGGCACTGCAATGGATCAGAGAATACCTGACAGGGAGGCAACAACGAGTCATGGTACGTAATGATGTATCACAGTGAGCACCTGTGACGAGGGGGTCCACAGGGGTGGGTCCTAGGACCAGTGCTATTTTTGGTATATGTGAACGACATGACGGAAGGGTTAGACTCAGAAGTGTCCCTGTTTGCAGATGATGTGAAGTTAATGAGGAGAATTAAATCTGATGAGGACCAGGCAGGACTTCAAAGAGACCTGGACAGACTGGACACCTGGTCCAGCAAATGGCTTCTCGAATTTAATCCTGCCAAATGCAAAGTCATGAAGATGGGGGAGGGGCACAAGAGACACAGACAGAGTTATAGGCTAGGTGGCCAAAGACTGCAAACCTCACTCAAGGAGAAAGATCTTGGGTGAGTATAACCGAGCATGTCTCCGGAAGCACACATCAATCAGATAACTGCTGCAGCATATGGCGCCTGGCAAACCTGAGAACAGCATTCGATACCTTAGTAAGGAATCATTCAAGACACTGTACACCGTGTATGTCAGGCCCATACTGGAGTATGCAGCACCTGTTTGGAACCCGCACTTGATAAAGCACGTCAAGAAACTAGAGAAAGTACAAAGGTTTGCGACAAGGTTAGTTCCAGAGCTAAGGGGAATGTCCTATGAGGAAAAGATTAAGGGAAATCGGCCTGACCACACTGGAGGACAGGAGGGTCAGGGGAGACATGATAACGACATATAAAATACTGCGTGGAATAGACAAGGTGGACAAAGACAGGATGTTCCAAGGAGGGGACACAGAAACAAGAGGCCACAATTGGAAGTTGAAGACACAAATGAGTCAGAGAGATAGTAGGAAGTATTTCTTCAGTCATAGAGTTGTAAGGCAGTGAATAGCCTAGAAAATGACGTAGTGGAGGCAGGAACCATACACAGTTTTAAGACGAGGTTTGATAAAGCTCATGGAGCGGGGAGAGAGAGGGCCTAGTACAACCGGTGAAGAGGCGGGGCCAGAGCTAGGACTCGACCCCTGCAACCACAAATAGGTGAGTACACTCACGCAACACACAACACACACACACACACATACACACACACACACACACACATATATATATATATATATATATATATATTATATATATATATATATACATATTATAATATACATATATATATATATATATATATATGTATATATATGTTTATATATATTATATATATTATATATATATATATATATATATATATATATATATATATATATATATATATATATATATATTATATATATATATATTATATTATATATATATATTATTTATATATATGCAATAAGATCACAGTAAACAGGTGATTTCAAAATATGCATAGTTCCTTGATAATGTGAGTAGTCACGAAAGCGCTTGGAATTTCTCTATTCTTTCAGAGTGGTTGTTTTGCATACATATATATATATATAATATATATATATATATATATATTATATATATATTATATATATATATATATACATTAATAATTAAAAATTAAATTTATATTAAAAATT
>NC_069401.1:37173485-37175632 GCF_026875155.1 Cherax quadricarinatus | reverse complement strand
GGGCAGTTGTTACTCAATTAAAGTGTTATTTCTCTTGTTATGTCTAAGGCTAAAGTGTCTCCAATTAAATCACGTACCTTACCTCAGTTGGAATTAACAGCCATTTATGTAGGTGTCAAATTAGCTAATTATATAAGAAATAAGTTGCAGGAGATAAATATTAGCGACACTGTAATTTGGTCTGATAATGAGGTATCCTTTCAATGGATTCGTAATGGAAACAGTAAAATTGTGTACGTACAAAACAGAGTTGCTGAAAGTAATCAGATGCAAGAGAAGTATAATAGTTTGGGTCAGCATATGTTAACATTTAATCATATACCTGGTGAGGAGAATCCAGCTGATTTCTTGTCTCCAGGTTTACCTTATACTAAATTTGTAAATGCTGTATCATGGTTTAAAGGACCGAGCTGGTTGGTAAATAAAGCTAATTGGCCTGTACAAAAGGCGTATATTGCTCCTGTTGAAATTACTGTGACCACCGCTCCAATAGTTTGTCCTCCCTTAGCCATTGATATAAATAGGTATTCTTCTTTACCCAAACTAATCAATGTAACTAAGTTGGTGTTTAAATTTCTAAACAAGATTAATATATCATATAAGTTTTCACATCCTCTTGAGTATTGGATAAAGAGGGTACAGGAGGAAATCTATGGAAATGAGATTAAATTGATGATGGAAAGTAAAATTGTGAAAGGTTCCATAATAGAGAAATTGGGACTGTATTTAGAGAACAATGCAATTAGGTGCAGAGGTAGGTTACAAAATGCTGAATTGGGTGATTATGCTAAACACCCTATCTTACTGCCCAAAACTCATCATCTAACAAATTTAATTGTGCTAAATGCCCATAAAAATGTAATGCATGGTGGGGTACAAGATACCTTAAATTGTATTAGGGAAACTTTCTGGATTCCACAAGGACAGCAAAGTGTAAAAAGGGTGATTAAATCTTTTGTAATATGTCGCTGTGTGGATGCCAGATCCTCTATGTATCCAGGTCCTCCACCATTGTCAAATGAGCAATTTGAGTCGTTTAGCAACGAACTCTGGCCGGCCGCAGTGTGGAAAATACTGTACATATTTTCCAGAAATTCAGTATTTATATGTAAATAGATGGCCATACTGTATTTAATAATATTTATGTCATAGAAAACGGAAAGCCTGCGTCTGCGCAGACGAGACTAGCCATCTTGGTTTTGAATTTTGTACAAACGTTGGTGTAATGGGAAGAGTTTTTCGTGTTCTAGAGGTTAAAATTGTGTTGACACCTCTCAAATAGGAGGCGAAATTGGTGGATGTGCATTCCTGCATAACTTGAGATATCAGACGACTGGACAAGATAGCTCCAGGAACCTCAGATAAGCTCTCTAGATTTGTGTGTAATTCTGGCCAGCATTATTTTCTTAAATTTAGTTAGTGAGGTTTTTCTGAGTATGATACAACTTAATATCCAGTCAAATTGGTGAGTGATATTAAGATATATTTTCCTTCTGTTATGTATATGTGTATTTATATATAATCATTTTTTAATTTAATATACAGTCCACAAATTTATATATTTACCAGAATTCCTGGTGATGTATAACTCATTTAATTAATAGGTCCAGAGCAACTTGTGGATATGACAGTGGTAGGTATCGAAGGGGGATATTTTTGCGACCTAGGTGTCCCAAATTCCTACTTGTCTAACTGATAAATAATAATTATCTATGTTCATTTACTGTTATGTGCATAATTATACATACAGATAAATGCAATTTTCCACAGCCATACTGGATTTAAATGTCATACTGGATTTAAATGTCATACAACTTTCGCCGCTTGTAGAGCTTCATCACGTCATACAAGGCGAAACATTGTCCTAATAAGATCTTGTTCTGCAGTGTTTGTCCTTGTTTTATCTCTACTTCTCATTCTCTCTCTCTGTGTGTAACTTTGTAGCAGAACTCTAACAAATTAGTAAACCAAGATTTGCCATCCCTAAACCCCTGCTTTTTATTGTTTTTGAAATATTTTTTTTCTAAGTATTCCTCCACTCACCCCATGAAAAGTTTCTCCATTACCTTGCAAGATATACACGTCAAAGAAAATGGTGTGTAGTTTAACGCCTTCTGTCTGTCTCTTTTCATAAATAAATGGACTAC
>NC_069401.1:37143485-37165985 GCF_026875155.1 Cherax quadricarinatus | reverse complement strand
ACTTCACTTGCTAGGCTATTCCACTTGCTGACAACTCTATGACTGAAGTTATACTTCCTAACGTCCCTGTGACTCGTCTGAGTCTTCAGCTTCCAGTTGTGACCCCTTGTCCATGTGTCCCCTCTCTGGAACATCCTATCTCTGTCCACCTTGTCTATTCCCCGCAGTATCTTGTATGTCGTTATCATGTCTCCCCTGACCCTTCTGTCCTCCAGTGTCGTCAGTCCGATTTCCCTTAACCTTTCCTCGTACGACATTCCCTTGAGCTCTGGGACTAGCCTTGTTGCAAACCTTTGTACTTTCTCTAACTTCTTGACGTGCTTGACCAGGTGTGGGTTCCAGACTGGTGCTGCATACTCCAGTATGGGCCTAACATACACAGTGTACAGTGTCTTTGAACGATTCCTTATTAAGGTATCGGAACGCTATTCTCAGGTTTGCCAGGCGCCCGTATGCTGCAGCGCAGCGGTTATGTGTGTGTGTGTGTGTGTGTGTGTGTGTGTGTGTGTGTGTGTGTGTGTGTGTGTGTGTGTGTGTGTGTGTGTGTGTGTGTGTGTGTGTGTACTCACCTAATTGTACTCACCTAATTGTGGTTGCAGGGGTCGAGACTCAGCTCCTGGCCCCGCCTCTTCACTGATCGCTACTGGGTCCTCTCTCTCTCTGCTTGTGTGTGTGTGTGTGTGTGTGTGTGTGTGTGTGTGTGTGAGTGTGTGTGTAAGGATTTGTAGAGTAATAATTTTAAATGGAATTAGTCCAGCGCTTACGCCGTCAATAAATTGTCATAATTAACTCCGCAGGGAAGCTACGTATATTAATATCTAATTGACGTAAGTTTGAATTAATTATTAAGTAGAATTTAGTCCACAATGCGTCTGCAAATTGGCATAATCTTGGAGTGATGAGTGTGTATGTTAAATTGGCATAACTTGCTCATCCGACGAGGACGCCTGAAGAGTAATGAGTTATGGCCATGTCTGAAGGTTTGCCATATCTGAGTTGGTGTGTTTCTGTACTCACCTAGTTGTGGTTGCAGAGGTCGAGTCTCAGCTTCTGGCCCCGCCTCTTCACTTGCCGCTACTCAGTCACTCTACCCGCTCCGTGAGCTTTCTCATATCTTTCCTTAAAGCTATGTATAGATTCTGCCTCCACTACATCTCTTTCCAGACTATTCCACTTCCTGACAACTCTATGACTGAAGAAATACATCCCTGTGGTTCATTTGTGTCTTCAACTTCCAACTGTGACCCCTTGTTGCTATGTCCCATTCTGGAACATCCTGTCTCTGTCCACCTTTTCTATTCCTCTCAGTAATTTATATGTTATTATCATGTCCCCCCTATCTCTCCTGTCTTCCAGTGTCGTCAGGTTGATTCCTCATAACCTCTCCTTGTAGGACATACCCCTTAGCTCCGGGGCTACTTTTGTTGCAGACCTCTGCACTCTCTCTAGTTTCTTTACATGCTTGACTAGGTGAAGGTTCCAAACTGGTGTTGCATACTCCAGTATAGGCCTAATGTACACAGTGTACAGGGTCCTGAATGACCCCTTATTAAGATGTCGGAATGCTGTTCTGAGGTTTGCCAGTCGCCCGTATGCTGCCACAGTAATTTGGTTGATGTGCGCCTCAGGAAATGTGCCCGGTGTTATACTCACCCCAAGATCCTTTTCCTTGAGTGAGGTTTGTAGTCTCTGGCCCCCTAGGCTGTACTCCGTCTATGGTCGTTTTTGCCCTTCCCCAATCTCATATTTTTGCACTTGGTGGAGTTAAACTCAGGGCCAGTTGGGGGGCCATCTGCGGCCTTCCAATCCCCCCGAGTTCCGCCGGGTCCTCGCCGATTGAATTCTTCTTATTAATTCACATCATCTGCAAACAGGGACACTGCGGAGTTTATTCCTTCCGTCATGTCGTTCACAAATACAAGAAACAGTATCTTTACTAGGACTAACCCTGCACCCCCCGTTAAGGGGTGCTCACTCTGACACCTCACCACGTACCATGACTTGCTGTTGTTTTCCTGACAGGTATTCACTGATCCATTGTAGTGCCTTCCCTGTTATCCCTGCCTGGTTCTCCAGCTTTTGCACTAATCTCTTGTGTGGAACTGCGTCAAACGCCTTCTTACAGTCCATGAAAACGCAGTCTACCCACCCCTCTCTCTCTTGTCTTACTGCCGTTACTCTGTCATAGAACTCCAGTAGGTTTGTGATGCAGGATTTCCCATCCCTGAAACTGTGCTGTCTGTCGTTGATAAGCTCATTCCTTTCTAGGTGCTCCATCACTCTTGTCCTGATAATCTTCTCCATGACCTTGCATACTATACATGTCAGTGTCACTGGTCTGTAATTTAATGCTTCGTGTCTGTCTCCTTTTTTAAAAATTGGGACTACATTTGCTGTCTTCCATACTTCAGGTAATCGCCCTATTTCGATAGTTGTGTGGAAGATTGCTATTAGTGGTACACATAGTGCCTCTGCTCCCTCTCTCAGGACCCATGGAGAGATGTTATCCGACCCCATCGCCTTTGAGGTATCTAGCTCACTTAGCAGCCTCTTCACTTCTTCCTCGGTTGTATGTATTGTGTCCAACACTTGATGGTGTACCCCACCTCTCCACCTTTCTGGAGGCGCTTCTGTCTCCTCTGTGAACACTTCTTTGAATCTCCTGTTGAGCTCCTCACATAATTCGCGGTCATTTTTTGTGATCTTCTCCCCTTCCTTCCTCAGCCTGATTACCTGGTCCTTGACTGTTGTTTTCCTCCTGATGTGGCTGTACAACAGCTTTGAGTCAGATTTGGCTTTTGCTGCTATGTCATTTTCATATTGTCTTTGGGCCTCCCTTCTTATCTGTGCATATTCATTTCTGGCTCTACGACTTCTTTCCTTATTCTCCTGGGGACTTTGCCTTCTATACTTCTTCCATTCTCTAGCACACTTGGTTTTGGCCTCCCTGCACCCTTGAGTGAACCACGGGCTAATCCTGGGTTTTTCATTACTTCTGTTGCCCTTGGGTACAAACCTCTCCTCAGCTTCTTTGCATATTGTTGTCATGTATTCCATCATCTCGTTTACTGACTTCCCTGCCAGTTCTCTGTCCCACTGAACCCCGTTCAGGAAGTTCTTCATTCCCAAGTAGTCCCTTTTCTTGTAGTTTGGCTTCATATGTCCAGCCCTTCCTGCTTCCCTCTCCACTTGTAACTCTACTATGTAGTCAAAACTCAGAACCACATGATCGCTGGCCCCAAGGGGTCTTTCATATGTAATTTCCTCAATATTTGCACTACTCAACGTGATTACTAGGTCCAGTCTCCCTGGTTCATCTTGTCCTCTCTCTCTAGTAGTGTCCCTGACGTGTTGGTACATGAGGTTTTCCAGTACCACCTCCACCATCTTAGAACTCCACATTTCTTGGCCCTCATGCGGATCTAGGCTCTCCGTGTGTGTGTGTGTGTGTGTGACGTGTGTGTGTGTGTGTGTGTACTCACCTATTTGTACTCACCTATTTGTGGTTGCAGGGGTCGAGTCACAGCTCCTGGCCCCGCCTCTTCGCTGATTGCTACTAGGTCCTCTCTCTCCCTGCCCCATGAGCTCTATCATACCTCGCCTTAAAACTATGTATGGTTCCTGCCTCCACCACATCACTTTCTAGGCTATTCCATGGCCTGACTACTCTATGACTGAAGAAATACTTCCTAACATCCCTTTGATTCATCTGAGTCTTCAACTTCCAATTTGTGACCCCCTTGTGTCTGTGCCCCAAACTCTGGAACATCCCGTCTTTGTCCACCTCGTCTATTCCGCGCAGTATTTTATATTCGTTATCATGTCTCCCCTGACCCCTCCGGGCCCCTCCATGTCGTCAGGCCGATTTCCCTCAACCTTTCCTTCATAGGACAATCCCCGTAGCTCTGGGGATAGTCTTGTTGCAAACCTTTGCACTTTCTCTAATTTCTTGACGTTGCTTGACTAGGTGTGGTTTCCCAAACTGGTGCTGCATACTCCAGTATGGGCCTGACGTAGATGGTGTACAGAGTCTTAACGAATCCTTACTGAGGATCGGAACGCAAATCCGTAGGTTTGCCAGGGGCGCCCGTATGCTGCAGCAGTTTAATCGGGATTGATGGTTGCGCCTCAGGGATATGCTCGGTGTATACTCACCCCCAGATCTTTTTCCTTTAGTGAGGTTTTTGCAGTCTTTGGCCATCTAAACAAATATTGTGTCTGGGGTCTTCTTGCCCTTCCCCAATCTTCATGAACTTTGCATTTGGCAGGGTTAAATTCAAGGGCCAGTTGCTGGACCGGGCTTGTAGCCTGTCCAGATCTCTTTGTATCCTGCCTGATCCTCTTTTCCGATTCGATTCTTCTCATTAACTTCACATCGTCTGCAAACAAGGACACTTCTGAGTCTATCCCTTCCGTTATGTCGTTCACGTATACCAAGAACAGCACAGGTTCCTAGGACTGACCCCTGTGGAACCCCGCTGTCAACAGGCGCCCACTCTGACACCTCGCCCGCGTACCATGACTCGTTGTTTCCTCCCTGCCCAGATATTCTCTGATCCATTGCAGTGCCTTTCCTGTTATGTGTGCCTGGTCCTCTAGCTTTTGCAGTACCTCTTGTGAGGAATTGTGTCGAAAGCCTTCTTTGCAGTCCAAAAAACGCAGTTCGATCCACCCCTTCTCTCTTGTTTTACTTCTGTCACCTTGTCATAAAACTCAGTAGGTTTGTGACACAGGATTTTCCTTCCCTGAAACCGTGCTGGTTGTCAATTATACACTGTTTTTTTTTCCAGGTGCCCCACCACTCTCCTCCTGATGATCTTCTCCATGACCTTGCATACTATACACGTTAGAGATACAGGTCTGTAGTTAGTGCCTCATGTCTGTCTCCCTTTTTAAAAAATTGGACTACATTGCCATTTTCCCCATACCTCAGGGAAGTTGCCCAGTTTCAAATGATGTGTTGAAGATCTTTGTTAATGGCTCACACAATATTCTCTGCTCCCTCTTTAAGGAACCATGGAGAGATGTTGTCTGTCCCACCGCCTTTGAGGTGTCAAGTTCGCATAGCAGCTTCTTCACCTCACTCCTTGGTTATATGTACCTCATCCAGCATTTGCGGGTTGTGCCCCCCTGTTCTGATTTCTTGGAGTCCTACTGGTTTCCACTGTAAAATACCTCTTTAAATCTTGTGTTGAGCTCCTGACATCCCTCTCGGTCGTTTCTTGTGAATTCCCCATCACCCTTTTCCTCAGTCTGATTACCTGGTCCCTTGACTGTTGTTTTCCTCCTGATGTGGCTGTAAACAGCTTCGGGTCAGCCCTTTACTTTTGATGCTATGTCATTTTTCATATTGTCTCTGAGCCTCCCTTCTTACTGTGCATATTCGTTTCTGGCTCTTCGGCTGATTTCTTTATTTTCTTGATTTTCTCTGTCTTCTGTACCTTTTCCATTCTCTAGTACACCTAGTTTTTGGCCTCCCTACACCTTTGGGTGAACCAAGGGACTCGTTCTGTTCTTCCCATTATTTCTGTTTCCCTTGGGGAACAAACCTCTCCCTCTGCCTCCTTGCATTTTGTTGCTACATATCCATCATTTCTTGTACTGGTTTTCCTGTCAGTTCCCTCTCCCACTGAAGGGTCTTGAAGGAATTTTCCTCATGCCTGATAGTTCCCCCTTTTGTAGTTTGGTTTTTCCCAGCCTATTCCTGCTACCTCTCCACTTGGAGCTCAACTATGGGAGTCGAAGCACAGAACCACATGATCACTAGCTCCCAGGGGCCTTTACATGATACCCTCGATGTCCGAACTACTCATGGTGAATACAAGGTCCAACCTTGCTGTTCATCTTCTCCTCCCCTCTCTGGTATGTCTCTAACATGTTGATGCATGAGGTTCTCCATACCACATCCATCATCTTGGGTCTCCATGTTTCGGGACCCCCATGGGCTCCAGGTTTTTCCCAGTCAATCTCCTTGGATTGAAATCACCCATAACTAGTAACTTGCTCCCCCCATGTGTGCTGTCCTGGCCACCTCGGCTAGTGTGTTGATCATTGCTCTGTTGCTCTCATCGTTATTCTCTCTTTGGCCTCCTGCAAGTTCTTTTGGTGGGTTGTACATTACTGCAATTACACCTTTTGTCCCCTCAGACTGGATTGTTCTACTAAGTAGTCCCTTTCGCCCATGCCATCCATTCCCTTCCATTTTCTCAAAACCCCACTGGTTTTTAATGAGCAGTGCAACTCCTCCTCCCCCCTCCTCCCTCTGTCTTTCCTGAAGATTGATATCCGGATGGAAAGATTGAATCTGTTATTATTCTGGGAGTTTTGTTTCTGTGATGCTATTATGGCTGGGGATGTCTCTTTGATTTCTTTCGTGCCACTCCTCATACTTTTTTGTTATTTCCATCTGCATTTGTATACCACACCTTCAACTTCTTTTCTAAGACTGTGGTCTGGGAAGTATATTGGGGTTGGGGAATGGGAGACCTGGTAAGGAACTAGGGTTGTTGCTGTGGGGTAAGTTTTTAAAGTATGAGTGGGGGCATTGGATGTGGCATGGGTGTTTGATTTAGAGTTTTGGGGTTTCACTGGGTTGACCTGGGTTTGGGGGGCTTCTATAGAAAGTTTTTGAGGGAGGGTGTATTAGATCTTCTTCCTGGGTCTGGGATCTCCTGTCTGTTCTTCTCCATCCCCTCTCTTTCCTCCTTTCGCCTTTGTACCATCTCTCCTTTAGTTTCTTCCTTTCTTCTTTTGTCTGTTGCGGTCGAGAAACACCCTCCTGATATGCCGTCCATGTCCCTTAATCGTGGCTTTCTCCTGGCAGTATCCGGTCCGAGTCGCTTTTTGCCTTGAAGGTCACTCTCACTGGCCGGGTTCTTTTTTTTACAAACCCCCCTTATTTTCCGAAAATTTTTCCCAGCTGGGTCATATCGCTTCTCCTATTGCTTTCCCCTGAATCTTTCAAATTGCTTTTTTTTCACCCTTGTTTTCTTGCTTCAAAATGTTTCCCTTCGACTTCCTGGAGCCCATACACAAAGACTGACCTCACCCTTTCATTCTCCCACTGCATATCCCTGTGTATCCCCTCATTTAATTTGGTTTTCCCCCACTCAGCATTCCTTTCATCAGTTTCACTGGCTAATTTTACTTGGGCTCAGTGGCCTGTCATTTTCCCTTCTCGGCTTTCCTTGGGCTTTTGTTGTTGTCTTTAGGGCCCTCCACATAAACTTAGCTCTTTTATTTGCTACAGTCTCCTCTGATAGAGCATCTCCATGCAGTTGTGCCCCTTCTTTCCCTACAGTCCCCCTTATTTGTGGCTGAGGTAGCAGTCTCTGTTGTCAATCCAAAATGTTCTTTTAGTTCTTTAGGCGTTTCAGATTTTCAGGTTCCTCTTCTAAACTCTGTATCCTAGCTTCTCTGCTTTGCATGCACCTCCCACTTCCTGCTTTCCATATCTATCCTCTCTTCCATTCTCATGCTAAGTTCTTCTAGTTTCTTTTTCCCATTCATGATCCCTTTTTATGAGCTCTGCTGCCCAATTCTTCCTTTGCATTTTCCTCCTCCTGTCCCCTTTGGTTTTTCTTGTTGCTCTCTTGGGAACCCATTTTTTTTATCCTGATTGCCTCAAGTGGGGAAACCTATGAGTTCTGTATGTTAGGTTAGTATGTGTGTGTCAAGTGTGGGGGGGGAAGTGTGGAGGAACTGTTGGCTATTTGGGAGCTGTAGTGGGAGGGGTGGGGAGGGTTGGGGTGAACGGGGGAGGGGGGTGATCGAGGGAGGGGATGGATCAGGGAAGTAGTGAGATGTCGGTGGGGAGGGGGGAGTGTGTGTGTGTATGGATATGTGTGTGTGTGTGTGTGTGTGTGTGTGTGTGTTTTGTGTGTGTGTGTGTGGAGTGTGTAATTTTGTGTGTAATTTGTGTGGAATTATGTGTGGGTTTATTTGTATGAAAGGTAGGTGGCTTGTGCGTGTAAGTAAGTCTCAGTGGTCCTTGGCTGCCCACACCTTCTTGTGACCTGACCAACCTCCTGGGACTTACCGCACTTACAGTTTTGTGTTGGTGTGTGTGTGGGTTTTGTGTGTGTGGTGTGTGTGTGTGTGTGTGTGTGTGTGTGTGGTGTGTGGTGTGGGTGGTGTATTGTGTGTGTGTTTGTGTGTTGTGTGTGGGTTTTGTGTGTGGTGTTTGGTGTGTTGTGTGGGTGTGGTGTGTATGTGGGGGTGTATGTATGTATGTGGGTGTGTATGTGTGTATGTGTGTGTGTGTGTGTGTGTGTGTGTGTGTGTGTGTGTGTGTGTGTGTTTGGGGTGTGTGTGTGTGGTGTGTGTGTGTGTAATTAAAGTGTCGAATTATGTGTGGGTTTATTATGTGTCCTGAAAAGTAGGTGGGTTGTGCTTGGAGTGTAATGTAGATTCCAGTTTTCGCTTGTGTCCACAACCTCTTGACCTGACTCCCACCCTTACAGTTTTTGCCTATACGACCTGCTTATAGTGAGTTTAAACGCCTTATTCAATGGATTACCATTTGCTAAACCTTATTTAATACTTGAGTGCCTTTCTTTATCGTGCTTGAAGTTAGAAACCCTTCACATTCAGCTTGGCGGTTTAAATTGGAACCTGGACCCCGCACCCAAACAAACCACTCATAGTAATACAGTACTTTTAGTGCAGCTGTAGCAGTGTAGATTGTCCAGGTCGATGTGACGTCCTGGAGTAGATCCAGCTCGATGTACGTCCTGGCTAGATCCACCTCAATTTCTTCTCGTTAATAATGTACCCTATTCACTGTATTTCTTTCACTGGTCACACTATTGTTTCACTTTATTAAAATCTTGGGTGACACTTGGCAACGCCGCCTTCACACTAGCCTGCGCCACAACGCTTTTATTTTCCAGATCACTTTCAAAATTGTGGCTCTCCCCACACTTGTGTGGCTCAGGCAATTAAAAAAACACTTCTAGGATTGTTGACTACCCTGACACACTTAGCAACCCTTGCAGAACACTTGTAGCCCTCAAAAACACTTAAATCCCCGGAGCACCGACGGCGTGACTAGCCCGCTCGCTGTCCCTACTGTGTGTGTGTGTGTGTGTGTACTCACCTAATTGTACTCACCTAATTGTGGTTGCAGGGGTCGAGACTCAGCTCCTGGCCCCGCCTCTTCACTGATCGCTACTGGATCCTCTCTCTCTCTGCTTCCTGAGCTTTGTCATACCTCTTCTTAAAACTATGTATGGTTCCTGCCTCCACTACTTCACTTGCTAGGCTATTTCCCCCTTGCTGACAACTCTATGACCGAAAAATACTTCCTAATCCCTGTGACCCCGTCTGAGTCTTCAGCTTCCAGTTGTGACCCCCTTGCCCTGTGTCCCCCTCTCTTGGGAAAATCCTATCTCTGTCCCCCCTTTTCTAATTCCCCCAGTATCTTGTATGTCGTTTTTCATGTCTCCCCTGATCCTTCTGTTTCCCCCAGTGTCGTCAGTCCGATTTCCCTTAACCTTTCCTCGTACGACATTCCCTTGACTCTGGGGCTAAACCTTGTTGCAAACCTTGTACTTTCTCTAACTTCTTGACGTGCTTGACCAGGTGTGGGTCCAGACTGGTGCTGCATACTCCAGTATGGGCCTAACATACACAGTGTACAGTTTTCTTGAAAGATTTCCCTTTTTAAGGTATCGGAACGCTATTCCAGGTTTGCCAGGCGCCCGTATGCTGCAGCGGTTATTTGGTTGATGTGTGCCTCCGGGATGTGCTCGGTGTTATGGTCACCCCCAAGGTCTTTCTCCCTGAGTGAGGTCTGTAGTCTTTGTCCACCTAGCCTATACTCTGTCTGCGGTCCCTTTTTTGCCCCTCCCCAATCTTAATGACTTTGCATTTGGCTGGATTGAATTCGAGAAGCCAGTTACTGGACCACATGTCCAGCCTCTTTCCAGGTCTCTTTGCAGTCCTGCCTCATCCTCGTCCGATTTAATTCTTCTCATCAACTTCACGTCATCTGCGAACAGGGACACTTCAGAGTCTATTCCTTCCATCATGTCGTTCACATATATCAAAAATAGCACTGGTCCTAGAACTGACCCCTGTGGGACCCCGCTCGTCTCAGGCGCCCACTGTGATACCTCTTCACGTACCATGACTCGTTGCTGCCTCCCTGTCAGGTATTCCCTTATCCATTGCAGTGCCCTTCCTTTTACGTGTGCCTGATCCTCCAGCTTCTGCACTAATCTCTTGTGGGGAACTGTGTCAAAGGCCTTCCTGCAGTCTAGGAAAACGCAATCTACCCAACCCTCTCTCTCGTGTCTTACTTCTGTTATCTTGTCATAAAACTCCAGGAGGTTTGTGATACAAGATTTGCCTTCCATGAACCCATGCTGGTTTTCATTTATAATCTTGTTCCTTTCCAGGTGTTCGACCACTCTCCTCCTGATAATCTTCTCCATGACTTTGCACACGATACATGTCAGAGACACAGGTCTGTAGTTTAGTGCCTCGTTTCTGTTTCCTTTCTTAAATATGGGGACTACATTAGCTGTCTTCCATTTCTCAGGTAGTTGCCCAGTTTCAAGGGATGTGTTGAAGATTGTGGTTAGAGGCACACACAGCATCTCTGCTCCTTCTCTAAGGACCCATGGGGAGATGTTGTCCGGTCCCATGGCCTTTGAGGTGTCAAGGTCACTTAAGAGCTTCTTCACCTCCTCCTCAGTTGTTCGTATGTCATCCAACACTTGTTGGTATATTCCCTCTTGATGTTCCCTTCTGTTCTGTCTTCCCACAGCCCTTCCTGTCTCTACTGTAAAAACCTCCTTAAATCTCCTGTGTGTACTCACCTAGTTGTACTCACCTAGTTGAGGTTGCAGGGGTCGAGTCCAAGCTCCTGGCCCCGCCTCTTCACTGGTCGCTACTAGGTCACTCTCCCTGAACCATGAGCTTTATCATACCTCTGCTTAAAGCTATGTATGGATCCTGCCTCCACTACATCGCTTCCCAAACTATTCCACTTCCTGACTACTCTGTGGCTGAAGAAATACTTCCTAACATCCCTTTGATTCATCTGTGTCTTCAGCTTCCAACTGTCTCCCCGTGTTGCTGTGTCCAGTCTCTGGACACCTTTTCAATTCCTCTCAGTATTTTGTAAGTCGTTATCATGTCCCCCCTATCTCTCCTGTCCTCCAGTGTCGTCAGGTGTGTGTGTGTGTGTGTGTGTGTGTGTGTGTGTGTGTGTAAACAATCGCAGACGAGCGATCTCAACTATGCAGGACAAGAAAAGATGCTTTTCATTGAAATGAGGAAAACTAAGACGATATTCTTTAATAAGATTCCTCCAGGTTGGCATGACTACTTGTGTGTATGTGTATGTACTCACCTATTATGGTTGCAGGGGTAGACTCTTTACTCGTGGTCCCGCCTCTTCACTGGTCGCTACTGGGTCCTCTCTCTCCCTGCTCCATGAGCTTTATCATACCTCGTCATAAAACTGTCTGGATCATGCCTCCATTGCGTCACTTTCCAGATAATTCCACTTCCTGACAGCTCTATGACTGAAGAAATACTTCCTAACATCTCTGACTCATCTGAGTCTTCATATTCCAATTGTGATCCCTTGTTTCTGTGTCCTCTCTCTGGAACGTCCTGTTTTTGTACACCTTGTCAGTTCCTTGCAGTATTTTATATGTCGTTATCATGTCTTCCGTAATGCTCCAGTCCTCCGGTGTCGTCAGGCCGATTTCCCTTAACCTCACTTCGTACGACATACCCTTAGCTCCGTGACTAGTTTTGTTGCAAGCCTTTGCACTTTCTCTAATTTCTTGACGTGCTTGACCACTTGTGGGTTCCAAACTGGTGCTGTATACTCCAATATGGGCCTGACGTACACGGTGTACAGTCTTGAACGATTCCTTACTGAGGTGTCGGAACGCTATTCAGGCGTCCATATGCTGTGGCAGTCATCCGGTTGATGTGCGCCTCAGATGTGTTCGGTATTATACTCACCAAAGATCCTCTTCCTTGAGTGAGGTTTGTAGTCTTTGGCCACGTAACCTATACTCTCTCTGCGGTCTTTTTTTGCCCTTCCCCGATCTTTATGACTTTGCATTTGGTGGGGGGTAAATTCCAGGAGCCATTTGCTGGACCAATCTTGCAGCCTGTCCAGGCCCCTTTGTAGTCCTGCCTGATCATCACTCGTTATAATTCTCCTCATTAATTTCACATCATCTGCAAACAGGGACATTTCTGAATCTATCCCTCCCGTCATGTCATTCACATATACCAAAAACAGCATTGGTCCTAGGACTGACCTCTGTGGAATCCCGCTCGTCACAGGCTCCCACTCTGACACCTCATCACGTATCATGACTCGCTGTTGCCTCCCTGTCAGGTAGTCTCTGATCCACTGGAGTACCTTCCTTGTGTGTGTGTGTGTGTGTGTGTGTGTGTGTGTGTGTGTGTGTGTGTGTGTGTGTGTGTGTGTGTGTGTGTGTGTGTGTGTGTGAAAGAGAGAGAGAGTAAAAGTCAATGGTGGTTGTTTTCGGAACAATTTCCGGTTGCTGAATAAGTTGGCTCATCCAGGGGTTTGGATAACTCTCTGGACTCACAAATATTTTTTTAACACAATTATAATTATACCTAAGATACAGAATAGATTCGATTATAGAGCTCTTTAAACTCACTTAATCCTGGACTTAATAACAATGACTCTTCAACTAACTTATTTTAAAGAGAAAAATGCTTTAAACCCACATTTGTGTTGCGACTCTTGCCTTGGAGCTTCCTGTTGCTGTTTCGACAGCACTGAACCACTTTGAAACTCATGGAAACGACACTGGTAGCTTTTTACCATTGTCTGCTACTGTGCACTTCAACAAATATTTCACTATATTTAAATTTCTCACATTTGTTTAAACTCCTAAGTGAAGACATCTTGTAGTCTGGGTTTCGTAAGAGAAAACTTTTTGAGTTACTTTTCCTCGTAATAAAGAAACCAGCTTGGTTACCTACTGTAAACTGTCTTCAAAGTATCTTCGACTTTGTATTGTATCCCGAAGAGTTGCGACTGTCTTAATATGTGTAAATATTGTTTCTGCAGCTTGTAAGCAAGGCTGAGGTTGCCTTTAGTAACTTTCATAAGTACGGCAATCTTTACAAAAAAACAAAAAAAAAAACTAATTTTAACACTAATTGAACATATAAGAATATTTGTGTCCATTCCAAGTCTACCTGAATGGTGTTTAAGGGGGTCAACGCCCCCGTGGCCCAGTCCTTGACCAGACCCAGTAGTTCTATAAATTTTATATGATTGTGTATCACAGTTATGATATACATTACTTCAAATTTTCAGTAAAAACAATAGTTCTTCTGGACATCTTACGATGTGTCGTAAGAGATCCGACAAGTATCCTTCAGAAGACCCTATATTTGGTTCTGCACGAGATCCGACAAGTAGCGGGATATTCTACAAGTAGCGGGATATTCTACAAGTAGCGGGATATTCTACAAGTAGCGGGATATTCTACAAGTAGCGGGATATTGTACAAGTAGCGGGATATTCTACAAGTAGCGGGATATTCTACAAGTAGCGGATATTCTACAAGTAGCGGGATATTCTACAAGTAGCGGGATATTCTACAAGTAGCGGGATATTCTACAAGTAGCGGGATATTCTACAAGTAGCGGGATATTGTACAAGTAGCGGATATTCTACAAGTAGCGGGATATTCTACAAGTAGCGGGATATTCTACAAGTAGCGGGATATTCTACAAGTAGCGGGATATTCTACAAGTAGCGGGATATTCTACAAGTAGCGGGATATTCTACAAGTAGCGGGATATTCTACAAGTAGCGGGATATTCTACAAGTAGCGGGATATTCTACAAGTAGCGGGATATTCTACAAGTAGCGGGATATTCTACAAGTAGCGGGATATTCTACAAGTAGCGGGATATTCTACAAGAAGTCAAGTTACTATTATACTACCATTGTTATTTTCTCTCACTCCCGGCAAGATACAATTTGCTCTTCAGTTAGTGAAGGACAATTTCAAAAATGATTTCCGAAAACAATTCAGGCCTTTTAATTAATTATTTTAACAATCTCTAATGAAGCTGTTGTATTTTTGCTTGTTTTATAGAATAATAAGTTTTTCGACCCAGAGTTCGTCAGGCTTATTCAAACAGTTTAATTAAATGTTTCAGGCAGCAATACGAAGTAATTTAAAAACTAACTATATTAATTAATTAATTAATTGCACTGTATCTGAAAGCGTAATTAAGTGTGTAATTAGATACATATTGCAGGTGGGAGATGATGACATTTCGCTCATAACGTTAATTACGTCAACACCTGCGCTCACCTGCTTCACCTGGCCGGAGGGTTTTATTCTTCCCAGCTGTAGTTTTTGTTTCTCGCCTCCTGTGTCACAGAGTTGCTTGTAAAGAGAGGAAGTGTGTCAGTCTAGCGGACGGAGCATCGAGCCTCAACCACTCCCAGTGACAAAATGGATCAACGTTTTACACATATGTCAACATTTGTCACTGTGATGTATTTATTCGGCCACTGCATACTTTTATTGAAAGAATGACAGAAGTGAATGTCGTCACCAAGCGAGTTTCATGTACTGACAACCTAGTTATATATTTGTGTTATATATAAAATATATATATATATATAATATATATATATATATATATATATATATATATATATATATTATAATATATATAATATATATTATATATATATATATATTAATATATATATATAATATATATATATATATATACATAAACACTGATCTCTGCCTGAAGGAGACTCGAACCTACGAACCTTAGAACAAGGTACGCAGTGCTATACCAAACTCACCACACTGGACCAATACCTTGGAGCCTGCTCTTACGAATTCCTTGCATTCTTAAAATCTCTAGTAAGGCTGATGCATGCAGGGGATGAGATGAAAAGCTGTAAGCCTTCTCCCTGAAAGCTGGCTGACTTGGATCAAAGTCTAGCGCAAGCTGGACTCCAAGGTATTGGTCCAGTGTGGTGAGTTTGGTATAGCACTGCGTACCTTGTTCCAAGGTTCGTAGGTTAGAGTCTTCTTCAGCCAGAGATCAGTGTTTGTGTATATTTCGCCTGCTCTCGCGAATTCCTTGTATATACATGTGTATATATATGTATATATATATATATATATATATATATATATATATATATATATATATATATATATATATATATATATATATATATATATATATATATAAAATGTCATTCCGAATAGGTAAAACTTGCTATTTTGGCTTAAAGAGCAACGCTCTTCTTGCCGAATAAGGCAAGCGAAAATTTGTGTATGCAATAATTTCGCAAAAATCATTCTGAACCTAACGAAAAAAAATATATTTCATTGTGTTTGTTCATTATTAAATTATTGTAACCTTATCTAAAATATATTTAGTTGGAATAGGCTAAATTGATATGCGCTTGTTACAATGTTAGGTAAGTTTCCTAAGGTTCTTCTGGTACAAAATTATTAATTTTTACATTAACATAAATTAAAAAAATAATATCTTTAAACATATAAGAGAAAATTGTAGAAAGGACTTAATTTTAAAAGAATTCTTGCTAATTTACCAATTTTACCTATTTGACACGACATGGCCAGTACGCTGAGGTCAGTGGTCACGTGTGATCATTCTTGTCCTAAGCCGCCTGGGATTTAGCGTGGGGTGTTACCTAGCACCATGGCTTGTAGTGTTTTATACTCTCCCGTTAAAGTGTTGAAGAAGATGTTACTTCTTCAGGAGGAAAATAGGAGGCTGAAGCTTCGTCTAGATGGGTTTGGAAGTGAGTGTTGCAACCCCTGAATGTGTTACAATGATTATTATGTATATATATAATGTATATTATCTTTTCATATAATTTTATATTGCTTATATTTGCGATAATAGCTAAATCGTAAATGTATGACTTTATATTATTATTTGACTGTTATATTGTTATTTGACTTATGTTGTTAGGATGTACATAATATGTGCTCAGTTCAAGTCTTGATTGTCAAACTACTGTAATTATCGCTTGTCGCTCGTTGTACTGCCGGCTTCTGAGCTGTGCTGTCCACGGGGCTATCACGTGATCGAGGGGGGGGTGTCCTCACCTCTCGTGAAGTATTCAGTCTGCTCGAGACTCTCTTGGTGGTTGGACAGATTGTCTGTCTCATTATTCTTGTTAGTTCTGTAGAACTCTGTTCACAGAACATTGTATAGACTTAGTGATTTTCGACGTTGTACTGAGGTTGTGTGTCGCTTAGACACTCTGAACATCTCAGGTGCTTAGCTATAGCTTCTGACCTAATTTTGTACTGGTTTCTGTGTATTGTCACAGTCGGGTTTTTCCTATGCTGAACTTAGATTCAGTAGTATGGGAGTTTTGTAACTTTTGTGGAGGATCTGCTGATGGTCCCTACTTAGTGTCGTTATATTATCTCCTTGATCCTGATTGTGTCGCAGTCGCTTGTTATATGGCTATTGGGCTTAGCATTCTTTTCATTGTTCAAGCAGACTGTTCTGGTTGCCAGTCGGTCAAGAAGTTAGTTTATTTAAGGACTTTGTCAGTCACTTGTTTAAGTCTAGTCGAGTCTCGAGACATAGCGAACTACTTAGAGCACTTACACACATACACACTTACTTGTACATATTTGTAAAATCTTATTAAATGTTAATGTACCCGACGGTACTTAAGAATTATAAATGTGATATGTGCTTTCAGCACAATAATATTGTACTCGAGAGATTGATATTATTTTAATTACTGTGATTAATTAAATTTAATTTAATTTGATAATATACCTCTAGACTTAATAAATTTATTAAATTTTAATTTCTCTAGTTAGTAGCCTACCAGGTGTAATCCTGAAGCACTATTGAATAATACTGATTTCTAATGGATAATTGGACAAGGATACTGACTACTTGTTACGAAAACCCAGTAACAGGCTGGATGCTAGAAGGGCAGTCCTTTATAGTATTCACTGGAGATCTCTAAGCTTTTAGAATCGCGTTTTTTGTAACAGTGAGTGTGAGATGATGGTAGCTGGTGAGGAGAAAAAAGTTACCAGCAGTGATTTGGAGAGTGGCAGCCGCTTTAAGTGATAAGTGGTTCACAATTCAGGAAGATGGATGATAAGCAAGGTTATTAGAGAAGATGTGAAGGTAGGAAATCGATTTTCTGTTCTCCAGGACGAGTGTACTTCAGTGGTTAGTGATATTAAAGATACCACTGACTCCCCTGCTTATCAAGGTAAAAATATTCTAATTGTGGGAGATTCTCAGGCAAGATCTATGGACCGTGCTTTTTGTAACAGAGTTAGAAAGGTCAGACAGAGGGTGTACCTCCCAGAAGCTGGTGTTGGTGACATAGTCAGCAGGTTGGATAATATTATGTCAGGTAATGGGAACAAGCCCATTATCTGTCTTAGTGCTGGTCGAAATGACATCAGGAATGGCAGGAGACAGGAGCTGGGACAAGATAGGCCCACTTAAGAGTAACTCAGGTCAGATCACTGACAGTGATAAGGATATGTGTGAAATTTTCAATGCTTACTTCCTCTCAGCTTTTACCCAGGAAGATACTCGAGAAATTCCAGAAATAATAAATTATGTAGAAGAGGATGATAATAATTAACTATGCACGACTGGAGTAACTAGTTACATGGTCCTCAGACAAATAGAAAAAAAAAACCTAACAAATCCCCAGGTCCTGATGAATTGTTTGCAAGAGTTTTAAAGGAATGTAAAGAGGAACTTAGGCCAGAGATCAGTGTTTATATATATATATATATATATATATATATATAATATATATATATATATATATATATATATATATATATATATATTTTATATATATATATATATAATTATTATATATGGAGACAAAAAACTTTGTCCTTGGAGGCAAAGAGGGGAATGTATGAGAGTATAGTTTTACCAACGCTCTTATATGGGTGTGAAGCATGGGCGATGAATGTTGCAGCGAGGAGAAGGCTGGAGGCAGTGGAGATGTCATGTCTGAGGGCAATGTGTGGTGTGAATATAATGCAGAGAATTCGTAGTTTGGAAGTTAGGAGGAGGTGCGGGATTACCAAAACTGTTGTCCAGAGGGCTGAGGAAGGGTTGTTGAGGTGGTTCGGACATGTAGAGAGAATGGAGCGAAACAGAATGACTTCAAGAGTGTATCAGTCTGTAGTGGAAGGAAGGCGGGGTAGGGGTCGGCCTAGGAAAGGTTGGAGAGAGGGGGTAAAGGAGGTTTTGTGTGCGAGGGGCTTGGACTTCCAGCAGGCATGCGTGAGCGTGTTTGATAGGAGTGAATGGAGACAAATGGTTTTTAATACTTGACCTGCTGTTGGAGTGTGAGCAAAGTAACATTTATGAAGGGGTTCGGGGAAACCGGCAGGCCGGACTTGAGTCCTGGAGATGGGAAGTACAGTGCCTGCACTCTGAAGGAGGGGTGTTAATGTTGCAGTTTAAAAACTGTAGTGTAAAGCACCCTTTTGGCAAGACAGTGATGGAGTGAATGATGGTGAAAGTTTTTCTTTTTCGGGCCACCCTGCCCTGGTGGGAATCGGCCAGTGTGATAATAAATAATAATAAAATATATATATATATATATATATATATATATATATATATATATATATATATATATATATATATATTATATACATATATATATATATATATATATATATATATATATATATATATATATATATATATATATATATATATATATATATATATATATATATATAACATATATATATATATATATATATATATATATATATATATATATATATATATATATATATATATATATGTGTGTGTGTGTGTGTGTGTGTACTCACCTATTTGTGGTTGCAGGGGTCGAGTCACAGCTCCTGGCCCCGCCTCTTCGCTGATTGCTACTAGGTCCTCTCTCTCCCTGCCCCATGAGCTCTATCATACCTCGCCTTAAAAGTATGTATGGTTCCTGCCTCCACCACATCACTTTCTAGGCTATTCCATGGCCTGACTACTCTATAACTGAAGAAATACTTCCTAACATCCCTTTGATTCATCTGTGTGTGTTTGTGCGTGTGTGTGTTTGTGTGTGTATATTTGTGTGTGTGTGTTTGTGTGTGTGTGTTTGTGTGTGTGTGTATGTGTTAGTTACCATTTGGTCCTAGGCACATGTCGATTAGACACTAGGCCTGTTGTATGTGCATGTGCATGTGTGTGTGTGTGTGTGTGAGTGTGTACTCACCTAGTTGTACTCACCTAGTTGAGGTTGCGGGGGTCGAGTCCGAGCTCCTGGCCCCGCCTCTTCACTGATCGCTACTAGGTCACTCCCCCTGAGCCGTGAGCTTTATCATACCTCTGCTTAAAGCTATGTATGGATCCTGCCTCCACTACATCGCTTCCCAAACTATTCCACTTACTGACTACTCTGTAGCTGAAGAAATACTTCCTAACATCCCTGTGATTCATCTGTGTCTTCAGCTTCCAACTGTGCCCCCTTGTTACTGTGTCCAATCTCTGGAACATCCTGTCTTTGTCCACCTTGTCAATTCCTCTCAGTATTTTGTATGTCGTTATCATGTCCCCCCTATCTCTCCTGTCCTCCAGTGTCGTCAGGTTGATTTCCCTTAACCTCTCCTCGTAGGACATACCTCTTAGCTCTGGGACTAGTCTTGTTGCAAACCTTTGCACTTTCTCTAGTTTCTTCACGTGCTTGGCTAGGTGTGGGTTCCAAACTGGTGCCGCATACTCCAATATGGGCCTAACATACACGGTGTACAGGGTCCTGAATGATTCCTTATTAAGATGTCGGAATGCTGTTCTGAGGTTTGGGTAGGCGCCCATATGCTGCAGCAGTTATTTGGTTGATGTGCGCTTCAGGAGATGCGCCTGGTGTTATACTCACCCCAAGATCTTTTTCCTTGAGTGAGGTTTGTAGTCTCTGACCCCCTAGACTGTACTCCGTCTGCGGCCTTCTTTGCCCTTCCCCAATCTTCATGACTTTGCACTTGGTGGGATTGAACTCCAGGAGCCAATTGCTGGACCAGGTCTGCAGCCTGTCCAGATCCCTTTGTAGTTCTGCCTGGTCTTCGATCGAGTGTATTCTTCTCATTAACTTCACGTCATCTGCAAACAGGGACACCTCAGAGTCTATTCCTTCCGTCATGTCGTTCACAAATACCAGAAACAGCACTGGTCCTAGGACTGACCCCTGCGGGACCCCGCTGGTCACAGGTGCCCACTCTGACACCTCGCCACGTACCATGACTCGCTGCTGTCTTCCTGACAAGTATTCCCTGATCCATTGTAGTGCCTTCCCTGTTATCCCTGCTTGGTCCTCCAGTTTTTGCACCAATCTCTTGTGTGGAACTGTGTCAAACGCCTTCTTGCAGTCCAAGAAAATGCAATCCACCCACCCCTCTCTCTCTTGTCTTACTGCTGTCACCATGTCATAGAACTCCAGTAGGTTTGTGACACAGGATTTCCCGTCCCTGAAACCATGTTGGCTGCTGTTGATGAGATCATTCCTTTCTAGGTGTTCCACCACTCTTCTCCTGATAATCTTCTCCATGATTTTGCATACTATACATGTCAGTGACACTGGTCTGTAGTTTAATGCTTCATGTCTGTCTCCTTTTTTAAAGATTGGGACTACATTTGGTGTCTTCCATGCCTCAGGCAATCTGTGTGTGTGTGTGTGTAGTGTGTGTGTGTGTGTGTAGTGTGCGTGTGTGTGTGTGTGTGTGTAGTGTGCGTGTGTGTGTGTGTATTGTGCGTGTGTGTGTGTGTAGTGTGTGTGTGTGTAGTGTGTGTGTGTCTAGTGTGTGTGTGTGTAGTGTGTGTGTGTGTGTAGTGTGTGTGTGTGTAGTGTGTGTGTGTGTAGTTTGAGTGTGTGTAGTGTGAGTGTGTGTAGTGTGTGTGTAGTGTGAGTGTATGTAGTGTGTGTGTGTAGTGTGTGTGTGTGTGTGTGTGTGTGTGTGTGTGTGTACTCACCTATTTGTACTCACCTAATTGTGGTTGCAAGGGTCGAGACTCAGCTCCTGGCCCCGCCTCTTCACTGATCGCTACTGGATCCTCTCTCTCTCTGCTTCCTGAGCTTTGTCATACCTCTTCTTAAAACTATGTATGGTTCCTGCCTCCACTACTTCACTTGCTAGGCTATTCCACTTGCTGACAACTCTATGACTGAAGAAATACTTCCTAACGTCCCTGTGACTCGTCTGAGTCTTCAGCTTCCAGTTGTGACCCCTTGTCCCTGTGTCCCCTCTCTGGAACATCCTATCTCTGTCCACCTTGTCTATTCCCCGCAGTATCTTGTATGTCGTTATCATGTCTCCCCTGACCCTTCTGTCCTCCAGTGTCGTCAGTCCGATTTCCCTTAACCTTTCCTCGTACGACATTCCCTTGAGCTCTGGGACTAGCCTTGTTGCAAACCTTTGTACTTTCTCTAACTTCTTGACGTGCTTGACCAGGTGTGGGTTCCAGACTGGTGCTGCATACTTCAGTATGGGCCTAACATACACAGTGTACAGTGTCTTGAACGATTCCTTATTAAGGTATCGGAACGCCATTCTCAGGTTAGCCAGGCGCCCGTATGCTGCAGCGGTTATTTGGTTGATGTGTGCCTCCGGTGATGTGCTCGGTGTTATGGTCACCCCAAGGTCTTTCTCCCTGAGTGAGGTCTGTAGTCTTTGTCCACCTAGCCTATACTCTGTCTGCGGTCTTCTTTGCCCCTCCCCAATCTTCATGACTTTGCATTTGGCTGGATTAAATTCGAGAAGCCAGTTACTGGACCACATGTCCAGCCTGTCCAGGTCTTTTTGCAGTCCTGCCTCATCCTCGTCCGATTTAATTCTTCTCATCAACTTCACGTCATCTGCGAACAGGGACACTTCAGAGTCTATTCCTTCCATCATGTCGTTCACATATAATCAAAAATAGCACTGGTCCTAGAACTGACCCCTGTGGGACCCCGCTCGTAACAGGCGCCCACTGTGATACCTGTTCACGTACCATGACTCGTTGCTGCCTCCCTGTCAGGTATTCCCTTATCCATTGCAGTGCCCTCCTTTTACGTGCGCCTGATCCTCCAGCTTCTGCACTAATCTCTTGTGGGGAACTGTGTCAAAGGCCTTCCTGCAGTCTAGGAAAACGCAGTCTACCCACCCCTCTCTCTCGTGTCTTACTTCTGTTACCTTGTCATAAAACTCCAGGAGGTTTGTGATACAAGATTTGCCTTCCATGAACCCATGCTGGTTTTCATTTATAATCTTGTTCCTTTCCAGGTGTTCGACCACTCTCCTCCTGATAATCTTCTCCATGACTTTGCACACAATACATGTCAGAGACACAGGTCTGTAGTTTAGTGCCTCGTTTCTGTTTACTTTCTTAAATATGGGGACTACATTAGCTGTCTTCCATTTGTCAGGTAGTTGCCCAGTTTCAAGGGATGTGTTG
>NC_069401.1:37135985-37138485 GCF_026875155.1 Cherax quadricarinatus | reverse complement strand
AACAACATAAATATAGCATTAGAACTGGACAAGATTCCAATGCTCTATTTATTCATGTAAGAGATTTTAACCATCCAATTGATTTTCAAAAAGTTGAGAAAGTAGTATCAAGCAAGTCCATGGTCGACAGGAATATAATTGAATCTTGTTTCATAAAAAGCAGTTTTGACAATAATATGAATATTTCCTTTGGTTTATATAAATTAGATCCATTTATAATTAATAGAATTTGGGAAGAATTTAATAATACACTGGACAAATAATAATTTTTAAATTTTCTTGGGTAGAATAGTTTGTGGGTGAGTTGTGCAAAGGACCTATCCAAGTTGGGTCGGCGCGCGTCAGGTGTTTAACCGTTGTGGGATCTGATAGTGAGGTGCTGGCCAGACCCCTTATGTAGCTTCCTTGGATGCTTTACTTTCATAGTTCCTTGATAATGTGAGTAGTCACGAAAGCGCTTGGAATTTCTCTATTCTTTCAGAGTGGTTGTTTTGCATATTCTGAAATCACCTGTTTACTGTGATCTTATTGCAGCGCATATGTATATATATATATATATATATATATATATATATATATATATATATATATATATATATATATATATATATATACATACATATATATATATATATATATTATATATATATATAATATAATATATATATATATATATATATATATATATATATATATATATATATATATATATATATATATATATTCAGCAACAACAACAGATCAAGCCTTCCTGCCTGAGCAAGCTTCATACTCAGCTTCCATTCCACTAATTGTCGCACTAATCTCGGCCTCGCTAATTTTATCACAGAGACTGACGACCAGGTAATGACAAAGTCGCATCAGGACTTGCATTTTACCACCGAACAACAAAATAATAACACTGTCAAGTAAATGATGGCTTGTGGCTGCCTGATGAAAGGGTGAGGGGAGTAGGGGGGATGAGGGGAGGAATTATGGAGGTGTGAGAGGTAAAGTGGGGTGGGGAAAGTTGACTGAATAGTGAGGTGTACTGGAGTAGGGAGAGATGAAGTGGGATCCTAGGGTGTGTGGGGGTCTCCTTTATTTTCTTTGCATCCTGGAGTTTCACCTGGGGTCGTTGTTGGAAGCCATCGCCCCCGCGGCCCGGTCCCAGACCAGGCCTCCTCTTTGCTGGCCTGGTCGATCAAACTGTTAGTACCCATCCCCTGCAGTACAACGTATGCACCTCGACAAGGTCGATCAGGAACTGTTTTGAGGAATCGGTCGAGTTCCCTCTTGAATACAGCTTGTTGATGATCCCTTATGTGCGAAGGGTGGTGAAAAGTCGTAGTCTTTTAATTACGACTACTTAAGTTCTTTCTTAATGTACTCATCGCTCTCCTTCTGTTCAGTGGAGTTATCCTGCACAGTCTGCTAAGCCTCTTCTATTCATAACAAACAACTTAGGTATGCAAGTTTGAGATCAGTCCCCCAGTATCTTCCAGGTGTGGATTATGATGCATCAATCTCACCTATGTTCTATGGAGTACAGTTTTAGGGACTTCAAGCACTCCCAGTAGTATAGGTGCTACACTGGGTTTATACAAGCTGTGAAGACTTTCTGTTTAGGTTCCTGTTCTGCAATTTCGTCTACCTTTAAGGAGGCTGTTGGTACACAGCAATACTCTAGGTTCTTGTTATTCAACCTATCATTTTTTTCATTGCAGCTGCAATATTACCGTTGTTGTGCTCCTTGAACGTTAAGTCTTCTGATATTATCACTCCTAGCTCAAGAAATCGTGAGTTAGGAGAGATAATTGGTAGGGAACGAACTCACGGCAACTGAATCGTAGTTAGGAAGTTAAAAACCCATTTGTTCGCCTTCTCAGTTATTCCTTCATTCCTTTCGCATGAATTTTCTGTACAGTTGCCCTATGTATATACTACATCTGCATTTTCTGTCTTGAAGAGCATTCGAGACTATGCCATGATGGTCCAGCAATGGCGAGCGACAGGAGTGACCTATTCTGAACCCATGTTAACCTGGGTATACCTGGAGTATACCTGGAGGGGGTCTCGGGGGTCAACGCCCCCGCGGCCCGGTCCGTGACCATGTCTCGTGATGGATCCGGGCCTGATCAATCAGGTTGTTACTGCTTGCCGTACGTAAACCGACGTACTGACTTTAGGTGCCTGTCCACCTTCTTCTTGAAGATTGCCAGGGGTCTATTAGTAATCCCCTTATGTATGCTAGGAGGAAGCTGAACAGTCTTGGACCCCTGGCACTTACTTTGTTGTCTCTTAGCTTACCCGTAGCTCCCATGCTTTTCATTGGTAGGATGTTGCATCTCCTGCCGAGTCCTATGCTTTCATAGGGAGTGATTTTTGTGTGCAGATTTGGGACTATTCCTTCTAGGATTTTCTAAGTTAATATTATCATGTATCTTTCTCGCCTGCATTCCAGGGAGTACAAATCAAAGAACTTCAATCGTCTCCAGTAATTTAGGTACTTTATCGTACT
>NC_069401.1:37095985-37128485 GCF_026875155.1 Cherax quadricarinatus | reverse complement strand
ATGCTTACAATAACCAAATATCCAATCCCTAGGCATACAGGCATGCTGCTACGATAACAGACACCATCGCTTGGATATACCAGACATGCTACAATAACAGACACCATCGCTTGGATATACCAGGCATGCTACAATAACAGACACCATCGCTTGGATATACCAGACATGCTCCAATAACAGACATCATTGCTAGGAGTATACCAGGCATGCTTACAATAAACAGACCACCATCGCTCTGGATATACCAGGACATGCTAACAAATAAAGACACCATCGCTTGGGATATACCAGACATGCTACAATACAGACACCTTTGCTTGGATATACAGACTGTACAATAACCAGACACATTGCTTGGATATTTACCAGATGCTACAATAACAGAACCATCGCTTGGTTATACTCAGACATGCTACCATAACAGACACCATTGCTTGGATATACAGGCATGCTACAATAAAGGCACCATGCTTTGGATATTACCAGCGCTACAATAACAGACACATTTGCTTGAATCTACCAGACATGCTACAATAACAGACACATGCTTGAATATACCGACATGCTACATAACAGGACACCATTGCTTGGATATAACAGGACATGCTACAATAGCAGACACCATTGCTTGATATACAGAATGCTACAATAACAGACACCATTGCTTGGATATACCAGACATGCTACAATAACAGACACCATTGCTTGGATATACCAGACATGCTACAATAACAGACACCATCGCTTGGATATACCAGACATGCTACAATAACAGACACCATTGCTTGGATATACCAGACATGCTACAATAACAGACACCATTGCTTGGATATAACAGACATGCTACAATAACAGACACCTTTGCTTGGCTTATACCAGGAATGCTAACAATACAGAACCATTGCTTGGATATACCAAACATGCGACAATAACAGAACACAATTGCATGGATATATACTGACTTGTACAATAACGACACCATTGCTTGATTATACCAGACATGCTACAATATAAGACACCATCGCTTGGATATACCCAGGCATGCTACAATAAAACAGACACATTGCTTGGATATACCAGACATGCTACAATAACAGACACCATTGCTTGGATATACCAGACATGCTACAATAACAGAAACCATTGCTTGGATATACAAGGCATGCTATAATAACAGACACCATTGCTTGGATATACCAGACATGCTACAATAACAGACATCATTGCTTGGATGTACCAGACATGCTACAATAACAGACATCATTGCATGGATATACCAGACATGCTACAATAACAGACACCATCGCTTTGATATACCAGACATGCTACTATAACAGACATCATTGTTTGGATATACCAGACATGCTACAATAACAGACAGCATCGCTTGGATATACAAGACATGCTACAATAACAGACACCATTGCTTGGATATACCAGACATGCTACAAATAAACAGACAATTGCTTTGATATACCAGACTCTGCTACAATAATCAGACACATTGCTTGGATATACCAGACATGCTACAATAACAGACTCCATCGCTTGGATATACAAGACATGCTACAATAACAGACACCATTGCTTGGATATACCAGACATGCTACAATAACAGACGTTATCGCTTGGATATACCAGACATGCTACAATACAGACACCATCGCTTGGATATACCAGACATGCTACAATAACAGACATCATTGCTTGGTATACACAGAACATGCTTCAATAAAAGACACCATAGCTTGGATATACAAGAAATGCTACAATAACAGGACACCATCGCTTGGATTTACAAGACATGCCTACAATACAGACACCATTGCTTGGATATTACGAGGATGCTAACATTAACAGACACCATCGCTCTGGACTATTACCAGACATGCTACAATAACAGACACCATTGCTTGGATATACCAGACATGCTACAATAACAGACACCATCGCTTGGATATACCAGACATGCTACAATAACAGACACCATTGCTTGGATTATCAGGTTTCGCTAAAATAACAGGACACCATCGCTTGGCATATACCAGACATCCTACCAATAAACAGAACATGCTTGGATTTACCTGACATGCTACAATAACAGACACCATCGCTTGGATATACCAGACATGCTACAATAACAGACACGATTGCTTGGATATACCAGACATGCTACACTAACAGACACATCGCTTGGATATTACCAGACATGCTACATAACAGACACCATTGCTTGGATATTCCAGACAGCTACAATAACAGAACACCATTGCTTGGATATACAGACATTGCTACAATTAAACCGGACATCATTGCTTGGATATACCAGGACATGTACAATAACAGACACCATGGCTGGATATACCAGACATGGCTACAATAACCGACATAATTGCTTGGATATACCAGACATGCTACAATAACAGACACCATTGCTTGGATATACCAGACATGCTACAATAACAGACACCATCGCTTGGATATACCAAGCCAGCTACAGGTAACAGGACACCATTGCATGGATATACAGAAATGCTAAAATAACAGACACCATGCTTGGATATACCAGCACATGCTACAAATAACTGGACACCATTGCTTGGATATACCGACATGCTACAATAAAAGCACCATTGCCTTGGATATAACAAACTTGCCTTACAATAACAGACACCATTGCATTGGATATATCAGACATGGCTACCAATAACAGACACCATTTTGCTTGGATATAGCCAGACATGCTACAATAACCTGACCTCATTGCTTGGATATACCAGACATGTTACAATAAACAGTACACCATCGTTGGATATACCAGCATGCTTAATAAACAGACACCATCGCTTTTATATACACAGACATGCTACAATAACAGACCACCATTGCTTTGGATATACCAGACATGTACTATAACAGACCACCATTGCTTGGATATACCAGAAATGCTACAATAACAGACACATCTCTTGGTTATACCAGACATGCTACAATTACCGACACCCATTGCTTGGTTATACCAAGCACATGCTACAATAACAGAACACATGTTTGGATATACCAGAATGCTACAATAACAGACACCATTGCTTGGAATATACCAGACCATGCTGCTACCAATAACAGTCCACATCTCTTGGACTATACAAGAATGCTACAATAACAGAAACCATCGCTTGGATATAACCAGAATGGCTACAATAACAGAAACCATTGATTGGAATTTACCAGACATGTACAAATAACAGACACCATTGTTTGGCCATATACCCAGACATAGCTACAATAACAAGGACACCATCGCTTGGATATACCAGACATGCTCATAACCCGACACCATTGCTTGGATATACCAAGAATGCTACAATTAACAGGACACCATTGTTGGAAATATACCAGACCATGCTACAAAACAGAACCATCGCTTGGTATACCAGGACATGGCTACAATTACGACACCATCGCTTGGTATTACCAGGACATGCTACAATAAACAGACACCATCGCTTGGATATACCAGCATGCCTACTAATAACAGACACCATTCTTGATATACCTGGCATGCTACATAAACAGACACATGTTGGATATACCCTTGCTGCTACAATAACAGACACCATTGCTTGGATATACCAGGCATGCTACAATAACAGACACCATCGCTTGGATATACCAGACATGCTACAATAACAGACACCATCGCTTGGATATACCAGGCATGCTTACAATACAGACACATTGCTTAGAATGCCAGACATGCTACACTAACAGACACCATCGCTTTGATATACCAGACATGCTACAATAACAGACACCATCGCTTGGATATACCAGGCATGCTACAATAACAGACACCATCGCTTGGATATACCAGGCATGCTACAATAACAGACACCATTGCTTGGATATACCAGGCATGCTACAATAACAGACACCATTGTTTGGATATACCAGGCATGCTACAATAACAGACATCATTGCTTGGATATACCAGACATGCTACAATAACAGACATCATTGCTTGGTCATACCAGACATGCTACAATAACAGACCCATGCCTTGGACTATAAGCAGACATGCTACCAATAACAGACACCATTGCTTGGATATACCAGACATGCTACAATAACAGACACCATTGCTTGGATATACCAGACATGCTACAATAACAGACACCATTGCTTGGATATACCAGACATGCTACAATAACAGACACCATCGCTTGGATATACCAGACATGCTACAATAACAGACACCATTGCTTGGATATACCAGACATGCTACAATAACAGACACATTGCTTGAATAAACCAGCTGCTACAATAACAGGTCACATTGATTGGACTTACCAGACATGCTACAATACAGACACCATTGCTTGGATATACAGACATGTACAATAACAGGGACACATTGCTTGGATATACCAGACATGCTACAATAACAGAAAACAATGTTTGGATATACCAGACATGCTACAATAACAGACACCATTGCTTGGATATACCCGGAATGCTACAATAACAGACTACATTGCTGGATATACCAGACATGCTACAATAAACAGACCACCATTGGCTTGGTATTCCTGAACATGCTACAATAACAGACCCATATGCTTGGATATACCAGACATGCTACAATAACAGACACCATTGCTTGGATATACCAGACATGCTACAATAACAGACACCATTGCTTGGATATACCAGACATGCTACAATAACAGACACCATAGCTGGTTATACCAGAATGTACAATAAACAGACCATGCTTGGATATACCAGACATGCTACAATAACAGACACCATTGCTTGGATATACCAGACATGCTACAATAACAGACACCATTGCTTGGATATACCAGACATGCTACAATAACAGACACCATTGCTTGGATATACCAGACATGCTACAATAACAGACACCTGCTTGAAGTCCAGGACATGCTACAATTAAAGACACCATTGCTTGGATGTACCAGACATGCTACAATAACCAGACACCATTGCTTGGTATACCGACATGCTACATAACAGCACCATTGCTTGGATGACAGACATGCTACAATAACAGACCCATTGCTGGATTGTACCAGACATGCTTTACAATAACAGGACACCATCGCTTGGAATCATACCAGGCATGCTACAATAACAGACATACTCCCCCCCCCCCCCCTACCATCCGATTACTATAATATTTTTACCGTCAATCTTAACGTTAAAATTGACTTCTTTTAAATATATCGCCTTGGTCTACGTTACTCTAAAAATAAATAAATTATTAACATAATTTTAAATTTGAATTTTTTTTATACGTAAACAATTTGTAGATTTTTTAAAAAAAAACAAATGTAATTTGCCGCGCTTCCCCCCAAAAACCCCACACACACACACACCACCACACCACACACAACACCCCCACACACACCACACCACACACACCAAAAACCACTCAACACACAACACACACACACACACAAACACACCACAACACAACACACGCACACACACCACACACACACACACACACACACACACCACACCCCACACACAACACACACACACACAACACACACACACACACACAACACACACACACACCAACACACACGCACACATACACACACACACACAACACACACACACACACACACACACATCCACACACACCAACACACACACACACACACACACACACACACCACAACCACACAACACACACACAACCCAACCACCACACACTAACACACACACACACACACACACACACACACACATACACACACACAAAACCCCCACAACACACACACACCACACACACACACACACAAAAACACACACACACACCACACAACCACAAATACACACAACACACAAAAAACCCACACACCCCAACACACACACACACACACACACCACATAACCACACACACACACACACACAAAAACACATACACACACACACACACCACCACACCACACACACACACCACACAACACACACACACACCACACACACCAACACACAACCACAAACACACACACACACACACCACACACAACACACACCACACACACACAACACACACACACACAAACATACACACACACACACACACACACAACACACACAACACAACACCACAAATGAATCACAGGATGTTAAATATTCTTCCCCAAGAGTATCAGTAAGGGGAAATTTTTGGGGAAGCGATGTTGGGGGCAGGATCCATCATACTTTAAGAAAGGGGTATGATAAAGCTCACGGCTCAGGGAGGTGACCTGTACGATCAGTGAAGGGCGGGCCGGGAGCTCGGACTCGCCCCCCGCACCTCAACCCTATAGAACAACTAGGGGGGGAGTAACACACACAACCAAAACACACACACACACACACACACACACACACACACACCACACACACACACACACAACACAAAGAAGGGGCCGCAGACGGAGTACAGTCAGGGGGTCAAGACTACAAACCCACTCAAGGAAAAAATCGGGGGGTGAGTAAAAACCGGGCACCTCCTGAAGCCACTAAACCAAAATAACGCTGCGCATATGGGCCCAGAAAACCTCAGAACACATTCCGCTTTTAATAAGGAATCATTCAGGACCCTGTACACCGGTATTTACCCCTATTGGAGTAGCGGCACCGTTTGGAACCCACACCTAGCCAAGCACGTGAAGAAACAAGAGAAAGTGCAAAGTTTGCAATCAAGACTATCCCAGAGCTAAGAGGTATTCTACGATGAGAGGTTAAGGGAAATCAACCTGACGACACTGGAGGACAGGAGAGATAGGGGGGGACATGATAACGACATACAAATACTGAGAGGAATTGACAAGGGGACAAAGACAGGATGTGATCCAGAGATTGGACACAGTAAAAAGGGGACAAACAGTTGGTAGCTGAAGACACAATGAATCACAGGGATGCTAAGGAGTATTTCTTCAGCCACAGAGTAGTCAGTAAGTGGAATAGTTTGGAATGGGGCGATTAGTGGGAGGCGGATCCATACATAGCTTTAAGCAGCTGTGTGTAGATAAAGCTCACGGCTCAGGGAGAGTGACCTAGTAGCGAATCAGTGAAGAGGCGGGCCAGAGCTCGGACCGACCCATGCAACCTCAACTAGTGAGTACAACTAGGTGAGTACACACACCACACACACACACACACACACACACACACCACACACACACACACACACATACACCCACACAGCACACACAGCATACACACAAACACACACATACCACTTCACACACATACACACACACCACACACACACACACACACATACACACACACAACACACACATCACACATAATACACACACACATACACCTCACACACACCACACACACACACAAACACACATACACACAGCACAACGAGTCATGGTAACGTGAAGTAGGTGACACAGTGGGCGCCTGTTACGAGCGGGGTCCCACAGGGGTCAGTTCTAGGAACATGCTATTTTTTGATTATAGTGAAGCGACATGATGGAAGGAATAAGACTCTGAAAGTGGTCCCTGTTCGCAGATGACGTGACTGTTGATGAGAAGAATTAAATCGACGAGGATGAGGCAGGACTGCAAAGAGACCGAGAGGTGCCTGGGACATGTGGTCCATAACTGGCTTCTCGAATTCAACCAGTCCACCAAATGCAATCGATGAAGATTGGGAGGGCAAAGAAGACCGTGCGCGTGTCTGCAGAGTATAGCTAGGTGGACAAAGACGTACAGACCTCACTCAGGGAGAAAGACCTTGGGTGACTCATAACAACCGAGCACATCACCGGAAGGCACACATCAACTTAAATGAACCGCTGCAGCAACGGGCGCTTGCAAACTGAGAATAGCGTTCCGATACTTAATAAGGAATCGTTCAAGACACTGTACACTGTATTTAAGGCCCCATAACTGGAGTATCAGCACCAGTCCTGGAACCCACAACCTGTACAAAGCACGTCAAGTAAGTTAGCGAAAGTACAAAGTTTGCAACAAGCTAGTCCCAAGCTCAAGGGAATGTCGTACGAGGAAAGGTAAGGGAAATCGTACTGACCGACACTGGAGGACAGAGGGTCAGGGGAGAATGATAACGACATACAAGATACTAGGCGGGAATAGACAAGTGGACACAGATAGCATGTTCCAGAGAGGGGACACGGACAAGGGGGTTTCCCCCACTAACTGGAAGCTGAAGACTCAGACGAGTCACAGGGACGTTAGGAAGTATTTCTTTCAGTACAGAGAGTTTGTCAGCAAGTGGAATAGCCTAGCAAGTGAAGTAGTGGAGGCAGGAACCATACATAGTTTTAAGAAGAGCACGACAAAGCCAGGAAGCAAGAGAGAGAGGATCCAGTAGCGATCCATTGAAAGGCGGGCCAAGAGCTGAGTCTCGACCCTGCAACACAATTAGGTGAGTACACACACACACCGCGAGCGCGGTGGCAGAGTCAGGAACACACATACACACACATACACAAACACACACCACACACAACATACACACACACACACACACACACACAACACACACACACACACACAACACACACACTCGCCCACACACACACATACACACACACACAGTAATTTCAAGGCAGAATCAACCCGAACCATGATCCTGCAGGAAGAAAGCACGGGCTGAGAGGCAAGCAGGAGTCCGGAGTGTGTACCATCGACCGAGACAGAACACAGGACGAAAAGGAAACAATGAAAGAGAGAGTTCAAAAACGAAAGGAGAAATGGGAGGAAATGAAAAAGGAGAGGAGAAACCCCAGGATCAAATGGAAGGACAAGCGCACCCCCAGAACACCTGCAGAAGGACGTCCCAGCCCACGACACCCCCAAGGCAACTGAACATTCCAAACCAAACCATACACCCCGAGATGCCCTCTGTTCCACCCCCCGCACCACAGTTACAGTATTAGAACAGAAGTTGGAAGGTTTGTTCACAAAATGCAGATGGATAACGAATAAACATGAGGAATTGGCAAGAAAGAATCAATGAGAAGTCCCCAGACATCATAGGCAGTTACAGAAAACAAAAACTCATGAGACAATAACAGAGAGCAATCTTCCCACCAGGATACAATCAGGAGGAAAGATAGAAGGGTAGGGGGGGGGAGGGGGGGGGGTTGCCCTCTGCTCGTAAAAAACAGATGGAAATTTCGAGAAAATGGAAGGAATAGTGAGACAGGAGAAAGAGACTACATAGCAGTACACTTCAGTCTGGGAACCAAAGTGGTCATTGCGCGATGTATAATCCACCACAGAACTGTGCAGGAGGCCAAGAGAGGAATATGAAGAGACAACAGAGCAATGGTGGGACACCTTGCTGAGGTGCAAGAAGAGCTCACTCCAGCAGAGCAAAGTTGCTGGTTATGGGGATTTTCAACCACAGGGAGATTGACTGGGAAACCTGGAGCCACATGGGGGTCCCCGAAACATGGAGAGCCAGGATGTTGGACGTGGTGCCTGGAAAACCCATGCACCACATGTTAAGGACACTACCAGAGTGAGAGTGAGGATGAACCAAGCAAGATTGGACCTTGTGTTCACCCTGGGCAGCTCAGACATTGAGGTGAGCATCAAGTATGAGATCCACCTAGGAGGCAAGCGACCAAGTGGTTCTGTGCTTATGTGAATACATAGTAGAGCTGCCAAGTGGAGAGAATAACAGGAGTAGGAATGGAAAAGCCTGACTATAAAAGAGGGGACTACATAGGTTTGAAGAACTTCATGCGGGAGGTCCAGTGGGACAGAGAAACTGGCAGGAAAGCCAGTAAATTTAAATGATGGTCTGATATGTAGCAACAAAATGCAAGGAGGCAGTGGAAAAGTATTCATTTCCCAAGGGCAACAGTAACACCGGGAAGACCAAACAAGCCCCGGTTTTACCCGACGGTGTAAGGAGGCAAAAACAAAGTGCAATAGAGAATGGAAAAAGTAACAGAAGGCAGAGAACAACACGAAATAGGGAGATCAGTCCAGGAGCCAGAATGAGTACGCACAGGTAAGAGGGAGGCCCAGCGACAGTATGAAAATGACATAAGCATCGAGATCAAGACTGACCCGAAACTGTTTTGATAGCCACATCAGGAGGAAGACAACAGTCAAAGACCCCAGGTGATCAGAAGGACAGAAGGTGGAGAACCACGAAGAAATGATCAGGAGGTATGTGAGGAGCTGAACAGAGATTTAAGGACGTTTTTACAGTAGAGACAGGAAGGGCTGTGGGAAGACAGCACAGAAGGGAACATCAAAGGGAATATACAACAAGTGTTGATGACATACGAACAACTGAGGAGGAGGTGAAGAAGCTCTTAAGTGACCTGACACCTCAAAGGCGAATGGGACCGGACAACATCCCCATGGGTGGGTCCTTAGAGAAGAGCAGAGATGCTGTGTGTGCCTCTAACCACAATCTCAAAAACACATCCTAGAAACTGGGCAACAACTGAGAAATGGAGACAGCTAAATGTAGTACCCATATTTAAGAAAGAAACAAAACGAGCACTAAACTACAGACCTGAGGTCTCTGACATTGTATTTTGTGCAAAGTGCAGAAAGGGATTATCAGGAGGAAGTGGGTCGAACACACCTGGAAAGGAACAAAGATTTATAAATGAAAACCAGCATGGGTTTAATGGAAGGCAAATCTTTGTATCACAAACCTCCTGGAGTTTTTGACAAGGTTAACAGAAGTAAGACAACGATAGGAGAGGGTTGGGTAGATTGCGTTTTTCTAGACTGCAGGAAGGCCTTTGACACAGTTCCCCACAAGAGATTAGTGCAGAAGCTGGAGGATCAGCCACACATAAAAGGAAGGGCACTGCATGGAAGGGGGGGGAGGGGAATGACGCTGACCAGAGGGAGGGGCAAGCAAAGGGCGATCAACGGTACGGTGAAGGGTGGTATCACAGGGGGCGCCTTGTTTCGAGCGGGGTCGCCACAGGGGTCCAGTTCTAGGACCAGTGCTATTTTTATATATGGAACGAATGATGGAGGATAGACTCTGAAGTGGTCCCTGTTCGCAGATGACGTGGAAGTTGATGAGAAGAAATAAATCGACGAGGATGAGGCAGGATCTGCAAAGAGACCTGGAGAGGCTGTGACATGTTGGTCACCAGTAACTGGCTCCTCGAATTCAACCAGCCAAATGCAAATCATGAAAGATTGGGGAGGGGCAAAGAAGACCGCAGACAGAATATAGGCTAGGTGGACAAAGACTACAGACCTCACTCCAGGAGAAAGACCTTGGGGTTGACCATAACACCGAGTACACACGAGGCCACACATCAACCAAATAACCGCTGCAGCATACGGGCGCCTGGCAAACCTGAGAATAGCGTTCCGATTTTTACCCTCAATAAGGATCGTTCAAGACACTGTACACTGTGTATTTAGCCCATACTGGAGTATGCAGGGGGGGGGGCACCGAGGTCTGGAACCCACGTCAGGGGGGGGTCAAGCACGGCAAGAAGTAGGGGGTTTAGATAAAGTCAAAGGTTTGGGCAAACATGGCTAGGGGCCCAGTGGAGCTCAGGGAATGGGGCGGACGAGGGAAGGGAGGTTGAGGGGGGAAATCGACCTGGACGACACGGGGGGACTGAAGGGGTCAGGAATCTGATAACGACATACAAGAGACTGCGGGGAATAGACAAGGTGCAGGAGATAGGATGTTCCAGAGAGGGGACACAGGGACAAGGGGTCACACTGAAGCTGAAGACTCAGCAGTCACAGGGACGTTAGGAAGTATTTTCTTCAGTCTAGAGTTGTCAGCAGCGGAATAGCCTATGCAAGTGAAGTAGTGGAGGCGGAACCATGACATAGTTTATCTATCTCTGAGGTATGACAAAGCTCACTGGAAGCAGAGAGAGAGAGGATCCAGTAGCGATCAGTGAAGAGCGGGTCCAGGAGCTGAGTCTCGACCCTGCAAACCACAATTAGGTGAGTACACACACACACACACACACATACACACAACACACACACACACAACACACAACACACACCACATACACACACACACATACACACAACACCTGAAGAGTAGAACAAAACCTCAGGAAGCAGAGAGAGAGAGGATCCCAGTAGTGATCAGTGAAGAGGCGGGGCCAGGAGCTGACATCTCTTCGACCCCTGCAACCACAATTATGTGAGTACACACACACACACACACACACACAAACACCACACACACACACACACACTGCACACCACACACACACACACACGACACACACACACACACATCACACACACGCTACACATTCACACACACACACACACACAGGAATCGTTCAGGACACTGTACACCGTGTACGTAGGCCCATATTGGAGTAGGCGGCACCATTTGCACCCACACCTAGCCAAGCACGTATAGAAACTAGAGAAAGTGCAAAGGTTTGCAACAAGACTAGTCCAACTAAGAGGTATGTCTACGAGGAGAGGTTTAAGGGAAATCAACCTGACGACACTGGAGGACATGGAGAGTAGGGGGGACATGAATAAACGACATTAATATCAAAATACTGAGAGGAATTGATAAGTGACAAAGACAGTATGTTCCAGAGATTGGGACACAGCAACAAGGGGACAAGTTGGAATTGAAGAACACAAGAATCACAGAGATGTTAGGAAGTACTTCTTCAGCCACAGAGTAGTCAGGAAGTGGATTAGTTTGGGAAGCGATGAGTGGAGGCAGGATCCATACATAGATTTTAATAGCAGAGGTATGATAAAGCTCACGGTTCCGTGAGAGTGATGACCTAGTAGCGACAGTGAAGAGGCGGGGGCCAGGAGACTTGGACTCGACCCCTGGCAACCTCAACTAGGGAGTACAACTAGTGAGACACACAGGGGGGGGACACACACACACACACACAAAGACGACAGAGAGGGGTGGGTTGATTGCATCTTCTTGGACTGCAAGAAGGCCTTCGACACTGTTCGTCGCAAGAGATTAGTGCAGATACTAGAGGATCAGGCACGTATAACAGGAAGGGCACTTCAGTGGATCAGAGAATACCTGACAGGGAGGCAACAGCGAGTCATGGTACGTGATGAGGTATCACAGTGGGCACCTGTAACGAGTGGGGTTCCACAGGGGTCAGTCCTAGGACCAGTGCTATTTTTGGTATATGTGAATGACTTGATGGAAGGGATAAACTCAGAAGTGTCCCTGTTCGTAGATGATGTGAATTTAATGAAGAGAATTAAATCAGATGCGGACCAGACAGGTCTACAAAGAGACCTACACAGGCTGGATGCGTGGTCCAGCAACTGGCTCTTAGAATTTAACCTCCTCCAAATGCAAAGTCATGAAGATCAGAAAAGGGCAAAGGAAAAAGCGACGAGTATAGGCTAAGAGCCAAGGCTGCAACCTCACTCAAGGAAAAGAACCTAGAGGAGTGGTTAAACGATACAAATCGCCAAGCGCACATAACCAGATAACTGCTGCGTCATATGTGTGCTGCGAGTAGCAAACCTGAGAATAGCGTTCCATTACCTCCAAGTAAGGAATTGTTCAAGACTTTATACACTGTGTACGTCAGGCCCATATTGGAGTACGGAGCACCAGTTTACAACCCACACCTGGTCAAACACGTCAAGAAATTGGAGAAAGTGGAAAGGTTTGCAACAAGGCTGGTTCCAGAGCTAAGGGGAATGTCCTATGAAGAAAGGTTAAGGGAAATCGGACTGATGACATGGAGGACAGGAGGGTTCAGGAACATATAACGACAATACAAAATACTGCGTGGAATAGACAAGGTGGACAGAGACAGGATGTTCCAGAGATGGGACACAAACAAGGGGGCACAATTGGAAGCTGAGACTCAGATGAATGTGTGTGTGTGTGTGTGTGTGTGTGTGTGTGGTGTGTGTGTGTGTGTGTGTGTGTGGTGTGTTGTGGTGTGTGTGTGTGTGTGTGTGTGTACTCACCTAGTTGAGGTTTGCGGGTCGAGTCCGAGGCTCCTGGCCCCGCCTCTTCACTGATCGCTACTGAGGTCCTCTCCTGAGCCGTGACTTTATCATACCTCTCTTAAGAGTCTTATGTAGATTCCTGGCCTCCACTACATCGCTTAGCCAAACTATTTCCACTTACTGACACTCTGTGGCCAGAAGAAATACTTCCTAACATCCCTGTGATTCATCTGATGTCTTCCACTTCCAACTGTGTCCCCTTGTTACTGTGTTCGCAATCTCTTGACCATCTGTCTTTGTCCACCTTGTCAATTCCCTCTCAGAATTTTGTGGCGTGTATGTGTCGTTTACATGCCCCCCTTCTCCCTGTCCTCCATGTCGTCAGGTTGATTTTCCCTTAACCTCTCCTCGTAGGACATACCTCTTAGCTCTGGGACTATCCTTGTTTGCAAACCTTTGCACTTTCCTTTCCTCTAGTTTCTTCACGTGTTTGTCTAGGTTGGGTTCCAAACCTGGTGCCGCATACTCATATATGGCCTAACGTAACACGTGTACAGGGTCCCATGATTCCTTATAAGGATGGTTGGAATGCTGTTCTGATTTGCCCTACCCCCACGCCCATATGCTGCAAGGGCAGTTATCTTGTGTGGATGTGCGCTTCAGGAGATGTGCCTGGTGTTATACCTCACAGCCCCAAGATCTTTTTCCTGAGTGAGGTTTGTAGTCTCTGACCCCCTAGACTGTACTCCGTCTGGCCGGCCGGGTGCCCTTTGCGCCCTTCCCCAATCTTCATGACTTGCACTTGGTGGGATTGAAACTCCAGGAGCCAATTGCTGGACCAGGTTCTGCAGGCGTGTCCAGATCCCTTTGTAGTTCTGCCTGGCTTCGATCGAGTGAATTCTTCTCATCAACTTCACGTCATCTGCAAACAGGAACACCTCAGAGTCATTCCTTCCGTCTTGTCGTTCACAAATACCAGAAACAGCACTGGTCCTAGGACTGACCCCTCGGGGACCCCGCTGGTCAACAGTGTTGCCCACTTGACACCTCGCCACGTACCATGAATCGCTGCTGTCTTCCTGACAAGTATTCCTATCCATTGTAGTGCCTTCCCCGTTTATCCCTGCTTGGTCCCAGTTTTTGTGTGCCTGCCAATCTCTTGTGTGGGAACTGTGTCAAACCGCGCGTATAGCTTGCAGTCCAAGAAAATGCAATCCACCACACCCTCTCTCTCTGTCTTACTGCTGTCACCATGTCATAGAACTCCAGTAGGTTTGTGACACAGATTTCCTGTCCCTGAAACCATGTTTGGCTTGCTGTTGATGAGATCGTTCCTTTCTAGGTGTTCCACCACTCTTCTCCTGATAATCTTCTCCATGATTTTGCATACTAAAATACTGCTGACACTGGTCTGTAGTTTAATGCTTCACATGTCTGTCTCCTTTTTAAAGATTGGGACTGGACATTTGCTGTCTTTTCCATGCCTCAGGCAATCACCCTGTTTAGATAGAGTATTGAATATTGTTGTTAGGACACATAGCGCCTTCTCCTCTTCCTCAATAACCCATGGGGAATGTTAATCTGGCCCCATTGCCTTTGAGGTATCTAGCTCACTCAGAGCCTCTCCTTCTTCCTCTGGTTGTGTGCACTGTGTCCAGCATCTTGTGGTGTGGCCCCCACCCTCTCCGTCTTTCGGAGTCCCATCTGTCCTCCTTCTGTGAACACATCTTTTGAATCTCTTGTTGAGTTTCTTCACATACTTTGGGGGGGACGAGGGGCACGGTCTTTCTTGTTGTCCTCTCCTCCTTCTCCTTAGCCTGATTACCTGGTCCTTGACTGTTTTGTTTTCCTCCTGATGTGGCTTACAAACAGTTTTCGTGTCAGATTTGGCTTCGTCCTGCTATGTCATTTTTCATACTGTCTTTGGCCTTCCCTTCATCTGTGCATATTCGTTTCTGCTCTATACGACTGTCTCCTTATTCTCCTGGGTACCTTGCCATCTATATTTCTCTCATTCCCTAGCATCACTTTGTTTTTGCCTCCCTGCACTTTGTGGTAAACCATGCTCATCCGCTGGCGTTTTTTCATTATTTCTGTTACCCTTGGGTACAAACCTCTCCTCAGCCTCCTTGCAATTTTGTTTGCTACATATTCCATCATCTCATTAAACTGCTTCCCTGCCAGTTCTCTGTCCACTGAACCCCTTGTCAGGTAGTTCCTCATTCCTGTGTAGTCCCCCTTTCTTGTATTTGGCTTCATTCGTCCTGGCCCTTCCTGTTTCTCTCAACCTCCACTTGTAGATCTACTGTGTATTCGAAGATTAAAACAACCATGGTCAACTGGCCCCAAGGGGTCTTTCATATGTGATGTCCCTCGATATCTGCACTACTCAGTGAATACTAAGTCCCAGGCCTTGCTGGTACATCCTCCTCCCCTCTCCTCTCTTGTATGTCCCCCTTACGTGATGGCGCACATGAAGATTCCCAGTACCACCTCCATTAACTTAGCCCTCAGTATCTTGGCCCCATGTGGTCAAGTTCCCTATCGATCTCCGTGTGGTTAAAGTCACCCATATCAGGAGCTTTTTGCCCTGCATGCATGGAGCTCTTCGCCACTCTAGCCAGTTGTCAACCTCGCTCTATTGCTCTCGTCGTACTCTTGCCTTGCCCTCCTGCTGTTCTGTGGTGGGTTATACATCACTGCTATTACCATGACCCTTGGGGGACCTCCAGAGTGAAGTGTTTCCCGCTATGATACTTTCTTCTCCGCTGTCTCCTCTCCTGCCAGCTCATCAAATTCCAGCTGATTTTTGATCTATGAACGGGCGCGACGCCTCCACCCCCCCTGTTCCCTCTGTCTTTCCTCAGGATCTGGTAGCCTGTTGGAATAGATGGCATCTGTTATCATATCTGTAAGCTTGGTTTTCTGTGAAAGCTATGAGTCCCGGTGATGCTTCTTGACTCTTCATTGCCACTCCTCCCACTTATTTGTTATTCCATCACGTTTGATCTCTCATTGCGCTATATCATATCTTCTTCGGGGTGTCCTTGTCACAACACATAATCAATGTGGTTTGGGGGGCCTGTTGAGGGTGGGAGAAACCTGGTGGCAATACTGTGGCTTCTATAGCTTCGGTGTTGGTGGAGGCTGCGGGTATGGATTGTAGTGTGTGTTGATGGTGTGATAGGTTGTATGGTTCTGAGAAATAGTTTGTGTGGGTGTGCTTGCCCTTGATTGCTGTTCTTGTTCTGCTCTGACTGAACCTCTGCTGGTTCCAATCTTGTCTCTTTTCTAGCTCCTTCGCTTTTTTGTCCTCTCCGTCAGCTGCTGTCGTTCTGCTTTTTTCGGTCCTCTGTCTAAGGAACACCCTCTGTAATCTTCCGAGTATTTCAATCGGTGGTTTTCTCTTGAGAGGATCCTGTTCCGCACTGTTTCCGGTCCTGAGAATCAGCTGGATTGGTCGGTTTCTTCCCTTCGAGTATCCCCCTATTGCTCTGAAAATTGACAATCTCGTCACATCTCTTCACCTATTTCCTGATGATTTTTCTCAATCTCTCCTTTCTTTTCTCGCTGCTGCCTTTCAGTGTGTGTCCTTTCCTCTCTCTCCTAAGCCCATGATAAACACTGATTTTGCCCCTTTCTTCCTTCCCATTGCCTCACCCTCTGTGACTCTGATCCTGCCTGTAATGTGGTCAGTTTCTCCTTGATTTCTCCAGTGGCTCTTGATAGCCTGGTTTGTGCCCTCAGCATTCGACCTATCACCCTCTTCCATCTGCAACCAGCTGTTTCTCCACCTTTCACTCCTTGGTCCTCCTGAGCAGGCTGATATGACCTTAGCATAAGTCATAATTCCTTCCTTCCTGTTCGGCCCTGGCGCTTCATATGCTGTGTCTTCTCTGGTCACTGCCCCTGTAACTCGCTTCAGCCTATTTATCTCAACTTCTAGGACCCTTATCTTGGCTACTGCAGTTTCGACTTGTGCCTCCCAATTCTTTGTCTCCTTCTCCAACCTCTTTTCAATTTCACAGAGAGCTCTTTCTCCATTTTTTCAGAAAGCTCACCTAATTTTCTCTCCCACTCTTGTTCCATCCTTTTCCACTGCTCGTCCATCCACTCTTCCCTACCAGAACCATTCTATGTGTGTGTGTATGTGTGTGTGTGTGTTTGTGTGTGTGTATGTGTGTGTGTATGTGTGTGTGTATGTACTCACCTAGTTGAGGTTGCGGGGGTCGAGTCCGAGCTCCTGGCCCCGCCTCTTCACTGATCGCTACTAGGTCACTCTCCCTGAGCCGTGAGCTTTATCATACCTCTGCTTAAAGCTATGTATGGATCCTGCCTCCACTACATCGCTTCCCAAACTATTCCACTTACTGACTACTCTGTGGCTGAAGAAATACTTCCTAACATCCCTGTGATTCATCTGTGTCTTCAGCTTCCAACTGTGTCCCCTTGTTACTGTGTCCAATCTCTGGAACATCCTGTCATTGTCCATTGTGTGTGTGTATGTGTGTATGTGTGTGTGTGTATGTGTGTGTGTGTATGTGTGGGGTGTGTATGTGTGTGTAGGTGTGTGTGTGTATATGAGTGGTGTGTGTTTCTGTATGTATGTGTTGTATCTCACCATATTTGTACTCACTATTTGTGGTATTGCAGGGTCGAGTCTTAGCCCTGGCCCCGCCTCTCACCGTTCCTCACAGCTCACAGTGATCTTTAATCAAACATCTTCGTCTAAAACTGTGTATGGTTCCTGCCTCCACTACGTCCATTTTCTAGGCTATTCCACGCCTACAACTCTATGACTGAAGAAATACTGTCCCTAATATCTCTCTACTCATTTGTGTTTCAACTTCCATTGTGGCCTCTTGTTTCTGTGTCCCCATCCCTGGAACATCCGTCCTATTTCCACCTTGTCTATTCTTCCACGCCTATTTTATATGTCGTTTATTCATGTCTCCCTACTTCTTCGTCCTCCAGTGTCCGTCAGGCCGATTCCTAATCTTTCTTCATAGGACATTCCCCTACTCTAGAACTAACTTGTTCGCAAACCTTTGTACTCTTCTCAGTTTTCACATGACGTGCTTTAATCAAGTGCGGGTCCAAACAGGTGTTGCTCCTCCAGTAATGGGCCGACATACACGGTGTACAGTGTCTTGAAAGATTCCTTACTAAGGTATCGGAATGCTGTTCCAAGGTTTTGCCAGCGCCCATATGCTGCAGCAGTTATCTGATTGATGTGTGCTTCCGGAGACATGCTCGGTGTTATAACTCACAGGCCAAGATCTTTCTCTTGAGTGAGGTTTATTGCAGGTCTTTGTGCCACCTGCCTATACTGCTGTCTGTGCTTGCTGTGCCCTTCCCCTATCTCATGACTTTGCATTTGGCAGGATTAAATTCGAGAAGGCCATTTTTGCTGGACCCAGGTGTCCAGTCTGTGTGCCAGTCTCTTTGAAGTCCTGCCTGGTCCCTCATCAGATTTTATTCCTCCTCATTAACTTCACATCGTCTGCAAACAGGGACACTTCTGAGTCTAACCCCTTCCAACATGTCGTTTCACATATACCAAAAATAGCACTGGTCCTAGACCGACCCTCTGTGGGCCCCCCCGCGTCGTCACAGGTGCCCACTGTGATACAACATTACATACCATGACTCGTTGTTTGCCTCCCTGTCAGGTATTCTCTGATCCACTGCAGTGCCCTCCTGTTTATATGCGCCTAGATGCTCTAGCTTCTGCACTAAATCTCTCGTGAGGACTGTGGTGTCAAAGGCCTTCTTGCAGTCCAAGAAGATGCAATCAAACCCACCCCTCTCTCTCTGTGTCTTACATCTGTTATTTTATCATAAAACTCCAAGAAGTTTTGAGACACAGGAATTTTGCATTCCATGAATCCGTGCTGGTTGGCATTTATACTCTTGTTTCCGTTCCAGGTGCTCCACCACTTCTCCTCCTGATAATCTCTCCATAACTTTGCATACTATACACTCAATGACACAGGTCTATATTTAGTGCCATTTTTCTGTCTCCTTTTTTAAAAATGGGGAACTAAATTTGCGTCTTCCAATACCTCAGGTAGTTGCCCCGTTTACAGGGACGTGTTGAAGATTGTGTAAGTGGCACGCAACAACTATCTAGCTATCTGCTCCTCCTAAGGACCCACGGGGAGATTTTCCCTGTCCCCAATGCCTTTGAGGTATCGAAGTCCATTATGCATTTCTTCACCTCCTCCTCATCTGTATGTATGTCGTCCAACACTTGTTGGTGTATTCCTTGCTGGTCCCCATCTGGTCTGTCCCCCCAGAGTCCTTCCTGTCCTCTACTGTAAATACTTCCTTAAATCTCGTGTTGACTCCTCGCATATACCTCTTGAATCGTTTCTGTGATGTCTCCACCTTCTTTCCTCACCTTATCACCTGTCCTTGACTGTTGTCTTCCTCTATGGGCTATACAGCAGTTTTCGGGTCAGATTTGACTTCGATGCTACATCGTTTTCTACTGTCTCTGTGCCTTCCCTCCTTATCTGTGCCAACGTAAGTTTCTGGCTTCTTCTACAATCTCCTTGTTTCCTGGGTCCTATGACCTCCTGTAAAACCTTTTCCATTCTCTGTTCACTTAGTTTTGCCTCCCTACACTTCGGTAACCAAGGACTTGTTTTGGTCTTCTTATTATTTCCTGTTTCCCTTGGAACAAACCTTTCACCTCTGCCTCCTTGCACTTGGTTGCCACATATTCCATCATCATCGTTACTGATTTCTACCATTCTCAGTACCCACTGAACCTCCTGCAGGAAGTTTCTGCTCATACCTGTGTAGTCCCCCCCCTTTTTAGTAGTTCTTTTGGCCTGTCCCCTTCAGTTCCTGTTAACTTCTCCACTTGTACTCACTATATAATCAAAACTCAGAACCACGTGATCTCTACTCCAGGGCCTCTCGTAAGTATGTCCTCAATGTCTGAACTGCTCAGGGGGAAACACAAGATCCAGTCTTGCTGGCTCATCCTCCTCCTCTCTCTCTGGTTGTGTCCCTGACATGTTGGTGCATGAGGTTTTCAAGTACCACATCCATCATCTTGGCTCTCCATGTTTCGGGACCCCCATGTGGCTCCGGGTTTTTCCCCAGTCGATTCCCTGTGGTTGAAATCGCCCATTACCAGTAACTTTCCTCTGCCTCGAGTGAGCTCTTCTTCCCACCTCAGCCAGTGTGTCCACCATCACCCTGTTGTTTTCTTCATATTCCTCTCTTGGCCTCCTGCAATTCTGTAGTGGGTTATACATCACTCCAATGACTACTTTATGTTCTCCGGACTGAATTGTACCTACAATGTAGTCTCTTTCTCCAATCATGTCCATGCCTTCCATTTCCTCGAATCCCCATCGGTGTTTTATGAGCAGTGCAACCCCTCCTCCCCCTCTACTCCTTCTATCTTTCCTCAGGATCTGATATCCCGTTGGGAAGATTGTGTCTGTTATTGCCTCAGCGAGTTTTGTTTCTGTGACTGCTATGATGTCTGGTTATTTTTCACTGATTCTTTCGTTCCACTCCTCATGTTTATTCGTTATTCCATCCGCGTTTGTGTACCAAACTTTCAGTTTGTTTTCTATCATTGTGGTCATGCAAGAATATTGGGGTTGGGGGAGCGAGAGCCTTGGTGGGGGCCTATATGGGGCTGTGGTGTAGGTGGGGTTTGTGATGATAGGGGTGGGGTCAGAATGCCCATAAGGGACAGCTGTTGGGGTGAGGTTTGTGATATGGGGGTTGGTGGCAGAGGGAACAGTGAGTGGGTTGTAGTATAGGTTTCTCAGTTGCGTTGGGTATGTCACGGTTGGAGTCTTTTGGTGGAAGATTCTGTGGGGTGTGTTTGCCCTTCCTCCTGTGTCTGGGTCCTGCTCATCTTCGTCATTGCCTCTCGTTCCTCCTTGCGTCTCTGTACCCTGTCTTTCAGTGTAGTCCTTCCTTCTTGTGTTCTGTCGCGGTCGAGGTATACTCTCTGGTACCCCTGTTTGTCCCTCACTCTTGCTTTCTCTTGCAGAACCCTGGTTCGAACTGATTCTTCCTTGAAAATTACTTTGACAGGCCGTATCCTTCCACTCGCAAACCACCCAATTCTCTGAAAATTTGTCACCTGGGTCATATCGCCCTCACCTATTGTTTTCATGATGCCTTCAATCATTTTTTCTCCTCCTGTTTTATTTCTTCTTGGAGCCCATACACAAAAACTGACCTCGCCCTTTAACCCTCCCACTGAGTCTCCATCTGCTTCCTCTGAGGCATTTTATTTCCTTCCATTGGCATGTTCTTGCCTTCAGTCCCTGTCATATCTGAAACTTCTATTCTCAGTGAACTGTCTTTCATGACCAGTTGTCCCTTGCTACTGCAGTAGGCTGTTAGAATCTCTGCATATAGCATACCTTCATTGTCTTCGGACCTTTCATTTGATCATAGTGTGCTCCTCGTCTTTTCCCTGGCCCCACGTGGGTCTGATAGGACCTTCGCGTACGGCATGTCTCCGTTGTTGCTTACCGTCCCCTTGTCTGCGCCTGACATTGAATTTCCTGATGTCACATCTGAATTGTCATTTGTCTCTCTAATCTGTTTCAGGCTTTGCAGTTTCTCTTCTAAGCACTGTATCCTAGCTTCTGCTGCTAAGACCTGTACTTCCCGCTTCCTGCACTCTTCAGCTATCCGCTCCTCCATTTTCTTACCAAGCTCTACTATCTTCCTTCCCCACTCTTCCTCCCTTTTTTGGAGCTCTAACTCCCAGTCTTTCCTCCCTGGTTCGTGTGTTTGTGTGTTTGTGTGTTTGTGTATGTGTGTGTGTATGTGTGTGTGTATGTGTGTGTGTATGTGTGTATGTGTGTGTGTGTATGTGTGTGTGTGTATGTGTGTGTGTGTGTGTTTGTGTGTGTGTGTGTGTGTGTGTGTGTGTGTGTGTGTGTGTGTGTGTGTGTGTGTGTGTGTGTGTATGTGTGTGTGTGTGTGTATATGTATATGTGTGTGTATGTGTGTGTGTGTGTGCGTTTGTGTGTGTGCGTTTTGTGTGTGTGTGTGTGTGTGTGTGTGTGTGTGTGTGTGTGTGTGTGTGTGTGTGTGTGTGTGTGTGTGTGTGTGTATGTGTGTGTGTGTGTGTGTTCATAAAAGGTCCAATGTTCATAAGATTCTGACATTAACAACTCGACCATTAAAAGCTATTAAAGCTTATCGGAGTATTAAATGCTAATACTTGGTAGACGTGGAGGCTTGTTTGTGAACGTTTTGTAATGGCCGAGTCGACCATAATAGCGAAGCTTAGAATTACACTCATCCCTATTATCGCTGGAGGGCCCAGGACCCGCCAGAGGCTGCTTACAAAGTGTTAATGCTTACTTTCATTAAGTGATTAACTGGAGATTTAATAATGTTGATATCGTACCTAAGGATAAAATCTGGGAGCGCCATCGGCTATTTTGTCACTCGGCCGATGAGTTGCGTCGACATCTCGTGCCAATGTTTCATGGTATCGATTAGCTGCTCCTACGTAGTGAGAGTAGCGAGGCTATACATAACTCACTCAAGGAAACCAACTTTACATTTTTCTTGCATAAAAGTAACTCTTTAAACCTACGAGAAAATATTTTAATATGTTGCCGCTCTCAATGTGTAAAATGGATCGCTGGTAACTAAGAAGAATAAGCATTAGAGCAGACTACCAAACTCATTTCCTTGATTTATAACGCCAGGATATTTTTCAGTCTCGACGCGCTCTGAAATGTGGCTGTTAATAAGTGTGTTCTCACTTATTAACACAATGAAATCATTATAATTTCCAGCAAACAGGGATTAGGACGCGATTATGGTTTTCAGTTAGTGACAAAGGTGTTCAGCTCATAACTGGTGAACCTGGTTTCAGTTCTGCGGCGAGTGGAGGCGATGGACGTGTTTTCTTACACCTGCTTGCTTCCATTTTACAAGGTTTAGTCGAATTGAGTGGTTCTGAGAGTACAGGGTTGTGTACCTCAGGTAGGACTGGGCTTGAAGATCAGCTGAGGTAATTTAACCTGTAAATTCAACGGTTTAAAAACTATTCGCTTAACTGAAGAAAATTGTGAGATTTAATGATGTACTATTTCTCTGTAACATTTGTCATACTGACATTTCTGTACACTTATTAATATATGTAATACTACTCTTGTTTAATAAATACGCTATACTGAATAAGATAAAGCAATGTGCAAGTATTGTGGACCCGGTGATGAGCACAGTAGCTGGGATGGACAGGCAAGATACAGCTTATAACTTGGAGGCAAAATGTACTACAATGGATTGTGTTATATTACATCAAGAATAATTGGTGCAGTGTGTAACTCCAGCCGCCTTCTGCAATCTACTTCTTACACTTTACTGTACTGTTCCCGGCAGTGTCTATATAGATTCCAACCACTCCACCGTGTCACTCAGTGGATTTCGATCCCTTCCACTCCACTATATGACTTTTGGGGTCTAGCGCTTTCCCATGAATATACTCCTACAACTGCAATGGGAATGTTTACTAACATAAAAATGGAAAGCAAAAGAACGAGTATCACTCGTGAATATTTCTGAATCAAAATGGCGTCATTACAGAACACAAGTGAAATATTTAATTATTACATTTTTTCCTACCAGCTTACCTCGTCCGCACTCATACCAATGTTTATGTTCAAATGCTAAAATGTTTATGTTCAGATGCTAAAATTATATGTAAGTAGAAATGATAAAATAATGTGAAGGTCGAAATATTACAATAATGTATATGCAGAGAAAATGTAGTTGATGAGTCGGATTAACGAGGGTTATATATATATATATATATATATATATATATATATATATATATATATATATATATATATTATATATATATATATATATTTATATGTGTGTATGTATAATAGTGGACGTTGTGGTGGTGTTTTGGACGGTGTAGTGGTGCAGTGGACGGTGTGCTGGCGTAGTGGACGGTGTGGTTTAGTGGACAATGTGGTGTAGTGGACGTTGTGGTGGGTTAGTGGACGGTGTGGTGTAGTGGACGGTGTGGTGGTGTAATGGACGGTGTGGGGGTGTAGTGGACGGTGTGGTGGTGAAGTGGAAGGTGAGGTAATGTAGTGGGAGGTGTGGTGGTGTAGTGGACGGTGGGGTGGTGTTTTGGACGGTGTAGTGGTGCAGTGGACGGTGTGCTGGCCTATTGGACGGTGTGGTTTAGTTGACGATGTGGTGTAGTGGACGTTGTGGTGGTGTTAGTGGACGGTGTGGTGGTGTAGTGGACGGTGTGGTGGTGTAGTGGACGGTGTGGTGGTGTAGTGGACGGTGTGGTGGTGTAGTGGAAGGTGAGGTGGTATAGTGGACGGTGTGGTGGTTGTAGTGGACGGTGTGGTGGTGTAGTGGAAGGTGAGGTGGTGTAGTGGACGGTGTGATGGTGTAGTGGACGTTGTGGTGGTGTAGTGGAAGGTGAGGTGGTGTAGTGGACGGTGTGGTGGTGTAGTGGACATTGTGGTGGTGGTGTGTAATGGACGATGTGGTGGTGTAGTGGACGGTGTTGTGGTGTAGTGGACGTTGTGGTGGTGTAGTGGACAGTGTGGTGGTATAATGGACGTTGTGATGGTGTAGTGGACGGTTGTGGCGCTGTAGTGGACAGTGTGGTGGTGTAGTGGACGGTGTGGTATAGTGGACGTTGTGGGCGTATAGTGGAAGGTGTGGTGGTGTAGTGGACGATGTGGTGGTGTAGTGGACAGTGTGGTGGTGTAGTGGACGGTGTGGTTTTGTAGTGGACGGTGTAGTGGTGTAGTGGACGTCGTGGTTTTGTAGTGGACGGTGGTAGTGGTGTAGTGAACGGTGTAGGGGCGTAGTGGACGTTGTGGTTGTGTAGTGGAAGGTGTGGTGGTGTAGTGGACAGTGTGGTGATGGTGTGGTGGTGTGTAGTGGACGTTGGTGGTGTAGTGGACGTTTAGGTGGTGTTGTGGACGGTGAGGTGGTGTAGTGGACATTGTAGTGGTGTAGTGGACTGTGCAGTGGTGTGTAGTGGACGGTGTGGTGTAGTGGACGTTTTGGTGGTGTAGTGGACGGTGAGGTGGTGTAGTGGACATTGTAGTGGTGTAGTGGACTGTGCAGTGGTGTAGTGGACGGTGTGGTGTAGTGGACGTTGTGGTGTAGTGGACGGTGTGGTGGTGTAGTGGACAGTGTGGTGGTGTAATAGACATTGTGATGGTGTAGCGGACGGTGTGGTGGTGTAGTAGACGGTGTGGCGCTGTAGTGGACAGTGTGGTGGTGTAGTGGACGGTGTGATATAGTGGACGTTGTGGGCGTGTAGTGGGCGGTGTGGTGGTGTAGTGGACGATGTGGTGGTGTAGTGGATAGTGTGGTGGTGTAGTGGACGGTGTGGTGGTGTAGTGTACGGTTTAAGGGCATAGTGGACGTTTTGGTGGTGTAGTGGACGTTGGGGTGGTGTAGTGGAAGGTGTGGTGGTGTAGTGGACAGTGTGGTGATGTAGTGGACGGTGTGGTGGTGTAGTGGACGTTGTGGTGTAGTGGACGTTTAGGTGGTGTTGTGGACGGTGAGGTGGTGTAGTGGACGGTGTGGTGTAGTGGACGGTGTGTTGGTGGTGTAGTGGACGTTGTGGTGGTGTAGTGGATGTTCTGGTGGTGTAGTGGACGTTGTAGTCTTGTACTGGACGTTGTGGTGTAGTGGACGGTGTGGTGGTGAAGTAGACGTTGTGGTGGTGTAGTGGACAGTGTAGTGGTGTAGTGGACATTGTGGTGGTGTAGTGGACGTTCTGGTGGTGTAGGGAAGGTGTGGTGGTGTAGTGGACAGTATGGTGGTGTAGTGGACTGTGTGGTGGTGTAGCGGATGGTTTTGGAGGTGTAGTGGACATTGTAATGGTGCAGTGGACGGTGCGGTGGTGTAGTGGACGTTGTGGTGTGATGGACGATGTGGTGTAGGGGACGTGTGTGGTGTAGTGGATGGTGTGGTTGTGTAGTGGACGGTTGTGGTGGTGTAGCGGACGTTGTGGTGGTGTAGTGGACGGTGTGGTGTAGTGGACATTGTATTGGTGTATTGGACGGTGCAATGGTGTAGTGGACGGTGTGGTGTAGTGGACGTTGTGGTGTAGTGGACGGTGTGGTGTAGTGGACATTGTAGTGGTGTATTGGACGGTGCAATGGTGTAGTGGACGGTGTGGTGTAGTGGACGTTGTGGTGTAGTGGACGGTGTGGTGTAGTGGATGGTGTGATGGTACAGTGGACGGTGTGGTTGTGTAGTGGACGGTGTATCGGTGTAGTGGACGGTGTGATGTAGTGGACTTTGTGGTGTAGTGTACGGTGTAGTGGTGTAGTAGGTGGTGTTGTGTAGTGGACGTTGTGGTGTTGCAACGGACGGTGTGGTAGTGTATTGGATGGTATGGTGTAGTGGACGGTGTGGTGGTGTAGTGGACGGTGTGTGGTGCAGTGGACGGTGTTGTGTAGTGGACGGTGTGGTGTAGTGGATGGTGTGATGGTACAGTGGACGGTGTGGTGGTGTAGTGGACGGTGTGGTGGAGTGGACGGTGTGGTAGTGTAGTGTACGGTGTAGTGGTGTAGTGGACGGTGTGGTTGTGAAGTGGAGGGTGTAGTTCTGTAGTGGACGGTGTGATTTAGTTGACGTTGAGGTGGTGTAGTGGACGTTGTGGTGGTGCAGTGGCTGGTGTGGTGGCGTAGTGGACGGTTTGGTGGTGTAGTGGACGGTGTATCGGTGTAGTTTACTGTGTGATGTAGTGGAGTTTGTGGTGTAGTGTACGGTGTAGTGGTGTAGTAGGCGGTGTTGTGTAGTGGACGTTGTGGTGGTGTAGTGGACGGTGTGGTGGTGTAGTGGACTGTGTGGTGTAGTGGACGGTGTAGTCGTGTAGTGGACGGTATAACGGTGTGTGGACGGTGTGATGAAGTGGACGGTGTGGTATAGTGGACTGTGTAGTGGTGTAGCAGGCGGTGTTGTGTAGGGACGTCGTGGTGTAGTGGTGTTATATATATATATATATATATATATATATATATATATATATATATATATATATATATATATATTTATATATATATATATATATATATATATATATATATATATATATATATATATATATAGTGTGTGTGTGTGTGTGTGCTCACTTAGTTGTACTCACCTAGTTGAGGTTGCAGGGGTAGAATCCTAGCTCCTGGTCCCGCCTCTTCACTGGTCGCTAGGTGTGTGTGTGTGTGTGTATGTGTGTGTGTGTGTGTGTATGTGTGTGTGTGTGTGTGTATGCAAAACAACAACGGGGTGGGGATTTAAATAATAGCTCTTAACCTTTCGTGTTGCAATCAACACATCATCAGTAGCTTGCAATGTTGGAGAAAGAAATGAGGAATTCCAAGCAAATATGTTCAGAGGAAGCGACCTTTAAGTATATATAAAAATACAGTTCTCTCTCAGTGTGCCGGTATACACCGAAAGTCTCTCCTTTCGTTGTTTGTACTCCAGTTGACACGGCTGAGATGTGTATACCTCACAGTGTATTTACACCATGCTAAGAGGTCGGTGTCTTCCATTGTAGATCTTCACCTTGTTGTGGACCCCAGTAAGGATCGTCACCTTTATACTTTTTATTTTATTTTCATAATTTCAAATTTTTTAATATTATTTTAAGTTAGATTAGGCTAGTTCAGGTTAGGCTAGGTCATGATAGGTTAGGCTAGGTTATGATAGGTTAGGCTTGGTCATGATAGGTTAGGCTAGGTTATGATAAGTTAGACTGGGCCATGATAGGTTAGGATAGGTCATGATAGGTTAGGCTAGGTTATGATAGGCTAGGCTAGGTCATGATAGGTTAGGCTAGGTCATGATAGTTTAGACTAGGTCATGATAGGTTAGGCTGGGCCATGATAGGTTAGAATAGGTCATGACAGGCTAAGTCTGGTTAGGCTAGGTTATGTTAGGTTAGGCTAGGTCATGTTAGATAAAGCTAGGTTATGTTAGGTTAAGCTAGGTGAGGATAGGCTAGGTCAGGTTAGGGTAGGCTAGGTTATATTAGGTTAGGCTAGGTCATGTTAGGTTAGGTTAGGTCATGTTAGATTAGGCTAGGCCATGTTAGGTTAGGCTAGATCAGGATAGGCTAGGTCAGGTTAGGGTAGGCTAGGTTATATTAGGTTAGGCTAAGACGTGTTTGGTTAGGTTAGGATAGGTCATGTTAGGTTAGGCTAGGCCATGTTAGGTTAGGCCAGGTCAAGATAGGCTAGGTCAGGTTAGGGTAGGCTAGGCCATGTTAGGTTAGACTACGTCAGGATAGGCTAGGTCAGGTAAGGGTAAGCTAGATTATATTAGGTTAGGCTAGGTCATGTTAGGTTAGGCTTTGTCATGGTAGGTTTGGTTAGGTAGGTTAAGTTAGGTTAGCTTAGCTCAGGTTAGGTTAGGTAAAGTTGGGTTAACGTATATTAACTATATTCCTTTATAAGTATCCGACAATAACTAAACAAATAAAACTTGTGTCTCACGTCTGGCAGCCCGGAGCGCATCTAGGGATTTCGTGCGTTCATTATTGTACGTACGAAGAATGCGTTGACCTCTCAGTACATGTGTGTGATTGTCACACCAGCTGATCAGATCAGCAAACATTTGCGTCACCAGCTGTTATGACGTCATATCAGCCAGTTGATCCGATCAACAAATATTTACCTCACTGCCTGTTTGTTTGTTTGTTTGCAACGTAGTGTTGACTACTGGTAGTGTGACAATATTGATCATTAAACATGTGTAGTATAAATATGAATATTTGCGTTACTGCAAAGTGATTTTTTCTGAAACTCATCCATGATTTTGAGTGTTGACGTGTACTTGGCTCTGTGAAGACCTGTTTGCGCGCTCTCTAGAATTGAAGCAAGATGCCCTCCATCGAGCAACTTTACCAACAGCTTAAGGAAGAATTGAGGTTGGCGAATTTGGAAATTCGGCGATTGACCGAGGAGAACAAGAAGATTCGTAGTAGTCCTCCTGTTTTGAGTCCTCAGGTCAAGAAGGGAAACTGGTCAGTGGCTGGACAGCAGGGAAAGAAGTTGACGATCAAGAAGACGAATGGAAAGGTAGAAACACGATGAAGAAGAAAGAGACTGCCGTGGAAACTGTTGTGGAAACATCCAATACATTCTCAGTGCTACCCGACGAATGTGAGTCGACTACTGGGAACGTCACGACGAAAGACATTAAGGAAGGTAAGAATATTGTTGTTGTTGGGGATAGCCAAGTTAGGTATATGGATAGGGCGTTCTGCTTGAAGGACAGGAGTAGGAGACAGAGAGTTTGCTTTCCTGGGGCTGGGATGGAGGATATTGTTAGCCGTCTGGATGACATCATGAGAGGTAATGGGAGCAATCCTATTATCTGTCTCAGTGCTGGAGGCAACGATGTTGGCAGACGTAGGAGTGAGGACCTGATTAGCAGGTATAGGTCAGCAATAGAAATAATTAGAAGTAAGGGTGGGAACCCTCTCATATGTGGTATTTTGCCAAGGAGGGGAGTTGGAAGTGAATGGTTGTCCAGGGCAATTGGTGTCAATTGCTGGCTGGACAAATACTGTAAGGAAAATGCGGTAACATTCATTGACAACTGGGACCTCTTCTATGGCAGAAATGACATGTATGCTAGGGATGGGGTTCACTTATCTAGGTGTGGGGTGGGAGCACTGGCAACTGCAGTGGAGGGAGCAGTTAGGACTTTAAAACTAGGAATAGTTAGTGGTATGGGTTTTGGCAGGAAAACAGTGAAGTCCCAGTGTAGTAATATTACGAGTTCTAGGGGAACTAGTAAATAATAAGAACGAGATAGATATTGAAAAGCCAGGGACCTTGGGTGATAAAGACGGTAATAGGTTTAGTAGAAAAATTTAGAAATGAGCAGGAAGGGTAAAGAGAAAGGAGAGTCTTTCAATGTTTATTATGCTAATTGCCGTAGTGCTAGGAATAAGATGGACGAGTTGAGATTAGTTGCTAGTGTAGGTAACATTGATGTATTTGCCTTAACTGAGACGTGGTTTAATTCAAAAAGTCGGGACATGCCTGCGGAATGTCATATTCAGGGTTTTAAATTGTTCCAAGAAGATAGAAGTATTGGGAGGGGGGTGGGGTGGCATTGTACGTCCGAGATCGCTTGAACTGTTGCAAAAAAAACGGGTATTAAGTCTGAAGTAACACATACAGAGTCTGTTTGGATAGAATTTTCAGAGGGGCATGAAAAACTGATTTTAGGAGTGATATACCGTCCCCCTAACTTAGATAGGGACCAAGGGAAACTACTATGGGAGGAAATTGTTAAGGCCACAAGGCACGATAATGTAGTAATTCTAGGAGACTTTAACTTTAGTCATGTTGATTGGAATTTCTTGACTGGGAATTTAGAATCGTTACGACTTCTTAGAAGTATTTCAGGATTGTTTTTTGAAGCAGTTTGTGACAGAACCTACAAGGGGAAATAACCTGCTTGACTTAGTTATGGCAAACAATGAATCCCTTGTTAATAATTTAGAAATTTCAGAGGAACTGGGTGCTAGCGACCACAAATCAATTACATTTAGCATTGAATGGAAGTACGATAGTAGCGATAACTCAGTAACAGTCCCAGATTTTCGCTTAGCAGATTACGATGGGCTTAAAGAACACTTATCATCTGTTGACTGGGGTAACGAAGAGAGCTATCAATATGACAATTTTCTGAACACTATACATGCTGCTCAAAGAGCGTTTATCCCATATAAAAGAAATTAGATCAAATAGAAATGACCCAAAATGGATGAATAATAGGCTCAAATATCTACTAGGGCATAAGAAAGGAATTTATAGGCGTATCAAAAGAGGTGAGGGTCATCTTATGAATCAGTATATTGACATTAAGAGGGACATTAAAAAGGGGATAAGAAAAGCTAAAAGGGACTATGAAATTAAAGTTGCTAGGGATTCTAAAACTAACCCAAAAAGTTTTTTCCAGGTCTATAGAACAAAAGTTAGAGATAAGATAGGTCCCCTTAAAAATAACTATGGGCACCTTACTGACAATGAGAATGAAATGTGCTTGATTTTAAATAATTATTTTCTCTCAGTTTTTACACAGGAAGACACTAACAATATTCCAGTAATTAATTTTTACAGTGGGCTAGAAGAAGATAAATTATGTAACATCACAGTCACTAGTGAGATGGTTGTGAGGCAGATAGACAGACTGAAGCAAAATAAGTCGCCGGGTCCTGATGAGGTTTTTTCAAGGGTTCTTAAGGAATGCAAAATGGAACTCTGTGAACCATTAACTATATTTTTAATTTATCTCTTCAAACAGGTGTAGTGTCTGATATGTGGAAGATGGCTAATGTAACTCCTATTTTTAAAACAGGGGACAAGTCGTTACCGTCAAATTACCGCCCAATAAGCCTGACCTCAATTGTAGGCAAATTACTAGAGTCAATTATAGCTGAGATTATAAGAAGCCATCTCGATAAGCATAGCTTGATTAATGATACTCAGCATGGATTCACAAGAGGCCGGTCTTGTCTAACTA
>NC_069401.1:37088485-37090985 GCF_026875155.1 Cherax quadricarinatus | reverse complement strand
TTTTTTTTATATTAAAATTAATGAAAAAATATATCTTTAAACGTATAAGAGAAAATTTCAGAAAGGACTTAATTTTAAATGAGTTCTTGCTAATTGACCAGTTTTACATATTCGGCACGACATATATATATATATATATATATATATATATATATATATATATATATATATATATATATATATATATATATATATATATACATTAATTAGTCGGCCGTCGCCCACCGAGGCAGGGTGATCCAAAAAGAAAGAAAATCCCCAAAAGGAAAATACTTTCATCATCATTCAACACTCTCACCACACTCACACATAATTACTGTTTTTGCAGAGGTGCTCAGAACACAACAGTTTAGAAGCATATACGTATAAAGATACACAACATATCCCTCCAAACTGCTATTATCCCAAACCCCTCCTTTAGAGTGCAGGCATTGTACTTCCCATTTCCAGAACTCAAGTCCGGCTATATAAAAATAACCGGTTTCCCTGAATTCCTTCACTAAATATTACCCTGCTCACACTCCAACAGATCGTCAGGTCTCAAATACCATTCGTCTCCATTCACTCCAATCGAACACTCTCATGCACGCCTGCTGGAAGTCCAAGCCCCTCGCCCACAAAACCTCCCTTACCCCTTCCTTCCAACCTTCTCGAGGACGACCCCTATCCCGCCTTCCTTCCCCTACAGATTTATACACTCTCCATGTCATTCTACTTTGATCCATTCTCTCTAAATGACCAAACCACCTCAACAACCCCTCTTCAGCCCTCTGACTAATACTTTTATTAACTCCACACCTTCTCCTAATTTCCACACTCCGAATTTTCTGCATAATATTTACACCACACATTGCCCTTAGACAGGACATCTCCACTGCTTCCAACCGCCTCCTCGCTGCTGCATTCACAACCCAAGCTTCACACCCATATAAGAGTGTTGGTACTACTATACTTTGATACATTCTCTTCTTTGCCTCCATAGATAACGTTTTTTGTCTCCATATATACCTCAATGCACCACTCATCTTTTTTCCCTCATCAATTATATGATTAACCTCATCCTTCATAAATCCATCCTCCGACACGTCAACTCCCAAGCATCTGAAAACGTTCACTTCTTCCATACTCCTTCTCCCCAATTTGATATCCAATTTTTCTTTATCTAAATCATTTGATACCCTTATCACCTTACTCTTGTCTATGTTCACTTTCAACTTTCTACCTTTACACACTCTCCCAAACTCATCCACTAACCTTTGCAATTTTTCTTTAGAATCTCCCACAAGCACAGTATCATCAGCAAAAAGTAACTGTGTCAATTCCCATTTTGTATTTAATTCCCCATAATTTAATCCCACCCCTCTCCTGAACACCCTTTATATATATATATATATATATATATATATATATATATATATATAATATATATATATATATATATATATAAAGTATTTTATTCCATAAACATCCTATCGATTAAAATACCACATTTTTTAAGATAAAGTTTTGGGTTGTCTTTGTACACAGGTTCAGATGTAAATGGATTCAATTTCTTCAATATATATATATATATATATATATATATATATATATATATATATATATATATATATATATATATATATATATATATATATATATATATATATATATATATATATATATATATATATATGTATGTATATATGTATATATATGTACACACACACACCACACGTCTACAGCAGGACTCGAACCGTACAGATAATGTTTGTAAATAATTTCGCCTGTTTGCGAATTGTTAAGCATTTCAAATCTCTCGTTGTCCACTGCAAGTGGCAGGATTTGATGAAATAACTTTGAAAACAAGCCTGGTGCCCCGGGGTAAAGGGAAACATCGTCTAGGTACAGCTAGGCGCCCGTACTTATTCTGGGGTCTGGGTCCGTGGTAAAGTACTGTGAACTCTGATACAGAGTTTGCAGGTTCGAGTCCTGTTGTGGACATAGAGACAATGTTTGTCTATATATATTTATATATATATATATATATATATATATATATATATATATATATATATATATATATATATATATATATATATATATATATATATTATCTTTCTTTCCATTCTTTGTAGAGTGTGTAAAGAAAATATTTGTGACGTATTTTAGATTTTAATTACAATACGACAGTTTTATGGATGTAATAAGTTAGTTACAAGCTCCGTTAAGTTTGCAGCCCAGGCTGACCGCACCATCCTTGCAACATTGCTTACCACACCACCTCTGCAACGTTGCTGACCACAATACCCCTGCAGCGTGGCTGACCACACCACCCCTGTAACGTTCCAGAAGACCCACCTCGTAAACGCTGTCTCTCACCTCTCCATCTTCACCACAACACCCAAAACTCCCTCCTCCTGTTCCTCTTCCCCCTCTGAAGAAAAAGGCAAGAAAAAACCCTCTGAAAATTCCCAGTGTGTTTGCCGTTGTAGCAGCAGCGTGTGTGGGTGCCATGAGC
>NC_069401.1:37068485-37078485 GCF_026875155.1 Cherax quadricarinatus | reverse complement strand
TATTATTATTATTATTATTGTTATTACTGTTATTATATTGTTATTGTTTTTTTTGCAATTATTACTTTTTATCACTTTTATTACAATTTATTATTATTATTATTATTATTATTATTATTATTATTATTATTATTATTATTATTATTTTTAAACTATATTGTTATTGACATTAGTTTTATTTTGTTATCATTATATATACCTGTAACATTTTTTATTTTAAATATATATATATAATATATATATATATATATATATATAATATATATATATATATATAATATATATATATATATATATATATATATATGATCATTATTTAGTTGTAGCTACTATGAGAAGTTAAGGGTAGATGGGAGAATGTCATCAGTCATCGACACCATGCCTAACCCTTCTAGGGTAAGGTAGGTGCCTGAGCCAGAGCTTGTAGCTCACAAGACTGTCATTCCCATTAGCCCCCTTGGGGCGGGGATGGCAGACCAGAGAGGCCTAGCTTGTGGCTAGGCCTGGGGACAATTGGTTCCAAAAATGAGGAGGTATTTGTGCCTCCTTCCATGGGACACTTAGGTCTCAGACACTCCCTAAAGAGGGAGCCAAGACCGGGCCACCACTTGGAAAAGGCCCGGGCCGGGAGAATACCGGCGATTCTTTAATAATAATAATAAATGTCATCAGTAAGAGGTTGAAAAGGTATGTGGGAGATTTAACAATGCAGTGTTAGTTCGTGTAGAAGAAATATATGAATGAATGGATGGAGAGGGAGCGAGTTTTGGAACGGCATGGTAGAGTGGTAGATGAGAAAAAGTTAATAGTATATGCAAGGTTTTTGTAAAGCATTAGTGATAAGGAGAGTGGAACATGTGAGATGTAAAAGAAAGGTAAGAGACTAGTGAGGGAGTGTAAAAGGAGAGCAAATGAGAGAGTGGGTGAGGTTCTGTCACCTAATTTTGTTGAGAATAAGAATTTTGTTTTGGAGTGATATTAATAATTTGGGTAAGTCTAGGGTACGACTGTATTTATCAGGAAAAAACAGAAGAGGGGAGCTATTAAATGAGGAGATGGAAGTATTGGGAAGCCGACGAGAATATTTTGAGGATCTGTTAAATGTTAGTGCATTGAGCAGGGAGGTATAACATCTTGTAGGAGTAAGGATGCGTAAAATGTGGATGTGGGGAAGGTGCATTAGGCAGTGGGGAGCAAGAGAAAAATGTTAAGAGCAGGTAGGATATAGATTTGGGGTGGTTGGTGAATTTTTTTTCAGTAAATGTATGAAAGGGGTAAAGGTACCTAGGGATTAGCAGAGAGCGTACAAAATTCCTTTGTATGAAGAAAATAGAGATAAAGGAGTGTGGAAGAATTATAGAGCAATAAGCCTACTGAGTATACCAGGTAAAGTGTATGGTACAATTATTGCTGAAAGAATGAAAGGTAAGACAGAAAGCAGAATCACAGATGAACAAATACGCTTCAGGAAGGGTAGGGGATGTGTCGACGATTGAAGCATTTAAGTGAATATCGAAGAGTGCAAGTGAACAATATTTAATCAAAGGTAATGGAATTTTCGTTGCATTTGTAGATTCAGAAACAGGCGTATGAAAGAGTGGATAGAGGAGCAATGTGGCAGATGTTGAAAGTATATGGAATAATTGGTAGGTTACTTAAAGCAGTTGAGAGGTTTTATGAGAACAGTTAGGGTATGAAGGAGAAAGGGAAATGATTTTCCTATAAAAGTAGGGTTTAGATAGGGATGTGTTATGTCACCATGGTTGTTTAACATATTTATAGATGGGGCTGTGAAAAAGTAAATGCTGGGGTGTTGGAGAGGTGTGGGATTAAAAGATAAAGTATCTAATTCAGTGTGTGAGTTGTCACAGTTGCTTCTTGCCGATGGCATTGTGCTTTTGGGAGAGCCCAGAGAGAAGGTGCAAAGGCTGGTAGGCGACTTTGAGAGGGTGTGTAAAAGATGGAAATTAAATTGAACATACAAAAAGCAAGGTGATGAGAGTAAAAAAAAGGCGATAAAAGACTGAATATCACTTTGGAAGGAGGGGAGGTGAGTTTGGAGAGAGTGAATGTGTGTAGATACGTGGAAGTGGACTTTTCGGAGGATGGGTCTATGAAAAATGAGATGATCCATAGAACTGACAAGGGTAGAAATGTGGGCGATGCGTTGAGGCATCTATGCAGACAACGTTATCCATTGAGGCAAGAAAGGTAAGTGTATTGGAGTACAGTGGTACCAACACTGGCATATAGATCAGGTTTTAAACGTTGCAGAAAGGAGGGGGCTGAAAACAGTGGAAATGTCGTGTGATGTGAATATTATGCAAAAATTTCATAGTTTTGGAGATTAGAAGAAGGCTTGGAGTTACTTGAAATATTATCCATAGGGCTGAGAAGGGATTATTGAGGTGGTTCGGACACTTAGAGAGGATGAGACAAAATAGCATGGCTTGGAGGGTGTATAACTCTATAGCGGAAGGAAGGCGGGGTAGAGGTCGTCCAAGGAAAGGTTGGAAGTGGGGGAGTAAAGGAGGTTTTGTATGCGAAGGGCTTGGACATCTAACAGGTGTGTTAGTAGTGAGTGGAGGCAAGTACTTTTTATGACTTGACGTGCAGTTTGAGTGTGAGCAAGGTAACATTTATGAAGGGATTCAGGTAAAAACCGGTTAGCCGGAGTCCTTGAGGTGGAACATGCAGTGCCAGCGCTCTGAAGGAGGGGTGGAAGACGGTTGTGTTAAAAAAATATTATTATTATTATTATTATTATTATTATTATTATTATTATTATTATTATTATTATTATTATTATTATTATTATTATTACTGTAGTATTAGTAACAGACGTACTAGTGTTATATATAGTAGCAAGAGTAGCAGTGGTAATATTATCAACAGCAAAGTAGCAGTATCAGCAGTCGTAGTAGTAGTAGAAGTAGTAGTAGTAGTAGTAGTAGTAGTAGTAGTAGTAGTAGTAGTAGTAGTAGTAGTAGTAGTAGTAGTAGTAGTAATAGTAGTAGCAGCAGTGTATACAGTATCATGAATCTACGTACATTCACATTATACACCCAATATAATGCAAGTGAAGCCAATACGGTCACATTATGCAATGTACACTCGCGTTTACCCACTTAAACTCACGTTTAATTATATACATTCACACACTCATCTATAATAAACAATGTACAATGAAGACTATATTCAGTACAATGATGTTAAATCCAGCACATTCTCCTGAAACCCACTTCAGTTACATCAAACTACGCTCAGTCGTATGTTCATCTTCACATCTGAAGTCTATGTATTTTATTCTTGCACATTTTACCCTTTCTTAACACTTTTCAATGGTATTACATATTTAACTAACGTCCTGCATACTAACTTAGTGTCGACATTCGCCTCTGTACACACACCTCAAGTCATGTACACACATCTCAGGTCAAGTACGCACACATCAGGTCATGTACGCACACCTCAAGTCATGTACACACACCTCAGGTCATGTGCGCACACCTCAGGTCATGTACACACACCTCAGGTCATGTACACACACCTCAGGTCATGTACGCACACCTCAAGTCATGTATGCACACCTCAAGTCATATACGCACACCTCAAGTCATGTACGCACACCTCAAGTCATGTACGCACACCTCAAGTCATGTACGCACACCTCAAGTCATGTATGCACACCTCAAGTCATATACGCACACCTCAGGTCATGTACGCACACCTCAAGTCATGTACGCACACCTCAAGTCATGTACACACACCTCAAGTCATGTACGCACACCTCAAGTCATGTACACACACCTCAAGTCATGTACGCACACTTCAAGTCATGTATGCACACCTCAAGTCATGTACGCACACCTCAAGTCATGTATGCATACCTCAAGTCATGTACGCACACCTCTAGTCATGTACGCACACCTCAAGTCATGTACACACACCTCAAGTCATGTACACACACCTCAAGTCATGTATGCATACCTCAAGTCATATACGCACACCTCAAGTCATGTATGCACACCTCAAGTCATGTACACACACCTCAAGTCATGTATGCACACCTCAAGTCATGTACACACACCTCAAGTCATGTACACACACCTCAAGTCATGTACACACACCTCAAGTCATGTACGCACACCTCAAGTCATGTACACACACCTCAAGTCATGTACGCACACCTCAAGTCATGTACACACACCTCAAGTCATGTACGCACACACCTCAAGTCATGTACGCACACCTCAAGTCATGTACACACACCTCAAGTCATGTACGCACACCTCAAGTCATGTACACACACCTCAAGTCATGTACGCACACCTCAAGTCATGTACACACACCTCAAGTCATGTACGCACACCTCAAGTCATGTACACACACCTCAAGTCATGTACGCACACCTCAAGTCATGTACACACACCTCAAGTCATGTACGCACACCTCAAGTCATGTACACACACCTCAAGTCATGTACGCACACCTCAAGTCATGTACACACACCTCAAGTCATGTACGCACACCTCAAGTCATGTACACACACCTCAAGTCATGTACGCACACACCTCAAGTCATGTACACACACCTCAAGTCATGTACGCACACCTCAAGTCATGTACACACACCTCAAGTCATGTACGCACACCTCAAGTCATGTACACACACCTCAAGTCATGTACGCACACACCTCAAGTCATGTACACACACCTCAAGTCATGTACGCACACCTCAAGTCATGTACACACACCTCAAGTCACGTACGCACACCTCAAGTCATGTACACACACCTCAAGTCACGTACGCACACCTCAAGTCATGTACGCACACCTCAAGTCATGTACACACACCTCAAGTCATGTACGCACACCTCAAGTCATGTACGCACACCTCAAGTCATGTACGCACACCTCAAGTCATGTACGCACACCTCAAGTCATGTACGCACACCTCAAGTCATGTACGCACACCTCAAGTCATGTACGCACACCTCAAGTCATGTACGCACACCTCAAGTCATGTACACACACCTCAAGTCACGTACGCACACCTCACGTCAAGTACGCACACCTCACGTCATGTACGCACACCTCAAGTCATGTACACTTCTTTTAATTTCTATAAATCAGTCCTGAGCTCTTTACACATTCCTGAAGCTTTGTATGGATAATAAAAAGTGTGTAAACATCGCAATATACTTGAATTACATGAAATTCTCTAACTCCATGAGGAAGTGGAGGAGAATCCTTCCTCCGTAAGCCATGTGTGTCGTAAGAGGCGAGTAAAATGCTGGTTCTTCTTTGTCGGGTCACCCTGACTCGGTGGGAGATGGCCGGTGTGTGACAGCAAAATCTGTGAGGTTATTTGATACCCGGTACAATCATCTGATGTTTAATACAGTCATCTTGTGTTCACTATAGTCACTTGATGTCCAGTGCAGTCACCTGATGTCCAGTGCAGTCACCTGATGTCCAGTGCAGTCACCTGATGTCCAGTGCAGTCACCTGATGTCCAGTGCAGTTACCTGATGTCCAGTGCAGTCACCTGATGTCCAGTGCAGTCACCTGATGTCCAGTGCAGTCACCTGATGTCCAGTGCAGTTACCTGATGTCCAGTGCAGTCACCTGATGCCCAGTGCAGTCACCTGATGTCCAGTGTAGTCACCTGATGTCCAGTACAGTCATTTGATGTCCTGTACAGTCATCTGATGTCCAATACAGTCACCTGATGCCCAGTACAGTCATCTGGTGTCCGGTACAGTCATCTGATGTCCGGTACAGTCATCTGATGTTCAGTACAGTTATCTGATATCCAGTACAGTCATCTAATGTCCAGTACAGTCACCTGATGCTCAGTCTAGCCATCTGATGTCCAGTACAGTCACATGATGTCTAGTATAGTCATCTGATGTCCAGTACATTCACCTGATATCCATTACATTTACCTGATGTCCTATACAGTCATCTATAGTCTGGTACACTCACTTGATGTCCAGTACAGTCATCCAATGTCCAATACACTCACCTGATGTCCAATACACTCACCAGATGTCCAGTACACTCATCTATGCCCATTACCCTCACCTGATGTCCATTACAGCTACCAGATGTCCACTACAGCTACCTGATGTCCACTACAGCCACCTGATGTTCATTACAGTTGCCAGATGTCCAGTACACTCATATGATGTTCATTGCACTCACCTGATGTCCATTACAGCTACCAGATGTCCACTACAGCTACCTGATGTCCACTACAGCCACCTGATGTTCATTACAGCTACCAGATGCCCAGTACACTCATCTGATGTCCCTTCAGTTCACCTGACATCAGTACCATGATAGAAATACTTTTGTATTTCTTAATTCTCCATTTTTTTTCCTGCGTAATTATTGAGTAACAGCTCAACACTTATTTATCACAACTTAATGAAGTTTCCCCTCCGAGCGAAACGTGATTAATAATGACTAAAGCTCTTTTCTGTCTTTTCGTTTACCTGTTTTGTATTTTATTTCAGCCAGAGTCCTCAGAGTATCGTTAAAATGTTTCATTTATTATTATTCAAGTAATTTGTCTCGCAGACTTTCTAAAGGCAAGGTTATGCATATTTCTGGAATAAATCTAATTAATCTTCTCGAAATAATAGCGTAATGAAGCTTCTTTGGGCTTTTGTAGTGTCCTTGGGTAGGTGCGGCACACTGCCAGTCATTTCTATTACTGAGAAGGCTGCTCCGGGACACCTGCAAGACATTAACACCTTCATTTTTCTCATTGCCACTAATTAATGTGGCCCTGGAGATCAATATTTTACTTGCAGTTGTTTGAGCAGCGCCAATGGTGGGCCTTCCTGATATTGGGAAGGGCAGGAGACAGGAGCTGCTGGATAAGTACAGGGCAGCCATAGATGTAGTCAGGTCTAACGGAGGGATCCCTATCATATGTAGCATCTTGACTAGAAGAGGAGTGGGCAATGAATGGATGTCTAGGGCAATTGGTATAAATTGCTGGCTAGACAGGTACTGCAAGGAACTTGTAATCCCATTCATTGATAACTGGGACAAATCCTATGGCAAACGTGATATGTATGCAAGGGATGGGGTTCATCTCTCTGGGAATGGAGTGGTTGCATTAGCCAGCTCGATTGAAAAGGTAATTGATGACTTGTCTAGAACTTTAAACTGATAGATCATAGAGGTATTGGTGTTTGTGGGAAACAATCAGGCTGCTGTATTAGGGTTGGAAACACTAGTTATTACCATGATACCTCACGGATATGTTTAAAAGACAATATTCAAAATAAAGTTGCTAGTAAAGGCAAAGCAATTGATCAACAAACAAAGAGAGATAGTAGTGGGCAACGAGTGACTAGCTCCCTTAAGGTTTACTATACAAATAGCAGAAGTCTAAGAAATAAGAAAGATGAGCTAAGATTACTTGCAAGTGCAGGTAATATAGATATTATTGCTATAAGAGAGACCTGGTTCAACTTGAAAGGTAGAGAAATGCCTTCTGAATGCAACATACAGGGCTATAAACTATTCCACACTGATAGGGTCAACAGGAAGGGTGGTAGAGTGGCGATGTAGGTCAGAGAAAATTTAAATTGTTGTGTTAGACAAGATGTAAGATTAGAAACATCGGACACAGAATCTGGCTACGCTTTCTGGAAGGTCGTGAAAAATTAATTTTGGGTGTGATTTATAGGCCCCCAAACCTCCTTGATAGAGAGTGCGGTAGGCTGCCATGGGACGAAATTCATAAGGCATTTAGATATGAAAATGTTGTGTTAATGGGAGATTTTAACTTTAGTCAAACTGACTGGAACAATGTGACGGGAAATCTTGAGTCTAGTGATTTTCTTGATACGGTTCAAGACTGCATTTTAAAACAGTTTGTGACAGAACCAACTAGAGAAAATCTACATGACTAATTAATAATCTTGAGGTTAATGATGAGCTTGGGGAAGGCGACCACAAATCACTTAGTTTCAATATATCATGGAATTACCCAGATAACTGCAATCAAGTCGCTGTCAGAGATTTCCGCTTGGCCGACTTCATGGGTATGAGAAATTACCTGGGTGGGCTACATTGGGACGACCTTACTATGTCTCAGGTAGGTAGGTATAGTTGCCAATATGACCTATTTCAGAGCATAGTGCTAGCTGCCCAGACGACTTTTGTCCCGAGTAAAGAAATTAGATCTAACAAAAATGATCCCAAATGGATAAACAATAGATTAAAACATTTCATTGGTCAAAAGAGAGGCATATATAGGCATATCAAAAGAGAGGAAGGGAAGTTAAGATATCAATATATTCAATTAAAGGGAGAAATGAAAAAAGGAATAAGAACAGCAAAAATGGATTATGAGGTTAAGGTCGCAAGGGATTCAAAGACTAACCAAAAAGGGTTCTTTCAGGTATACAGAAGTAAGATTAGGGAAACGATTGGCCCACTTAAGAGTAACTCAGGTCGGATCACTGACAGTGATGAGGAAATGTGTGAAATAATAAATTATGTAGAACAGGACGATAATAAACTATGTACGATTAGGGTAATATTCCCTGGTGACGTGGTTCTCAATATATCACTACAAACTGGCATAGTGCAGGACAAGTGAAAAATGGCACATGTAATACCTATTTAGCTTCGAACTATAGACCAATAACCCTTACCTCCATAGTATGTAAATTTATGGAAACAATAACTGCCGAAGCAATTCGTAGCCATCTCGAAAGGCATAAATTGATTAAATCATTAATGAATCTCAGCACGGTTTTACAAAGGGGCATTCCTGTCTTACGAATTTACTAACCTTCTTCAATAAGGTATTAGAGGAGGTAGATCATGGTATTGCATATGATATTGTGTATATGGACTTCCGTAAGGCTTTCGATAGAGTTCCACATCATAGGCTGTTGAGAAAACTTAAGTCACACGAAATAGGAGGAGAATTTTTTTTCCTGGGTAGAGGCATGATTGACAAATAGGCAGCAGAGAGTTTGCATTAATGGGGAGAAATCAGAATGGGGGCACGTCACAAGCGGTGTTCCACAGGGGTCAGTGTTGGGTCCTTTGTTCACAGTTTACATAAACGACATAGACGAGAGAATAAATAGCGACATAAGCAAATTTGCTGATGACACCAAAATAGGCCGTCCAATTCATTCTAATGAGGACATTAGAGCACTCCAGGATGATTTGAATAGACTGATGCAATGGTCGGAAAAGTGGCAGATGCAGTTTAAAATAGACAAATGCAAAGTTCTAAATGTTGGACAGGAAAATATCCGTGCCACATATAAACTAAATAATGTAGATCATAATATTACGGATTGCGAAAAGGATTTAGAATTTCTGGTTAGCAGTAATCTGAAACCAAGACAACAGTGCATAAGTGTTCGCAATAAAGCTAACAAATCCTTGGCTTCATAGCAAGTAGTATAAATAATAGAAGTCCTCAGGTTGTTCTTCAACTCCATATATCCTTGGTTAGGCTTCGATTAGATTATGCTGCGCAGTTTTGGTCACCGTATTACAGAATGGATATAAATGCTCTGGAAAGCATACAAAGGAGGATGACAAAGTTGATCCCATATATGAGAAATCTTCTCTATGATGATAGACTGAGGGCCATGAATCTGCATTTTCTAGAAAGGTGTAGAATTAGGGGGATATGACTGATGTGTATAAATAGAAAGCAGGAATTAATAAAGGGGATGTAAATAGCTTGCTGAAAATATCTAACATAGACAGGACTCGCAGCAATGGTTTTAAGCTGGAAAAATTCAGATTCAGGAAGGATATAAGAAAGCACTGGTTTGGTAATAGAGTTGTGGATGAGTGGAACAAACTCCCGAGTGCCGTCAAAGACGCTAAGACGTTGTGTAGTTTTAAAAAGAGGTTGGATAAATACATGAGTGGGTATGGGTGGGAGTGAGTTGAATCTGACTAGCTTGTGCTACTAGGTCGTATGCCGTGCTCCTCCCTTA